>OX637478.1:16121428-17341214 GCA_951800055.1 Cenopis cana
CATTAACTTTTTTGTGTGCCAACGTTGTCACATCAACTCCTCGATAAATAATCGTTTTATTAATTGTTTATCAACATATAACGAAATATTAATGTTGAAATGGTGTAAGAAAGATGTGTGAAGTGTTTGTGAACAAATTACTGCAGTATAACTACGCTACAAGCATCGAGATGTCGTATGTAAACAATATGCCGGCATCGCCGGCGTTCATTAGGAAGCGGTTTTTCTACATTGTATAAACGCGTAAGATAACAAGATACTTCAGGTATGTGTTTGTTATATCCTAATTAATCTAGATTTTTTAAATCTGGGCCCCCTTTATGGGCCTCGCAAACATAATCCTGGATTACGGTTTATTCCGGTAGTGTCGGCCAGGAAATGCCATTTTGTTTTGACGAAAATATTATAAACATCCACTTCCGGTTACATTTTATCTATGAAAAAAGTTCGTTTTGGACTCTTTACCGCTGAAAACTTAACCGTTACTTTTTTCGTTCGCGTCCCTCTCATAGTTCGCCTTACCATTTTTTCGCCTAGTTACTGTAAAGTGTGTTAAAATGGGCAAAAGAAAGCGAGATAAAGAAAAGGATGAAGACTACATCTGCAGGAAAATCAAGAGACTTCAAGAGAAGCTTAAAGATATATCAAGACGAAGTGATGAAGATTTTTCCCGCGATCACACGCCGATATTGTCAGCGCCGCTTGAGTCAAATCCGCCGTCGTGTTCGCCGAAGCCACAGATTCCGCCTTCACAACAGCCGCAGTCTCCGTCTGCTTCGCTGCATCGTTCGATCCCGCAGGATAATGGCCAGGAGCTAATTGCAGGTGTGTTATAGTAATAACGAAATGAAAACGGGCATTCACCTCAATATTAACCTGTGTGTTTGAAAATACGAGTTATCTTATACCCAAACAGTGGGTTAGTTGTTGTGAAATCTGATACCAACTACCTATGTAGTTAAAAATTACACTAAGCGCTGTCACTGAGCGGGCAGACATAATGTGTATATTCTTTTTTGGTAGTCAAATATTACTGGGCAGGCGCTATCACAATGCGGATAGACAATGCCACTATAATTCATCAATAATGCGCTATCACTATGCGGATAGACAAACCTTGTTCTGGATTTATAATCAGGTTACTTTAATTTACAGAGGCATCAGATGACGAGCTACCCGAAGAGTTCCTCCTTGCTCTGGGGACTGAAGGCCAAGAGAAAACTGAGGTTGGCCCCCCAATAAGATCAGAGCTGGCAGCCCGCTGGAAGAAAATCATGAATGACGGGCTAGGGAAGGATGCCAGGGAGTCGCTCATCAACAAATATCCTACTCCAGAAAATTTCACAGCGGCAATAGCCCCGATCATAAACCCTGAAATTTTGGCCACTCTTGCCGAGCCATCCATAAAAAGGGGATAAACGAATTGTCATCAGGCAAAATCTGACAGGCACATTAATGTCTTGTCTGGGGAAATCACTAACAAGTGTCCTAAAAGGGAACATAAACACAAAGGTGCTAATAGAAGAGATTAATGATGCAGCCAAGTTGGCGGCAGAAATACACCACCAGGATTCTTCATCAAGAAAGTTCTTTTGCCTGGCAGGGGCAGATAAAACTATCCAAGATGCTGTCCGCCAACAACCCATAGACAAATTTTTATTTGGTGAGAACTGCTCTGAGAAGATTAAGGCTGCACAAACAATTCAGAGAACCATGAAGACTGCAGAAAAGGAGAAAAAGCAATCTAAACAAGCTTCCACCAGCAAACCCAAGCAGTTAAACTGGAAAGGCCCACCACAGTTCAACCACCAGTTTCCCCGAGCCCGTGGTGGGCAGCAGCAGCACCATCAACCTCGGAAGCATTACAACCAGCCTCACAGGAAGGAGAGACACACCAGCTACAAGTCGAAGTCCAGATACCATCGATAGAGGTACATGCAGGTAGACTTAAGCATTTCATTAATAATTGGTTGGAAATTACCGATGACCCTGTTATTCTGAAGTGGATTGAAGGGTATGAAATACCTTTTCATAGTACACCCCCACCTTATGAGGCAAAGCCAAAGTTGTGGCATGGGAAAGAAAAAGAAAGCCTATGCTGTGAAATTGATAAGTTACTGAAACTAGGTGCTATTTCCAAGTGCTTTCCTTGTCCAGGCCAATTTACTTCCCCAATTTTTTTTGGTGCCTAAGCCTAATGGCTCTTTTAGATTTATATTAAACTTAAAAAAGTTAAATGAATATGTTATTACAAATCATTTTAAATTAGAGGATGTCAGAACAGCTTGTAAATTAATTTCACAAGACTGCTTTATGACCTCAATTGACCTGAAAGAGGCATACCTCTCACTGCCAATTGCTGAGACCCATAGGAAGTTTTTAAGGTTCAACTTTAATGGACAGCTTTTCCAGTTTAATGCTTTACCATATGGACTTTGTTGCGCGCCACAAGTATTTACCAAACTTATTAAGCCAATCAGTACCTACCTCAGGAAGCAAGATATAGTATTAACTTGTTATCTAGATGACAGCCTGTATTTTAATAGGTCATATAATGAATGTCTAAATGACACTAAATTAGCATGCAAATTATTTCAGGATCTAGGATTTGTGGTAAATTTTGAAAAGAGTGTTATCATACCTAGTCAGACATGTAACTACCTTGGATTTACCTTAGATTCAACTAATATGTCCCTGTCTGTTCCACAGAAAAAGCAAATTAATATTCTAGAAATGATTAAAAAGTTCATATTTAAAAAGAGATGTTCAATAAGAGAGTTTTCTCAACTCTTAGGGAAACTAAATGCTATTTGTCCTGCTGTCCCATATGGTTGGCTATATACCAAACTGCTTGAAAGGGAGAAATACCTGGCATTAGTTCATAATAATGATAACTTTGAAGCCTCTATGAATATCAAAAAGCTTGTGCATTTGGAACTTCATTGGTGGAGTAACAATGTACATAAATTCAATTTAATTAAAAACCATGAGTTTCTTGTTGAAATTAATACAGATGCATCAAAAACCGGATGGGGAAGTATTTGTTCATCAAATAGGACATCTGGATCTTGGACAAAATCTGAAAGGGAATGCCACATTAATTATTTGGAACTCAAGGCTGCATTTCTGGGCCTTCAGTGTTTCGCTAAAAACTTGCATGACTGTGAGATACTCTTGAGAGTAGATAATACAACGGCTGTCGCATACATTAACAAGATGGGTGGCATTCAATTTCCCCATCTCAATAACATTACTAGAGAAATATGGCAATGGTGTGAGGAAAGAAATATTTGGATATTTGCTTCCTACATAAACACCAAAGACAACTTTAAAGCTGATGAGGAATCTCGTAGGATTAATATTGAATGGGAACTTTCACAAGAAGCATATGTAGATATCACTCAAGCCTTTGGCCAACCGGAAATAGATTTATTTGCTTCAAGGATAAATAACAAATGTTCGAGATTTATTTCCTGGAAACCAGATCCAGGGGCTATTTCGGTAGATGCCTTTACTGTCAGCTGGAGTGATATGTTCTTTTATGCTTTCCCCCCCTTCTCTTTATTGTTAAAATGTTTGCACAAGATTAAGAGGGACAAAGCTGAGGGTATTTTGGTGTTCCCTTATTGGCCCTCACAGCCATGGTTTCCTCTCATAAACACACTATTAGTTACCAGACCGCTAATGTTTAAGCCTAATAGATATTTGTTATCATCCCCTTTCAGAGATGTGCACCCTCTGCACCATCAACTTACCCTGGCTGCAGGGCTATTATCAGCGAGGCGTACTGTAGGCGTGGAACACCAAGATCAGCAGTTCAAATAATGCTTAACTCTCTCTCAGGCAGTACTCTTAAGCAATATGATACTTCTATCAAACAATGGTGGCTTTTTTGTGAGCGCCATAATATAGATATGTATCAAGCCTCAGTTCCCTTTATCCTGAAATTTTTGACTGATCGCTTTGAGGCCGGAGCATCTTACGGTACAATCAATAGTACAAGATCTGCTCTCTCTTTACTAATTGGTCCTAGAATCGGAACCGATGACAGGATCAAGCGCTTTGTTAAGGGTGTATTCCGAATAAAACCACCGGCGCCGAAATATAACATGACGTGGGACCCAGGTCTTGTACTTAATTATTTAAAAGGGAAGTACCCTAATGATGTTATTAGTCTGGAACAACTTACTTATAAGGTCGTTACGTTACTTGCATTAACGACAGGACACAGGGTCCAAACATTGTCTTTAATTAAGATAAATAATATTAAGTTTGTAAATGATGGGGTGCAAATCTTTATATCAGATTTAATAAAGACTTCATCAAAGAATAGTAAACAACCTTTATTATATTTAAAAGAATTTAGTAGTAAAGTAGAGATCTGCCCCGTTACATGTCTTAAATCGTATTTAAAGAGAACAGAAACTATTAGAAACACTGATAAACTTATCATTACTCATAAAAGGCCCTATCATGAGGCTTCCAAACAGACCATAAGTCGTTGGATTAAGAATGTGTTAGGGGAGGCAGGCATTGATATTACCGTCTTTTCTGCTCACAGTACTAGGCACGCTAGTACTTCTGCCGCAAACAGATCTGGTGTTTCCATAGATCTCATCCAAAGAACAGCCGGCTGGTCAACTAACTCAATTTGTTTTGCTAAACACTATAACCGACCGCTTGTTCAAGAACAAACTCAATTTAGTGATGCCATTTGTAATCTTATAATTGATTAATTGGTAATAGCTGTATTATGATTATAGTTGCTTGTTAATTATTGTTTATTCGAATAAATACCTTTTCAGTTATCCTCTATACATTGTATGATTATGTACTCACAACCCATACTTTAAACATCTACATCTGTTAATTTAACAGGGAGAGAGATAAATGTTATTATTAGATTAAACGAACTTACCTTAAGTGAAGTTCTATCTTAATAACATGATTCTCTCTCCCTGTTAAGGGAGACCCAACCCTTCCCATGTAATATATGCTACTCTAATATACCTGTTCTTCCCCAAATACAGGGTTGCTCCTACGATCATACAATCATCTTTAAACGTAATGAAGTACAGCGGGGTTACCACAGACTCAATAAACGGGAGTGTTCGAGCTTCATTTTTAAAAGCTTTGAAAATTGTGATAAACGTTGGGTACAATAAGGGTTATACATCTGTTAATTTAACAGGGAGAGAGAATCATGTTATTAAGATAGAACTTCACTTAAGGTAAGTTCGTTTAATCTAATAATTTTTCACTCGTCTTTACTTTAGTGTTTCGTACTTCTGGTAACGAATAAATATAAGTATATATTCTTGGAAAACACCTGGACCTGGAATTCACTTTTTTAGGGTTCCGTAGTAAACAAGGAACCCTTATAGTTTCGCCATGTCCGTCCGTCCGTCCGTCCGTCCGTCCGTCCGACCCCCGTTTTTCTCAGTAACCGTTAGTGCTAGAAAGCTGTAATTTGGCATGAGTATACATATCAATGACGCCGACAAAACGGTAGAATAAAATCCTAAAAATTTTTTTTTTTAGGGTACCTCCCCTACATGTAAAGTGGTGGTGCAATTTTTTTTCTGCCAAACCCCATCGTGTGGGTTATTGTTGGATAGCTCTTTTAAAAATATTATAAGGTTTCTAAAAGCATTTTTTGATTAAAGAATTGGTTAGCGTGATATTAAGCTTTGAAGTGATAATTTTTGCTATGGTCAAGTGTCCCCCTCCCCTGCCAGCTAAACGGTGGCTACTAGGCATGTGAAAAAAATCATGGTAGTAGTATATATGATGAATTTAAAAGGAAAACTATCACAGCTAAGTAGACATTACTAGTTAACGAGTAATAGTCGAACTTCAGAAATGTACTTTGCAAAAGCAAACTTTCGTACAATTTCCATTGATACCTTAGATAATGTTGTTAATTCATTCAAAAACATAGTAAATATAAGTTTTCGAACTTTTTAGCCCATATAATGTAACGGGTGGACGACTACGGAACCCTACCTTGCGCGTGGCCCGACACGCACTTGGCCGGTTTTTTTTATCTAGCCTATAGGAGTGTCCCACTGCTGGGCAAAGGCCTCTCCCCATGAATTCCACGACTCCCGTGTCTGTGCTTCGTCCGGCCAGTTGGCGAGGAAGGCATCTAAGTCATCCCGCATTCACTAGATAAATATACATAATTATATAGAATTAAGTATTATGAATCATTAATCGTATAATATTTCTCTATATATTTTATGAACATAACTATGACTTGGTTTTCGTTGTTAGGGGACGAACATACTCATACTATTGCTAGTAACGTGTCCCTCTTAAAATTATTTGAGACAATTTTATTAACCTCTATACTTTTCCCTATTTACCGATATGATTCTAAATTCTAATACTCCTCTGAAGTTATTGCGTTTTCAACGGGAACCGCGGTTGCGTTGCACTTCAGAGTTCTTATCCCCATGCACTTTCCGGCTCCATTATCACACTAGTTCAATGACATAAGTCATGATAATGCATACCTATATGGGAAATTGTTCAAATACTAAAGATTTGATCGCAGAGAGTGAGAGGTGAAACGAGATTTGAAAATGAAAAATGAAACTGAAACTTAGTTACCTACATGTAGTTCAGTCACGACTATAGCGCGGATTAGACTAGCAAGAACTTGCGTGCAATTTTCAGTGAATTTTAATTACATTGCAGGGTTTGATCGTATTCATCTTACCTCCGTACCCCGCAGCCCCGAAATGTATATAAAGCACAACTTGCTGCCAAGTCGTATCTCACGCGACTCGGTGATTCCTGACTCGCTTGAACTGTGCGAATTAGAAAGAGGAGGCGTTTTCTCTACTCGCTTCGCGTTGCATTGACACTTGTGCTAGCCCGCAGGAATGACCATCGTACATGCTACTTGTTGCTATTGGCCAAATGACAAATTTTCAATACTAAGAAACTAAAAATGTGCAAACTATAGGTACCTTAATCTTTATTCATGAATTTCATGATGCATTACTTTATGACTATACAAAACCTAACTAAAAATCGGTCAGCGTCACACCATTATTTCCTATAAACAAATAAAAGTGATTGATCATTATTAGACATGTTCATTATCCGTATCAAAGCACTTATATTTCTACCCACGTGCGTGATTTAAAAACAATAGGGCTGTGCATAAATTTAATACTGAATTGGTGCGCGCGACGGGCGCCGGCTAGGCGTGTGCGACCCTCCCTTGCCCTACAGTGCACTGCAATTAAAGACAACAATATACCATATTCAGTATCCTAGCACTGCAAAATTATGTCTTATGTCGATGCACGACAATATAATTTTGACCGGTATCAAAATTAGACATGCGACGTTTATGTTTTTACCACTGATATATCGATCACTCGGACACTGTGCACTTAACAATAGGGGTGGGAATTGTCGATGATATTCACACTCTGAAAGGTTTGAGTTTTTCAGGTGAACATATTGGCGTTATCTAAATATCATATAATTACTATAATTAGTTTACTTCAATGGCCTAATGATATTCCATATAGAAAACATTACATTTGAAAAAAAAAATATAGACGTTATTCAACCCTTTTCATTGATATCAATGAAAACGATATCGCCCTACGATACCTCCCTCCTCGATCGTTACGTCTCAATGTGCCAATTCTGCAAACAAAAGTGATTCAGATAGAAGTTCAAGCGATTCCAATCAATAATATCACGAAAGTTTGCTCCAAATTGATCTCGTATTGATAGGAAACTTCTGGCATTGTTTAAGGGTAGACGTAATCTAGCCAAGTGGGAGATAAAAATAGTGTTGACATTTTTCTCGTCCGCCGTCCCCACATATCGTAGACAGGAACTCATCGATTTCGCGTTCCACGGCAGATTAAGTTCGGAAACGTTTGCCCGGGCCCTCTTAGGCGGCTGAAAGTTATCCGGGGAGGTTCACGCAAGAGTAGTTTGCTATGGCCTCCACCTCCACGTAGTATTAATTGCGATTACTCAGACGTATTGGATTCGGAGTGTTTGACTAATGACTTGTTCGCGTAAACATAGGTTTTGTCAGGTAATCCTTTTCCAATATTTTTAAGCTGCGGTGCAATAACTGGACAGCCTGAAGACTATTAATATTTCTTTAGCAATTTTCCATTTGAATTCAGTTGTGCCTGTATGACATAATGATGGTTTGCTCAAACGTTAGCTGGAAAACCCCTGGGATGGGCTGGGTGGTGGATAAACTTGCCTTTGTATTTCATCATTTTTTTGTAAAAAATACAAATTTATTTATACCCTTTGGTGTGTTTTATGTACAATAACGCAATACATGATGCTCTCACTATCAACTAATTATTTTATACCATTACGTCACTTTTGTTTATGAGACAATGGGAGTGCCTCGAGCCTACAAGTCTCGTTTTGTCGACATTTAAAGCTGATTGTACTTAATTCAACTTCTTTCTAAGACGTGTGACCTTAGTCACGCTATTTAAGTTTTAATCAGCGACTGGACTGTATGTATACACTCTTTGTGTATATGAACTAAGTTCATTACAATAGAAAGGCCAAGCAAATATGGGCACTCTCATTCAAATGATCACATTACGAAAGAGTGCGACAGCTGCAGTTCCTTTGTTAAACTCGTAGACAAATAAGGGCAAGCTCAAACTTGCAAGGATCTACTGGGTCAACTTTCCCAGACTAAAGAAAGAGGGCATTTTTGGGGCCATGTTTATTAAGAGCGAGCTGTCTGAGTGAGACCAAGCTAAATCTAGACCAGATGATTTCAAGAACACTATCTGCGTCACTAATTTATCGCGCGTTTACGATCTTTAAAATATGGTATATACTCGCGCACATGTTTTGGCCTGCAAGTCAGCGCCTGTATCATACGATTAGTTAAAAACTTTACATGTTCTGTAAAACGTACTAAACTATAAAAATTATCATATTTTGTTTGACAGGCGATGCCATGTACAAGCCATACGTGACCGCGCGGCCGGAGCTTGCGACAGTAGATCTGGACGGCGACGAAGACTTCGTCGTGGTGGCCTGCGATGGGCTGTGGGACTTCGTCAGTGAAGACGAAGTCGCGCTCGCGGTGTACAGGCAGCTGGCGGCAGATCCAGGTTAGTGGATGCTCCTAAAGGAGGCTGGCGACGGCTGATCTGGGACCTCGTGAGCGTCGCGCCTCGCGGTGCGGGCAGGCAGCTGACAGAATTTATAGATCCCCAGGTAAGTGGTTAGTGGTGCGGGTGGTGGTTGTGTTAATAGTATGTACATTATTGCCGTGGCCGGGAAGGGAGCAATTGCAGGCTAAGTATTTGTTTAAACGGACGAGCTTGCGAGTCCGTTTAATTATAATACGAAGCCTGCAATTGCCATTCCGGCCGAGGCTAATATAGTGCTTTTCTCAAAAATGGGGGAAATACGACAAAAAATTAATTAAGATTTGATAAACATAACCTTAAAACGTCAAAAACATCATGCTTTCCCGCCGTTTTTTTTTTTTAACAGAATCGCAAGTGTATTTTTCCACCGAAAAACGCAAATTATTCGAGACACATAAAAAAACGTCGCGTTTCCAACAGAAAAATACGAGCTAAATTGGCTGCATATGACTTGTGCCTCCTTTTATATGACAGTTTCTACTTTTTTAAAAGTTTATAACTCGACAAATAAAGGAATTTATATGTGACATTGCAGACGGCCTGCAATGTTTTTTACTTTTTAATTTAGATCTGACCTTAAACTATACACTTTACCTTCCAATATGTAGCGACTAAAGTCCAGTTTGCGGACCATTTTTGAGAAAAGTTCTTTTGTGTGCCTAGGGGGAGCGCTTACGAATCTACGCCCTACGATGCGATATTTCTTGGCGAATCAAATCATTCATGATGCATGGGATCGATGACCTTTATGCTATGTATATTATTATGTATATTTAGTTAGCAAACGGTTATTACCTACTTACCTCTTCCTTGATTAATCGAGCGTAACGTACCTACATTGCTGTAATAAAAATGTAAAACATAAGTACATACGTTGTGGATTATCATGCATTATTTGTTTAAGTTTATTAAACAAGTTTTTTAATATAATCAACTGAATATGTTTGGCATGAATAGAAACCGTGAAAATTGTTTTTATTGAGACAATTTAACGCTCGTCGTAGTGCGAATCACATAACTTAAATCTATTGTGCGAGGAATGAATCACAGCTCGACCCCCATTCTTCGCTATAGCACAAAATAAAGAATATACAGAAGGTCCGTTCCCGCCGTTCTTGAAAATACATACCTAAACTTGCCTGACTCACAGGGTTGCTTCTGTATTGATTCTGAATTTTAAAAAGGAGCAGGTATATTAAAAATTCTTCAACATGACATTTAAATATGAACCAGCGTATCTTGGTAAAAAACCGGCAAAGTGCGAGTCGGATTTCGCACATTTAGGGTTCCGAATCAACCTCAAAAATATGATTTATCAATATATTAGTATTTGTTGTTAAAATATACGTAATATTGAACATTGTCACCAAATTTCAAGTTCATAGGTCAATGAGAAGTCTAAAAATTCTTCGGAACAAATTCTGTGACAGACGACGGACGGACGGACGGACGTCTGGGCGACACCAATAGGGTTCCGTTTTGACCCTTCGGGTACGGAACCCTAATAAATTGATGCGTGACCCGCTGCGAGTTGTGACTTGTGACGGGCGGCGGTCGAGAGCGCCAACAAAGAATATACCTAATTAATTAGGTACCTACTTAACTAAACCATAGTACTTAAATACTGGCGTTTTACCAGCGAACGATAAAATGAATGTGTAATGGTTGATCGTCGTTATCAAAGCGGCTAGTTTCAAAAAATTACCTACCTACCTAGGTATTGTAACTACCAAAATGAGAAAACAGTTTTATTTACCTTTCAATATCGTTTGAAAATTTTAAGAAAGTGTAGGCACAGTATTTTGTTGTATTTAAGTGTATTTAAACAATAAAATACATTCCAACTGTAATAATATCGGTTATTCATTTTGACGTACGTGACACAAAGTACCTACGTAGCGGCGGCGACGTCAAGTGATCAACGCGCGCACAACTAGCACTCGCGACGCGACAGTGACAGTCGCGACTAAGCTCGTCCGAAATCAACCGAGAATGCCTGTAAATGTTACGTCTGTGTGCGTGCGGCGAAAATGGCACTTTGTACTGAGCGGACTCTCTGCTCCGGCGCGCGCCGCCGCTATTTACTTTGTGGCTATAGGTAGTTGGGAAACGAAGGGAAGTCGGTGTCTACTAAATTGCATTTGCTGGCCTTGAATGAATGTATGAGTCGCCACGAAGCGGCAGGTGTTTTATAAATAATTTGCAAAACCATTTAAGTAAACTGAATATTTTTTTGTTGTACTTATTGAGTTGTTTGAAATATAGGTACTCGTATGAATTGTAATTACAACTGTGTTGTGTTTACTATTACACATTAGAAACTCAGTATAAAATAATTGTTCCGATTGTGTGACAGAATTGGCCTTATAACACGATTTGGCGATCGGCATTGATTGGCACGGCTCTCAAGTACGTCGTTTGTTGTGCGGAGCGGGTCACATGATTCTGACGTAACGAGTGTTTGCTTAAAATCTGAGTGCTCTCCCGCTGAACACGACCAGTCTTCCAGACCCTCGACTGATATTAAACTCCCTTTAAAATCTCCTAACTAAAAGGCCGCGATGAAGAGGCACGAGGTCTTGTTATATTTGAAGATACAGTCGCATTGGTGCCCTCAAGTCTACTCTAAAGTGCCTTTAATGGATCGCTACGCCCTGGGCGATAAGAGCTTTCATATTGTTTAGCAACATTTTTAGGGTTCCGTACCAAAAAGGTAAAAAAGGAACCCTATTGGTTTCACTTTGTCTGTCTGTCTGTCTGTCTGTCACATCGCTAAATATCTCAGGAACTACTTATCCTATCGATTTGAAATTTGGAATAGTTATAAACAAGGGTAACCCAGATACATAGAAGATGGTTTTTTAAATTATTTTATTTTATTTTCTGTGAATAATGACAGATAAAAGGGGGTTCAAAATTTTAAAGTCTGGCAACTATGTCAAGTGGGGTATCATATGAAAGGGCTTGACTTGTACATTCTGAAACAATTATTAGTTTTTTTTTTCGTTGGGGAAATTTCGATTTACGAGGGAAAATGTAAAAAAAAATACCGTTCCCCCCCCCTTATCTCCGAAGTTTACGAAGAAAAAAATTTGAAATTATTACATAACATTAATATGCATGTATATTTTACAGGAAAAATATAGCCATAGCCCTATCTAGTTTTTCATTTTTTAAATCATCAAAAAACTCTTCTATACTAAGTTTGTAATTTAATCACCTTTGTATATATTTTTGTTTTATATTTAAATTTACAAAATTACGTTGAAAATACCTTCTTTCAAATAAAAAAACTATTATTGAAATCGGTTAATGTAATAAAGAATTATCCTTGAAAGTCGCGCAAATTAGTAACACAATGCGCCGATAGATGGTGCTGTCATGTTTTTTTTAAGATTGTTCCTGAATTAATGGGGTCGGGACGGGTACACAACTACATATACAAGAACTGTGTACGGAACCCTCGGTGCGCGAGTCGGACTCGCACTTGACCGGTTTTTCTTGTTTTGTAAATGTTAGGTTTTTTTGTTGCGGGACCCCACCAAAAAAAGGGGTGCGTATATGCTTCGATAACGGAAGCAATCCTAAAGGGTTGAAATTTTATGAGCTTTTAAAAAGTGCTATGTTAGATAAGTACAAATGTACTCGCCCTTTCTGAATTGAGCAATATAAGTCGGATAATTATAATAAAGCCAGCTGTAATATTGTCGGGCGTGTTGACACACCGTATAATGGGGATGCGCGTGTTGGGGGACCCTTCCTTGTTGTCCATCAGCATTATGACAGTTTGGCGTATGAACTGAGAGGAGATTTGTGATTTATGTCCCGCACATTACTAGATCAAGTTACTGTCAATTAGCTAATGCGACCCTTTGCAAAATCAATGTCACGAGATTCATTCACTATTCAGGTTGTCACGCTGCGCTGGCTACAGTATCAAAAAACAATGAACACCTGTACGTTTGCGCTGATTTTATTCAGTTCGGTCCACGGGCACAGGTTTCTTTGTTTGAATAGGTCTTGCGAAAAAACCTAAGGAGAACAATAAAACTGTACTTTATGTTCCGTAACGAGATTGCAGCGGTGCCTAGATTTCAGCCGGGCTGCGGCGGCCTGACCGCAGCCCCACAATATTGTGTAGTAATTGCGTCGGAAGTGGGGAAGTGGAGAAATTGGATACTTTGTTTTCGCTTCGCCCCCTGTCGCAGCCCTCGGCCCGTACCCTCGCGCCGCCGAAGCCTTTCTAATTATTAGCTTTGTGCACTCTTTGTAAACGCAATATTGTGGAATTTGTGGAGATTGACGATAGATAGATTAGCTCTCGACGAATGGAGCAACACGTCGGCGTAGGTGTTATTAATAGCCGGTTATTTAGCGATTTTTGCAGTCGGGGTGGATATTTGTGTAGCGTAATAAATGAAACTGCCGCCTGTGAACTTTCAGCTGGATTAATTTGTTAATCTCTACTTAATTTAATATTTCCAGTAGGTTTTAAATCCCTTCGCCTTTTGGTTTTCCGCTTGGCTGGCAGTCGCGCCTCGCCTGTCCGTCCAGTGGATTATGCGATTTAGCCGTTTAAACTGTCGTCCGTGAGTCCGTATTCAAACAGGGGAGGACAGCTGTCACTAATTCGCCGGGGGCTAGCTGAACCTGCCACGTATCCCCGTGCACTCGACTTCACTCGTATTGTAGAACTACAGAGACTGAATTCCCCCAAATCAAAACCCTTGTCGAATCGTTCAGGATTACGTTGTCGCGGGTGCCTTTCCTCGCATGTCACATTTCCATCGAAATATTCAAAAATTCGCTTTAGTACTGTTTGATGTTACGATATCAAAAGGATTGTATATGCGCTCTGCCTACTATCCAATTTAGTTTGAATACCCATTCATTTGTATAAATTAGATAAATTATAAGGGTGACTTTTGATCTTTCCATTTTGTGTCGTAGGCGTCGGATTTGGAGCAGCTGTTAACTGGAATGATTGGTGGCAGCGATAAGTAACATCAACATGCATTGATGTCAAATTGCGTTCAGATAGCGACTCCCACTGGTGTGGCATTCCGTGCTCACAGCACGGCCGGGTCGGGAGCCCGGTCGGACGCGGCCAGCGCGCTGATCGCTCCGATAACATTGTGCTCGCTGATAGATCGATAAACGATAGTTCACGCGCATATTCCACCAAATTTTTTTCGCAGCAGACTATGACATCGTGAATGCAGAGTTGAAAAAAATTGATTGGGAAGTTGAACTTTCACACGATGACATAGAAGAGGCTGTTAACAGATTTTATAACATTCTAAATCGAATCATAGATGACTTGATACCCACTAAAATTATTAGTTCCAATGAACATAAATTTCCAGTATGGTACTCCCACCCATTAATAAAAATGATTAAGAAAAAGTTAAAAATTCATAAGAAATGGAAGATTTATCAACGAACAGCGGATTATTTAGCTTTTTCTAAATTACGAACTAAAATTAAGATAACGGAAGCCTCGTGTTACAATCTATTCATATCACGAACTGAAAATAACATTCGATTTAATTCAAAATCTTTCTGGTCATTTTTAAAATCCAAAATGAATGTGAGCGGCATTCCGGATACTCTGCATTTGGACAACGTAGTAGGAAACAACGGACAAGATATTGCCAATTTATTCAACACCTACTTTCAGTCTGTATTCGTCAAAAACGATAACTCCGGTCGGCCATCTATATCGCATTTGTGTACCCCAGATACTAATGTTTATTCAGATAGTCTGACCACTAATATTAACATTACTAAGCCTTTGATCGAAAAGTACCTTAAACAACTAGTTACTACTAAGGGCTGTGGACCAGACGGAATACATCCAGTTTTTTTGAAGAATTGTTGGACGACGTTAGCACTTCCCATCGGTATTCTGTTCAATCTCTCGTTAAGATCTGGAACGATGCCAAGTTGTTGGAAAAGATCACTCGTAGTTCCAATTCTTAAAAACGGAAATAAGCACGACATCAAAAACTATAGAGGTATCTCAAAGTTATCCGTTATCCCTAAACTCTTTGAAAAAATTATTTACGACTCTTTGTATAGTGTTGTCCGGCCAAAGTTGATAAATCAGCAACATGGGTTCATCAATAGACGTTCTACCGAGTCCAACTTATGTCACTTCACAGATTATGTAATAGATGCTATGGATAAAGGTTATCAAGTAGATGTCATATACACTGATTATTCCAAAGCATTCGACAAAATCTCACATTCTCTACTTACTCATAAATTATATACGTTCGGTATCCATGGTAATCTCTTGCGATGGCTCACTTCATACCTACGTAACCGAACACAAGCGGTTGCCATTAAGGGATACACTTCCAGCTTCGTTCCTATATTATCTGGAGTGCCACAAGGATCCCATTTGGGTCCCTTGTTGTTTAATATATATATCAACGATGTAATAAACTGTTTTCAGTCTTCCCAGTTTTTATTATATGCTGATGATACTAAAATATATACCATCGTCAAGTCAATAAATGATTGTGTTAATCTACAAGCTGATCTTAATAGGCTAAGTACCTATTGTACTACGAACCAACTGTACCTAAACGTTGAAAAGTGCTGTGCCATGACGTTTTCTCGTAAGCGCAATCATATAGGTTATGATTATTCTTTGAATAACAAAAATCTTAAGGTTGTGTCTGAGTGTGGTGTTTAGGCTATCACGATAATTAAACAACGGAGTACACGTTAACAGTTTAATCTCTAATTACAGACTGACTAGCGGGTAGTTGGACAAACCCCAACTACCGGCGCTTATATACTATAATCCCTCCACCAATAGTTTAAAAATAATTTTGAAATGTCCACTTAAAATTTATAATTAGCATTTGGATTCCGCGTAGCACGAACGGCGCGAGTACAAACATTATGTTCTTGCGGGGCTGCGGGCCCCGAGTCACCAACCCCGTTCTCCCCGTCAGTAGGACTCTCTATCCCCTCCAGCCGGGGCGGCTGCGCCTCTAGCGCGATGTCACAATCGGATAAAGCTTCCAATTCATTATTGGCAGTTCCTGGTATGTCAGCGGTCCCGCTGGGCTGAGTGTCAGCAGCCGATGGATCTGGGTCCTCCTCCGGGAGCGAACAGAACGAGTCGTCGTTGTTGACGTCGTCCAGCATGACGTCACTGTTGTCCTCATCTCCGTACACACTCAAATCGTCCAATTCGACTGTGACATCGGTTCCTTTATAAGCTAATAATTGGTCGATATGTTTTTTCATATACACTTTTAAGTCTGGCACGAACACGTTATACATTCTTGACCCTAATTTGTCCGTAATTATGCCCTTTTTCCAAGTATGTTTATTTCCGTTTGAAAAAATATATTTAACTAACACTATATCGTTTACGTTTAAATTACACTTCCTAACTCCACCGTAGTTTTTACCTTGTAAGATCTGTTTTGCGCACACGTTATTTTGTGCAACGGATGACGACGACACCGTGAGATCTGCGCCCGCGTCGGCGCGCGCCGGCGGCGGCGGGGCGCGCAGCGCATCGAGTCGGCAGCGCAATTTACGGCCCAGCATCAGTTGAGCAGGCGTAAACCCGGTCGTGCAATGTACTGAGTTTCTATATTCGAACAAAAATTTATTTAACTTCTGAATTATTTCCCTTTGAATATTACTCTGCTGCATTATTATTTTTACTGCCCGTTTGACCGTTTTTACGCTATTTTCCGCCTGACCGTTTGATGCGGCGTGGTACGGCGCGATAGTGACGTGTTGCATACCGTTCACATTACAAAAGCCTTCAAATTGGCTGGAACAGAAATTACTGGCATTATCGGTAACTAGAGTTCGCACTAAACCATACCTACTGAAGAGTTCACACAACTTATCAATTATCGCATTACTATCAGTAGTCGTTAATAAAAAGCATTCCACCCACTTAGAGTGAGCGTCGATTGCGACTAGGAATTGTTTACCTTGCCATGAGAATAAGTCTAGATGCACTCGCTCCCAGACTTGTGCCGGGTACGGCCACGGCGCTAGCGGCGCGCGCGGTGGGGTGCTACGAAACGCATTGCAAATACTACAAGTACCTATTTTTCCCTCGATATCGCTATCTATATGTGGCCACCACATGCGTGCCCGGGCTTCGGCTTTAGTTTTTACTACGCCGAAATGCGAGCTATGCAGTTCGTCAAGTAAACGTTCTCTGTACACCGTTGGAATTACGACCTTATGGCCCCTAAGAATGCATCCATTTTCCAACGACAGTTCAAAACGGCATAAAAAATATGGACGCAAATCGGAATGCCCTACTTTAGCAGGCCAGCCATTCATTATGTAATCTTTTACCTTAAGTAAGACTGCATCGTTAGCTGTTCCTTTTTGAATGTCGATCATAGTCAGCGGTAATAAGGTCGAATCTGCTATGAAGTTTACGTACATCGCTTTATCTAGTTCGTCATGAAGTTCAAGGTTATCCTGTTGGACCGACTTGATTGAGCGCGATAAGAAATCAGCTACATTTTGATCGCTCTTCACATATTCAATATTAAAATTGTATGCCGACAAAAATAATGCATATCTTTGAAGGCGATTGGCTGCTAACTCCGGCACTCCCTTTTTGCTGCCAAAAATTGACAAAAGTGGCTTATGGTCGGTACGAAGGGTGAATGGAACAGAGCGCCCATACAAATAATGGTGGAACTTCTTAATCGCAAATATTATGGAGGCCGCCTCCTTTTGTATCTGGGCGTAGTTGCGTTCTGACTTAGAAAGCGAACGCGACGCATAAGCCACAACCCGCTCGCCGCCGTCAGGCTGCCGCTGCGCGAGCACGGCGCCCAGGCCCCGGGGCCCTGCGTCAGCCGTCACCACCGTCGGCAGCGAGGGGTCGTAGTGCGCCAGCACCCGCTCCGACGCCATCTCGCTCTTGATTTTATTAAACGCTTCCTGTTGTGCTTCGCCCCATAACCACTTTTGATCTTTTTTTAACAGCAAGTGTAAAGGTAGGAGCACACTCGACGTATTTGGCACAAAACATCTATAGTAATTGATCATGCCTAGAAAGGATTTCAATTCGCTCACATTCTTAGGGTTGTCACAATTGAGTATAGCCTCAATTTTTTTATTCGATTTATGTAAACCGTTTTTATCTATACGGAACCCTAAGTATTCGACAGATTCCTTGAACAACTCACATTTATCCTGCTTCAAACGTAACCCCGCCTCTTGTAACCTGCTCAGCACTTGATCTAATCGTTGTAAGTGCGATTCGCGATTGGGCCCGGTGACCAATATGTCATCGAGGAATATGCACGTTCCTTCTATTCCAGTCAACAACTGTTCCATTGTTCGCTGGAATATGAAAGGCGCATTTGATAACCCAAATACGAGCCTATTGAAACAAAATAATCCTTTATGAGTGTTTATACATGTAAGGCGTTTTGAATCGTCGAGGACCAACTGTGAGTACGCTCGTGACAAATCTAACTTAGAAAATTCCATGCCCCCGTGAAGCTTAGCAAAAAGGTCTTCTATCCGCGGTAGCTGATAGTTATCTAAGTACAACACTTTGTTAAGCGTAACTGAGAAATCTCCACATATGCGTATATTTCCGTCGGGGCGTAGTACCGGAACAATAGGTGTTGCAATATCTGAATGGTCTATTTTTTCTAGTATGCCTAGATCGACTAATCGCTGTAATTCAGTCTCCACTTTGGGTTTGAGCGCCAAGGGAACCGGGCGTGGTTTAAAAAACTTTAATGTGCTATCTGGTTTTATTTTTAAAGTTATTTTATATTTATTAAATTGCCCCAACTCATCAGAAAATAGCTTCGCATACTTATCTTTAAATTGTTGTCCCAAATCCAAACTTTCCAAATTGTTGCAATTTACACTGCAAAGTTGCAAATTAAATGCGCATATAAAATCTCGGCCCAACAACAATGGCTGTTTGGAGTTGGTCCTAATAATAAATAACCTAATCTGTTTAGTGCGACCTTCAAAATGAACCGGTAAAGTAACGTAGCCCTTCGGAATAATCTTACTATCATTATAGCAATTTAAAACAACGTTACACGGATGCAACTCGTGAGAAATGAAAACATCTTTATAGATTGATTCTGGCAGAACCGAAACTGCACTACCACTGTCAATCTCGCATAAAATGTTTTCATTCGCTATCGATATCGTTTCTCGCATAGGTTGGCCATTAGGACAATTGATAGTAAACAAATCAAAGCTACCTGTTATGGTGTCGTCCTCATCCGCAGCCAAATAATTGTTGCTCCTTAATTTTGACTTACTAGTGCACATACGTTTCAGATGACCTTTAACCTTGCATTTAGTGCAAGTGAAATTGCTAAAACGGCATTGTTCTTTAGAATGACTTTTATAACCGCACACTTCGCAACGAGAGTCCGTCGATCCCGCGGAGCGCGACGCCATGTTGTTGCTGCGCATAGCGTACACCGGCGCCGGCGCAGGCTCGGTGGGCGCGGGCGCGGCGACCTGCAGCGCCTGGCGTGCGCAGCGCACGCTCTGCGCTAGCTCCAGCGCGCGATTGAAAGTCAGCGTTTCCACACTTTGCCCAAACAATTTCTCCTTTTCTTTGACATCCTCCAATCCGAGGACAAACCGATCGCGCAACATCGTATCGAGCTCCGTTTTAAACCCGCAATGTTCCGCTAAATTACGCACTCGCGTTGCCCATTCGGCTAAATCTTCCCCTGGACGCTGCTCGGCCTTATAAAATTTATACCGCTCGGCGAAAGAACTTCTCTTCGATTCGAAATGGGCGTCGAATTTCTTCACCAGCTCTTTAAACTCTTCGTTGTCGAGAACAGCAGGGAACACCAAACTTCTTGCAACACGGTATGTGTCCTCCGCCAGCGCCGTCAGCAGGAGTGCCCGTCTCTTGGCACCGGACTTGTCCGTATCCTCGTTCACGTCGTTAGCCGTACAATACTGGCCAAAACGACTTTTGAAAATAGCCCACTCCTGCGATCGATGGTCGAAGGTGAGACTGCCACCAAACATGTTGCCGTGACTCGTCATATTATTTCGAAGTTTGAAGTTGTTATCGTTTTTTATATAGCCTATGCCCAATTTGCACTTGTTTACACGCGTGAATTACTAAACCGTCGCCAGTTTGTGGTGTTTAGGCTATCACGATAATTAAACAACGGAGTACACGTTAACAGTTTAATCTCTAATTACAGACTGACTAGCGGGTAGTTGGACAAACCCCAACTACCGGCGCTTATATACTATACTGAGGTTAAGGATCTGGGATTAAACCTTGACAGGGAACTTCAGTTCATTTCTCATGTTGACAAAATTTCTTCTAAAGCATATAAGATGTTGGGTTTTATATTTCGCCAAAGTAAAGATTTCAAAGATCCCAAAACGATACAACTTCTGTACAATGCATTTGTCAGGTCTAATTTGGAATACGCCACTACAGTCTGGAATCCTCATTTTAAAGTTCATATCAAAACAATAGAAAATATTCAAAACAAATTTATTAGAAGAATGAAATATAAATTAAAAAAAAAAAATATACCAACAATTTAGAGTCTCTCCAAACACGTCGTGAAATTCGTGATCAGATATTCTTATACAAAATTTTAAATGGCCTTATTGATTCTCCTGACCTTCTATCTAAAATAACACTAAGATGTCCTGATCGACGAACACGTTCCTCTAGCTTATTCGCAATTGACTTTGGTCGTACCACATATGCAAGAAATAAGTTCCTCGCCAGAGCTTGCAAAATTTACAATGATAAATTTAATGATATTGATATATTCCATCTGTCTCTACAACAATTTGTTTCTGCAATCAAATCGATAAATAGAATTTAAAAAAAATGTATGAGTACGTGAAATACAAAAATTATAACTCTTACCTTCTCCTTGTGTTAAGGAATGTATTTATTGAAATTGTGATTGTATTTGTGTGAATGAAATGGTATGTTATGTTTTCATTTCTTCAACCTAATGTTCAAGTAATCTCGTTTTTAATTTTGCATGATTTTATTGTTCTGTTAATTCGGTCTGAGCAACAAATATGTTATGAATTAGTTGTGGAAACTGTTTGGCTATGAATTTGTATTATGGTTTACTACATGTGTTATATTTGCCTGTTTGTTTCCCTTAATAAATAAAAAAAAAAAAAAAAAAAATGACACTGTTAACCTGATACTATTAATCTGATAACATACCACAACACAACACTCTTTACACATCACAACACAACATCAATATCAGATTACTTCTTAATTCCACTCACTTCTGTCGTAAATTGCGAGGATTCCTCGAGCTCATTAGGACGCGGTGACGCTTGTTGGCACCAAGTCACACAAACTGCCAGTCTGCCATTCTTGACCTTGACACTGTTGGAAACATCGCGGTATCTGCCAGCTTTCATTCACGGGTTAACGTGTTACGCTATGAATACAATAATAGAAGCAATTGAATGATCATTCAGATCCTATGCTTACAAATTCAGATTGTTTCGCATTTCTACCTGGAATGTCACTACGAATTAGACTAGAATTGAAATCACCTCTGCAAAGACGGTGTAACGTATTTTTGTGAATTGAAGCAGAACTAATATTTGTATTTCACGCACCATTTTTTATTTCGCGACTATAACGATATTACTTCGATTGGAACTACTCGTGATTGTGTAAGTGTGTGATGAACCGCAATAAGCAGCGTAATTATGTCGTTTATTTTAAACTGAGAATAATATGTTCGTCTTCTGGGTTAACGTATAATGGGTTTAATTGCCCACTTTGACAATTACTCTCGGCTTACGACGGAAGCTGGCGTGTAAAATTGTTTGGCGATTATAAATAGAAATTTTGAATTGTTGCTCGTTTAAAAGAAAAGTTTGTATTGATTAATGAGGGTGGAGTTCCAGATGCTAAACAAGCCGTGGACTATTGTGAGCTCATTAGCATCTACAAATTCTACAATCCAAGAGATTCGACGCAGCCCTTTCTTTTGCCATCCATTACGATAATTTGCAGTTATATTTTCTCGTGAGACCCCATAGGGCGAGTGGGGTAAATACCTAAGAGCATTAAATAAAACCAAGGGACCAAAATTTTTCCATGTTCTATAGGAACATACCTACTACTATAACCCAATTTTAAATAATTCTACAAGTTTTTTACTTATAAGTAAGGTCTTGTGACATTTTGGATTAAAAAAACGACGTGACACGACTCTGGACCACGTTTGTTAAATCTACATGACATTACCAAAAAATTCCTCGCAGGGCAGTTGAGCAGCTTCATGAATTTTAATTAAAAAACGTTGAACATTCTCGCGTTCAAGTTTGTGAAATTTAATGAAAACTAGGGAAAAATTCTTTGATTGTAATCGGCATTCGTCGTCACGTGATCGTGGTTGTCGAAAGTAACCTGCGTACATGATTTGTTTCCTATGAAAGTGTACGCGGACGGAGTTGCGCTCCACATGACATGTCGGGCGCGGAGGCGGCGCGCGGGCGGTGCTAGATGAATTTGCATTATAAACAGGCGGAGCGGCGCAAACGAAATCATTTGCAACGTCTCGCTGCCATTACACTCCCATTGTCTTAATCATTCGCCTATCGTCCCGCGTGTCACACTATTAAGACTCATTCATTAGATTTCATTGAGGTTAACCTGTCAGCAATACTGAAACGACTTAAAAAGATCAGGAGAATTAATTAAACAGCTTCAACCCACTCTGTTTACAAAACGATCCGTTTCTGTAGTGATTATATTTCCAGTCGAGTGGTCTCGCGGCTGTCGTGAGGGGTGCACCGTAATAAAAGAATGTGTAGAGGCGGGAGGGCTGCACGAGGCGCTCGTTACTGCGGCGGCCCTCTCGCTTTGACATCATTACATTTATTGTACCACCCCTATCTCAAGCCGCAGAACCTTCGACGCTAAATGAAGCCGTATTCTTCCGCCTTAGAGCCGACATACTGTTTGAAACCTCAAATTTAGATCACCCTTATCAAAATTTGTCATCTATTCTGGCAGCCTTATTCATATTCGAGTGAGTCAAGACAAGATTGTTAAAAGTTCGGTGGCTGTGCTGCTGTTCTTTTGTTGAAGTTAGCTCGTGCCTCGAGGCAATAATTCTCATATTCTTGAGATGTTCTTTTATAATTTACTTACTCAGAAGTTCCGTATAAGTTATGAGCGTCTATGATACTCGCGAAAGGAAGAATCGAGAAACTTATGCTCGGCATATTGTGTTGTAAATATGCTTTCAATGTTATATGTGTGTTTGTAATTTGTTTCCACACATAATTTATTTTGTGACTAGTATTTAATGACTAAATCATACTGAAATAACTTAAACACTATTAACTTGAATATTTCATTAAGAGATTCATCACATATATATATTTTATATATTTATGGTTATGGACTCCTTTTTCCGCACTTAGTCCGTGTATGTCGGACCATTGTGCGTGGTTTGCTAGCTAGGGGTTTAGCCAGCCTAACTCCGACCAGAAGCGCAGGATCCTCCTGGTGTCACCACAGGCTTCGCGGAGTGACCTTGGTGTGTTGAGGATTTGAGTCCGTTGTGCAGCTACACCTTCGCATTCCAGGATGACGTGGGGGGCTGTTTCATCGGCCGACAGGCATCCCCTGCATAGGGGGCTGTCGGAAGAGGACACATATGTCACATGGAATGTCTCCTGCTATACCGAATCATATTTGTTCACCTCCGCGTGACTGAGAAATGAAACAATTCCAGTGTTACCTTAGGTCTGCTGTTCAGGCACTAGGTAACAAACACGCCGATGACGTGCATCCGTTGGCTACGTAGTGCATATTTTTATGCGTTAAGTCTGGTTGGCGCGTGTCCAGGCATTCTCACACAGTCACGGTTCCGGGCCACGTGGGTGGACGCCCTCTGTTCTGCAGCATAACGTCAACAAGACGAATTGATCTTCTTGCTAGCTAAATTATCAGTAAAATTGGTTTCCTGAACGAGCGCTTTATATAAATACAAATAATAAATATAGAGACCGAGCTGACATTGACTGTAAATAAATGACGCATGCTTTAACGCTTACTCGACCGCAGATATTTATAACTCCAGGACATATGTTAATTTACTCGTAAGTCTATGACGTGTCTCTGATTGAAATAACTAATTTAACAGAACCTTTTTCGAAACGATTGCATTTACACGAATTCGCTCGTGTCTGTCTGCACTAACTTGTTGTAATGGCACTGCAACTAGTTGTTTCGGTTGGATAACGTTATTTTGCTGAAATTATCGCTCGTATAATCCCCTAATACATTTTCAAAGCGGTTTGTGGTCGTGTAAGCCCCTTCGGTATAAATAATTCATCGCGATCAGATAGGGCCAGAGCACGCGCCGCGGACCTGCGACCTGCCTCGCCTTATGGGTTCGCTCCGTCTGATCCTCGGCTCCCGCCAGTGTCAGGTGGTTTGACCCCAATGTTTGCTTTATCTATGATGTATTGTTCTGCCCCTTCATCAATATTGATATTGATTATTTTCTCTCGCGTGAGAGTTATTATCACTATGCCATGACAAATGAGAACCTTTGTATGTATATCTGACACGTTTTGAGCTTTCTTTATACCTAATATTGATGGGTGATAGCGTGTTTCTCAACAGATAACGTATAATCATATTTTTAATTGACCGTTTAATCTTTCAGCCGCTCTTAGCCGGTTTATCAACCGCTTTATATAGAGAGGTTATTGACATACGCTGAAATGTATGCTCCGTTTATGAGTTGCAAACGAGAGAAAGTGGGCGGCTAGGGTGCCGGCGTCGAGCGGGTTACGCGGTGTGGACTTGGCGACGTTATCTTGCGTCAATTCGTCTTTGCTAATTAATCCCGCTATCGTCTATGTAGCATCGCATTCGCGGCGGCCACTCCGCGATGCCAAGCGAAACTATCTAATGGAATTCACACATGAACAGTGATACAGAATGCACCGCGGCCATTCTTCTCCGGTCGAGCGCTCGCATTCGCATCACCCATTCACATGCTAATTAAGCTGATAGATTAATTGCTATAGATTAGGTACCTCGAGGCTTTTAAAATGTTACAGGTATTGTCTTCGTGGACTGTACTTAGTTGGAACATCAGAGAAAACTATCAACTCATATTTTTTAATAAGTATACGCCTATATAAATTAGGTAACTTTTGTAACTTCGCTCTATATACAAATGTAGCTATTGTTCAGTTTTAAGTTTACTTCATTCTACGTACTAATAAGTTCCTTTAACAGATATAGACATATACATCCTACTACTCTTAACCCCTTGGGATATTGGGAGGGGTTTAGACCACAGAGAAAATTTGACAAATGAACTACAATGGCGCACCGACCTTTGGGTCTAGGCCTCCAACATGAGTGGTCGCCACTTGGCCCGATCTACAACCCAAGAATACCCAAGTAATCAAAATTCTTAGACAAATTTTTAGGGACGAAAACATTTGGCAACTGAATATTTATAACAACACAAAAGTACTATCTAAAGTTTCTTTATTACAGTTTACAGTCGTTGAGAACTATAACAAACCTGCTTATGGAAAACTTCCGTGAGTCTCAGACATAGACGTGTTAGACGCGAGGCCGTCGCGACTACTCATGATTAAGGACCACGTATTGGTCCGAAACATGTCGAGCGATATTCGACGTTAAAGACGTGAGTGACCCGTTTATTATATTTCAATAAACCTGCTTATGGTTCCACGCTACATCAATTATATGTCAAGCATACGAACAGTTAAAGGAATGTCTGCTCGCAGTCGGCTATGTCAAATTGGTGATCGAAGCACTCAGAGAATGCCATATCCTTCGCCCGGTACGGCCACCGATTAAAGCAAAGTCTTCGTTCCTCCATATTGGGCCGTATATTCGAGTTTCATTGCCTTCGCGGGATATTTTTTGCTGAATAAATTTGCATGGAGCGGAATTGAGGATGGCGAGACTGCCTGCAATGTTTGTCGAGCACTCTGTTTGGTTTGTCGATCCATGTTTGCGGCGGCCCATTGTGTTGCCATCGGAAAACTGGTTCTCGAATCGCGTAAGCGGACAATTCGCTCGCAGACCGTAAGACAATGATTTATTATTTGTAATCTTATTTAAATTCTCATAATACAATTATTATTTATTGTACTCGGGCCTTAGCCATGTCTGACAGTAATTGTTTGGGCGATTCAATGCGCCGGACTTCCTCCCAGCAGATGCAAGCGAAAGTATGTTTAGATCTAGTCGTTATCGGCATCGATCAAACGGTTGCCAGATTGCCCGTACCGACGACGGCGGCACCACGGCACGTGTCCGCGGCGATGCGCCGCTCACGCCGTGCAACGCACTTCCATAATAGACTGTTGTTTTTGTGAACTCAAGTTCAACGACCGCGCACATTTCGTACACCCGCCCGCCAAATTACTAAGACGAAAAAAAACGTCCTCATGCGGGGACCGGGTCGCCAGGCTGTGCATATAAAATGTTATGAACCCGACTGGCCTGTAATTTTCTAAACTCTGCTCGGCGCGCAGTACGTACCTCACAGTTTATCGGATCGTATGTCTATAAGTGGTAAATTAATTACAATGATTGGGCGTTATGCTTCTCTGGTAGTTGCTAAGATACATTCAGCGTTTAGACGCGGTGAGATAATGGACGGACTTATTTATCGGTCAATAGTAATCGGAAACTATTATTACTTAAACGTTTGGCGTGTATTTAATTTATAAATATCACACGCATGAGTAATGGGCCATAATTGGCGACAGAGGCTATCACCGTAGAACACCTAAGCACGTGACATCCGCCTGCTAACTGTAAAACGTTATCAAAAGCTACGCGTCTGTTTCTATAAGTAGGCGATTATCGTTTCTAATATTGGAAATAAATACACAGATATAATAATATTACTCAAGTATTTTGGTTCTTGATGATCTAAGCAGGTAGTTAAGCATTGCTAGCGGCTTGTATTTTATTTACCCAACAACTTCTTTTTAGAAATTTACAAATACTTATTTGTTAACATTATATCTACCTACAAATTCCACTCACTGCACTACGGGCGACATGTTTCGAACGCTTCAGGAGTTCACCGAATTCATCAGGATGCCAGTCGGCTTGTATTTTATTTACCCAACAACTTCTTATTAGAAATTTAGAAATACATATTTGTTAACATTATATCTACCTACAAATTCCACTCACTCCACTACTGGCGACATGTTTCGAACGCTTCAGTAGTTCACCGAATTCATCAGGATGCCAGTCGGCTTGTATTTTATTTACCCAACAACTTCTTATTAGAAATTTAGAAATACATATTTGTTAACATTATATCTACCTACAAATTCCACTCACTCCACTACGGGCGACATGTTTCGAACGCTTCAGGAGTTCACCGAATTCATCAGGATGACAGTTCGCGCGCCCGCCGCGCGTCACGCTGCGCACTATATTGACAATTGATGACATATGATGAGTCACGATAGTTTCAATTGTTTATATCACTCACATAGTTCTGACAATTAAAACGGCTAATCAAATACAAAGTTCTGGTTATGCTGTTAGTAGAACATCATCCATCAAATGGCAATGTTTCGTTGTCCAGATTGATCTATTTGCCCTAAGATACGTAATATGCTCTAAGGATCATGAACAGTTACAATGTGTATATGCAAACACAGGCGAAGTTCGTGTGAATATCATCCAAATAATTGCTAGTCTATCTGTTGCGCAATGAGTCCGCGGTCATTTTTTGGTTTTTGCAAGCATGACGGTGAGTCACGCCGGCTCGTAATAGCTCCGAGTGAACATTTATGAGGCGTTAGACTCCAGTCAATTCGAGCGATGCCTCATTCTGATTCAACCGGGATTGGTCTGATCCAACCTAGCGTCGCCTTATCGGGCCTATCAATGTCTCCATTGTTCGCCATGGAAATAATCCTCACCAATTATGTCCGGTCCCGCATGTCATCAGCAACCAGTTTTCTAGAAATATTAGAAAGAAATCTGTTGTCTGAAAAGTTTGGTGGCTATATCCTTTTTTCTGAATTTTTAATATGCACAGAAAATACGTTCACCAATTGGTTCCCTAGTTTTGGAGAAAGCGATGATATATATACTAGAAAGGCTAATTACTTCGCAAGCATTGTAATGCAGCCTACACACGGCACATCGTCATTTGAAACAGCAATTGAGAGAATTGAGTGAAATGCAGTTAGAATGATGCTGAAAGTGTCAATGGTGGTTTAGTTTCATGTTGCCTCAATATGGGGTTCCGGTCGGGAACAAATCAAGCATGTCCGATCTGCAATGCAGAGGTTTTCTAAAGAGGCAGTTGCATTAGAGATTGGTAAAAAGTGTCACAAAAAATGAACTGTAATTGGCACTACAAAACTGGGATAAGAAACGTATCGAGCTTGAAGATTCGCTGCTCAAAGCAAATTGATTTTGGGATGATGAAGAAAAGTTTTGTTTTAATGTTTTTGCAATTGTTTTGCTACCGACAGTGATGTCGGTCGGTTGCGTCAGTTTGCGGTAATTTCACGGGTATCGAGCCTGTGCGCTGTTCCTAGTGGAAAAGTGAAGTGCGAAGTTTCGGAGAGGCGGCTCGCGGCGCGGTGGAGCGTGGCCGGCGAGGTCGTCGCCCGCCGCCGTCCGACTCTATAGCCATGCACCGAGGGGCCAATATCCCGCTGCGTGTATCGTAATTAACATCATTTTCCCATTATTGGCTCCAATATCTTCCTAAGACTGTAGAAGAAACTCCACTTAGGGCAGAATACTTGTTGGCTTTGTCGGTCGGCTGGTGATGATAGAAGCAAGCTGCTCCTTGAAAGTGCAAAACATGAAGGTATGTAGTTCTGTGTGTTTGCAACAGACAGAAGTGTTTCATACCCTAAAAGTATAAGTCACGTCATGTTCTGGAGGTTTCCATGTAAACCAGCCGGCACCATCTGGAGGGCGCGTTGCGCGGCGTCGGAGGGGCGGAGCGCGCGGGGTGCGCTCGGGCTCCGCGGCGCGCCAGTCCCCGAGACACCGGCCGCGCGGACGGCCACCGCGAGAGCACCGTGGTCTAGTGCAGTGAGTGCAGGAGCTACCCTCGGCGTGCAGAGACATGTGAGTCATGCTAACGCCCACGCTTTCGTTATGTTATGTTGACGCCGGCCGGCGCGCTTCATAACCTATGCATAAAAGCTCTCAACTCGCACATGAAAGTTATAAGTGAAATAAAATAGTTTTAATATTGCTTTCAAGTTTTGAAGTATGTCTTAAGGCAACACCAGAGGAATGACTAGTGATTAATATAGGTAAATTTATGTCGCATTTAACATTTCTAACCATTGCCGAGGACTTGTAGGGGGGTTTCTCTATTCATAGCGGGTTTTCGCTTGATTGCAAGCGCGTAGCGCATAGCGCTAATAAGAAGCCAAAAGCAAGTAGCTGTGAGTCACGACTCACGCACACATCCAACTGCTCCTGTTTTTGCCTTTTTAACTAAACAAAATTAACATCCACAAGTTAATGGCCCTAGTCCCGCAATACTGGTACATTTTCCACGAGCACGAACAAATAACAATATGAAGGTGGTTCAATTAGTTGATTAATTAACATGATCCCCGTCGGTGCTATGTGCCGTGGTCACGCGAGCGGTGGATCTAGCCTAACCGCTAAATCCCACTACACCCGTAGTTAGAGCTCTTAGACTGACTAGGTAGGCATGTAGGCAAACTTATCCCTCCCTATTTTATAGTTCACTTAGCTGGAAATTAAAATATAGCTCGGCAAGCACTTGTAAGATGGTCACATGGGTCTCGAACTACCCGAAACCCACCCCTTCGTTTCCCGAAAGTTTTGAATACTGGACCCTAAGACTGATTTTTCATCAGAGCTACCTACCTACAGTATCCGGCGATATATATTGCACGTCGACCTTTGGAAATAGAATCGGATAATTTCGGCTTCATAAAGCGTTGTCTCACACTACCTATGTAACATTTGTCAGACGTCCGCAAAATATATAATATAGAGTTGTTGAAACCCCTCAACTCCAAATTGTTCGAAATGATACATGATTGTTTGACAATACTTTTTCTAGTAGTTTTACAGCTCTCTATAGATATCCAAAGTTAACATGCCACCGAATTGACGTAATCTAATAAACTCCATAAAGCGAAGTATTTTTTTGACATGAAACGTCAATTAATAAATAAGATAATTGAAGGATGTTTGCCAGTGTTCATAAAATGGTTGTAAACAGCTAATTGTCTCTTTCCAAAGCCCGACGTGCAATATAATATTGCCGGGTACTGTATTTCCACGTAGCTTCGTGGCGCAGCTTGGACGATTAATATGAAAACATGGCGTTATTTTTAATAACAATGGAACTGATCTAGGTGCACGACTAGTTTCAAATAAAAAAGTTATGTACATCATCGGATCGGTTCATAAATGAATGGAGTTCTGATATAAAAAGAAACAACCCTAAGAAATAATTTAAATACAGCCATATTGACAACCTCCTCCTTTAATGAAGTCGGTTAATTAACACCAACTTGTTAATGATGAAATGTTGGCTTAATAAGTTTAAAGTAATTGTGATCCCCGGCGGATAGCTAAAGTTATAATCTATCGTATTTAATAGCTATTATTATATATATGTTACGATCTCGCTATTGGCCACAAATGCCGCAATAACAGTAATATCCCTACACGTGACCCCTGGGTGGTTTTAAAAGTGCAACAAAAGCTGGCAACCGTACTGTCTTCTCGAAGATCTCACGGTTCGAAATTAAATGCCATACGATAAATAAATTTTATAATAGTAATATCCTTTAGCCGATTTAAGGCGCGCAGTTGTTTTGTGCGGCAAACGCAGCGTTACCTACCATATAAATGCATTGCGTTTACCGCATGCAATTGTTTGGTAACGCTCCGTTTGCCGCACAAAACAACCGCGCGGCTAAAAGCCAGAATCAAGTCCAAGTCCTTTACTACGTGATTTTCAGTTCAATAGAGTTTCTCATTTTGCGATATAGGTAAATTCAGCAAATGGTACACATTGCAGCTTCTGAGAAATAATGAGTATAATGACCTCCTCTTTCAAATAAGGTTAGAAATTGGCATGTTTGTGAGAGTACTATCGTAGCAATTACTCCATTTTTCATTTTAACTATCCAAGATCACCTAGTGGAAGTAATATTTATGACATAACTAACTTTACAGGATAATTGCACGCAGGAAATCACTATTTTCACATAAATGTCACATAACTCCCCAGAGGTACACAAGCTAGGCATTTAAAACTCAGTATTTATAACAGACTTGTAATCTTCCGTTCTATATTATTATGGGTACGTACATTAACAGCCTCACAAGCCTTATGTAGATTATTATCTATCTAAGCTTACACGGGCGAGGCTGCCATATAAACCTAGGTTTCGTTAGGGCTACAAAATTTACCATTGGGATAAAAGGGAGTTTTGAGTTTAGTCGGTTCGAGGGTATTATTTAATTAATCCTAAATTGTAAACCGACTACACTAACTTGTCGAACGGAATGCTACTTTGGTGTTCACGAGAAAATAATCGATTATGCTGTTCTCCGATAATATTACACTGATTTATATACCAACACGATGACTGATAGGGTTATCACTTGACTATATTGATTTAAACCTGATTCGTGATTGAGATTGCTGCCGTAAATAGTAATAATAGTATAAGCGTATCCATGGAACAGCAGCTCAATCAGTTTTTCGTACAAATCATGTATCTACATTATCTACAAGTAACATGTGAATAGAATGAGTTCAACTAAATAATTATTATGGTATGAAGCAGAACGTGTACCTCGTAACGTAAATGCCCAAATCTACTAAGGTTTGAGGACTCTGAGGGATCGTCTTAAAACAAACGCGACTACGCGATTATCGCGCGAATTCGCGACTTTTACTAGTGAATATTCTAAGTTAAAGTCGCGCGATCATCGCGTAGTCGCGCGTCAATTAGGACGATCCCTGACACGGTGTGGTGTAGGTTCTCTTGTACTTTGAAGATACGATATGTGAGTTTTTATTAAACTTTACACCGTTTCCAAATAATTCCAAACCAAAATTCAATGTAAGTACGCGTGAAAATCTGCACTATGATAAGACATTTGACATGTTCTGGCTAGTGCTAGTGTGATGCGATGCATGAAGCGATAACCGTTAAAATGCCACCATCAAAACTTAATAAGCCTTCTGGCTGATTCTGGCTTTTTAAATACAAGTTGATAGCCTTACCTACACGCAGAAAAGTACCTCAAGTTCGTGTCGTTTAACGTTTTTTACCGTTCAACGAAAATAAAGATACATTCTACTCGTTTATATCGTCTAATTGCATCTTATTATCATAAAAAGTCCTGTTAGCCTTAATTAAAGTAAAAAAAAAAGATTGAGATCGGATCAGCCGAGCATCTGGTAACCCTAGATCCGAGTGGGGTCTACGAACCTCAACCGTGGAAATGGGATTATTACACGATGGCCTTAGACGCTATTTTGCACTCGTCCGGCTCAGTAATAATTCGCTGTGGATGGATACCGACGTTCTGGACTAGACGGAGCATTCCTTTTATGGATTCCTTTGGGTTCATTTTACACATCATTATTCTATTAAGGAAACTTTTTCATTCACCGGGAGGACAGCTATTCCCGTTCATCGTAAACCTGATGTAGCTAAACAGGTCGATGTTAAACTTTATTTAATTAAAATATGTAGTCTGTTTATAATTACGACTGGCATAATAACAACATGAAAGGCATTTCTCTTGCAGAACCAAATCGCGTGAGAGATTCTTGCATAGATAACAGCATTATAAATTCGTGCATTAATGCTAGCGTGCCGCTCTACCGGAAGGGATTGACTTGTTGCGAAAATCACTAGTTCAATTTTGAGGAGCATACTTCGATTCTTGGTTAGATTATCTTCTATTACATAAGTGTACACTTATTTACTTGTCAGATCAGATATCGGTGAAACAATCGATCTGTTGTTGCTTACATTTTACGGCAAAGTACTTAAACAGTTTCATTGTTTTCTTGATAGACCCTTTCGCTTCTATCATAACACTAGTATCTTTTAAAGTCATTAATCTGGAGGTGTGTCTATCTGTAACAATGTGGCACAGGTTGATGCAATGCCCTCATTGTGGCAGATCTCAGTATTGATAGACGGCTAGACAAGACAGATGTCTGTACCATTGAGCTGTCGAAACATAAAGCGAGCACCTGAGCGATCGTGCTGATGGCGTCGTTAGAGTCTACCAAACCCGACGCAGATCTGCGCTGTTGGCCTACACGTCCGACTGTTACCAATCACTCGTCGTGTTTACTGCCTTTTGTTTGCAGACCGCCGCTTTCCCGTAATATATGGGGTTTTAATGTCTGGGAGCACGGTTTTATCGCCCATCTTATCTGCACTAGATTTTCTACTGAGTACAATTTATAACTTGCTCACTTGTAAACGACATCAGGCACATCGAATAAGCAATACCCTCTATCTTATTTTGTTTCCTTAAGACCGTAGAACCGAATTGGGAATTCTATGAATAAGGGTAGGTAATGAGCGTGCCCTAATATGAGAGTCACTTTTCTTACAAACTCATTACATGAGCAACCAGTCTGATAATAACCTAATACCTATTATTCATTTAAAGCACGGTCATACTCATGTCCAAATTCCCGAGATAGGTTTACAATACAGTCAGTAAGTAGCGTGATGTATGATGGCACAAAAACAGCCGCTTAGTCAGACATGAGTCAAACTGATCTGTTCTCCAAATGTAATTTATTTGAGAGGGCTACTTAGAATCACCAATAAAAACACGGCTTGTGAGAACTGCTTTTAGCATCGTAAGGTTTTTGCAATAAAGCCGTATTGTTCAGTGTTCTATTTGCGTATCACCTAGACTCGTTGCAGTCATTGTTTGGGCTATCGGGCCGATCTGGAGGCGCCGGCATGTTAAATACGTCGTTTGCGTTGTATTCCCAGACTATCACCGTATATCGTCATTAAAATACAGTTGCAAGCGAAATACGCTGAGATATTTGAGAGTATAATTTGGAGTGTGACGGCGGGCGATGGGCTAGTCTGCAGCGATGAGAAATCATGACGATCCCGCTAGTCACCGCTACGGTACTTTGGCTCGCTATTGCTCTGCTCCTCTTAATGTGTTTCGTTTTACTCAACTGGCCAATTAATCATTTCTAAGTGTAGTCTCAGTATTGTTGGCCACGTAGTGTTGTAGGCGTCGGACGCTTTCAATTTAAGTTTTGGTGATAAATTTGACTCTGTTAAGTGTCAAGTACTTTACTGCTACCAATTTAAGTTTTTTTTTGGTAAAACAAAGGCTTAAGATTAAGAAACTTTGTTGACATAATATGCATTGTATCGCATCATTGGCACATTATTGGCGCGTTATTGTTAGTCTAGTTTTTAATGACAATTATGTAAGTTATAAGGTCAAGTTTGTTGTAACAGCTGCCGTAGATTGTTTGAGTTCCCATGCGAGTATCCTTTTACGTCAAGTTCCAAATTAACCACACCATATCAAATGTTAATATCGCAACCGATAACATGTGGAAGCCACTGCGTGTTGTGATGATTTGGAGGTTGAATCTTAAATTGTGAGTAGTAGGGTGGGTAATGGTTTGTTATGGAGCGGTGGAGGGCGGTGTTCCGGTGACGTCAGCGCCGGCCAGCTGTAGGGCGGGTGACGTCACGCGCCGCGGTCGTCGACCCGTCGCTACCCCTGCGCCCCCGTCCGTACCGTGCTGCCTATTGCAGTGCGTCTACCTGCCTGTGCCTATCATAAATAAAGAATACCTATGTGCTGTACGTGGGCAAGCCTGCCGCAGCGACCTGGGGCAACCTGCGCACGAATTACATTGAAAATAAATTTGCATCCGCTTTTGCCGGCTGTTGAATGAGAAAAGTTCTTTCACCTCCCGTCTGCCCAGGCATAATTTTTGTTTTCGCTATAAACGAAGAGTTTCCTTTTTTCGTATAATTTCCGTGATGTTTTCCAGTTTTTATTTTACTCTTAAAACATCAGGTTTTTTTTAATCCGCTCGAGTCTACTGACTACTCGTATTGCTAGAGGTGCACTGATGCTTATTTATGTTACGAGTTCTCGCCCCTTTCCCTCTGTTTTAGTTGTAGTTTATGGAATTACGTGGATTGTAAGTTTACGCCGTCGCTTTCTGCCTGTGTAATATCACGACCCCTGCGCGTGCCACCCCACCTGAATCGAGAATTTCTCGTGGGAGTTGTAGTGCCGTTAATAAGTGCGAAATGGAATCCCTTCCGTCCGCACGAGCCGTTCGTACTCTGTACAGGAAATGCGCTTTTTGCTTCACTTGCAGACATATCATAACAGCTTTAGAAATCCGGTCGGAGTCGGTTTTATTGCACTCGTACGAACACACGACGTGGCTGCTTTCACAGTTATTTCAAAGCACAATTTGAATTAATCCAAGTGCGTGGTGCGTTAAAATTTAATGGATGCATTTAGATTTCCGCAGACTCTATATTGTTATGTTTATGTGCTGTATGTTGGATTACTTGTTACTTTAATTATTTTAATACGTCTCTCGATTACACCTACCCAACAGTGGCACATAGTGACTAAAATTTGTTGTCATTCCTTCGTTACACTGTGTGCCTAATCGTCTACCTACGGCTAATTTACCATGCTTAAAAGAAAGTAGAAGATAATTAGTCGCTTTCATTTTTAAATTATTACATACAAAAAACATTACCTGCTCTATGCACATTTGGTTACTTTCCTTTGTTATAATTTTATGTAAAGCGCTGACTAAAGCGAATATTGAGTCTTGAATTTCATAATAAGCATCATATAAGATAACACATAAGAGTTTGCTTTCTTAAATTCCTTACGTTTATAACTAGTTCTACTACTTAAATGGGAATTAATTACTTGTTGGGTAACAGAATAGATACCCTGGCATACATTTGTTCGTTCATTCCACAAAATTATCTGTTCGGGTCGTTGTATGTAGTAGGATGCTCGCCAGGGCGTATCGATTCTGTCGTTATATTGGGATCGAATCGAATAGCCGCCCTCGTATTGAGGATTGCGTGCACGTCCCGTTCCCTGAACGAGGGCTGCCAATCGACTGGCTACGTGACGAAATGTTCCCACCGACTTATTCTATCCAAGTGACCGTGTACTAAGTACGCTGGTACGTAGTTTATTGCTTGCTGAACTATGAAGCCTCAATATGAACACTTATCTGCTATGAGCGAACACAGTTGAAAAAAAACGCCTCTCTTGTAGTTGATAGTTAATGGCTTATGTGCATGTATGTTATGTTTTTATGACATAGGTTTATAGAAATAGTAATTGTGAGTCCAAGTCAAAAGTTACGCTTTATTAACCTTAACTTTAGTCTACAGTAAAGACGCGAACCTAAATCTGTGTAGGTTACATTATGACCCACTTTGCCGTAGTGACATAGCATGCTCTCACCGTAAATAGACTACTAGTTGCTGAGTAATTAAGTATACTAACACCACTACTTGCTTTCGAGCTACATACATTATAAACTGTAAAGTATTAACCATTAACAATACACAAAGTAACTTGCTTTCCAATTTATAAAAGTGGGACGTATGTGTTTATGTAAACGCTGTTAGCGTTTTACTTTAATTAAGTTTACATGCTTATATCGGTGGTCGTGGTTGCGGAAGTCACGAGGGGACCAACCGAACGGCTCATTAGTGTTCCTACAGAAGTGGACCACAGAAATTTTAATTGCTGCTACGGTGCGCTCTCGTCCTTGTGCAAAATTGCTGTACTTAATTGAAAATATCCCCTGAACCGGTGGTACTTCATCGTCTGAATTGTTATAGGACTGACCCTGTAACTGTTATTGTTTAGTGACTTTGGCACCCGTTTTTGACGTCCGTGCCAAATTGCAAGCGCTTGTTGTCATTAAAGAGGCTTTCAGCGTTTAACAATTAACAACTATTACGCTCGTATCTGATGAGGATGCGATGTCCGACATCGCATCGGTGTGAAGAATTCACTTTAACAATCATAGTGCACACAGGGCAGCTGCGCTTGCGTGTCTCTGCTGCGCTGTTAAAATCCTTATATAGCTTTCTTCTATTATTAGTCGGACGAGTGTATAGTTTAAAGTTTGCATCAGTGTGAGTGTGACTAATGGGCTGTGGACGAACGGAGTCGTGACTGCAGTGAGTCCAGGATAACAGGCAATAAATAAGATTGATGGCCCTTATAGCTTTATTCCTATCGTTTATATCAGCGAAGAGCAATTTCTTAGAGATTGTAATAAAAACATAAAAGTTACCGTCAATTTAACTACCAGTGTTTTCGTAGATATGTTCAATAATCTTATATCTTTAAACGAGCAATTCTTGTATATTTATTTATTTATATATTTATTTCGGGGATCTCGGAAACGGCTCTAACGATTTTGACGAAATTTGGTATGTGGGGGTTTTCGGGGGCGAGCAATCGATCTAGATAGGTCTCATGCCCGGCAAAACGCCGAGCAAAGCTCGGTCGCCCAGATATTATACATTTAATTATGGAGTGTATTTATGTGAATCGAGTGTTTTATGTAAAAGTAACGTGATGTGTGCTCATAAGCTTTATCTAGAAATCTTCATGCCGTCAGTTATGAAATATTTTCCCAGCGAAACACGTTATAGCGGTCTCATATCCAGTATTCAACTTGGTCAGGGTACTTTTTTAGTTATTAATATATCTAGGATCATAAGCATACCTAAGTAATAATTAATTACCTGTAACTGGGTTAGCCATGGGAGCGTTCATACTCGTAAACTAGGTCTAATTAAAACGTGTTTGGGACTATCAAGTAGCAAGTGCAGCTTGTACACAGTGTAATGAATATGAATATTCACGTGTCGCGTTTATCAACATCATGTGAGGTGTCGTGGCGTGTTGGGCGTGCTTGCTCATACATACGGCCATACCTGCCCTGTTTACAAGTGCGGGAGCGGCTTGATTTACTGTGCACCACGACGGGAGGGGGACTTAAATTAGTGCTCTGTCGTATGTCACACGATATTTTATTTTGCTCCTTGACTCTGCCCGTGTACATTTCGCTTAAAGCATCATTCTTGCGCCGTCACGGACTATTTATAAGTTTTCCTTATTTAGAGGAGAGTTTTACAGCCCCACCATATACAATACAGCTTCATATTCGCCCCGTCACTTTCAGAGGCTCAAAAGTGGTAAATTTCACTAATATGAGTACTTTATGAATTTACTAAATATTACATCTTTAATAGCACAAAACAGCTTGCAGGAGTAACGTGGATTACCTCTAAACCTAATTAACTCAGCAAGCCACCCCTATTTTATTACCTATTGTAAAAGTATGAAATTTTGTAATGTTAAATTTCAAAATAACGCATAATAACTTGGTACCTACTTTTAAAAATAATGACTCGTGACAAAAAATTGTTTTATACTGATTTTTGCAAGCTTCCGCGAGGACAGCATATCGAGCTAGCTAACAATAGCGAGCAAGCAAGACATGTTGGCGACGGTCGGGTCGAGCTTTAAGAAGTTTTTTGCAGTCAACTTTATGATACCTTCACTGCTTCTCGTCATATCTCTTAAATCGACACATTAATCATACTCAATTTACCTAACTCTAATTATTCTCAATGGGTTGTTGTGATTTAGCGATTTGCATGGTCATTGATCACAGCACTGATGTTCATTGGCTGGTTATTATATTTGCAGGCAACAACACTTAATTTATTTAATGCCTCTTTTTCTCCAGCAAATAATGCATTTAAATAGCTTTTCCGATATAGGTAATAGTACATTATGAAGATGTAATCATTAAAATTCAGGATCCATTAGTAAGCGAGTAATGTGCCGTATCGAGTGAAGGGGTAAATATTATACCTATGATCTAAGAATACAAGCGTACTTACTGGTCATTGTCTATACATAGTACCTTTTTTCTTGAAATAAGTATTTAAAATAATAATTGGAGCGTCTTTGGATGCCCAACTTCGCATACGGTCTAGTTCGTGGCATACGAGTACATGAATTATGGTCAGATTTATAAACAAGCGACACTCGAAACTTTGTTAGAAACAAGAGACGTTGACAGGATTAATAAATCGGCGGTCAGTGTAGGTGTGGGGCACTTCAAAGAGTAGGGAGATTGATGGGCGGCCCATGACGAGAAGCAGGCCCAACTAACTGAATCTAAGTCCGCTCACTAAAGCCAATTTGCCCCTGTAACGGGATTACCACTGTCATTGACTAATCGAATGTATATTCTACTGAGAATATTTTATTCAATTACATGTAGGCCAAAGTTGTTGATGTAACACCGGTGATTAGACGTGTATAAAGTCCATTTTATAACGTCGCTACATGGGCAAGTGATGATAAACCCGCGCGGCGGCGGGTGACATCGGTGACGCCGGTCATCGGTCACTGGCTTCATGCGCTCTGCGCTGCCGAATTGTAGCGTTTACCAAATTAACCAATTTATTTCAGCCAGACAGATCTGCGATTTGTATTCGTGCATGTGCATAATTCAATGAATTAGAATGGTGGACGAACGGATTTCGACATGAGCTTTTGAACTGTTTTACACACTTGGTAGTTCGACCGGTGTGACCATTTCTCTATCCACTTAAATCTTTTTATAGCAATACATACTTCTTTTGATTCGTATGACGCGATATAGCAGCAAAGCACTACGCTGATTTTTCGTTACAAAGCGGGATACACCAGCTACGAGCTACGGCGTAGCGCTACGAACGGAGCCTTGCAGTTAAAAATAATATTAGAAATTTGTAGGTTTCGTTTAATATACTATCCTTCCATCGAAGTGTCAAACAAACTTTATTCTTACCGTTGCATATTGAAATATCTACACGTTATGGCTATTTTGATATCGTTTATCAAAGACAGGCAAATTGGTAATTTCGTCGATTAATAACTTCAGCGTATGTTTTCCTCATACTGTGGCCTGTGGCACAGTCGACCACTCTTTCCGAATTAGTTACGATGATTGGGTTTTATTTTTTATTTGATGGGTGTGCGGACAATAGCTGTGGCCAGGCACGTAGGACGGTGATGTAAGCGCCAATTTCCTGCGGGCTCCTGGACGTTGCGCGTGCGCTCGCTCGCTAATTAGCCGCGTGACGTCACTCGCGAAGAGCTTAGCTCCACTCGCCATTACCGGGGGCCTTCGCGTGGAAACGACAATGACCGCCGCTTTCTCTAGCGTGCAACAGAATCGGGCACTGCGACCCGTGGCCAGGTCCTTCAAGGTTAATACTTTCATACAAAAAACTTAATCTTAGTCCTCTTCTTGCTCATATTGGCTAGCACATAATACAAAGTTCTTTGTCTGTTTTGAGTAGTACTTCGTGATTTTTCGAGGTGAACTAAGAATCATGGAATTCACTGATCGCGATTGTTAAGCCAGGCGGGGCTCAGGCGCGTCGCTAAGCGTGACTCATCTTAATGGCTGCAATTATGGCAGCGAGAAGCGGCCACCGTCGGCGCGGGCGAAAGAAACATGCCACGTGCCACTTGAGATGAAGCAGGCAACACGGAATACTTACCGAAATAAAATAACTAAAGTTACTGCGGAAGGGTCGCAACGCAAGGTGCTGAAAATTTAACTCGACACCGTCACGGCCGGCCGCGCTTCACTAATAGCGACGTCTGCGCAGACCTTCCTCGAACTTTCCGAACGGATACTACAGCGGTTACATTGAAACTCCCTAATTCTTTCGCGCAACAATTGAAGGTCGACGCTGATTGTCTTTTCGTTGCAGTTAGTCTAGACTTTACGTTGAGGAAATCGGTTTTTCCATCATTAGACTAATTCACCTTGAGGTCGACCGTAACTGTAAAAAGTAGATCAAGAAACGCAATCACAACAAAATTAATCCTAACTACTAATTAGAAAAACTAGATATCCATCTTTATTATGTGTCTTTTTCAAATAAATCAGCAATAATTGCCTTGTATAATAATTCACAGACGACAGCTTCTGCAATATTTTACTGCCCGTTTCAAATTGATGGGTTTATGTGGTTCGTAAATATCTTCTTCTCTTCTTCGTCCATTCCTCAAGGCTGAGTGTCGTGACCACCAGAGGAGCAGTTCTTCACCACCGCTCTCCAAACCCCTCTATTTCGTAAATATGCTGTGATTAATAATGGCTTATTGAATCTACTTACATTTATTGCTCGAGTTATCAGGAATGTTATTGTAGGTATAGCAATCTAATCAAGGGACAATTCTCTTGGTCGATTACGTCAGATTTCTTTGGAACTGTGTTTTGCCTGCTGTGATTCAGTGCCGTATGTACACATGTTCGGTAAATCTATTTTATGCGACTCCGCGAACTGTTTAGTTCGCGGGGTTGTTTAAGTTGAGTTACCTACCTAATAATTATTTGTGTAGGTACCTATTGTACCTATGTAATCTACCTCTAAATATCCACTAGATAACGTGAAAGCTTTACCTTCACATTATTCCCTCGATAATAATTACTATCGATATTCACGTTTTATTTAAAAATATATTTGCAGCATTAATAAAGAACATTTTGTGTTTTGCCGTACCTAACTTGGTGTTGCGCGTTTTTAAATGTCACGCGCCTCGCTCCGTGAAAGGGCCTGCACTCCGTGCACTAAATGCCATCACGATCTCGTTTTGAATTGTTATAAAAACTGAAGCCCATCGCCTCTCGCGAGTTCTTAACAAACGCACGACAGTTACGAGTTACATTTTCTAGAGACGTCTGTCTTCTGTTAGTGCCGTGGATGCACGGGGCTCGGATTCAGTCGTGACGTCACTGTGGTGAGGTGCACGCTCTGCCTTGTCGCCCCATTTCCTACTTTCTACTTCGCCAATGACTGCTTGCACCGATGATTCGCCACCACAAGTCCTATTATGCCTAACCCACGCACAAAATGATTGTAATAATCAGTGAGTAGCTGCGGCTGATAAAGGCTTGGAAACCACTCGTTATGGCTCTGCTGTAACTCAACTCACTGAATCTAGGTCTAAAGCCCGTTTTGACCAAATAGGAACAAGGAATGAATCTGAATTTAAATGATGAATGTTGAAATAAGCTAAATTTTGATTGAATTTAACCTTAGAAAAATATTTAAATTACTTGGTCACCAAGTGCACCAACACCGATCGCCTTCTAAAATAACTCTGAATAACTAATTCTGAACCCTACTGCTGACCCTTCCGTTGCAATCGATAACGGGTTCCCGTTGTATATTGAATAAGCCATAACGCCCTCAATTCTTCCAATGATTGCTGTTTCGATTTCGACACTGCACGACAATATAATTGTATGAAACAATGGTCTGCTAAATTACATTCTTTGTTCACCGAAATGGAACCAGATTTCAGAATGTATCAATTTGGCGCTCCTACGTGTAAACGTTGACAGCCCACATAGCGTTTGGAAATATTTAAAGCTGTCGAACTGTTGACAGTTTACGGAATGTTTCTCATTCATTAGCATTGGTTAATGGCGACGGTGGTTCGGTTAATATTGTCGTTTAATTGTAATGCATATCGGCGGTGTATTCGAGTCGCTCGTTACTGCAGCCCCCCTTGGTAACTCACGTCCGCCCACGACGACGCTCTCCGAGCCTCGATAAAGCATGTAGGCTGCCTTCTTGAATCCTGCTTTACTGCGATTCCTGCCGCAATCTATACTGTACTGGCTTGATTGCTCGTTAAACTGGCGCTACATAAATAATCTAGATGCTCTTTGAATATTATGGCCGATGGCTAGCGGTATCCTCATATCTTCAATCGGTTTCCATACCATCTATTTTTAATATGCTTAGTACTAAAGATAAAGAAATTAATTGTAAAGAGCAAACATTTGCACTAATATTAAAAATATTTATTTGTTATGGAGTTACATTCATTCAGCTGCAAGTGGACATAAATAAAATTCAACTGCCATGAGCATCAGTATTCCTACATTTCTGAAAACATGAAAATAGGCTTTGTGGCCTATAAATAGTCGAAGGCCGTCTCGTGTCTGTTCGGCTAGGCCGGTATGGTATGGACGATTGCAGAAAAGGCGCGGATATAAATAGAAGGGCATGAGTTGCATGACCCAAACAGGTTCCCGCTGCAAGTAAGGTGCCCACGCACACTCCATTCCCGTGACCCCGCACCCTCTGACTCATTGCTGACACTGCTACTGCTAATGCATACTGCGTTACCATTGATCTACGATGCTAATTTCTCATTAAATGGTGCAATCCTTCCTTTTCATTGATCTCGCATTTAACATAGGGTAATTTTTTGTAATTTTTTGTAATTCATTGATGTCGATACCAAAATAATTGTTTTTGACTTCGTGTAGATGACCAGCACTTTATGACAAGAGTCATACAAGAGGTCGCTGTAGGTACATATAAAATTTCACATCGTTTTAATTTGAAACGAGCGGCCACCCTGGCCTCTCACTGGGATGTAGTTTTTTAAAACCGTGACATCACTTCCCGCTTATTGATCCACGGATTCGAACATAAAAATATTCAAATGAAATGACACATGGGGTAAAGCTATAGCTTGGTCGCGCCTGCTGTGAAACACTAATTAAGTAATTACAATTCGGCCCTATTAAATAACAAAAAAATATGAATATCAAATTAATGAATACAATGAAAGTGTCATAGGAAGAGAGAAGTGGTTTAAGTATATTAGATAGACATCTGCATGCGAGAGGCGTCCCCGAGGCGGGCAGCGGCTGTTTAGTCGTCCGTGAGTCTTGCGGTTTTTTTTGCGTATTTATACGCGAGTGGAAGCAAGAATCGAGGCACGCTCCACTTGCGTCGCCCTCCCCAGCAGGTAGCACTAGTTATTTACATACCTCGTCTGTTCATAAGTTTTGAGACGAATGTAATCTCAAATAGTTCGATTACTGAAATGTTAAACGATTACATTAATATTTTTATTTAACAACTACACTATAATTAATTAAAATAAATTGTGTTTATTTCAAATAGCCTTCTGTTTTTCATTACAGTCATATATATGTTGGCATCTGAGGGGTGTCGGCACGAGCCCGAAAATGCTATGATTACTGGCGAGAATGTATCTAAAGTAAAAGAAAACTGTAATAGCTGGAATATCAAATTATATACCAAAATATTGAGAAATGCTTTAAATAATATGGAGAATAACCAATATTTAATTATCTTGTCGGTATTGTAGTAGGGAAGATATTTTCATATGAAGGTAGTATATTTCCTTAGAATTCCTTATTTTCGAAGAAAGGGTGCCAAATTCCTAGTGTAAAAGTGTGGCATCGACTATTTGTAAGTAGTTTTCAAATCCTTATCTAACATGTAATCAGCCTGTAAATACTTTTTTTTTCAACTTGATCATGTACAGTCGTAAAATAGTAGTTTATGCAACTGGTACATAATGAGGGGCATTAAAACACGAGTGTGTTTTATGAAACGAGCCGAAGGCGAGTTTCATAATAAGGTCACACGAGTGTTTTAATGCCTAATTATGTACAGTTGCATACACTACTTTATCTACATCCATATATTAAATCCTCTTTCATGTGTTTCGTGTGGGCACTTCTCGCCGGCGTGCGCCATGTTTGCGTCGACAGGCCGGCCCGCGCCTGGGTGATTCCTATTGCAAAATTTAACATTTTCTTAATTTGTCCGCACCGGGCCCCAATTGTTAACGACTCTTGAGTGATTATTTTTGACTTTAACTATTTTAACAGTTACGGACCCAGGTATAGAGTAAACTGAAGTCAACAATAAGTTTAAATTGCACTCTGATTTCCTTAACTTTCACTTAACGTTCGGGCCGGAGTGGACATCAATTAACTTTAACGATAAGAATCACCCGCCTCCGCCGCCAGCCCGCAGCTGTGTCTTAATTTTGTACGAGATCTCGTTAAAGTGTTATATTTCGTGATCTAATAGGGGACGCACGCAACAGCCGCACAGTATATTATAAAGCGGGGTCTTATTTACGGTATTTGAACTTATAAAAGAGGATTTACTATATGGGTGTAGATAAAAACATATTCACATTATAAGCGTCACAAATTTTTTCCTTCGATTTTTAGTTCTGAGTAGTGTCTTCATCGAGCCTTGACCCAAAGTCTTCCAGATTGTTATTAGCGGACAAATTTACTTTTTTATGAACAGGCGAAAAAGGCCTAAAAACCTAACGTAAATTTCATCCAAATCTTGCAGCTATAAAATGAACCACTATAAATGAAACAAATGTTTCCGTAAAATAAGTCGCGTGTCTGCACGGGCACTTTTTCAGACGACCTAACAAAAATCTATTAAAACAACACTCTTTTTACAAAAACCTAGAAATCAACTACATTTATTTTTATAACGTACAGACATTGATTAAAGGTAATAATAATAATATTACACATTTCTAAAATTATTTAATCGACTTTAGTTACTTTTACGAAATTTTGTGTCGTCTCAAAACTTATGAACATACGAGGTATGTAGACGTTACCCAAACAATGGCCGCAGCGAGATGTGTTCAACTGCACCTGTTTCCTGTTGCGCGAACTTTTCCTCGTGGAATATGGACGTCCTGGTAAGAGTTCTGCGAAGAAGATTGATACAGGATTGATAGGCATCTTCATTCCCAACAAGGCGATGATTTCTCAGTTTTAGCATGACCAGTTGGGTAGCTTTCGGCAGAAAGTTTTTGCCTGGAAAACGTTACATACCGGTTTCGTAATCCAGCGCCTGTTACATATGTAGTGAATCGATGGATGTCATTTGTTCTCGCAATAAACTGATTTATCGATGGCATAAGAACGTATATCTAGGGAATGAATAAAAGTATAGGTACTTTACAATAAAACAAGTGAAATGCTTAGATTTTTATGGTTAGAGATGGACGACATAAGTTCGTATGTACCTAAGTAAAATCATAATAATGAGACTTACTGGAACAGGCTTGGAAATATTTTAAGCGTTCTTTCAACTTTTCGGCTATATCGTAAAAAGTTGTTTATATAACGACTTCGTTGGCGTTTAAATATGCTAATGGTAATTACTTTTGGACTTGCGTACATTTCTTTAGCTTTCGAGCTTATTTAATTAGTAGGTAGCTTATTATTCTTGATATACGACCATTGCATTGTTTGTATGTACATTCAAATTACTCATCAGTTACTATTTATATTACCAAGAAATTCATTATTTATTTTGACCATCAAACCCTTTATTTGATTTTGTATATTGTGATATACACTAGCAAATAAAAATTCTACGGAAGTTGTTAACTACTTAAAAGATATTTTTTTTCGAATACTGGTAACTTAATGCATAATTAATTGGTAGTTAATTATTTTTCTAGTCCTGGAAACACTTTTAGCTGTCAGTCTAAGCCAAAATGGCCTAACGACGTAAGCAGCTACCGCTTTGCAATGTATTTAGTGTTATTTTTCTTGTTTATAATAATGTTTATGTATAAAAAATGCATAAGACATGGTAATAGATATATACTTTGACCATTCCCATGATTTATACATTGTTATGTTTTCTTTTGCCTCGTCTGTGTGCGTCTAATCTTGTTTGTATATCACAATGTACAATGCCAAGTATGAACACAAGTATGTGTGTATACTGTGGTATACTTTGCCAATAGGCCGAATTTTTGATTTGGGGTTAACTTTCTAATATTTAGCTTGTAATCATGTGGTTCAGACTAGATCAGCTGAAATATTAGGCCTTATTCCAAACGAAAATGCCACTTCTGAGACAAGAGACGATAAGTCCGATGATGAGCCAGAGGATTATAATATAAAGTTATGTTTCCTAACGGGGAAAAACTCCAGAAATCGTTTTCGTTATGTCCATACAAAGTAGCACAAATAGTGAACTGTTTTCCTGGGATGTATAATTAAGTTTTCATGTAAAGATAAAAACATATTTTGTTATACTCGTATTGAAGTTTGTCTAGATCAGTGTTTTTCAACGTGTGGGTCGCGACCCCCTTCGCGAAGCCTCTGCAGGGGGGTCGCGGGGGGTCGCGAGAGGTTGAACGAAGTACCTCAGTAAAAAAAAACAATAATGTTTGAAAGGATAGATTTAGTAAAAAAATATTAGCAAAACAATATACTTCTGAACATTTGTATGTTAACAAGAAAATAAATCTTATGACGACTTGTCCATATTACATTTCTTTTCAAAAAACTAAACGAGCTTCCGACACTGCACTAAACTATCCATATTAATGCGAAGGTTGCGCTTGTTTTTGACTAATCAATTTCTCCGATCGTGGATCTGTTTTTGCTACATTTAGAATTAAATCGTTTTCCAGATTTAAGCGATTTCTTTGCTTACTTTTTATTTGGGTCATTGATGAAATCGTCAACTCACGCAAGTACGAGGTAGCAAATGGAATCAAACACTTCAAGGCCTTGGTCGTGCGTAGAGTACTTATACCGCGCGAAAATTTTGTTAGTTGTCAATTGGCGACGTATTCGATCCCAATTCGAATTATGTAAAATTGTAAACGTATAAAAATATTTTTATGGATTGAATATGTGTAAAGACTGTAACGTAAAATACCATATACGAAAAATACCCAAGGGTAGGGGGGGTCGCGAATAATTTTCTTCCTATTTAATAAGTCCTAGGGGGGTCGTGTCATGAAAAAGGTTGAAAAACACTGGTCTAGATCTCAGTATACAATACCAAACTTGGCATTGTATACTGTGATATACATTGATTTTCAGGAAAACTGAATACATTCGATTTTTTAAAATAATTTTTCCGAATCTTAGAACAGTTGTCAAATTTTAACATTTACACTATTTGTGTCCTTGCCAAGTAAAGGGTTAAATTTGAAAATGTACCTACCAAAAATCGCTTACAAAATCTGAATTAACATGTAGGTATGATTTGAAAATTCCGTATAATTTACTAAGGTGTTTAAAGTTGGTTATCTTGCTCTTTTTATGGTCAAAAATGTAGTAACTGATACGTAAATATAACCTGGAGCATTGGCCGGCGATGTCTCGCGCAAAAGTTATGTCGGGTATAATCTCGCCGCTAACTGCGGTTCTCGCGAAACGTCCGCAAATAGCCTCCCCACACCGCGACGATTTCGATAATTCTGTCGTTGCACTTCGAATGCACTTCGCAGCTGGAGATGCAAATATGCTATTTTATCACCACGCCTGGAACCGGCTCTTCACCCGATGCTGAACGCGTCCGATCCGCTCTGACAACGTGTTGGCGTTAAACGGATTATTTATGTCCGCCCGTCTGAGGTATGACGAGACTTTCTTTTGAAACATAATCGTTATGAGCCGTATAGAGTTACAATTAACTTTCAGTGCAATTATACCGAGTTAGATCATGCAACTCTATATATATCTCTCATATACCGAGACTAATTGAAATAAAAACGCATATGTAAAATATTTCAAATTGGTAGTATTCGTTTTACCGTGTTTTAAGCTGCATTTAAATAACTTCATCTGTCGTTGGATCTTATTCTTATTTGATGAGTATCTGTTGCTGGTATCGAAGAGGTGAAAAGTATTTTTTGTACGTAGTTTTTTTCAATGAAGGCATTCTTACTGACCGGTTACTTTACCTTTTGTTAAATGCTGACCCAAATAGCGTAATGTGAAGGTGTTTATTTTGATTTCTGTAGACCTCGGCCTCGAACACGCATTACGTTAAGTATCGTGCATCACGCAGTCGAATTGGACTTTAATCGAGCTTGGAACAAAACGTTATATTTTAGATCTCATTCGGTTTGTTACAGTTATACGGGATGGCTGATTGAATCATCCCGTTTTGATAGCCTGCAGGCAATGTTATCAAAGCGTTGGCGAATTCTCACGCCTCTAGCAGTGAGAAAGTTTTTGCTGCTCTCAATATAGTATCTAGTTATAACATCAAAGGTGTCTAATAAACATTTATAATCTAGTTGATATTGTATTTAGTTAATCTGTACGCAAACAAAAGTTATATATATATATATATATATATATATAATATATATATATATAAGAATTGCATGCATTCTAATCATCATAAATCAAACATGTTGAATTCGGATAATCTAATTAAAAGCAATAATCATAGACACGCCCACGTATTTGATTATCGCATAAGATTTGTATCTTCAGTGTCGAAATGTGGAACGTGAATCATCTCTGCCTAAGTAACATTAATAAACAAATTGCCTCCGGCAATAGTAAGTTGCCCGATATTTCGTGTAGGCACCCTAAATGTTTTAAAGTCATGTCGTTGCGGTTCATTATACATGAAAGGCTCACTGGTCCGTGAAGAAGTTTATTGGAGTGGTTACAAATCAGACACTGATTAACATGTCCTCCTTAATTTATATACTACTCGTCTATTTGAGCATGAATAATCTAAACAAGCGTAAGGGCAATTATTAATGGTAACCCCCGCAATTACCGAAATGTTGTTTGGTTGTTTGCATATGTTGAACCCAGTTACGCTTTATGGCGTCTCAAACAATGTGTAGTGGAAGTAATGGTGTGAAACACGCTTCAGGATTGTTATTAATCGCGTCGATTGTAAACAAGCCCGTATGTGCAAGCGCCGGCTGTGAGTCAGACAATTGCGATGTGGGCCGCTGGCGGGGCGTTGTGCGGAGGACGAGAGGTGCTCGCTAGGCCGCGGGGCGCTGCATTGTATTATATGATTGTATGTAAAGGAGGCGCAGGCGGTGGCGCCGCCCGCCGACGCTCTCAATATCCTTGAGAAAGCGCTACGAAACCGTTGTTGGGCGCTGACCGACTTACCAAATTCAATGAACCCGATGCGTTTCACAATTATCAATTATGCCGTTTATTTCATCCGCGCCAATCCTCCTCTTGGGCACGGTTTAAAGCGATTGAACACAAACAAAACATTGTTCAAAAACTAATTGTTGGTTGCTTACTTACTTACTCTGTATCTTACTTTCACGAAATGTCGTGATGAAGAGTTCATGTTTGAGTTGATTCACGACCTGATAACATTGCTATTTACGTGAGCGAATTTTGACTAACGACTACAACAACTGCTTTCTGCAAAACATTAATCAACTCGCGGCAACTTAATACAAGCAACCTCTAGAAACTCGCGTTGCTCCTTGTAAGAAACGTTTTGGTAGTTCTTTTTAGAAGTCGTGATGCAGGATTGGTGGTCGAAGTCGAACGGCACTGTGTGGCAAATAGCCACTAATATTAATGGACGGGATTCTCACCGCATCTAATGTTCACTGCGAGATGTGCACTCCAATACCCTTGACCCGGCGTGGGAGGGAGTTGCAAACGTATTTTTAACATTACAGGTCATCAACCGCGAATCCGATGTCTTGCGAGACGTGTATTCGATTACGACCGCGAGGAACGCCAATGCCAGGTTAAAAAATTTGTTATTGAAAAAAAAAACAATGTAAGAAAATGACCAGCATTTACAATGAAAACTCCGAACTATTTGCAAACGACGTTATTTTGATTGCGTCCGATCTACAATTCAAATTTAATCTCAGTGTTTACGCAGCTGACGACGGATTTAATATTGTTCAATTTGTGTAATTCTGTGTTCAGCGGGTACGTGCCGCGTTCTGTATACAAAATAAACCGAGGGATTTCCGCATTTTGCTAATGCTATCTTTTACGAGGATATAGGCAGGCTTAAGAATCGGCTGTACCAGAATAAGTTTAGAGTCCAGTTTCATAAATCTTTCACTAATACTGACATTAATGATGTGCATCCGCTTGAGATATTACCATCGACAAGAGCTCTGTGTTTCTAATACTATTAAATATGAAACTAAACATTTAGGCGGCGTATATTAATGGAACAAACGTTTAGGTATTGTGTATTGTGCAAATGTGAACACCCCTATAGGCATTTTTTGAACATGAAGAAATAGCACGCTCTTTTATCTTTGATGAGAGCTAATCTGAGAATCAATCAGCTAACTCGATAACCGTAGTCGCATGTTCGGAAATTGCGATTGATTGCGCTGTGAGGGCAGGACGACGCAAATGAAGTGCCGAGCAGAGAGCGGCGCGGATCGGCTGATGATCTCGATGCAATTACCGCCCGCCCCGTCCACACCGCGATAGCGTTCATTTCAAGGAGACATTCTTACACTCACCGTCACTCATGCAGTTTATTTTTATAAAACACGTACTTACTGTAATATGTATTCTTGAAAATATATCTTCACTTGTCCGTGTTCTGTTCTGTTACACGATTATTATTTTATATGAAATTTGTGTTCATTCATCAAAGAGCTTGGTCAAATACAGTCTTAATCATGAATAAAATGGTTGGTTAGGCTTATATTATATCGTTCTACTCTGTTTCTAGCCTGCATTTTTTGCATTTGCATACCTTTAGTTTTATTTAGCTTACTACGTTCTAGTTTGTTTTTAGAGAAATCTTAATAATCATAAATATCGCCCGTTAAACTGTTAAATCCGTGTGTTCCAGCCATTCCATCGCAATCGCCTATTTATTTTAGCATTTAGACTTGCATTTCCATCATTGTACACCATAACCGTGACCCAGTGGCCGCGCGTCAAAAATATTCTTAGGGAAGCCGGAAATAATTTGCCGTTTTTATACTTCATGAACCGTACCGTAATAAAAGAACTGGCCTGGTTGAAAATTAGGTAAGCCGGTGGGAATCGAGTTGTATGCACGCTCCGCCACTGCCGTGACCACCTGGCCCGTGTGCCACCCTCACGAAATAAAATATTTTCGCCGGTCGTCGCCCACTCGACACGGGTTTTGCATTAGCAACCGGTAACACGCCACATTTATTCCACTGCGTTGTCAATATCCTCAGGCTAATCTCGTATCAGAACCCTGTTCGTTCGGCCTACGTATCCAGTGTCCAGTTCATTATATACCTACTTGCATTGCCGTGAATTTAATTAATATTCATCGGTAGAAGTAAAGACGTGAGCGTTCGTTACGATGTACCTGCAATTCACACCCGAGAGCTCGGTATGAATCATGTATGGCATTGTGTTGATGGAGACGGCTACGGAGTTGTTAGGTATAATTATCGTATTATGTGTAGTTTAGGTTCGTCTGGCGAGGCGAGGTCCGTGGCCGCGGTTCGTGATTTTCCTCCATGTCGGCTGTGTTTTCACCTCGTCGGGGTCGACCTCGCGTCCTGAACTCATCGCGTGTTGCTCTTTAGGTGTTTATCACTCATTGAAATAACGAGAAACATAGCTAACTAAAGGGAATAGGTAATCGAACCTTACGCTTTGCTTGATAAGATAACATTTTAATAAAACAGCATCTATATGCATTTACTGTACATAGGTATACCGTTTAACCGTGACACATTTTGCATCAAGTTTAATATAGATAACGACTGATAATGGCTCAACGAACGCAATTTCTCCCCCGGTTTCGCGGAAAACTTCGCCTTTTTATCGCGACATTTATGGTTTCATATTTATACTCTGATAATCAAGTGAAATGGTAATGTCTCTTTTCTTTTATGGGGCACTCATTAGCCATTCTCTTGGGTTTATGCATGATCGTTTAGTCACTGCCATCGGCGATAAATCAATGTGAGACGCCGGCTGGTCCATATCGGCTGTCGTTGCCGGGCCGGCAAGTGGCACTTGTTGCGTGGGATCCAGGCTTTTGCATATAAATGCGACGTGCGCGCGTGATTTGCCGCACCAAAACCACTCGCTGCTGCTATGCTAAACTAAAATGATTTATAGAACTTTAAATGCTTGAACATTTCTTCAGAATTGTGACGTGGAAAAGGATTACTATTAGCCATCTATTATGTTATAGGCCATAAAGTACAATTCGATTAAGTATGTATGTTGTTTTTAAGCAGTTCATTCTCAGAGAGATCAGCGGCAGCAGAAGTAACTGTGTGGATGAAGTGATCAAAATGATCTAAACAACATTCAACAATTCAATTGTATTCAATTCAATTTCAAAGAAAAAACAATGTACATTGTGTTGAATTTCACTTATTCTAAATATAGCTAAAAAAAATTACAATTATTCATTATTTAATATGTCCAAATTACTAATACAATAACTTAACAACTGACTTAACGACTGACTGACTTAACAAGCTCTTATTTCCTTATAGGTAATAAAGATGTGCGGACAGATCATTTTAACTTCTTAAAACGTGTAGCCACTCTGATGTTGATCGTAGGTACTTGCTTTATTTAGCAAACTCATAAAACTCTTCTTATGGCTTGTGTAACTGCGGATTCCGCTTTATGTTCAATTTTGTTGAAATTTAGGTCGCTTGGCGTGTAAATGGGTTGATTCACGCTTCCCCTATGAGACACTGAAACTGGAAACAATGCGGGATCCGAGCTCCCTCGTTGCAATTTGTAATGTGGCGTGGGACGGATAGTATGGAGCATAGCCGAAACATAAGTGGTTTACGTCAGCCAGTTTATTAAATTAAGTCAAACGTTTTGGTTAGTTCAACATCTATGGATTATTATTAATTAAAGTAACATAGGTACATAGATGGCACGAGCTAAAACCGTGTCCGTTAATTCAGTGTTGTTCAATAATAAATACTTCGTTTAAGATTATTTGCGACGTTGTGTTACTTGCCACTTTACAATTAAAACCACCACCATCACCAACGCGAAACTCACACAGGCGCAGTGTTACGACATGGACAGTAGAACAGGCGGACTTCCAATTACGAGGCTCCAATAGAATCGAGCGGGTGCTGCGAGCGTTAATTACAGGGACTCCCGGCGGTGCACGGCTGCGTTAACTCTTTCGAACCGGGCTGCAAACCAATTACCCAACTCATGAACGCCCGATGACCACAAAAGTTCACACACAATTCCATTACGCCTCACAGTGCAACGCTTGTTAGCCAAGCTAGTTGTACCTGTGGGCGGGCATTAGATGTCTTGGAATTCCTAACCCAGTCGATAAAGCAAAACCCTGTAATGTAACTTTGATGGGTCCGAATGTTCGTTGAAAGCCTTGTTTTCGTCTCCCAAAGTCTCTAGGCCAAGACTTGGTAGAACCGCAGACAACAACAATCAATTAATGCATTTCTAACTGGCTTTCCTTCCACTCTTTCTTAATTTTTTGTTACTTTACGGACTAAAATAGATGATGTTGATGTTGTATTCTTATTATACACGACATATTCTCCTAGCTACTAAAGTATTTTTTATTGTTTGCCTTCTATTCCCTCCTTGGGGCTTCATGTCCTGTGACTCGTCACATCTGTCGGTATAATTATTTGGACGCGATCTATAAATGTGCTTTTATTTTCTGTCGCTAATGGAACGTAAGTTGTCTTTGTCTCCATTAGATCACGGCTTAACGTTTGGAAAGCTTCGTGTATAGATAACTTTAATTAACACTTCAACAAAGTGGAGATAGCAATGAATTCTGCATATCAGCGCTCCGCTATAACGTTTTATTAAATGGGTATGATGCATCGGTTTCGCAGCGGCTGGGAGTGTTGGATTAATATCTTTTGCTGATATACCGAGAGTGGTTTGCAGCATTAGTTCATTATTGGCAGTTATAGATGGTATAAAGTACAGTTAGACCGCAGCGGTGGTGTCGGGTGCGATCCTTGCACAATGCACGCACATTCCGTACGCGCCGCACGCATGTTCCCACTCCATTATATGTCGGACGCAATGGAATTCTGTAATTCAATCTAATCAAATCCAACGTATAGTGCTCTAATATCCGTTACAATTGTAATATTGAAGATACTGCTACCAAAGCAATGTTGAATAGCGGAGAATATCACACGCCATGAAAAAACTTTGAAAATGTAACAAAATGCTGCTTCCCATTTTTCCTCATTCCTGTCGTGACATTTCGCCGTGTTTAACTTCCCAAATCAAAATTGATAGAACAGCAGGGGTGCGTCCACGGTAGATTTCCATTTCGCCTTTTTGCGTTTTACAACTAACCCTAAAAATGAATGGTTCCGTGTTGACTAGTCGGCCGTTTAATATTCCTGTCGTGTCCCGCAATAACATCCGCTTCCCTCCTGACTTGATCGATTTTTTGCTGACCGCCTCCTTCAAGCGAACTTTGTTTCTTGTTGCAACCTTTAAATCCAAGCATAGTTAGATGATTTACCAATGTAGCATCGCTGAAATTGAAAACCCAGGGTGTGTTAGGACATCTTTCAGTAGGTAACGTTAGTTTTCTTCCTTACTGACTTTAAATAGCAAAGCTTACTGTTTTGTTTTATTGAATAATTAATGAACTTCTAAAGTCTATGGGATGAATAAAACCTCGTTAAAAGTTTTTTGCTGAACCCGATTTCAAACGGTAGATAGATAGCTACAGCTAGGGAATGCAATCCCGCACCATAATTTCAATCCCGGTATTTGCGGGATACCGCATGCTTTACTAAATGTTGCTTATATAAATGATGTCATAGTTTATCCCTAAAAGGTAGAATTAAAATGAAATTCAAACAATCATTTGTAAATCAGCCTTTATTACCGTCTTAGGTAATAACAATTGTTATCAGTAATCAATCATTTGTGATTTGGTAATAAAATATACTTTTAATCAATGACTAAATTGAACACTTCTTCTTTAGTCTTTGGTAATTAAATACCGCTACAGTTTTATCAAAAACAATACACTTAAACATGATTTTGAAAATAACTTCGCAAAAAAGTAAGAGTGTTAATGGTTTCGTCAGATAAACGTATGGGTTTTGTTTATTTTCAATCCCGCAATCCCGCGCGGGATCCCGCAAGATTTACGTGCGGGACTGGTCCCGCATATTTCATGCGGGATCCCGGTATTTCGGGATCCCGGTATCCCGGTATTGCATTCCCTAGCTATACAGCATTAAATTAAAAGTACTTTGCCTATTAGTCGGAACAGCTTACCTCGGCTCCTATTCTGAAACTGCAATGGCGGCTGTGGGGCGGCCCCCTAACTCCAACCACTAGGCTAAAGCGGGCTGCCAGGGTTCTTGTGTCATATGTATAAGCACTGGCTACGACGAGTTTGAAACTATGGCTGAAATGTATTATTGATTAGTTCTTGCCGCTGTTCTTTGAAATAAAATATTTTTTATGATCTGCGAATACTTGCTTATACAAACGAACGAAGTACCTACTTAGTATCAGATATATATTATATGTATATTGTAATTTCTTACTTAAAGGTAAGAGAGTTGCTTACTCATTCTTCATTGAATTACATAAATACGCGTCTATTGGCTATCATCCCATGGCGCGGCGTGGCGTGACGTTTGATAATACAGCTCGCCGGTAAGGCCGCTATAAAGCCATTATCGCAGTCTAAATTATTTTTAATGGCAACCTATTTGTAGTCGTGTTGATAAGTTTTACGTATACCTATCTATCGTCTATGTTATATCTCAGTATGAAATATTTATACGCTTTGAAAGGAATTTAATATTCCTCGTTGTTTGAATAAAATTAGTGTCGTTCCTGTGTCGATATTTAGGTATATACAAGTAATTTTGCTAGTAGGATGCACGTTGCACTGAACTCGGCGGAAAATTGCACTTGATCCTCAGCAGCAGCCTCCCTCCCCACTGTCTGCGTCTGCCTCCTCGCTAGATGCGATTCCGACCTACTACAATTATCCTGCCTACCTCCGCTATTATGCGCGGGACACTATCGCAGCAGCTTTAAATACAATGCGCGGTCTGTGGCACGGTTGCAATCGTTTGGCATCATCATCATCATTCTCTTAAGAGCTGGGCTCTTGTCGGTGCAGCTTGATGCAGTCTCTCCATCTTTGTCGGTCCGAGGCCAGCTTGTTGACGTCCTGATACGACACGACATCCACATCCCCTTTTATCTGGTTCTTTCGTTTGGCATATTACTCTGTTTACCAAGAACGTTTGTACGGGTAAGTAGTCGACATTTATAAATTAGTTGGATTATTAGATTATTACATACCTACAGGTTTACTCTCTATTTTGACATCTTCAAATTTAAGCCATTCTCCTAGCGTTTTTCCGGTTGCATTCTAAAGGAGCCCGGGTTGGCCCGGGGACCGCCATTGTATCTAAGGTCAAGTCCATAATTCGGCGGAGTAAACTGGCAGATGAGATGTTGCCAGGAGTAGTAAAAAATAAATAGTGACCGTATATATCGATAAAAATATGTCGATAAGTATAAATTAACTAACTATACCCTCTTATTCACGAAGAAAAATGTGCCAGCATTTTTCGGAATATTAAAATCGATATATATTCGATAGGAAGTTTTTTCGATCAAGATTTAAGTCCTACTACTTTATTACCTAATTTAATAAATGTAAAAGTTTCTACTTTTCGGTAACTAAAGGCTCATTAAGCGGACAAAAGTAAAATAAATATGAAGAAATATGATAATATCATAAAATTTACAAATCATTTTAATTTGTCAAATTGAGAGCATTTTAGATTGAGAGAAACACTACTAATTTCGATTTTCGATGATCTCGGCAAGCACCAAGGGGTACCCGATAAATAGGTCCGTAAGATCCGTACGACTAGTGAGGTCTTAAATAATATCGATATGAACAGCACTGGCCGTACTGTGGCAACATTTGTGCATTTTGACTTGTCAAACAACTCCGCCGAATGGTGGACCAGAGTTTAAGCGGACATTATTATAGAACTTAACTCGCTTTCGATCTTAGTACAGTTCCTATGATAAAGAGACCCTACTGACAACATGACTTTACATAATAAAGGATGTAAATACTTGTAATAGACGGCTATTTTACTTGGTCAGGTGTAGACGGACAGGTGCATCGACTGTGCACGAGTTTTTGCTGCAGACGGTAACAATGGCGGCGCATCGCATTCCGGCCGTCGCGCCGTTAGCCGCGAGCGGTAATCGCCGCGATCATCGCCCGCGAACCCACCGAGGGTTTCCAATCCGAGTCATCCAGATAACACCGCATTGCCACTTCCGCGTCGCGTGAAAGGAAATAGATGCATCTGATCTGGTATCCGTGATATGTGGTAAATATAATGACATTTGCTGCGCTGCGCAACTTGCTTTTCTTAAATTACGGAGTTGTAAGAACACTCGTTTTCTAAACATAAAACTATAACGAATACCAATGGCAGTACAAAATGTAACATACTGGTAGGAATTCCTAGTGTTCTAATTGCGAGTATAACTTTCTTTTTTCCTGTTCTACCACCTGCTTATGTGAAAACTAAACCTTGCTTATGAAATATTTATTAGTATAGTGACTTGTATGACTTTCTGCCGAGTTCGCTGCGTTTGAACCCGTAGAGTAAGTAGACGGGGCGCGGTTGGCCGCGAGCCAGACCAAACAGGGTAAAAAGCAAGGGCGGCGACGGCGGCCGCGCCCTGAAATAGCGAGCAAAGTCAAGGCGTGTGCTGTCGGAGCCACGCCGGGGTGCTTCACCGGTAAACAGTACATGAACATCTTTTGCAACTAATTTACCAATGGCTATTTTGTACAAGATGGCTAGGCGACACGATGAGCTCTCCTTTATGAAAAAAAACTCCTAAGACCTGCTACTACTAAGACAAACTTGTGTAGGTATTTGAAATGTTCAAGCCGTTAGCTAAACATGCGTTACTCGTATTATTCAGGATTTTTATTTCACTTACATTAATTACTGGAACCCCTATACACCTAATTAGATTAGCATGGTTTAGGTTTGCTAATTATCCCATGCGGTATGGTGACCTATGCCAAACATAGGTGACAAAACACGCCCTGTAGAGGAGGGCGTGGTATCGTGTATTTAGGTAATGTGACAAAACCACCCAGCCAATTAGTCTAATAATTTAGAGCGCACCTCCAGTTAACGCTATTAGGTATGACGTTATGTCCAGTACATCCATAAAGTGTACATTCCACGCAATGCCTGATTAATATATTACGAGTATAAGCTCGGGAATGTGTCTGGCGTGGCGTGCCCAATTGGGCCTCGGCGAATTAATCAACATTGTAAGTATCTTGCGAATTCAAAGAACATCTTTGGAGCTCAACACCATTTACTAAAGTTGTTTTAAGGATCGTTACCCGCTCATGTGACTTTAGTTAACGCAGACATGGTTCAGACAACGAATGAAAGTCGTTTATTCTAGAAATGGGGTTTTACAGACTTAATCACGGCTTAATGAATTTGATTATGTGTTCAAAAGAAACATGTACTTAAAAGTATCTATCTCCTTTATTATCTCGCTCACTGTAGGACATATGACAATAACTAGGTAACTTGAGAGTTTCTTTACTTTCTTTTAAAGCAAAAATCAGCCATTCGTGTGGTGGCTGTTGGTTGGTATATTTTCTCATTGACCCATTTTCTTTTGCGACATTTTAAAAAAACATTCTTGGTATGCGCTTGTGTCCTATTGTTGAGAATGGACCTCTTCAATATTCTTATTGTGGGCATTTTTGCTCATTTCTATGATGATGCATATGCAAGGTATAGAAATGGAGCTCGCAGAGACGGTTGTTTTTATTTCCTAACGTGCTGTCTGAAAAAGATTTCGAGCACAATTCTTATTGTCTGACAGAAATGGTTAAACGCAATGAATGTAACTACACAGCCTCGCTTTAAATAACGGTGACTTCTAAAATCTACGTATTAAAAAATGCGAAAATTATATAAACGAGGATAACGGCTTTAGTCACCTAAGGCGCATCACGTACTCGAATCGGGCACAATAGCGGTGCGTTGAGGCTGACTCACGGTTCTACGAGACAGAACAAGGACATACTCGCATACAAGCACGGCTGCGACCAATCGAAACATAAACATCGTTACTTACTCCATATCCGTCCCGGCTATTCGCCATTGTGCTGCAACAAATTGCGAACATAATGGACTTCGCAACACCTTTGCGCTAGATGGCACACTGATATTTTAGGCATGATAATAGACTTGAGAAATTCAGACGGATGCCTAACGACTTGCTACATTATTAAAATCGTGAAAATAGTGCTGCTGTGCTCTGTTCACAGAAATGTTGGAATTTGGAATGCCGTAGCTTATTAAAATAGGTGAAATCGTCGTGAAGTTTTACTCTTGTATAAATGTGCTAAATAAATAAATATTTGTGGACAATCTTACACAAATCAACCTAGTCCCAAACTAAGCAAAACTTGTACTATGGGTACAAAGCGACGATATACATACTTATATAGATAAATAATATACTTAAATACATAGAAAACATCCAAGACCCAAGAACAAATATTCGTGCTCATCACACAAATAAATACCCCGGCCGGGATTCGAACCCGGGACCTCCAGCTTCGTAGGCAGGGTCACTACCAACTACCAACTAAGCTAAAGCGATCGTAAATGCATAACTATATTTAACAGATGGGTGCAAAATTTAAGCTATTTACTTGACATAAGATGGCTATCTCGCGTACAATGTGTGTACATATTTCTCGAGTTAATCACTAGTCATATCTCTTCATAGAGACATCATCTAGTTCAATGAGGATAGCCATGACTCAAGCTAATTGTGATGAGTTAATCACTCTGCTGACTGAGTGTTGTTGTCCCCAGATGACTTGAAGGCAGTGACGAAGCGTCTGATAGTGCAGGCGAAAAGGCAGGGCTCCTGCGACAATATCTCCATAATCGTGGTGTTCCTGAAGGACCCGCGCGACATAGCCGCCGACAACCGCCCGCCCATGGATCTTGGGTAACTACAATCTTTTTATTTATTTTCCTTCTTAGGCTAGGTTTGTATAATATTTCTATAAAAAGTAAAATATAAAAATACACTTACAAAACGTAAAACCATTATTAAAACCTAACCTAGAGTGCCGCCGGCAGCGAGGCAGGGCCTAAGCTACCGGTGGTCAGGGCGACATAGAGAGGAACCTCCTGACTATCCGCGCCGTGTCCAGGAGTACCGCCTTCTGTATCTGACCCCAATCTCTTAGGCTTGTGCGCGCTCGTTCACTGAGCGGATCGCTCCGGACTAGTACAATCTCTCACATGTACTAGTTCGGTCTTTTAGTTCTTTTAGTACACTAGTACACCGAGAGAAACGTGAATATTCGTGCTCCTTTGACTGAATTGAATGAGTGAACTATCGAATGACCATTCGCTCACGTTCGCGCCAGTCGAGAGCCGTTCGGTTTCGTTCGGTTGCTTTGGTCGGTCGGTCATTCGGATATTGTTGTCTCTGTTCAGGTTTCGCTCCGCATGTACTAAATGTACTAAGAGCAGAAACTTTACGGAATAGTTCGCTCTAGTACAGTGTTGGGAACTAGGTCTTTTTAGTTCTTAGTACATGTACTACACAAGCCTACAATCTCTTTTATTATGACTATTAAAAATGGGATTGCTGTTGGCCAGCATCTGGGCAGGGGGCAAAAATGAGGCCGATGGTGAAGCGAGCCCACCCAGAAGATGCCTATTCACTCGTGCCTTATTAATGTTACTAATGGAGTCTGACCACCGAGTCGTGGCACAACAAAAAAGCAGTAAAAATATCCAGCCAATTATCTTGTTACAATTTCTTCTACTTATATCACTATATAAATGAATCCAACAATTCACTTGGACTTTGTTAATTCCATCACCTTCTTTAGGAATTCAAATCGTAACGATAAAATTTCCGGTTTTTACGTAGGTTACTTGAACACTCTCCCAATAACGAAATCAACAAAACTAGACGACCTTGAAACACTGAGTTGGTTGCCTAACTTTTAAACTAAATTAGGAGTCCACGCACGATCTTAAATATTTATTACATTTGGCATCGGGCGAGGCGCTTAACTTAATGTCGAGTGTAACTCATCAGGCCAGGCACAGGCTCTTTTAACGGAGATAAGAACTAAGAACAACAAGGTCTTGTCGACCGAATGCAAATATGTGAAAATTTTATGATGTGCTATACTGGAACTATAGTATAGGGGTAATGTTCGTGATAAGAACGCTGACGAGCGCATTTATATGTGCAATTATGGAACTTAAACAAAAAAAAGAGTTATCAAAATCGGTCAACAATTGGCAAAGTTAAGATGGATGGAACAAACATATATACGGTGTATACCTACACGAGTCGAATATAGTACCTCCTCCTTATTGGAAGTCGGTAATTATCACCCATATATGTCACCCATATTGTAAAATAAGAATACTTATCCCGTGAGCAGATTTAAATGGTTGAACTAGACAACAGTTGAACCATTTGTTCAGCGGGTGAACCCATTTGAGTCAGTTTTTTGGGTGATTCATAAATTTGGAACAATGCAGTTGCTAAGCAAGGTGCTAGTTGCTCAGGGGATTTAAAGCAGACCTGTAAATTCAAGCAATTGGTCCATCCCGTAATAGGCTTGGTCACACAGCGTGCGCGACCTAAAAAGGCGCCAGAATGTATGAATCCGTTCCCCTCGCGTTGCACTGCTTGTTTGGCGTCCCTAACTTGTTACCGTACGTTCCGGCGCGTGTGTGATCAAACCTTTAACGTTACATTTATTTAGGCTGGACAACGCGTTGGTGAACGCGTCACTGCCGCCATTCGCGGAGGCAGCGGACGCGCGCAAGCACCCGATGGAGGCCCCGGGCGCCGAGTGCACCGAGCCCGAGGGCGAGCTCGCGGGCAACGGCGTCGACAATTCGGACAGCGACAGCGAGGACCTAGGGCCCGAGACCGCGGTCGACGCGGACGACTTGGACGCCGAAGCCAGGAACCACGTCTCCGCACCGACGCCGCCTGCTCACACAGGTATGTCCATCTGGAACAACATTATTTTTATTTGACTGTGGCTTTATAGGGCTGGCCCAATAAACCGATAGGAGTGCGCGGTTGGAGAGTGATCTGGGGAAAATCCAGGGGAAACCACGCGGCTGGTTCTCTGAAACAACTCTCAAAACGCAGTACAGACATGCAGTATAACTTGTCAGTTTGCGAGTAAACCAGCCAGTTGCTTGCCAGTTGACACTTCAAGGTAATTACTCAAAAATCTGACACAACATAACTGTATTGGTAGTTTTGAGCACGTCCTTAGTGCGTTTTGAGCACCTTATGCAGTGAGCTTTGAATAGGAGCTGGTTTGAATCACTTACATATAGGTACGCTTTATTAAGGGGGCTTATCTACGAATCAGTCCAAGTGCGAGTCGGACTTCGCACATTTAGGGTTCCGAACCAACCTCAAAAATGTGATTTATCAATATATGTATTAGTATTTGTTGGTAAAATATACGTAATAATAAACATTATCACCAAATTTCAAGTTCATAGGTCAACGGGAAGTTAAAAAATATTAGGAACAAAATTTTGTGACAGACGACGGACGGGCGTACGGACAGACGGACGCGTGAGTGACAGCAATAGGGTTCCGCTTTGACCCTTCGGGTACGGAAGCCTAAAAACCACATCTAGGCACCGACGCTGCCTGCTCACACGGGTATTTCAATCTGAAACAAGGCTCAATTAACGCAGTACAGAGTGGTACAGACATATAATAACTGACACTTAAAGGTAAATTACTCAAAAATATCTCACACAACACAACTCTATTAGTAGAACCCTTATTGCGTTTTGAGCACCTTATACAGTGAGCTATTGAATAGGAGCTGGTTTGAATTGAACAGACGTAGTTCACTTTATGCTTTATTCTGGGACCTTTTCTACGCATCAGTCTAGTGTAAGAAAATATTGATATAATACTTTGCAAAGGGTCAAGCTCACGGCACCCCATCGGGCCGTGCGAATACTCATCATCATCAATTTAAGAGCCAAGCTCTTGTCGGTGGAGCAATTTCCATGTATCTCTTTCTTGAGCCTTTCGTTTGACCGCCTGATACGACACGACGTTTACTTTTTCCTTAAGTTGGTCCATGTACGTTCTTCTTGGTCTCCCTCTCTTCCGCCTTCCTTCTACCTTCCCTTCCACAATATGCTTTATGAATTCGTCGTGTCGTAACAGGTGCCCAAACATCTTTCCTCTTCTGTTCTCAATAGTCTGCAACAGGGACCTCCTTTCCTGCACAATGTTGAGAACTTCCTCGTTAGATTTTCTCTCGGTCCAACTGATCTTCTCCATCCGCCGCCAGCACCACATTTCAAAGGCTTCAAGTCGTTCTCTGTCCCTCTGTGTCATTGTCCACGGTTCGCACCCGTATAATGCTATGCTCCAGATGTACACTTTTATAAGCCTTTTCCTGATTTGGCCGGATATTCTGGCTTTAAATAGGCATTTTTTAGTATTAAAAGCTTTTTTAGCCATAGCTATTCTGGAGATAATGTCTTGTGTACACCTGGAGTCGTTAGTTATGACGTGACGTTAGTGCGAATACTGCGTAACTAATATCCAATCAAAGTGAAAAAATTATCTGCGTAATGCGTAACTACTAAACTGCTACTTGATTTCTTGGCGTGAACATAGTCAAAACGTTCCCAAACGTCGGCCTTCTTAGACTTTAGATGATTCTGACAAGAAGTCTTTTACTTTGCCAGAATATGACGGCCTCCTCGAATGTTACAGGTGTTCGTTTTGTAAAGGTTGATCGTGCTTCAGAGTTCAGGTCACAGAAGGTTGTTTACTATCATATATGTACCTAGTCCGCTTCGTTTGCACCAGGATGGTGCCCTTAGGTAGGTATATTGCGAAACTTCGTCTTTTCTTTTACGAGTATGGATTCGACTGCAAAACCTTGTAGCAGTTGTATTGTAGCGCGAGCGAGTTTCTCACTTGACCGATTTGTTTTTTTATCAACGAGTATGATTTGCCAAATTCAATTTTTTTCATAGTGCTAGGACTCTCAATAACCAATTAACCACACTTTGATAAAGATTCATATTCAGATTCACTTTCGCTGGATACCAAAATGGTGTCATACCTATTCACTGTTACTTTGATGAGAAAGATGCATGTATCGGATTTATTGTCACAGCAGCTCGATAGTATATGTATTCTGCTTGTAGATATTAGTAAAGGTGTATGTGTGCGCAACGTATAAGAAAAATATCAAAACCTCCCAAACTCACTACCAACTCGTATATTATTCGATCGAGTGGCCACTGTCATTACCACCGGCCAAGAAGCGTGTATCAGTAGCAAAGTAGGGTCGATAGGCAAGTTAGCTGCCAGCTGATTTGGTGTGCCGGTTTGCGACCACTTGGATGAGTTGATCAACTGAAATGCATTGACTTTTATACTTACCCACTTCTTTCGGGTGATAGGTATTTAGTTCTAGATAAGAAAGGGATGAGTGAGATTTCTCAAGCATAGATTACACCGAACTACATCTAGTGCACTAACTGGTGGAGGGGAGTTAAACTATCTCGCTCTAATGAGTGAAATGCTTTAACTCCCCTCCACCAGTTAGTGCACTGCACTAAAGTGCACTAGATGTAGTTCGGTGTAATCGATGCTTCAGCTACATTGTTTCTGATACGGCTGCTGGCTGATCATTTTAAACGCCTGTCGCCACTTTCGCCAGTTTAGCCCGCCTGTCCTCACTATCGTATCATCGCTAAAATAATTACAACACCTGTGACGATTAAACTGTCATGGCGACCGGTAGTGGGCCGCCCGGTGCCGAGGGCACTCTGCAGCCGTCACTCGGCCCGGGCGGACGCACTCCCGTTGGCGATATCCAAATGCTATATTGTGTTTCTATTACTTACCTCCTGCGTCCGTCCGTAAGACTTACCTCAAGTGACCTAGACGTCACAAGTGGCGACGAGGTTATGGGTAAGTCGTCAATCTATTTGGAAAAAGGAGGAGTGAAAGAATGGGAACCAGTTCCATGATAACGGAAATGCCGAGTGTTACGTGCTACCAACACAGTGCAGTTAAAAATATTCTTGCATTTTACTTATTATTTACATTCATATTTTGGATATTTCATCAGTGGAATGGATGAAATGTATCAGAAGTAAAAAAAAAATGGTCCTTTAATATATTGTACAAACGTTGTCATGTCGGATTATAAATTCAATTCCCATGCGTGATCTATCACCTACAAATGACAATAATAAACCATAATCAATTAAGATCTCCACAATCAACTGAAAAACTAGTTTTGTGGAGCGATGTATTGTGATATGTCTTTACTTTGCCGGTGTTAATTAAAATATAACAATACCGATTTGGTTCAATTGTGGCCTATTTCTATTTTGTTATTTTGATTCCGTTAGTAAAATGTTTGATTAAATGGAGACGAAATTATTTCCATGACAAAGATGTATTCTTTTACTGTGCGGGTAGACACGTGAACTACGCATTAAATAATATTGGTAAGCACTTCTAAGTCCTAACGGATCGAGTAGTAAGTCCGACTGGGCTGGTACTAAAATAAAGAAACAGCATACACCAAATGGTATGGTATAGAATATATATTTATGGTGAATTTCAGTAGTAGGTCTGTCTCCATAGACCGGTACTAACAATGAGAAGTAGGTCTAATATAGACCGGTACTAACAATGAGTGGTAAGTCTGTACAGACTGGTACCAACAAGAAGCGACAAAACGCTGACATGCCATATACCTTGTTTTGTTTTAGCATTAAGAAGAATGGCACAAAAACTATTCACGATATTTTTATCAGGCACGTTTAGCGATGAAATAGTGTACTAGTCATCGGGTTTACTATTATAAAACGGTTTTATTTCATGCCAACATTAATTAGTTTTCGTTATTCATAAATAAGAGAATACGGGTTGTATTATATATTTACTTAATACATTTTTAATTGGTAACGAAAATATTAATTTTGTTTCGCCGTTTCGGATCATTCATCTAAGTTGTACATTGTACAATAGAAACCCAAAAAAGCATAGTTTGTGAGATACCGGTTTGTTTTTAGAATGTTATTTCTAATAATCAACAACTGCTACTTGTCTGGATCTAGATCCTCCGTGCCAATTCAGTGTGTGTTTACAATCACTACTGTTATTTGCCTAACTTCTGATTATAAAATAAACAAGGTATAGCTTCCACACAAATTACAACGGTATTAATAAGTGGCAAAGAAAAGAACAGACCTGCTGAGAATCACAGGTAGTTTACTTACGCCACAGATCTGTCGAGAGAAATACAGAATTTCCGGGTTGATTACATCACCTGAGTGATATGACAATGTTTTATCAATAAATAAATGAATGAATGATTCTCATCTTTAAAGTTACTTGATGTCCACACCGGCCCGAACGTTAAAGGAAAGTTAAGGAAATCAGAGTGCAATGTAACCTTATTGTTGTCTTCGGGTTACTCTATACCTAGGCACCAGGAAGTCTGCGTGACACCTACCGGTGTCCGAAATAAAGATTAAATAAATATGCTGCACTTGGTACTTTCTAATTTGGCTTTAGATTTCTTCATGTCACTATATTATATGTGACGACTATATATTATAAATAATAGAAATATTTGAATACGAATTTACAATAGCATTTATGATATTACTACACTTATACACACTACACTTATTATGTGTGTCTGTGTATGTCGTGCTTTCTTGCACTAATTAAGTATGTGAAATAACTAAATAAATTGTCAATATCGAATAATAATTGCCAAAATAAAAACGACAAATCTAAATATTAAATGTTAATTCTAAATATTTCATTTAATAATAAATATTTTACACTGTAATTGATGTACTATTACTTATTCTGTAGTTGTTGTGCAATACAATGTTGTATTGTTATGAAATGAATAATGTCAATTATATTATATTCCCATACATCGACACAAGGAATACATATGACTGATTTTCAGCGGGTAGGCTTTCGTTAGGTCAGTTACCCGTAGATTTTTGCTGGAAGTACCGAACGATGCGGTATTACATAAGACTTCCAGTGAATTTGCTTTTTCCTGTAACTCAAAGTAAATAAAGGGAGAGCGTACCTATGAAATTAATTTGTACCTAATAAGGTGCCAGGTACCTACTTACGATACAAAATAGGGAAAAGTGGTAAAATAAATTAGTAGACTGAGACCCTAAGGGTCGGTCGGTACTAACAAACAAGAAGTAAGTTGTATGTTCAACTGGTACTTACAAACAAAAGAAATATATATTAGTAAACTTATGCGCCGAGCGTTGGTTGGTACTAAAAATAAAATTGTATTGGCTGCTCAGTCCAATAGTTCAAAACTTGCCTTTCAAGGAATTTTAATTTAAAAAAAATCTTAGAAAAGGTACTTGATGAAAATTAACAAAGTCGTGTCTGAAACTGGATATGTTAGTTAAAGGCATAAATGTATGTAAGTTCCCGAATTGACAAAAGTATTTGAACGCTCTCACAATCTTTTCAAAAGTCATGCTCGCATGTTTTGTATAATAGTATATTTTCGATGTGGACTGCTCCATACCGGAACGATTGGTCAAGTTCTAGCTAGGGTTGAGCACCAAAGTGCAGGTACATATTATTTATGTTACTGATGATTTATATGGGCTAGGGACTGGAATACTTTAGTATATCGAACTCTAGTATACCAGGAGGATATTAGCAACAATAAAAATAAAACAAATTTAATCCTGTTCAGTTTATTGCACATTTAATATGAAATATAAGACTGATGTGCCTAACTAAACTGAAGCACATGCAAATAATTTAAATTAAACCACGTAAAATGAACTGGAAATACAAAACATGTGAGTTAATACAGTAATAATAGTAATTTTCCTGGAGTTTCTTAGCCTGAGCCTGGGGTCCGTATCATTTGGTTCCTGACTCCAAGATCTGGCGTCAGGCAATGTGGTAACAAGGATTATTGCTTACAAAAATGCACGAATCAGGAATAAATGTTAAAAACTATAACTACAGAATAATTGGTTATCGTAGTACCTGGAGAGTCATGATGTAGTCACGATGTAGAGTCATGATGTAGAGTCATGATGTAGAGTCATGATGTAGAGTCATGATGTAGAGTCATGATGTGGAGTCATGATGTAGAGTCATGATGTAGAGTCATGATGTAGAGTCATTATGTAGAGTCATTATGTAGAGTCATTATGTAGAGTCATGATGTAGACTCAAGATGTAGAGTCAAGATGTAGAGCGGGTTTGGTATAGTAATTAGTAAATGCAAGGTGTTTCCTGCCTAACAAAACCAATGTTGACAACTAGAACACGGCAATCATAGTCTGCCGTTAGAGCGTTATATCTCAGCTGTTTACGAGTCGTCAAGTTGCCGTTTGCCTGTTACTTATCATCGTAGGCACGATGAGTGTCACTAACAATTATTACTAGAGTCACTAAAAATTCCGGATGACATTTTATGTGCGCGACAGCCGGGTCAGCCGAAATGCCAAGAATGTCAGGAAATTAGCATTTTATGTAGGTACTCGCAAATTTCATCATGTTCCTGCTCTAATGAGGTGTCTCTTTAGGGTTGGTTGAGAACCAAATAGCGATACCTATGTTGGTTATTTTGGAACAGTAAATGCAACTCAAGGCGTTGTAACTCGGAAAGGAATGCTGTCGATACCGAGATATGGATGCCTAGATTAAGACCAAAATCCTTAAAACAAAGCCCCTGAACGGGATTGGTAATTTGAAGGGTTGTATTGTTTACAACGTACTGGAGACAGTACAATATTATAATTATGTCCTAGATAATCTTGGGTTCCGATCCTACCTACCTACTAAATTTAGGCAGGAAAAGTAATTGGGAAAATTACGCACAGGACTCTTAACTTGGGATGCAGAACGATAAAATCAATGTAGAATTACAAAATATGGTAAAGTTTAGTTATTTGCCATGTTTTCTGGTAACTGTACCCGATGAGTTATGGCTCATCACATTTAAATGGGTGTTTAGTCATTACCACTCAGGATGCGTGTACTGGGTGAGTACAGCAAATGGCAGCTGTATTGCCTTCTCGAAGATGTCACGGTTCGAAATAAATGCCATACGATAAATTAATGAAGAATGCGTCTTGGAATATTACTTTCATAAAAACCGGAATTGTTTCCAATATTAAGTGGTGTACCCCTACACCTATCTTTTAAAAAATAAAGCTTTCCATTCATTTGGAAAAACAATAAACCATTATACCTGCCAAATAACGCAAGTTATGTTGAAAGACACTTTAGGATTATGTTCAAAAGCAAATAAAACTAAAGTTCTAATAAAACTATAATGGTATATTAAAAAGTAAATAAAATAAAAATCAGTTTAATTATATTTTCAAGTAAAATAAATCATAACAAACAAAACGCGACATTTATGTATAATAATGCGCAAATAAATTATATTGCGCGAGTATCAGATAAAATCTTTTCAATGAGAACAATCTAAAAGTAAATACTTATATTGAGACTTTAAGTTTAATAACTACTTGGAGAGCTTCTTGCGGTGTGTCGTCTTTTCAGATGCCTGATTTTCCGAAGCGCTGGTAGATTCATCTAGTCATAAGGTATTTTGGTATTAAACGCGATCAACTTAAACTAATTATGTTACAATAAAATAAAAACTGCCAATTCACTCATATATTTAAATATCAGAATGACCGAGCAGTTAAAATTATAATTTTTTATTCCCTTTCTTAAAAATTGTAGTGTCTCAGAGCACGAGTCATTTATCAATATGAATGACCGTCATAGACCCTTTTCGAAATCTGGTACCTCAAATAATGTATTTAATTGGTTATTAATAGCCATCAATTAGCTCAATATTAAAAAAAAAGAGAAAAAAAAGGGACTGGAAACAAGGATAAGACGTTGCCGGGGTATAATGCTTGATGACGATGCTGGCTATCTTATAGGCAGTCAATAGGTTCGGTGTTTTGAACCAAGAAGTCTCTGTAAATAAGTATTGTACAGTAATTAATTTAAGTCATGCAATATTTACAATATTCAATGAAACCACTGAAGCTGTAGAGTGAATTAACCTGATTATTATGTAACTATACAAATAAACTCGATAATTTTGTAAATTACCATGATGTTGATTGTGATAATCGGCGCATAACGATACGAACGATAGTTAACAGATTTTAAAGAATGTTTCTAAAAATATGGTCGAGCCTTTATATTCTGTCTGTAAAGAAATGTGATTTATAATTATACAATTCGTGTGGATAATACTTATGTGTCATATTTAAAAGTTGATAACATGTTACTCTTAATCTTGGTGTATATTAATCTAATGTTGGTGTATACTTATAAGCTAGGTTATATGCATCGATTTGTGTTTCAAATAATGACATATTTAATTAATATTAAACTTGTCGGAAAGGAAGAGATGTGACGATTAAACTGTCATGGCGACCGGTAGTGGGCCGCCCGGTGCCGAGGGCACTCTGCAGCCGTCACTCGGCCCGGGCGGACGCACTCCCGTTGGCGATATCCAAATGCTATATTGTGTTTCTATTACTTACCTCCTGCGTCCGTCCGTAAGACTTACCTCAAGTGACCTAGACGTCACAACACCCTCATCCCTTCCCTTTCTTTGTGGGAGTTAGCGCGAATGTAAGAAAAAGATAGAATTAGTTAAATTAGTATCTCCTCAGCAACTCTGTAGTGACACGGATGATCGGCAAAGACCAATTTCTTAATAGTACATTTCAACGATTTGACAAAGTAATGTACCTACACAAACCTTAAATAAAAATCTCATTGTATTATTATTTAAATACGAATTGAATTGATACGGCATCCCCGTCCCTGGAACAGCGCCCCCCCTTGCCGCGCGGCCGCGTGTTCGCCATCCCTTCCCCGCCCGCGCCCTTCTCTCCTCTCCCAGTCAGTCAGTCGCTCATTGAACGCGCGTTGAGTCTGAGTTGTTACGACGGCCGCTCAACTATTGTGACCGGCTTTTGTCTATACATTCTTGCTCGCTTACAACTCGAATATTCCGTCGACAGTGAAGTGGAGATAATAATCTGTGCAGTGAAATTACCGTTTACGGTACGTGATTTTTATAAGTTGTTAATTACTTTCACATACCGATCCGTTTGTGAAAGGTTATTTCTGTGTTGATTCATGCGGAGCGGTGTTCTGGAAATAGATCGGTTCGCCTGAAGGCGCATCCCTCGGTCGTTGTTCCACCCAGGATTATTACAGGTTCCTCCACATGTTTAGAATGTAAACTAGGATTACGGGCGTGTCTCACAGGCCGTACTCGAAATGGCGTCCGCGAATGTCGCGAGTTTGAATTTTGCGACCGGTAAAATATCGTTGTGTTGGTCATTATTACGCGCTACTTCCTACGTTTCGTCAGTGTTTATTATAAGGTGCCGGAGATATCGCCGCGGCGTTATTCTTTTGTTACACATCAAAATGAGCGGTTAGGTTGTGTTTTTCTTGCCAGACGAGGGTGTGTCACCTGTTGATGTTGGAAGGGTGGATTAAACATATGGTATTTTGTTGATGCGCAGTGGAGGCGAGCCACATTGACGGTGCCCTGGCGGATAATGTAGGTGAGAGCGGCGAGGAGTCTGAAGACGAGTGGAACTACATCAAGGGCGAGGGTGAGCGCTCGGAGCAGCAGCGCAGCGACCCGGACGACCAGGACGAGCCGCCGCGCTCAGAGACGCCTTGCCAGGATAATGTGAGTACACTGGCCTAGTTCGCAAGCCAAAAAAATTCATCAACAACTTTTTGTTGCACAACTTTATGTAAACATTCCCGGTACCAGCTCACTCATATAACCTAAAAATTTCGTCATAACACGATAAAATGTTATAATATTTATATTGCATTTTCAATGTTCTAAAACGGAACATTGTGCATTAAATTTCCTGAAAACAGCTGTTAGTCAACTGTTTATTTTTAATGCCTGATAAGCGAGGTAGTTTGTTTTCCTACATTCCACAGATTTTGAAGAACATTTGGCACTTTTTTAGCATTTATTGTTTTGTATCTTTTGTAAACTATTAAGTACTTGTTTTAACCAACTCATTTCCCGAAATAGAGCACCATTTTTGAATGATAGTTACATACTAAAGTTTTGTCTATTTTGCATTCCAGTCCGCTTGGGAAAGCAGTTCTGTCGACATGAACAGTTCCCCCCTTAACCCCGACGCCCCAGTGTTTGTGCCTGGCACAGCACCTGGTGCAGACATCCTCTTGGCCGAGTCCCCTCGTAAACCACAGCCAATGGACGACATTGAGCTGCCAGACGTTGCACAGTTTGAGACCGAAGTGGTCCGGCGGCCCGCTGAGCTGCTTGACTTGGATAATTGTGATCAGTTAAATGGGCATCATGTAAGTTGCATTATTTTACCAACACCTTCACTGCAGGCAAGCATTTTACTCTCATTAACTATACAAGTATGGCGCTGTATCAACCCCATGCTGCAGTGAACATGTTAATTATAATTAAATTTTTGTTTTAGATAAAAAATTAAATAGTATGAATTGGATAGAACATAAGTCATAACATACAACTCTATGGCAAAACATATTTTATTTTTATTATAAATTCACAGGTAGTGACAATGTCGGCAACAATATTTTATTTTGCAACAGCTTCTATGGTAATATGGAATTCAGCCATTTTCCCATAATCCTCTTGAAATATATACAGAAAGGAAACATAAAAATATGAAGAGGAATAACAAGCTTATGTAAATGTAATTCTATTTAGTACGCAATGCAGTTGTTCATTGTTGTTGTATTCATATCATGGTCATACAGGAAAAAGTCATACTTATGTATTGCTCATAGGTACCTAGACCATTTAGGAGTTCTTGACACAATGGTAGTCTGTAATATGCATCATTGGTTTAAATAGTATATTAATCGATTGATAATCATCATCTGATCTGGAATTTCTTTTATTTATACAAACAACCAGCTAAACAATAAAATAATACACTATTCACTTTAAACTTTACTCATTGGTTGAGACGTTGAGCTTACAAGTAGGGCTTTTTATGAAACCACATTGAATGAATTTGTTGTACAAAAATGTAACAGGATGAAAATCCAGAATTTAAATTGAAACTAATTTGATGATATTATAATTGAATAATTGATTTTCATCCCACAATGTATATAGATAGAGATATATAGATAGTATAATACCCCTTTGTACGCATATTTGTTACCTGTAGTAATTGATATTTTCTGAGGTTCAGATAATGTGATTGTGTAATTGTATGCTAGAAATGTTTTACTAATGATAATTTTGCAATAATGGAATTAATATCATTTCAGAATGTATCATTTGACGGAGTAGCAGAAAAATTGAATGGGAATGAAAAGAACACCATGGATAGCCTCGGCTTTGGGTTCAGTGTGGGTGTGGAGCCCGACAAGGCAAAGGATATCAGTCTCATACAAGACTTTGACAGGATACAGAAGGACACCACTGACTTCTGCAATATACAGGTCAGTTGATTATATCTTTGCATTTTTCATATAACCCACATGTAGGTATGTATATTTAAGATACTTAACATTTTTGTTCAGGCAGATAAATGATTGAATTTAACTTCTGGAAACCTGTTTAAATATAAATTTAGTATAGAACTTATCCATCATTAAAAAATCAGGCAGTAAAGCTATTAAGGCACGAGAATAAATGAACTTTATTCTGTAAGTAGGCCGCAATGGCACTTTTACAATTCAAACCCTACTAGCGTTTCACAGAGGCCACTGCCGAGAAGAAACGCCGAAAGAAACTCGACAGTCAGCCATTTTCTCACAAAAATATGCTTATTACAATGATAATACTTAACCTGCTTAAGATCAAGAAATCTAAGACACAGAATTCAAAATTCAGAATTCAAACATTTATTCTGCAAATAGGCCACAAGGGCACTTTCACACGTCATAATGTTAATGTACAATTTAAAAAAAGTCTTACAATATAAGCATATGATAGATTTTTCATGAGAAAATATTAATTTACAATTTAAGAAATATATCAATAAGAATTTAATACATTTTTCATGTCAAAATATTAATTATCTATTACAAACATTACAATAATAGTAAAATTGAGAGATGTATAGGGTCTCAGTCTGAATAACAAAATTATAAGATGCTCTCTTACCCTGCCATGGCCTTTATTTTTTTTTATATACATTCCTAAGGGCGCCATATCTGTTACTATGTGTAGAAACGTAATGAAATTGTTATTTATCACAGGTATTCCAGGCACACTCTGAAACAAATCCATTCGCATCAGACGACAATGAGGAGCTACTAGAAAGACTGAAGAGCAAAGAGCGCGACCCGATGAGCATGAGCTTCTACCAGGAGAAGGACGACGACACGTGCGAGCGGCTCGAGTCGGCCGTCGACCTCAACGCCGTGCAGCCGCTGCCCGACAGCGACAGCGACGACGACCACGACGACAAGGAGAACCGCAGCCCCCAGCCCGACAACGACCTCATGCGGCCCGCGGACCACGACGCGCCCAACAACGACCTCTTCGCCCAGGGCGCCAACTTCATCGACTACGTCAACAACACTAACCAACAGAACTTCCCCAACATACAACTAGAGACTGACCAGCTACAACAGGATGTTATGCAAACGGACACGCCCGAATCTCACAAACTCCTTTTCGAACAGATTCCCGAAATACCGGACGGCAAGAGCTCCGAATTAGGGTTCAACGAGGACAATCAGGATCCTTCGGACCGCGCGATCACGCCGCAGGAGGAGACGTCCCAGGATGTCGAAATGGAATGTAAACCTGAAGCGGATTCGCGCCCGGAATCGGCCCATGAACCCCCACAGATACAAAACGACACGGAATACGCACCCTTCGAAGAGGTCCAACAAGCGGAACACACGGAGAATCACTTGATTAGCGAAACGTCACATACCGAGAACCACGTGCATTCCAACGAAGTCGCGCTGTCGCCGGCGCCGGCGGACCGCGGCGATGTCACGCCGGAACCGGCGCACGAACAAGAAAACATTAAGGCTGAAATACACAATTACGACAGGGTCGACGAGCACTTCGACAACGTCGAGGCACACGAGATCGAACCGCGGGACGCCGAAACGCCGCACGATCTACACGAGGAAGTTGATCTGCTGTCCGCTGACGGGCCGCAAGAGAGCGAAATCGCGTCGCCGCTGCCCAGCGAAACGCCACTGTCGCCCGCGCCACACGCTGAGGAGTTACACGCTGATCTGCTGGCGACCTCCCCCGCACCGCATACTGAAGATCTGCTAGCAGCCTCACCCGCACCGCATGCTGAGGAGCTACACGCGGACCTACTGGCGGCCTCGCCGGCGCCACATGCTGAGGAGCTAGGCGCGGACCTGATGGCTGCTTCGCCCGCCCCGGCGCAGTCCCCTCTTCCTGCGGCCAGCCTAATACCCGCAGAGCCGGAGCACTTCAGTCCCATTCCGGCGGAGTCCCCAGCTCCAGGAACCGCGCCCTCGCCGCTTCCGGCGGAGGTGCCGCTCCCCGCGGAGCCCGCCTTCCCGGCCGAGTCTCCCCTGCCGGCGGCTTCCCCGCTCCCCGACGAATCGGCCCTGCCCGTCGAGACCTCGATCCCGAGTGAATCCCCGCTGCCGGCGGAGATCGAGAGGCCGATGCAATCCCCCGCGGAGTCGCCCCTGCCGGTCGAGCCGGAGCTGCGACCCGAGACCGCCTCGCCCCTCGCGGCCGCCCCGGTCTGCGACCGTCTCACGCCCGATGTCCCGCACGAGGAACCCATCGAAAGGACGGGAACGCCCGAGACCGCCTCGGGCCCCGCCCCCGACATAGTCCCCGAACCATCACACAGAGACCTCGTCACGGATATCGACATCGGCATCCCCGAATCGCACGCCCAGGAGATCTGCGTCCCCGTCACGAGCGAGATAGTCGAGGAGGCCGTGCAACTGACGGCCGGCACGCCGCCGCCCACGCCCGCCGTCGATCTGTCGGCGCCCGCATTCGACGAGAAGCCTGCCGCAGCCGACCACACGACGACTGTCGCTGCCGCCGCAGCCGTTGGTGTGGCGGCCGCCACCGCAGCCGCCGCCGCCGCCAAAGCAAAGACCCCCGCGAAAAAGATCGCCGCGTCCCCCGCGTCCAAGGCGACTGCGACCCCCAAGTCCGCCACGAAACCCGCAGCCACCTCCGCCACGAAACCGGCGGCCGCCTCCGCGACCAAGAAGCCCGCGGCCGCACTCGCCGCGCGCCCCGCGGCCCGCCCCTCGCTCACCAAGTCCCCGGCGACCACCGCGGCGAAGCCGAAACCCGCAACGACTCCGACGGCGGCGAAGCCCGCGCCGAGGCCCGCCGTTAAGAGCTCGCCCGCGCCCGTGAAGGAGTCTGCGACCGCGAAGGCCGCCGCCCCGGCTCGGGCCGCTCCCGCCGCCCGCGCGCCCCTCAAGGCCCCGAGCACGCGGCCCGCAGCGCCGGCAGCCAGGCCCGCGGCGCCCCGCCCCGCCACGGCCCCCGCGACCCGCGCGGCCCCCAAGCCGGCCCCGACGGCCCGCCCCGCGCCGCGCCCGACGCCGCGCCCGACGCCCGCGCCCGCGCCCGCCAAGCCCAAGGAGGTGAAGCCGGCGGAGAAGAAGCCTCTGACGAACGGCGACGCGAAGCCGGCTCCCATCAGGAGGGTGCCGCTGGCCGCTAAGCCCGCGCCTCGCCCCGCGCCGCGCCCGGCCACGGCTCCCGCGACGGCACCCGCTACTAAGTAAGTACTCTTCTTTTATTGTTTTATTATTCAAAATACTGGACACTTTCCAAATAAATATAACGCGCGTGGTGCCCCTGTATCAGTGGTAGTTGTCACAATAAATTGTAAATTCAGTCATAAAGAGATAAGCTATAAAGTTTAACTTAATAACGCGGTAATATTACGCGGATCGCGGTGATGCTAAATCAAAGTCATAATATCACCGCGTTATTAACACGTTCCCTGTCCAGGTGCCTCCAATGTTGGATCATGAACCTATTTTCATTAGCCCATTAGCCCTAATTTCATTACCCAACATTCCACTGTAAAGTCACATCCCTATACTGAATGCACAGTTGGACTTGTGACATTGTCAGATCATTTTGTATGGGGACAGTTTTAAGTACATAAAAGTACGTCATCAATTTTTTTGTATCTCACTATTGACTAATACTGATTAATAATCCTTTATCTCAAAACGACTCAGTTTCAAAAAACAAGTTAATATCTATATTCACCAGAAATATTTATATAAATTTAACAGCCAGCTGTCAAGCTTTCGACGACTATAAGAAATATGCATATCCCAATCAAATGTTTTGTGAAAATATTACAATGAGACATTCTTTACTAACCTGGGACTTTTTGATAATAAGTTGTTTTGAGGTCAGGAGTATTGGAAAAAATGAAACCGGGATTGTCTGATTTGGTTCGCGGCAGGGCTTGGTATTGCCAGACCACCCCTCAGTTAGTCCCTCAGTTTCCTAGTGTCAGCCCACAACATAGAAGTGTAGTAATGTCCGGGCCGGTCCTCAGGCTCGCCGCGCCCGCGCCCCGGCCCCCGGCCCGCGCGCCGCTGGACAAGCAGAGCAAGGACCTCGCCAACAAGCGCATCACCGCCAAGGCCGCGCCGCCCAGGACGGCCGCAACTAAGGTTGGTTATCTTTACCCTCCCGCGTATACTTCCTATAAAAATCTAATGCCAAATTCTGTCACAAACGACAAACGTTGGTTCATTTGACTGCATTTGGCTTTACAGGTTTTAACGTATTACGTTTACACTTATACCTTAAAGCGGAAGTCTCCTTCAAATGAAAGGAGTTGAAAAAAGATTTCCGCTTGTAATATTAGTTATAAACTGTCAAAATTTAACTGTCAAAGTTGACATGTCCCTATTCTAGTATCACTGAAAATTCAAATTCAGTCGATGCGAAATGTCAGCTCGATGTTTTTTAGTATATATCGCACGAAATTTGAGTTAGAACGACATGATCACATCAGAATAGGGACTCTTTACTTTTTAAAATAACATTCAGGTATCGGTTGCCATTTCTGATTTCGATATTTCCGCAACCGTGCAAAAAAGGTTGTATTAACAAAATTATTGTATTTATTTACTACGGTTTCTGAACCCATCTTAGAGTAGTTATAATATGTGTGTAGATAAAGTAATGTATGCAACTGTACATAATTAGGCATTAAAACACCTCATTATGTACCAGTTGCATAAACTACTATTTTAGATTTTTCACTACTACAATAGAAATGTCTTTGTAACATCTCAACCTAATCGTGAAACGATCGATATTTTATTAGAAATCAATGCGCAATGTCCCAAACTTACCTTTTTCTTCACTAATAAGAAAATTTGACCTTCCAGACTGGTCCCTTAAGCAAAAACAATGCAATAAAGAGCGTCACCAAGAAGCCGCTATCGCAGCCGACGAACGGGCTCGTGAACGGCGACGGCGCGCTCAAGCTCAAGTCGCCGCCGAGCCCGCCCCCGGCCGCGCCCGCGCCCGCGCACGCGCCCGCGCCCGCGCACGCCGACACCGCGCTGCCCGACGTCATCGCGTGAGCGGCGAGCGCCCACAGCGCACAAAGACAAACTTGACGTTGCTTGGGTTTCATTACCACATTTCATTTCATTTTAGCCAATATTTTAGTAAACCTGGATCTCAAAACGACTTGTTGTAAAAACCCTAAGAGTGAATTAATATCCATCCCCCGGAGATATACGATGTATTTCCGTTCATTTGACAGCTGGCTAAGCTTGATAAGAAATATATCCCGATCCTATGTTTTGTGAAAAATATAATTATTATTCTAGTAATTAACTTTGATAATAAGCGGTATTGAGATCTAGGTGTAATGGAGTATTGGGATAAATGAAATGGACTCGTAATTGAAAGCTGAGAGTTATAAGGTTCGCTCGGGTCCCGGAACCGTCGTTAGGTTCGCTCGGGTCGCCTCGATCTCGGAACGCCCCAGTGATCGATTCCTATTATTTCCGCTTGAATTTTGTGATTTTCTATAAGTGTATGATAGTTGATGCGTTAGGAGGGAGCCCGCTCCCGGTTATGTTAAGAGTCGCTTTATACACGTCCGGCGCGAGGGCGCCGTTCATTATTATGGTACGAGTCTGTTTTTAGAATTTTATATTACCGACGAATGATCGATTTAAAATCTGGCTTTTAATTTATTATCTTTGTATAACCGTATTATTTAAATAAAAACGTGAGGAAGGACTGAGACATTGTTTTATTTTTGCAAATTCTAGTGATGCGGTTGTTTTTGTACGAGAGGCTTAAGGAATAGATGTTGTTTAATTGCTACTGTACTTACATATTATGTAAACTTAAATAATCATGGTGTTACAAAGAAATAACTAAAATAGAACATTTTATTCAAATAAATGATTATACATCCTCTTACAAGTATTTTTTTTATATAAATCTATTTACAATTCTATACCTCACAGTTAAATTATGGTACGCTAAAACTATCTGAATGCAGGGTCACCCCTAAAACCTACCTCTAGGATTTTAGGGTTCCGTACCCACAGGGTAAAACGGGACCCTATTACTAAGGTTCCGCTGTCCGTCTGTCACCAGGCTGTATCTCAAAAACCGTGATAGACTGTTGAAATTTTCACAGATGTATTTCTGTTGCCGGTATAACAACAAATACTAAAAAACAAAATAAATATTTAAGGGGACTTGGGAGCCCATGACGACAAACAAACATGGTTTTTTTGCTATTTTTATAGATAATGGTACGGAACCCTTCGTGCGCGAGTCCGACTCGCACTTGGCCTTTTTTTTACTTTTAATTATCACTATGATCAGGAATATTGATTAAATAGAAAAGTGCGGGAACCGGAAGTCTGAGTCCTTGAGGTTGTCCGCGATCCAGCGCTCCGCCTGCAGCGTCATCTCCTCGTCGAAGTAGTCGCGCCAGCCGCCCGCCTTACCTGCGACAAACGATACACGTACATTATATATGTTTCGAAACAAAACAAGGGGTCACCTAGCTGGTCTGACGATCTGCCGCTAGACAGACCAGCTGAGTTGACCCCTCCTAACATCGCAATCACGATACTAGGAGGGGTCACCTAGCTGGTCTGACGATCTGACCAGTGCTCAGCGCTGCTAAAGAAGTTTTCACTTCAAAAAAACACTCACGAGGTCTACAGCTCACAGAGCCACTAGTTTATGGTGTCCTGGTACGTTTTCATTGTGAACTAAGAGTATTCCGCCGTGGTGGTCAAAAGTAGATGGAATACTTCTCCCGTCCAACCGGATTAGGACTACCGGCTTAGTTCCCATGACACCATCCTTCCCATGACTCATCCCCTTGGTACCTACTCATCGAAAGAACTAATGGGACAAAAAGTTTCACTAGTTCTATGTAGGCACAGAACTACCTACAGCACAGGACTAGTGGGAACATAATAAGATTTCGACACCTCTATGCATAGTATTTTGGAATGCTTCGGCGTCACATCAATATACTGGATTGTGATTGGAAAACGGGAATAATTAGGATCTCCTACTACTGTTTTGTTTTGTCAAATTGATATTTAACTATGGTAAGTACGTATCCGTAAATCGTGGTCATGGAAGTCCCCGGACTTTGTATGAAAAAATGGTATTTACCACTATGCCAGCGTTTTACGGTAATAAATATGAATCTAGGTATGCGTATTTACCAAGCAATCCCTTTTAAATGTTTAAGGCACTATTTCAAAACAATTTCTATGTACAGTCAGCGTCATATAGTATGTATGTAGCAGCCACAGTGGGCAAATAGTTTGGTACACCATATATTTTGTATGGTGTACCAAACTATTATTATTTTTTTATTTATTTGGGTAAACAAACAGTCACTACAAAAAGGCTTAGGTATAGTTTGTTGACAGTACATTTTTACAATATGTGTGACCAACACCGTTCACCACTAATTAATTTAAACAATTAAGATCATTCGGAGCTATAAATATGAGGCACAGTAGCTCCTAGTGTCTCAACAACAAAAGTACATTATATAAATATGCTAAAAAACTACATATGACAAAAGTGTTAGACGGTAGGTATCGTTATTTTCTAAAAGTTGGATCGATATCCTCTTAATGTATTGAATTTACAATTTAAGTAATCATAAAATCATTTCAGTTAAACAATTCCTTGAAAAAGCTACTTTACCGTTCAAACAATAAAGTTCAAAATCCAATAACATTTTAATACAAATACGTTCAACAAAGGGAATTTCAACATTACAAAACAGTTTGTTGTGAAATGGTTAAATATTGAGTATGAATTTAGTTTGTTTTTTTTCCAATTTATTTTTTTAGCTACTTATATTACTAACTAGTACAAGGTGTAGTATATATATTCACTTTTACATCAGCTTCATAAAAAATTTAAATTACTGAGTATCATTAAATATATTTGGCCACTTTGACTGCTACATACGACTATATGACGCTGACTGTACCATGTTGATGCATGTCATATTATTATTTTTTCGCCAAAGAAAATGTGCATAATTTGAGTAGAATGCAAAGACTACAGTCCCCCATTTAAAACATTTAGTGGTGTGAGAACTGAGACCGAGCTACTCTAATTATGCGACATCTAGTGAGGAAAAGCCAAACTATTTACTGTGTTACTTGACCACTAGATGGCGCTAAAATTAATGCATAAGACCTGACATCTAGCGATAAAAAGCTGAACTATGTAGTTTGTCTTGAAGTCACTGGATGGCGCTAAAATTAATGAATGTGTCCTGACATCTAGTGGTGAAAAGCCAAACTATTTAGTGTGTTACTTGATCACTAGATGGCGCTAAAATTAATCTATAAGACTTGACATCTAGCGGTGAGAAGTCAAACTAATTAGTGTGTTACTTGATCACTAGATGGCGCTAAAATTAATGTATAAGACCTGACATCTAGCGGTGAGAAGTCATACTATTTAGTGTGTTACTTGATCACTAGATGGCGCTAAAATTAATGTATAAGACCTGACATCTAGCGGTGAAAAGCCAAACTATGTAGTTTGTTTCTTGTTCACTAGATGGCGCTAATATTAAGTCGTGTGCTGACATCTAGCGGTGAAAAGCCGTACTATATAATTGTTTTCACGGGCACTAGATGACGCTAATATTAAGTTATGTGTCGATATTTAGCGCTGAAAGTCATACTATATAATAGGGTATTCCAAAGACTACAATGTATATACTAAAGTATTCTACTATGTTTGAAAAAGTACTTGAAAATTTTGATTTTCCTAATAAAAACCCACAAAAAAATATATGCCGGCAAAATAAACACGCTTTCTTACCATATTTTTTTTTTCTCGTATGGCAATTAATTAAATTAAATTTTAAAGCTTTTTTATTCCCGCCGAAATCGCTGTCAGCCATTTGATAATAACAACAGAGGGCCTACCGAGAACCGAAAACGATATACATATGTATCTGCCTTTCTGTCGTACTTGCATATTAGACCAACAGAGAGGGAGATACTTCATTTTCGGTTCGCGGTAGGCCCCCAGCAGTGAATTGTACGACATTCTTTACGACCTTTTTTTGGATTTGATGGAAATGTGGATTAGAGCTTCCGGATCACGTACAATGACAGGTTCCACCTAGGCTAGCTCTAATCCATATTTAAAATCACTATCCAATACATCGAATGCAAAAAAAGGTCGTAAAGAAGGTCGTATCTTCATAGGAAACTCACGGCACTTAGGTACGTCATTTTGCTTGCACCAGACAGTTTTTCAGCAATTTCTCAATAACCGTTCGATCTATCTTATTCAAACCAAAAATCTTGGAAAGTATTTTTATATTTACACCCTCTCCATTTTTGTCGGAATTTTAATCCTCATAGTATGGAAATTAAAGGGGGTGGACACAATTTTTACGAACTTAGGGAATATCTCACCAACTGTTTTGACACTTTTGACTTAAATGGAAAAGTTTTTTAGAAACCCCTATATAATTTTTAAAGGCCTATCTATTGGTACCACACACGCCCACACACACATTGAATATTTATTATTATCCCCTACAATCTTCAGGGTACTGACACTACTGACTGACGGGTTTTCCACCGCGATACACCCGGCAGACGAATTGATTTCTTCACAATAGCATATAAACTACCATCTGACCAAATTTTATGCGAGAGGAAATGACTGAAAAAATATTTTTTTTTACATGTTCATGTGACTGACTAACGGGTATTCCACCGCTCTACAGGCGGCAGAATTTTTATTCGTTAAGGTAGTGTTTTATTTAACTATCATTTGATACCGGTTTCAGTCGAGAGGAAATGAAGGAATTCAATTTTTTTTTTACGTGTTTGGGAGGCTGCTGCTCCTCAACCCACCAACGGAAGCGTGGCTGACGTCCACAGTAATTTTTGATACGTATTCCTTAACCGCTGTACAAGTTTTCGTGCGAGAGGATATCACTGACGATTTAAACGCGTGGCCCACGGTCTATAGCGAGTACGGTAAACGCAAACATTGCAAACTCATGGTAAGAGTACAGGTGCCTACCTTTCCTAATAAACCCTTGCTCCCCCGGTATAAGAATGCCGAGCTCCTTCATGACGTCGTAGTTAACAGACTTGTTGTCCTTGAAGCTATCGATGCTCAGGTGGTCGCAGAGGCGCGCGATCTCTTCTTCCGAGTACTGCTTGTCGAGGAACGCGGCCACGCGCCTTACTGCCGCTGGCAGGTCCTGCAACATGTAATTTTTTAGGGTTCCGTACCTCATAAGAAAAAAGCGGAACCCTTATTCTTCTTCTTTAAAAAAGGCATTGCCATCAAATTTATGATGATTTCGCCAACCAATACTTGTTCAAAGACGTTGTTCGGTAACTGACGGAATGACAGTAGGCAACTGGTTTTGTTCGGTAGTGGATTCTGCTCGTCGTCGCGCCGAACACGTGTTCACCAACGCGGCGACGACCAAAAGTCCCAAGCGGAACCCTTATAGGATGACTTTGTTGTCCATCTGTCGGTCAACACCCTTTATCTCAGGGGCTCGTGGAGGTAAAGAGTTGAAATTTAAAAAAAAAAACTATATACTACTACTACTACTATATAGGTATACAGTCTCTTGAAGCTGTAAAAAAATAAGTTAACGTAAAATAAAAACGCCGTTTATGCCGCATAAAACCTATACACTTACAAGGGATTCAAATTTTATAGGGTAGGTGTACGTACCTACTTTGCGTTGACCTGTAGAAGTTGAAGTAATATCGTCATGTATAAATAACCGTAAGCGATTACCTACATTTTCTCAATAAGTATTAGAGGGACTAACCTTAGTGAGTTCTTCGTAGAACAAAAACAACATGCGCGGATGGTGCCTCTTTTCCCACGCTTCTTTCAAGTGCTCGAAGTAAGGGGTCCAATGGTCTGAAATGTGACACGTTAATACCAAACCTTCCCTTATACCTTCCGTTATATTCAAACCTTCCCGCCTTTACGTAAATAAGTAGTTATATATAGCTACATATAGGTAAATACTTTCTCAGTCTAAAGCGGCCTTTACAGCTGGCTAAATTTAGTGCACTAACTAGTGGTAGCCGTACAGGCTCAATTTCAAAGAAAAACCGCAAATCGATGTACAGTTTAGCCATTTGGCACACGCATACTAGAGGTCAAAACAAAATTTTTGACCCGCAGTTCCTAAAAAAATTTCCCTTAGGGGGGGAGTGCCGAGACATTCTTTTTTTTGTATGAAAAAAACAATATATTTTTTCAGAAACCTATCGTGTGTAGTATCATATGAAAGAGCTTTTTGAGGCGATTCTGAAAATATACCACATCAATACATTTCAGCTATTTTTTTTTAATTAAATCAAAAATAATTTTCGAAACATACCAAGTTTGAGGTCCTCCAGACACGATACGGCTGATTTTTATTTTGTACAATATACCACAAATGATACTTAATATCCTCATATCTAACCTCAAAAAAGCAATTTCGAAATGATTTTCGGTAAGTATCTTTTTTTAATTTTTGAATATTACTAAGTGACACGGTTCTACTTTAATACCAATTTTACGTGATTTATGGAACTTTAGTGCAGATACGTTACATATTAATCATAAAATGATACGTAGTATCCATATATACAACGGGAAATACCTCTTTAACCCTTTACCCCCCCACCACCCACCACCTACCCACTATACCAACTGATGACAAGGTGCAGTTAAAGGGTTAAAGAGGTATTTTCCGTTGGATATATGGATACTACGTATCATTTTATGATTAATATGTAACGTATCTGCACTAAAGTTCCATAAATCACGTAAAATTGGTATTAAAGTAGAACCGTGTCAGTTAGTAATATTGAAAAATTAAAAAAAAATACCGAAAATCATTTCGAAATTGCTTTTTTGAGGTTAGATATGAGGATATTAAGTATCATTTGTGGTAGTTATATTGTACAAAATAAAAATTAGCCGTATCGTGTCTGGAGGACCTCAAACTTGGTATGTTTCGAAAATTATTTTTGTTTTAATTTTAAAAAAATAGCTGAAATGTAATGATGTGGCATATTTTCAGAATCGCCTCAAAAAGCTCTTTCATATGATACTACACACGATAGGTTTCTGAAAAAAAAAATGTTTTTTTCATACAAAAAAAAGAATGTCTCGGCTCTCCCCCCTAAGGGATTTTTTTTTTAGGAACTGCGGGTCAAAAATTTTGTTTTGTTTCTAGTATGCGTGTGCCAAACGGCTAAACTGTACATCGATTTGCGGTTTTTTTAATCGTACGGCGTACACTAAACTGGTGGAGGGTAGTTAATTTATCTCACTCATTAGAGCGATTTAGCAAAGCCGCTTAATTGTTGGTCTATTTTTGTCATAAACATTGCGTTTGACTGTAGGTAACTGTATACAATTATCAAACAAAGGGATTGATTGAACTGACGGGTTGTTAGGATATAGTGAAGCCTCAAATTTTATAAAGAGTCGGCAACGCGCACTTGTCTCCTTTGGAGTTGCGAGCGTCTATAGGCTGTGGTGTTTACTTACTATCAGGTGGACCGTATACATACTTGTTTGCCAGTTTGCCACCGTCGTCGTACATATAAAAAAGTTTCAATGCAAAAGTAAGTAGGTAATAGCAATTTTATGACACGGACAGTGGTGGTTTGCCGCCAATGGAGCCTGTTTCGGTTTTATTACATTACTTGTCAGTTATAAAGTAGGTAAATCAATGTGAAACGTTAAGTGCTGCGGAACTGACCAGCTTCCTTGTTCAGAACCAATAGTAATTACTAGGTACATACATACGAACACCTAGCTAGCTGCCTACTGTGTAGTACGTCACTGTGACCCTACCTACCTTAGGTACGAAGTGGCCCAGAAATCAAATCTGTTGACCGTACATTTTATACAATATCGCTTTGTGTTCTGGTCAGCCGTTTAATATGGTAGACCGACATGGCAACGTCTCGGGGGTTGCGCGCGTCTTATCTACACCTGGCCTTTGTCTTAAGGGGGGAGCAGCAGCACACAGGCAAGCGCATCATGATGAACCGCTATAGTGCGTGTCATCCACGATGACGCGCCCCTCCACAGCGAATCTCATACTAATCTATGCGCATTTGTATACGTATGGATTGGGCTGTGGAGGAGCGCGCCTTCGTGGATGACACGCATTATACTAGGTTATCATAATGTTTATAACAAACATACGCAAGTCATTGATGAAGAAATTCCAATACATCTTGAAATCTCCGATGTATCCTTGTGTTCTGATCAGCCGATTGAGATGTTAGAATAGAATAGAGTTTATTTGCATAGAATAAGTAGGTACAGTCAAGGGCACCAATATGTATACATTTCTTCATCTTATTCCATTGACATAAGGTCCAAAATGTATACATATTTATGCCCTCGACTGTACATTTGTGTCCTTAGGTGGTATGTGACAAAGGTAGCTTATCCTGCTATTTGTACTATATAGGTACTAGCATGCAAAAATTTTGTATACTTTTCGGTAACTTATTGAAATTTTTTATGCACATGACAAAGCAGTGGTTTGAGTATAATGTTGTTCTTGGAACATACTTATAAACCAACCGCCCAGGATTCCGTAGGTTTCTAGTAGAATTTGTTCCAGCTTTATTAAATAAATACATATGTCTCTTTACAAACATACAAATTTCCAGAATATACAAGCACGGTAAAGGTAGTATATTAATTTTTTTTTAAAGCGGTTTACATGATTTATAGGAGGCTAGATCACCAATAGCACGTACACATTTTTTTTGGGCTACGAATGCAATGCTGGAACATGTACAATTGCACCACAATATAAGCCCGTACAGACAGAGTTGCACATGATAGAACGACATAGCGACGTCTCTAGGGTCGCGCGCGACGTACACCATTCGGCCACTGTCCAGCAGATTGGGAGACAGCAGGGACATGGATAAGTGCGTCTTGAATAGTCTTGATGAACTACTACGAGGCTATCATAGCTTTATAACATACTTACGCAAGTCATTGATGAAGAAATTCCAATACATCTTGAAATCTCCGATGTATCCTTGTGTTCTGATCAGCCGATTGAGATGATAGAACGACACAGCGACGTCTCTCGGGTCGCGCGCGACGTACACCATTCGGCCTCTGTCCAGTAGATTGGGAGACAGCAGGGACATGGGTAAGTGCGTCTTGATGAACCGTTGCGAGGTGGTCGCGGCCAGCTGTTCGGTTCCGGGTTGGGACACTAACTCCAATAACTGCAGCTTTTCAGGACTGTGGCTGTTCTCTTCGTGGAACCGCGCTTTCATCACAGGGTGGACGAATATTGAGAATCTGGAATTGTGTTTTAATTTACTTACGACTAAAAGTAGCCTTGAACGAAAACACGTTGCTTTAAACCTACTACTAGATAGCTATATACTTGTAGCAAATTCTTTTCAATCGATTAATTAGATACCTTACCTTAGGTATCTAATTTAGTAGGGTTCGTTCTATTTACCTCGCTTAGTTATTTCCATCTTAAAGGTTTACTTATTGTGCTCAAATAGGAAATGCTCAAACATGAAAGTGTGCATATATGCATGTTAGTACAGTCGTGAGTCGGCCTCATAAGTTGCTGGACACTTTGGTACTTTGTCGCTTTCACCCGTCAAGAAATTCAGTATGACAGTTCAAACTGGACGTTAAATCGACAAGGTACAAAGATGTTAAGCCCCTTGTGCATGTGCGGCTGACTGTACAAATGAAAATTATGTTGAAATTTTTATGTTCATCAGTCAGGTCAGAAATATTGAGAATCATTAGCCTAATTACACTTACTCTAAGAACGGGTATCTCTCGGTTAGGGGTATCGCGTCCGATTTCTCATAGTCCAAATCATTTGCCACCATCCAGACTAATTCTTGCGTCCATGTTGTACCTGGTGCGAGTCGATTGTTAGTTTTAAGGTAGTTATAGGTAACTGGTAATGGTTAAAGAACAACTTAACTAATTTATCTACGACATTTAAGGTAACTATATATAATGACCGTGTTAAAAGTTACTAGTGTGGGTTGCACAAAACCGTCGGTAATGTGTCTGTACCTAAGCGGTGTTCGTTAAAATCTGATGGTATGGAAAGTTTGACAAGATTCTGATAACAGCTGCCGGCCATATTTAACCGTTGATCTGTCTGTACTGTAAGCGTAAGTTGGTGAGTTGGTGCAACCCACCTTAATTAAGAGGAGAAGGGTCCTAAACTGGGCTGGGCTGGTCATACTTCACCTGATCGGGGGTAGCTGGCCACGAAGATGTCGCTGGCGCGCACGTCCATCGTGTAGATCTTTAACGCCTCTTGCTTATACTTGTCCGGGAGAAAGTAGCCTTTCGGGCCCACTCTCACGAAACCGGTGTGCTCGCCTTTGGAATAAATTCGCTAATTAGTCAAATTGTTGTTATAAGAGCTACTGACTCCGGCCGCCGGGCCGACCAAGGTCGTGTTCAATAAAACGGCCAATTAGAGGGCATGGTCCCCTCTACTAAGTACCACGTTCACGTGGGCTACCTACTGAATACTTGGTCTTTCTGTTACTGACGAAGATCACAGAAAGAACAACCATAAAATAACGCGGTCCTCCAACCGCGTTAAAAACTAATATTTTTTTTACAATCGTGTAACTTGTTTGTGTCCAAGATGGCCTCTAGCAGCCAGTCACTTTTGCGAGTAGGACACCGTCTCTATTCTAGTCTTGTCATGGTCAGGACTATCGAAAAGTTTCCTTGATTTAATGATTTACAACAAAATGTATATATTCTCACAAATTTGGTCACAATATTAAATTGGTCACAAACTTCTATTTTTATTTCTGCATTTAAATTACCTCCACAAATATTGTGAACTCCAATCCATGTGGTATAATGCCAAGGTAGTATAGCCAGAACGTTAGGCGAACGTGGAGAGATCTACTTGGTTGTATGTTGTTGGTAGTTTTTACCTGTAGTTCGTCTTTTTGGCCTAACATGCTGGCCCAACTACTGGGCCCGATGTCAGTGGTATGTATCTGCACCGTGGGAACCGAGAATTATACCTACACCTCGCCAGCCGCGCGCGGTAGGCTCAGTCAGTTGGCTGCCACACGCGCTCACGGCCGGACGCTGCTACGCGTAATAAAGTTGTACCGAATCAAAAATTACTTCGATGCAAAAGGATTTGCAAGTTTACTCCGCAACTGCCATTATATCCAAATAATTTAGTTGTTTGTATTGAATTTTGTTTATATTATTTACTTACTATGATTTCCGAATCAAGTTTTGCGGTGGCATTGTACGGCCTCAGAAAGGGCGTAAGCATTTCCATTACTATAGGGACTTGTGACCTTTTGGAAGGGCGGGAATTCAGCCTCAAATGTGAGACGCTTAATCAGAATATTTTATATTAAAATATTTTTTTCATACTACTACTTTTACACTATTATTACGTTAAACACGTTGTGACGTTATACACGTTATAAATAAATAACGAAGACAGGTGACCACTTTAGTGCTTTCGTCGGAATATAGGTAGTTAGGTACCTACTTATCTAAACAAAGTGTTTCGTTTTGTAATATGTTTGTGGTAGATTAAATTAATTAAGTACTTTCTGTCGTATGTCGTAAACCATAGACAGGGTTAAAAATATACTTGGCATTGAATTTTAGAAAAGCTCTTATTTAACTTGCTGCGTTGATATGCCTGTACCTGTGTATGTAAATGCAGATCGGATACTGGAAGGATCTCTGAAAATCCCAGAGAACCAACACTAAAGTTTATTTCTAAGTGGTGACAACCCTAGCGTCGCACGCTCGGCGCGTGAAGCCAATGACCGGAGCGTTCAAGGTCGCTCCATTGTTAAATTTCGTAGGCATTTAAAACGGTAGGTATGAGCTTTTTTATTAGAACATACGTATCTGTTCGAAGAACTATTATATAATCTGTGCCGATGTGTACAGCCGATATAAAATAATTGTAGCTCACTACAAATACAAGGTAGGTAACTAATATAAAATACTATAAATATACATATAGGTAATAGTTAGGTAGGTACTAAGTGTAAGTTGTTAGCTGTCCTCGAAACTCTGCGTGCCATTCTATTTAAATTAACTGGTGATTCAATTGTATAGCCACCCCCTTAAGGGATGATTTCCGGGATAAAAACTATAGGACTCAATCTATCTCCATTCCAAATTTCATGTAAGTCGGTTCAGCGGTTTAAGCGTGAACAGGTAAGTAACAGACAGACAGACACACTTTCGCATTTATAATATTAAGTAGGTATATGATATAACTTAACTGATTGACGCCAAGATGGGAGGAATAACCGCTGCAATTGATTGATAGGCTATGCATAGCCACCCCCTTAAGGGATGATTTCCGGGATAAAAACTATAGGACTCAATCTATCTCCATTCCAAATTTCAAGTAAGTCGGTTCAGCGGTTTAAGCGTGAACAGGTAAGTAACAGACAGACAGACACACTTTCGCATTTATAATATTAAGTAGGTATGATATAACTTAACTGATTGACGCCAAGATGGGAGGAATAACCGCTGCAATTATAACTCACAACCTTGGATTTAGTTACCGGCATTGCACTTTGAGCAATCGTGCGTGTTATTTAGAGGTTGGGTAGGCAAATAGAAGTTTGTTGCATATTTTATCATAAATACGTTAAAATACGTTATAGTTACTCCATATTTGCATTAAGTTTTCGCAGTCGCAATGTACAACACTTTGGCTAAATGTAAAATACGATCTGAATCAGTCATATCATTTCAATTTACTACGTAAAATATATATACAAAGTTAATTCAAGAAAAAATACCTATTTTATTTAAAAAGGAGAATGAACTGCTCTAAATTAGTTACCTGAATTAACAATTTTATTATTGACCCTTGATTGTTTGAAAATGGAGATCAAACGTTTTGGGTTCACTCAGTCGCCTGCCAAATGGCAGAATCTACACAGTAGGAAATCTCCTAATAAGTAGATTTGCTACAAATCTGGGCCCTCTTACTGGTACCCCGTACCCCGACATTTAATATTTAGAGCTAAGTAGCAGCTTCCTCGCACAGCGTATCAGATCAGCATTGCTATACAGCAGGGAAATGCTGCCAGCATCTTTGGCACTATACCCCTTATTTTAGATTATTTATTTTTAAGTTATGTATTTAGGAATAATTTTAGTTATATTTAGTTTTAACTAATTAGTTAAGTATGTTTAATTTCTATTCTTATTGTGTTTCTTTATTAATAAATTGAATTCATTCTCAATAATATGAATAAGTAACTAAACAACATACTTAACGCGCAACGTAGGGATCGAGTAACTAATTTGTATGTTAACATTGTTAACGTATCGCATTCTTCCGTAATAAATAATGTAGGTTACATTGATAAAGGACAATGACTTTGTTAGTGTAGATATGTGCTGTCTCTATCAACATCGATAAATGTTTTCCCAACATATACGGTACACCTACACAGTAAGTGAAAAATCTTCTATCACTCTAAAAGTGTAGGGCGTCCCTGTCGTCGACACTGGCCCAATACATGGCACTTTCAACTTCATGTCATACTGATAAAGGTGATCAATTGTGTCATCTATTGGGCATTAAGGTGTCGAACACTACCTAGAGTTCACGTTTTTGACTTTACGTTGCCTTCGCTACATTAGCACAAAAAACACTGCCCATTGGAATTACGAGTTGTTATAAACAACGAAGAAGGGCATAGGACCTTAAGAACAAGGTCGATGAGTACTGCAGACATACAAACTTAACAAAAATAAGACAGTGACGTATTACGAGGTATCCAGAAGGTACTATACCAAGCTGTGAATAAATACGAAGGTACGAATGGTACGGTGCGGAATGTAGTTTGAATAAACTATCAAGTAATTTATTCGGATTGACCTACTAATAACATATATCGATAAATACAGTTCATTAAATTCCATCAGACAATAGTTAGTGTCTGAAATAGTAGTCTCTATATACATATGGCATACCCTCAATAGTTCGATAAAATAGCAATTAATAGTGCCCGCAAAGTGGGGCCATATAATAATTATTCAGGCATCTGTTTCCCATATTACAAATATTCGTACCTTAAAGACTAACTACATATTGTTTTATTTTTTTAAATTAAATAATATCATATTGAGACGAGGACGCGAGGTGCCGAGGGATATAAATGGGTAAATGGGTCATGAAAAAAATTCATGAAAAAGAAAAGCTTCCAATATCACTTTAGGTACTTACCTGTAAAATATTTCATTAACTCTGTAGCCAACTTGGGCTCTACATCTCTAATTTCCAACGGAAACTGGTTATTGTTTTGTATATCCATTGCCCCTTTTTAGGCCGTGTTATTCTAAACTTATATAATTAAAACAATTGACACGATTTAAACGTAGAAATGGAAAGTGAAGTAGAAAGCGCGCGCGTCCGCCGGTCGGTGTCCGCACAGACTGTGCGCGCTATATCTTGAGCTGATATTATTTACCACCACTCAAGACAATATCAAGCTACGACAGACTTCGATTCTCGATGCTGTAAGGGATCATCCTAATATGTGCGCGACTACGCGATGATCGCGCGATCGCGCGACTTTTGCTTAGAATATTTACTGGCAAAAGTCGCGAGTTTGCGCGATAATCAGGTAGTCGCGTTTGTTTTAGGACGATCCCTTTAAGACACCTATTCGAGTTCAATATACTCGCGAATTTCACTCGCGCGATTGCGCGATCATCGCGTAATCGCGTTGTATTAGGGCGATCCCTAAGTGAACGTAGAAGAATACAACTGCAGTTGCCCATCCACTTGACAAAGGGGGTCGGGGTTGCACCATGTCCGTAGGGAGTACTTACCGGTACCCTACACGTGATCCCTGGGTGGTGCTAAAAGCGAAACAAACTGGCAACCGTAATGTCTAAGAATGTAACGGTTCGAAATAATTGCCATACGATTTATAAATAAAACAATTTAACTGCACTTAGTTTAGGCGTTGTTACCTTGAAATGCTGAAATTGAAGGCTGTGTTGAGTATATCCGTATGTAGGTACTAGCATTTTTGTATGAAGTGGGTATATAAAAATTATGAAGGTGCCTGTACGAGTACTTTATGAATTGACCTTTACGTTTTGTAATGTAGGTAAGTAACTATACTGGGTATGTTAGTACTCGGGCTTTTTATGATTCACTGTCTTATAGCACAATTAATAAAACAACAGGTGGACCGTACGCTTGTTTGCCACCGTCATAGTAAAAAAACCCATTATAGTACCTACATTACGTACCAAGGGCGGTAAAACAGAGAATGTCTCAGATCACAGGTATTTCACGATAAATATGTGATCTGAGGTTTCCTTTATTACCACCCATGATAAGTACAAAATTTTAATGTCTTCCCCTGTCCAGGAAGTGGATTTCCCGCGCGCGGGGCGTACGGTAATTGCCACTTTAACGACGTGACTGTCAACGTGTTTCCCTTAGGGATCGTCCTAATACAACGCGATGATCGCGCAATCGCGCGAGTGAAAATCGCGAATATATGGAACTCGAATAGGTGTCCTAAGTCGCGTAAGTATAGTCGCGTAAGAATAGTCGCGTTTGTATTAGGACGATCCTTAAAACTTTGAATTTGAAGCACATACAAATATTATGAAAGTACATGCATGCCAAGATTCGTGCTTTCTGCCAGATGGGACCTTACTTCGAGCTCGTACTAGATGGAGTTGTGAAGACCAAAACAAAGAAAATACAATCAAACTAAAAACGTCCTTTTTTTGAAAATCTTTTAACTATCGGTTAAATTACATATAAGTATCTACTTATTTCTACTACAGTAGAGTACTAACATAAAAGGTAAAACAGCATTGTAACACTTCGAAAACATTGCATGAGACAGACGGCAGGGTCTGTATAATTATAATGTAGGTATTCGAATTATGAACGTCATCGTCATAGCACTAGTAATAATGGTCTAAGAGCTGGCTACGGAAATACGTGTGCAATTTATAGAGAAATGAAATCCGTCTAATTAGTGTGCCATTACTACTATTAATTAATCCCGGTGCCTTTCAGCAGTGGGGGTGAGAGCCGTGAGAGTGGGTAGAATGGTAGCTATCTAATGGTAGAAATGAAATCCGTCTATACGGATTTCATTTCTCTATAAAATTGCAAACGTATTTCCGTATCCAGCTCTCCTATAAGGGACATGTAGTAGGTATTACAGGTAGCAATGGCGGCGCGTCAAAAATATTCTTAGGGAAGACGGAAATAATTTGCCTTTCTTATTCTTCATGAGCCGTAGGAAAAGAACTGGACTGGCTGAAAATTAGGCAAGCCGGTGGGAATTGAGTTGTATTGTATGGTATGGACGCTCCGCCACTGACAGGTACGAGTAGGTTACATCATGAGAATCATATATCATCTTAAAAACTCCTTCGACCAAGAGGTTTGGGCCTCCTTCAACTTTTTTATTATCTCGCGCGGGTATCGAATTCTCACCCGCTGCTTTTTGGACGCCGTCTTCCCATCTTCACACAGCTTTCCACCTAAGAAAATACCTAAGTACGAGTAGGTACACGGACAATTTTCGGAGCTACGTGGCAATGATGGAATGGGTCGAATGGGAACGGGTGCTGCGGAGCTTGGAAGCGCTACAGTAGGTAGTTACTACTAGACTAATAAATAATTATAATGATTTTACCGTAAGATACATACCCAGTCCATTAAAATAACTAGTAAGGTACCTAGTTTTATACAGTTCCTTACTTTGTTATTAAAGAACTACGCAATCACTCCGAGATTAATTATTATTGTTGACTTAAACATCATAAAGGCCACAGTATTAATCATGATGCTATCTATATAATCTAGGACTCTAGGTTATCTAGGTATAAGTGAAGTTTGCCTTAACCAGTTATATGGCTTGGCCCAGAGTGCCTTAGGGGATCTTTAAACTATCGGGAGCCTTATGGATTTGGGGCAGAAGCATAGCCGTCTAATCGGGAGTTGCAGCCTGCAGGAGCTCCTAGTCGCCCCGTGGAGAAGACACACGACGTAGAGTGGCCACGGGAAAGACGCGACACTGGACCGCTTCACCTACTAAATCAGATAAAAGCGAACTTCTAAAAATATAGGCACCTCGAAGATCAGGCTGACGTTAAATCATCCTGGCTCAGAATTCAGAATTCCTTGAGGAATAATTTGTAATGAGCATGGCCGCTGATAAAGTGCAAACTGAAAAAAATACTCTTGACTGAGATTAAGAACTCAGAGATCGGAGGAGAGTTGATAATAATTACGTAACTTTTGCTTCTTTAGTGTCGAGTTTCCAACATTTTTTATGCCTTAATTCGACAAAAAATTTAGAAATTTATAATTCATGCCTCGGCGACGCTGAATAGTCCAAACGATTCTGATCAAGATGAAAATTAAAGACGGTCAAAGATAATGTCCAGCCGGCTGGACATTGTCAAATTGAAGGTTAACGAGCGGCATATCAACTGTTATTTCTGTCATCAAAATTCAGTGTTGATATATCCTACCGCTTTATTAAAAGTTAATGCGATTACAAATGGCGATTGAGGCAAAAACAAACGCCGGCGCCTATTGCATTTGCCCGAGCACGAAACCTGTGTTGTGCTATTGCGTTTTTAACTTAGAGTAGGTATTTATTTTCGCGGTATCGCTGCGCTTGGGAGCGACATGTGTTGCCCCACACCAGTGCCACTGTGGAGCCAGTGTTGCTAATACAGGTCTCCATGGCCTCTCCTGCAGCAGGAGTGCTGGTCGCATCGCGCGACATGCCTCAATTAATGACATCTTGCGTCGAGCCTTTGCCAGCGCCGGAACACCGGCGATCCTGGAGCCGTCTGGCCTGGCTAGAGACGATGGCAAGAGGCCAGATGGCATGACCCTGGTACCCTGGAAGTTGGGACGGCCGCTAGTCTGGGACGCCACATGTGTGGATACCCTGGCTCCGTCCCATCTTCCAGGGACCTCGGTTAAGGCTGGGGCTGCCGCCGATGCGGCTGAGCACCTCAAGCGGCGCAAATATGCCGCCATTGACGGTGGCTGCATGTTTGAGCCGTTTGGGGTGGAAACTCTAGGGCCGTGGGGACCTGCTGCTCACTGCATTTATAAAGAGGTTGCGAAGCGTCTCGTGGACGCCACGGGTGACCAGAAGGCTGGTGCGTACCTTGCTCAGCGCCTCAGCATTGCTATTCAACGCGGCAATGCGGCCAGCCTTCTGGGCACCCTACCGCCGAGCTCCGAGCTTGAGCCCATTTTTTATCTATAAATCTATTTATTTAGTTTTTAGTTTAGTTTATTTTTAGTTTAGGTTACTATACATGTTATGTAACTTTGTTGTTTATTCAGAAATAAATCACCCCGGTATTTTTACAAACGAAGTTATAAACTTGGATTCTGGGAGTTACAGTTTATCCCTTAAATTTTTTTGAAGTTACATTGCCTATGGCTACTAACAACTTAAATTAGCCACCAATCATAGCTAAGAAGGCTGACGATCACATTATGACTGACTGCACTGACTATAGGTTAGAGTACGGTTACACGCTCAGTCTGGCGTCAGTTCAGTTCATCAGTCTGGACTGAACTGACGCCAGACTGAGCGTGTAACCCTGCGGACTGATGGTTAACCGTCAGTACACGCTAATTGTCCCGTCATTCTGGACCAGACTGATGGACTGAACTGACGCCAGACTGAGCATTTACACGTACCTAAGGGAATAATTCCGAAAACTGTGAATTTACATGGTGCAATGCAAGTAATTGCATGCAATTTTCATTACATTGCATCGTTTGATCGTTCTCGCCCTACCTCAGTAGCCCGCAGCTCCGCAATGTAATGTAAATTGTAGGCAAACAAGCGTAAAGGGACACCCACATGCCTTCGTTCAAAACACTTCGCGATGAAGCTCTACTGGACATATTATTTACTAGCTGTTGCCCGCAACTTCGTCTGCGTAGAGCTCGGTCATCGCTATTCTTTTATTTTATTTCAGGCGGTTACTTAGTTACATATCTCTGTTCCATACAAACTTTCACTTCCTTAAGTAATTCCTTCCTTAATGTAATTTATAATGAAGGCTTGATTGTGAAATAAATGAAATCTAAATCTAAATCTTAAGGGATGGGATGAAAACTATCCTATATCCTCGAACTATATTCACACCAAATTTCATCTAAATCGGTTCCCAGTTAAAGCGTGAAGGGGTTACAGACAGACAGACAGACATACTTTAGCATTTCTAACCCGCCACGACTTAGTACGGGTTGGTCAGTTTTTAATATATTTATCTATAGCTTTTGCCCGCGACTTCGTCTGCGTAGAACTCGCGTCATCGCGTTAGAATGTTATTTCATTCTTCTATTTCATGCGCTTACCTAGTTATCTCTCTTCCATTCTAACTTAAACCCCGTTAAGGGATGATTTCCGGGATAAAAGTATCCTATGTCCTTCCCTAGGACTCAAACTATATCCATAACAAATTTCATCTAAATCGGTTGAGCATTTTAAGAGGAAACAGGCAGACAGAGTTACTTTCGCATTTATAACCCGCCCCAGTTTCGCACGGATAGTCCAGTTTTAAATTTATTTACCTAAGCTTTTGCCCGCGACTTCATTCGCGTGAATATCCATTATCCATATCAACTTCTACACCGTATTTCGCCGGGTTGTCTCGCCAAACATTGCGCACGCCGGCTCAATGCGCCCACATGAAACATGACAGAGGACTAAATATATGTTATTTACTTATTATAGATGTAGATGAAATGCTCGCGAGCGAAGTGAGCGCGAAACTTTTCGGATATTCTGATACGGGTGTGGAAAATACTTCATACGCATCAAGTAATGAAGATGAAAACGCGAGCGCAGCGAGCGCGAATTCTTTCAAACATTACGATGTAGGTGCGGAAAATACTTCATACACATCAAATAGTGTAGATGAAAACGCGAGCGCAGCGAGCGCGAAATGTTTCGAACATTGATGCAGGTGTGGAAAAGACTTCATACGCACCAAGTAATGAAGATAAAAACGCGAGCGTAGTGAGTGCGAAATGTTTCGAACATTATGATGCAGGTGCGGAAAATACTCATCAAGTAATGTAGATGAAAACGCGAGCGCAGCGAGCGCGAAATTTTTCGAACATTCTGATGCAGGCGCGGAAAAGACTTCATACGCATCAACTATAATGTAGATGAAAACGCGAGCGTACGGCGCGCGAAAATTTTTTGAACGTTATAATGGAAGTGCGGAAAATGCTCATCAAGTAATGTAGAAGAAAACGCGAACGCAGCGAGCGCGAAATTTTTCGAACATTATGATGCAGGTGCGGAAAATACTTTACACTCATCAAGTAATGTGTATGAAAACGCGAGCGCAGCGAGCTCGAAATATTTCGAACATTATGATGCCGGTGCGGAAAATAATTCATACGCATCAAGTCATGCAGATGAAAACGCGAGCGTAGCGAACGCGAAATTTTTACGAACATTATGATGTAGGTGCGGAAAATACTCATCAAGTAATGTAAATGAAAACGCGAGCGCAGCGAGCGCGAAATTTTTCGAACATTCTGATGCAGGCGCGGAAAAGACTTCATACGTATCAACTATAATGTAGATGAAAAAGCGATCGTAGCGGGCGCTAAAGTTTAGTAAAGTGCGGAAAATAGTTCATACTCATGAAGTTATGTAGATGAAAACGCGAGCGCAGCGAGCGCGAAATTTTTCGAACATTATTATGCAGGTGCGGAAAATACTTCATACGCATCAAGAAATGAAGATGAGATCGCGAGCGTAGTGAGCGCGAAATGTTTCGAACATTATGATGCAGGTGCGGAAAAGACTTCATAAGCATCAACTATAATGCAGATGAAAACGCGAGTGTAGGGCGCGCAAGAATTATCGAACATTATGATGTAGGTGCGGAAAATGCTCATCAAGTAATGTAGATGAAAACGCGAGCGCAGCGAGCGCGAAATTTTTCAAACATTATGATGCAGGTGCGGAAAATACTTCACACTCATTAAGTAATGTATATGAAACGCGAGCGCAGCGAGCGCGAAATGATTCGAACATTCTGATGCAGGTGCGGAAAAGACATCATTCGCATTAACTATAATGTAGATGAAAACGCGAGCGTAGCGGGCGCTAAAGTTTAGTAAAGTGCGGAAAATAGTTCATACTCATGAAGTTATGTAGATGAAAACGCGAGCGCAGCGAGCGCGAAATTTTTCGAACATTATTATGCAGGTGCGGAAAATACTTCATACGCATCAAGAAATGAAGATGAGATCGCGAGCGTAGTGAGCGCGAAATGTTTCGAACATTATGATGCAGGTGCGGAAAAGACTTCATAAGCATCAACTATAATGCAGATGAAAACGCGAGTGTAGGGCGCGCAAGAATTATCGAACATTATGATGTAGGTGCGGAAAATGCTCATCAAGTAATGTAGATGAAAACGCGAGCGCAGCGAGCGCGAAATTTTTCAAACATTATGATGCAGGTGCGGAAAATACTTCACACTCATTAAGTAATGTATATGAAACGCGAGCGCAGCGAGCGCGAAATGATTCGAACATTCTGATGCAGGTGCGGAAAAGACATCATTCGCATTAACTATAATGTAGATGAAAACGCGAGCGTACGGCGCGCGAAAATTTTCGAACATTATGATGCAGGTGCGGGAAATACTTCATTCTCATGAAGTTATGCACATGAAAACGCGAGCGCAGCGAGCGCGAAATTTTTCGAACATTATGATGCAGTTACGGAAAATAATTCCTACGCGTCAAGTAATGTAGATAAAAAAGCTAGTGCGAAATGAGTCGAACATTATGATGCAGGTACAGAAAATATGAAGTATTTTAAAGACATCATTCGCATTAACTATAATGTAGATGAAAACGCGAGCGTAGCGGGCGCTAAAGTTTAGTAAAGTGCGGAAAATAGTTCATACTCATGAAGTTATGTAGATGAAAACGCGAGCGCAGCGAGCGCGAAATTTTTCGAACATTATTATGCAGGTGCGGAAAATACTTCATACGCATCAAGAAATGAAGATGAGATCGCGAGCGTAGTGAGCGCGAAATGTTTCGAACATTATGATGCAGGTGCGGAAAAGACTTCATAAGCATCAACTATAATGCAGATGAAAACGCGAGTGTAGGGCGCGCAAGAATTATCGAACATTATGATGTAGGTGCGGAAAATGCTCATCAAGCAATGTAGATGAAAACGCGAGAGCAGCGAGCGCGAAATATTGAACAAAAAAAATTTGTTGACCTATTAAGTGGCTTTGTAAAGAGATAGTTGAATAGATATATTTTTTGTTCATAAATTATTGGAATTTACGAAATTTTGTTCCGATGAATTTAAAATTTGGTAATAATGATTGTTATTACGTATTTTTTACCAACAAATACTAATATATTGATAAATTAGATTTTTTTCTTTGAAATTTCCTTATTTTTCCTATAAAAACCAACTTAACTTTGCGGTCGGTTCGGAACCCTAAATGTGCGAAGTCCGACTCGCACTTGGCCGGTTTTTTTTGCTTTCCAATCCGCCTGCTCGAATTTGGTCATACTTGATGTTTATTGTTACGTAGGTATGTATGTTTTAATAACGAATACCAATATACCCTAAATTTATGTCTGTTACGCGCTGAACGTATTTTATACATTTTGCTGACGGAAAACGCAACTAATCGGCACCTCGAAGATCCTCAAAGATGAAACTCATATCGATTATTAAGAAAAGTAAATAAGTAAATGTCCGCCATCTTCAATTTGAAAATGGATAAGTATCATTCTTGTAATGAGCACCTCAAAAAACAATATTTTATACAAAAATGCGCATACTTAATATATAGGTAGTACATGTCGCAATTGCTACCATGCAACCGAGAGCCCGCCGCTCTGCGTAGGTAAAGTACCCTCCATCGAAAACAAAAAAAAAACCGAGGTTGCGTAGTAAGGTTTGTGAATATTGATAGCGACTGACTGACCAACATAATTAGATCTCTCATTTCAAACAGTTAATATGGTTTGAGGGACTTTTGTATTTTTGTCTATAGCCCTGAGAGGCAGAGGTATTGTTATTTCACCCCCCATTTTTTCAAATACTATCTGTTTATTATACAATGTTTGAATGAGGTTCTATTTACTTTGCGTCCATGTGTATACTTACCAACTTTCAAGCCTGTAAATCATGAACTGAAAGACTTCTCATACAAAGTTTAACCCCTCTTTTCACCCCCTTTCATCCCTAACCTGTATGATTTTTATAGCCTATAACCTGGCCGAAGATCCAATAAACATATTAGTGAAGGCTGTATTAAAATCCATTCGCTAGTTTTCGCGTGATAGTTAGACATATAAACAGACAGACAAACAGACAAACAGACAAACAGACAAACAGACAAACAGACAAACAGACATGAATTCTAAAAACAGTTGAAACGTGTTCTGTTATCGATTCTTAGACCCCTCTATCGATTTTTTTACTAATATCTTCAATGTACAGATTTTCGACCCTCTTCTGCTTTATTATATGTATAGATAAAGGTTTTGTTTAGACAGGAGCGTGTAAGTTATATTTTCGTAAATATATAGTCGTCCGTTTAGCGCGATAAAATGGATCCAAATGAAAAATACGGACGTCTGACTCTGACACAGCTAAAAGCACTTTTACGGCAACGCGAGCAATCAGTAAAAGGACCGCAAAATTAAGGTGGATGTAACGGGGAAAATGGGTTTTAGAAGACCTTCCTTTGATTTTGAATTAATGAAAAATGGCGTTTTCAGATTTTGGAAAAAAATACAGGGTGCGAGAAAAGGGTAATCAGGATCAAAAGCTTGTATGGGACCAAAAAAAATGTCCGACTAGAAAAGCCACAAATCAAGGAAAACTTTTCCCATGAAAATGAAAACTTTTATTTTTACATGCTATTTTTTTATGCCAATCGATTCCATTGCTATCCAGTATCAATAGTTTCCAAGGGGTCAACTTCCGGTAATGTACTAAAAAGCCAAAAATTCAAGAAAACATTTCCCATGCATTTACCTACTATGGAGAAAAAATTAAATTTTATTCACATTTTTCTATCTTGCTTATCAGTCTTGCTACGTTTAAGAAACATGATATTGTATGAAAGCATAACATTAAAAGCATTCAAAATGTCAAAAAACGGGATTTTGAATTTCACTACACTTCACTTCACTACAAGGTTTCCTCGATTTGTGGCTTTTCTAGCCCGGGATTTTTTTTTTGTCCCATACAAGCTTTTGATCCTGAATAGGAACACGATCGATTGGCATCAAAAAAAAAGTTTGTCAAAAATGGCCTTTTTCTCGCACCCTGTATGTTTTTTCCAAAACCTGAAAACGCCATTTTTCATTAATTCAAAATCAAAGGAAAGTCTTCTAAGACAACGGGATCTGGTAGCTGCCCTCACTGACCCAAAAAGAAAATCCATCCTGTATATTAGTATGTGTTCCGTAAAATATACGTAATAATAAACATTATCAGTAAATATCAAGTTCATAGGTCTCAGCCCAAAGCAAACACTTGTAGGTAAGGTACCGTGTACGTTTAAGATATTTTACTTAGTCAGTTCTTTAAGGAGTCCATTAGTAAAACGACAAATTAATACAATATTTGATACTTGATAGGAGCCTACAAATCGAGGACTTGTAGGCTCCTATCAACGATTGTAATGTAACAAATATAATATGTAGAACAACCTACAAAAGTTATAAATAGAGAGAGCATATATATAGAGATAACCTTTGTGGCGCTAACTGCAGATAGAAAGTGTTATACGTAGGTATTTGTATATATACTATACTACTATAGAATATAATATGAATATTTTAGATTAAGTTTTTTAAGAATAATTTTAGTTATATTTAGTTTCAATTATGTTTTAATAAACTACAACATATTTAAAACTTATTAGGTATAAAGAAAATTACAAAAATTAAATGCCAAAATATAATGTTATTTAATGTTTATTATTGTATTTATTTAGCGGTTTGGCTTTCACGCCCGTCGGTACTTATAACGTAACAACGTTTAATTATATTCTTATCTTATTATATACATTTTCATATGAACGTTAACATGCACACCTCAGAAACAACACAGTACACATCATTGGGCTTAAAGTAGAGGTTTACCTGTTGTTTACAACAGGCGGTCTTATCCCTAAAGAGCGATCTCTTCCAGACAACCTTTGGGTAGCGTTGATTAATGCAACATTATATCCAATTGAGTAGGTGACAAACAGAAACATGGATATATTACGTTCCAAAAATATGCGATGATGACTTTAGTGACAAGGGCGTAAGAGTGTTACGCCCTTGTCACTTAAAGTCATGATCGCATATTTTTGTCACTAGAATGTGTACAGATGTTTTCGCTGTTGACTGTAATTATGTTGTATGTTTTGACATTTGTATGCGCATGCGCACTGCACGCTTGTGAGAATCGCATGAGAACGCAACGTAAACAATGATGTATTATTGTGTCGTATATTCTCCATAGACTGTGTTTCTCTCGTTTCCATATATGGGTTATCAATATCAATGATATTTATGAGTAACCGGCGTACCTACCTCTACCTCGCTAGGTACACTCAAACCCTAATATAAAACTGGGTAGTTACTTACTACAGTAAATTAATTTTGTATTAAGCATTAACGCTGCTAACGCAAACTACCAATTTCTAAATAAAGGTAAAATTTAAAAATTTAGGCTTTGAGCAGGATTCGAACCCCTTTTTGGCATTCGCGCTGTCGTTCTAACCACTTGAGCTACGGGAGCAATCGTGCTCGGCTCCCCAATGCCGCGAATGCCAGAAAGGTCGCAGGTTAGAATCCTGGGGGCCGATTTTTGAGTGTCGAACGCTCGACTTTTCACTCGAGATCTGTCAAAAAACTGGTATGGTGTTTTGACAGAATGTCGAGTGAAAAGTCGAGCGATCGACACTCAAAAACCGGCCCCCAGCTCACAGCCAAATTTTTCTTTTATCTAGGAATTAGGTACCTACAGTCCTACACTACACAGTTTCAACTTATTTCTGTAAGTACTTGTTGTAAAATATGTAAGGTTCTTAACTTAAAACATACGCAGGCGCAAGTAATTTATAATATTTTACTTATTTTATAATAAAACTCACAAAACTTAGCTTAGGATTGGCAATAAATAACTTAACGATACGGGTTTATGGCGGAGATCTGTTTATGAGGAGATGAGTAGGACTGCTGGCTCGGGTTGTGCGGCGGGCGCGGCGGGCGCGTCGGGCAGCGCGGCAGCTTGCTCGGGCTGCGCTGCGGGCTGCTCGGGCTGTGCTGTAGGCTGCGGGTCGACGGGTGCCACCGGCCGGCACGTAAGTGTTACAGGATCACGCTCGCGGTCCGGCCCGCACTGCTCCTGCGCTCCCAAAAGCTTGTATTCCTCTTTATCACTCTCAGCCTCCTGTGGCTCGGCCTCCAGCCTCCGCCGCCCGGCGATCACCACCTCTACGTTCCGCCCATCAGTATCCGCGTACCGTTCGCTGTCCGACCCGATCTCCACCCTATACGGCGTGCTGGGCTCGACGAACGCCTCCATCACCCTCACGTCCGCGCGCTCCTGAAATTCATCGTGCTTGTTGCTCTTCAGTCCACCGAATAAATCCGTGGGTAGTTTCATCCTGTCCGGGTAAGCGATGACGAGGACTACGTTCTGAACATCCGCGCGGACGTTGACGTCGCCGTCCTGGCGCTGGTCGTAGGTAGCGGGCGCGGCGGCGGCGGCCGCCAGGAGGGTCGCAAAAGCCAGTGTGTGGAGCATGGCGCGTGCGCTAGTGTGGTGTCCCGTGCGGTGACTGCGCGCCGCCTGCGCCCGCGCCGCTTTTACCGGCCTGTCGCGAACCAGTCGCCGGACGAATCGAGCACACGGTAACGGTTAACTCAACACGATCTCGGTCCCCGGACCCCGACGCACGCAGTAATGGACACACAAGTTAAGTGGATGCAACGGTGTATTTGTTTATAATAAAATCCTTAAGGATCATGTTACTTTTCTGTTATCTTGATAACTACGAAATGCTCGTGGGAAGAGATCTACGGTCAGCTGTTTACAGTCACCGCTGTAGGTACTCATATATCTATTGTTTGAACAAAACCATTGTATTTATGGTCTTGTAACACTTTCGTTCCTCGAACACAAGAATAAATAGCTGCCTACCTATATACCTGTATGTCGGCTTATCTCGAGCTGCGCGTCTTTTTTTTTTGATTGGTGCTGTTAGAAAGTGACGGATAGCTCGAGATAGCCGACATACTCTCGCGGCCATCATGTGCTAGGCCTACCAAATAGGACATAGCCTATAATATAAGGGGGTGGTCATTTTGTATAGAGTAGAGAACAAAATTATCTTTTTCCGTTATTTAAAATTTCAGCGTTTTTGAAAATTCATCCTCTGAACTGTGAAGGGATGAGAAGGGTGTTGAAAATTTGTACTGGCAACCTGATTTTTTTTAAGTGAGTGACTGCATACTTTGTGATTATAGACTCTTCGTTAAAATATAAGAAAAGTAAAGTAAAAGTAAAACCGGCCAAGTGCGTGTCGGGCCACGCGCAAGGTAGGGTTCCGTAGTCGTCCACCCGTTACATAATGTGGACTAAAAAGTTCGCAAACTTATATTTACTATGTTTTTGACAGAATTACCAACATTATCTAAGGCATCAATGGAAATTGTACGAAAGTTTGCTTTTGCAAAGTACATTTCTGAAGTTCGACTATTACTCGTTAACTAGTAATGTCTACTTAGCTGTGATAGTTTTCCTTTTAAATTCATCGTATATACTAATACCATGATTTTTTTCACATGCCTAGTAGCCACCGTTTAACTGGCAGGGGGGGGGGCACTTGACCATAACAAAAATTATCACTTCAAAGCTTAATATCACGCTAACCAATTCTTTAATCAAAAAATGCTTATAAATTGAAGAAACCTTATAATATTTTTAAAAGAGCTATCCAGCGATACCCCACACGATGGGGTTTGGCAGAAAGAATTTTTTTTTAAAGATTTTATTGTACCGTTTTGTCGGCGTGATTGATATGTATACTCATGCCAAATTACAGCTTTCTAGTACTAACGGTTACTGAGAAAAACGGGGGTCGGACGGACGGATGGACGGACGGACGGACGGACGGACGGACGGACGGACGGACGGACGGACATGGCGAAACTATAAGGGTTCCTTGTTTACTACGGAACCCTAAAAAGGGGGTTGAATGTTTATATGGATAACGAATAATACCTATTCGAAGATTTCGAAGTGGGGATTAGTATAGGTAATAGGTAAGTTCATCAAAACATTAAAAACCAGCCAAGTGCGTGTCGGACCACGCGCAAGGTAGGGTTCGGTAGTTGTCCACCCGTTACATTATGTGGACTAAAAAGTACACAAACTTATATTTACTATGTTTTGACAGCATTAACAACATTATCTAAGGTATCAATGGAAATTGTGCGAAAGTTTGCTTTTGCAAAGTACATGTTTGACTATTACTCGTTAACTAGTAATCTACTTAGCTGTGATAGTTTTCCTACTACCATGATTTTTTTCACATGCCTAGTAGCCACCGTTTAGCTGGCAGGGGGGGGCACTTGACCATAACAAAAATTAAACATTTTTTTCTACCGTTTTCTCGGCGTCATACTCATGCCAAATTACAGCTTTCTAGTACTAACGGTTACTGAGAAAAACGGGGGACAGACGGACGGACGGACGGACGGACATGGCGAAACTATAAGGGTTCCTTGTTTACTACGGAACCCTAAAAACGTGGACTAAGCCGGGGCGGGTCGCTATCGCTAGCTATAGTCTATACATATAATAAAGCAGAAGAGGGTCGAAAATCTGTACATTGAAGATATTAGTAAAAAAATCGATAGAGGGGTCTAAGAATCGATAACAGAACACGTTTCAACTGTTTTTAGAATTCATGTCTGTTTGTCTGTTTGTCTGTTTGTCTGTTTGTCTGTTTGTCTGTTTGTCTGTTTGTCTGTCTGTTTATATGTCTAACTATCACGCGAAAACTAGCGAATGGATTTTAATACAGCCTTCACTAATATGTTTATTGGATCTTCGGCCAGGTTATAGGCTATAAAAATCATACAGGTTAGGGATGAAAGGGGGTGAAAAGAGGGGTTAAACTTTGTATGAGAAGTCTTTCAGTTCATGATTTACAGGCTTGAAAGTTGGTAAGTATACACATGGACGCAAAGTAAATAGAACCTCATTCAAACATTGTATAATAAACAGATAGTATTTGAAAAAATGGGGGGTGAAATAACAATACCTCTGCCTCTCAGGGCTATAGACAAAAATACAAAAGTCCCTCAAACCATATTAACTGTTTGAAATGAGAGATCTAATTATGTTGGTCAGTCAGTCGCTATCAATATTCACAAACCTTACTACGCAACCTCGGTTTTTTTTTTGTTTTCGATGGAGGGTACTTTACCTACGCAGAGCGGCGGGCTCTCGGTTGCATGGTAGCAATTGCGACATGTACTACCTATATATTAAGTATGCGCATTTTTGTATAAAATATTGTTTTTTGAGGTGCTCATTACAAGAATGATACTTATCCATTTTCAAATTGAAGATGGCGGACATTTACTTATTTACTTTTCTTAATAATCGATATGAGTTTCATCTTTGAGGATCTTCGAGGTGCCGATTAGTTGCGTTTTCCGTCAGCAAAATGTATAAAATACGTTCAGCGCGTAACAGACATAAATTTAGGGTATATTGGTATTCGTTATTAAAACATACATACCTACGTAACAATAAACATCAAGTATGACCAAATTCGAGCAGGCGGATTGGAAAGCAAAAAAAACCGGCCAAGTGCGAGTCGGACTTCGCACATTTAGGGTTCCGAACCGACCGCAAAGTTAAGTTGGTTTTTATAGGAAAAATAAGGAAATTTCAAAGAAAAAAATCTAATTTATCAATATATTAGTATTTGTTGGTAAAAAATACGTAATAACAATCATTATTACCAAATTTTAAATTCATCGGAACAAAATTTCGTAAATTCCAATAATTTATGAACAAAAAATATATCTATTCAACTATCTCTTTACAAAGCCACTTAATAGGTCAACAAATTTTTTTTGTTCAATATTTCGCGCTCGCTGCTCTCGCGTTTTCATCTACATTGCTTGATGAGCATTTTCCGCACCTACATCATAATGTTCGATAATTCTTGCGCGCCCTACACTCGCGTTTTCATCTGCATTATAGTTGATGCTTATGAAGTCTTTTCCGCACCTGCATCATAATGTTCGAAACATTTCGCGCTCACTACGCTCGCGATCTCATCTTCATTTCTTGATGCGTATGAAGTATTTTCCGCACCTGCATAATAATGTTCGAAAAATTTCGCGCTCGCTGCGCTCGCGTTTTCATCTACATAACTTCATGAGTATGAACTATTTTCCGCACTTTACTAAACTTTAGCGCCCGCTACGCTCGCGTTTTCATCTACATTATAGTTAATGCGAATGATGTCTTTAAAATACTTCATATTTTCTGTACCTGCATCATAATGTTCGACTCATTTCGCACTAGCTTTTTTATCTACATTACTTGACGCGTAGGAATTATTTTCCGTAACTGCATCATAATGTTCGAAAAATTTCGCGCTCGCTGCGCTCGCGTTTTCATGTGCATAACTTCATGAGAATGAAGTATTTCCCGCACCTGCATCATAATGTTCGAAAATTTTCGCGCGCCGTACGCTCGCGTTTTCATCTACATTATAGTTAATGCGAATGATGTCTTTTCCGCACCTGCATCAGAATGTTCGAATCATTTCGCGCTCGCTGCGCTCGCGTTTCATATACATTACTTAATGAGTGTGAAGTATTTTCCGCACCTGCATCATAATGTTTGAAAAATTTCGCGCTCGCTGCGCTCGCGTTTTCATCTACATTACTTGATGAGCATTTTCCGCACCTACATCATAATGTTCGATAATTCTTGCGCGCCCTACACTCGCGTTTTCATCTGCATTATAGTTGATGCTTATGAAGTCTTTTCCGCACCTGCATCATAATGTTCGAAACATTTCGCGCTCACTACGCTCGCGATCTCATCTTCATTTCTTGATGCGTATGAAGTATTTTCCGCACCTGCATAATAATGTTCGAAAAATTTCGCGCTCGCTGCGCTCGCGTTTTCATCTACATAACTTCATGAGTATGAACTATTTTCCGCACTTTACTAAACTTTAGCGCCCGCTACGCTCGCGTTTTCATCTACATTATAGTTAATGCGAATGATGTCTTTTCCGCACCTGCATCAGAATGTTCGAATCATTTCGCGCTCGCTGCGCTCGCGTTTCATATACATTACTTAATGAGTGTGAAGTATTTTCCGCACCTGCATCATAATGTTTGAAAAATTTCGCGCTCGCTGCGCTCGCGTTTTCATCTACATTACTTGATGAGCATTTTCCGCACCTACATCATAATGTTCGATAATTCTTGCGCGCCCTACACTCGCGTTTTCATCTGCATTATAGTTGATGCTTATGAAGTCTTTTCCGCACCTGCATCATAATGTTCGAAACATTTCGCGCTCACTACGCTCGCGATCTCATCTTCATTTCTTGATGCGTATGAAGTATTTTCCGCACCTGCATAATAATGTTCGAAAAATTTCGCGCTCGCTGCGCTCGCGTTTTCATCTACATAACTTCATGAGTATGAACTATTTTCCGCACTTTACTAAACTTTAGCGCCCGCTACGATCGCTTTTTCATCTACATTATAGTTGATACGTATGAAGTCTTTTCCGCGCCTGCATCAGAATGTTCGAAAAATTTCGCGCTCGCTGCGCTCGCGTTTTCATTTACATTACTTGATGAGTATTTTCCGCACCTACATCATAATGTTCGTAAAAATTTCGCGTTCGCTACGCTCGCGTTTTCATCTGCATGACTTGATGCGTATGAATTATTTTCCGCACCGGCATCATAATGTTCGAAATATTTCGAGCTCGCTGCGCTCGCGTTTTCATACACATTACTTGATGAGTGTAAAGTATTTTCCGCACCTGCATCATAATGTTCGAAAAATTTCGCGCTCGCTGCGTTCGCGTTTTCTTCTACATTACTTGATGAGCATTTTCCGCACTTCCATTATAACGTTCAAAAAATTTTCGCGCGCCGTACGCTCGCGTTTTCATCTACATTATAGTTGATGCGTATGAAGTCTTTTCCGCGCCTGCATCAGAATGTTCGAAAAATTTCGCGCTCGCTGCGCTCGCGTTTTCATCTACATTACTTGATGAGTATTTTCCGCACCTGCATCATAATGTTCGAAACATTTCGCACTCACTACGCTCGCGTTTTTATCTTCATTACTTGGTGCGTATGAAGTCTTTTCCACACCTGCATCAATGTTCGAAACATTTCGCGCTCGCTGCGCTCGCGTTTTCATCTACACTATTTGATGTGTATGAAGTATTTTCCGCACCTACATCGTAATGTTTGAAAGAATTCGCGCTCGCTGCGCTCGCGTTTTCATCTTCATTACTTGATGCGTATGAAGTATTTTCCACACCCGTATCAGAATATCCGAAAAGTTTCGCGCTCACTTCGCTCGCGAGCATTTCATCTACATCTATAATAAGTAAATAACATATATTTAGTCCTCTGTCATGTTTCATGTGGGCGCATTGAGCCGGCGTGCGCAATGTTTGGCGAGACAACCCGGCGAAATACGGTGTAGAAGTTGATATGGATAATGGATATTCACGCGAATGAAGTCGCGGGCAAAAGCTTAGGTAAATAAATTTAAAACTGGACTATCCGTGCGAAACTGGGGCGGGTTATAAATGCGAAAGTAACTCTGTCTGCCTGTTTCCTCTTAAAATGCTCAACCGATTTAGATGAAATTTGTTATGGATATAGTTTGAGTCCTAGGGAAGGACATAGGATACTTTTATCCCGGAAATCATCCCTTAACGGGGTTTAAGTTAGAATGGAAGAGAGATAACTAGGTAAGCGCATGAAATAGAAGAATGAAATAACATTCTAACGCGATGACGCGAGTTCTACGCAGACGAAGTCGCGGGCAAAAGCTATAGATAAATATATTAAAAACTGACCAACCCGTACTAAGTCGTGGCGGGTTAGAAATGCTAAAGTATGTCTGTCTGTCTGTCTGTAACCCCTTCACGCTTTAACTGGGAACCGATTTAGATGAAATTTGGTGTGAATATAGTTCGAGGATATAGGATAGTTTTCATCCCATCCCTTAAGATTTAGATTTAGATTTCATTTATTTCACAATCAAGCCTTCATTATAAATTACATTAAGGAAGGAATTACTTAAGGAAGTGAAAGTTTGTATGGAACAGAGATATGTAACTAAGTAACCGCCTGAAATAAAATAAAAGAATAGCGATGACCGAGCTCTACGCAGACGAAGTTGCGGGCAACAGCTAGTAAACAATAAAATTCAGACTTTCCCGTATATATGTATACTGACGCATCTAAATAGCCCTCCCGTATAGACCTACAAATAAATGCACTTACTTAGTTTCGACTTTTCGAGTCTTGCGAACCGATAAGCCTCGTCTCGTGAGGAGATATTACTCGTATTTAGCGAATATGTCGAACGTACCGTACCTAACTTAGGTACTTTAGCTCTAGTATAAGTATTTTCGAGACATTAACTAATTCGAACGCGTTTGCGTTTTGTCTCAAAATGTATGAAAACGCTCTCACCGAGTTTGAAATACGCGCGTTCATCGGTTAGCAACAAATGTTATACTCGCTGTTTTAGTTTCCACTAGTGACCACCAGAGGCGCTGTTCACGTTTTCATACCCACTTTCATACATTTTGAGACAAAACGCAAACGCGTTCGAATTTGTTAATGTTTCGAAAAAACTTATACTAGAGCTACTTATTATGATTTTGAGTCATTCTCTAGAAAAGAGTCGCAAGCCCAATTTATTCACTAGTTGCTCTGTGAGCTGTAGTAGATCTCATGAGTGATTAAAAACAAAGTTTTTGAAAATTTCCAAAATCTAACTCGATTAAAAAATATAACCCTGCTCTCAAATGAAATGCGACCTGTAGAGAAGAACAGCTGGAAGTCTGGATACGAAAGCATTTTTGTGGAAGATGAAGCTGAAACCTTCGTTTTACTCGGTCAATTAGTTTTTAGGGTTCCGTACCCAAAGGGTAAAACGGGACCCTATTACTAAGACTCCGCTGTCCGTCTGTCTGTCTGTCTATCCGTCTGTCACCGTCATCAACCGTGATAGTTAGACAATTACCTACTCTACTTATTTGTTCAATTACTTTATGATCAACCTCAGAGGCGCTATACCAATTAGCTTCCAATTAACACAGGTGCTCACTGGACACGGGTACCATAAAGCATATTTGCATAGGTTTAAAATAACAGCGGATGACAGGTGCCCATGTGACTCCACCAGTTCACAAACTATTGACCACCTTCTAAAGGAATGCCCTAAATATTATTTGAGCAGAGTAGAGCATGAAATCCTGTGTAAAAATATAAATATAGACCCATATGACGTTAAAAGTATAATAAAAAAGGAATCCTCTATCCAATCATTCTCCAAATTTGTCAACAAAATCATTAACAGCCTTAAAAAATTTAATAACACTTAAGTCCAAATCCCAATAGCTTTCCGTTTCATTTACAAAATATAAACAAAATATAACTTAATGTCATATTCTTACAGTAAAATATATTCCAAGTTGTAATATTATAAAAGATTAAGGAACAAAGTTCGCCCGTATTCCTCGCGGGGTCTTTGGATCTAAAAATAAAGTTCAAAAAAAAAAAAAAAAAAAACTTTATGATCATAGTTTTTGGCATCTGGCTACGGAACCCTAAAAAACTTGATTTTATTTATAGCTATCTCGAATATTTATGAACCAATTGTGAGTAGCTTGTTCGCTTCCATGTATGCCTACCTTTCTTCTCTTTTCCACTGCACCCCGTGCTGAGCAAGGTTTCTCTAATACTTCTTAAGTTTGCCACCTCCATCTAGGGCAATCTGTGACTTGATGAGAGACGTAAATTAATATTTCCATTATTATCATAAACATATTATGTTATATTGATAACACATTATTTATTTAGGTAAGTTACTAACGTGATACTGATACACGCGCATGATGTACAGAATGATAAAGGTTGATCTTTTTTAAACGTATCTTGATCATTTTAATTGTAAGTAGTGTCCCCTTGCTTTACGGACTGTTCAAATAGGCATTTGTTTTATTTCTTTTACTAATTTTTATCAATAATTTTACCAATAATTAAAAGTGTAAGTAAGTAGTGTAGGTAGAGAGCACTGGGACATTTAGCTTATAACGAAAATCTTTCACATAAAAAAGTTATCAAAATCTAGATTAGATGAAGGTAAAACGTTAGGTTCAAGCTTTGCTTAGTTTGGGACTAGGTTGATTTGTGTAAGATTGTCCACAAATATTTATTTATTTATTTATTTATTTAGGTATTGGCGCGATGGACCGTATTACCTATTTATTTGTATTTCATTAAAACCAGCCAGTAGTGATTGTGACCATGCTAATGCGACGCTACGATTAGCCAAAAAAATAGCTTAAGTTTTATTGGAATTTTATGGGATTCTGTCATTCACCGAAGGCCCGAAGTTCTATCCCATTTCAAAGTGACAAGGTGCTTAGTATGTAGTTCTAAAAGCCTTATCATATTACCCTATCGATAGGGCCCTAACTCGGGGAGGGGAGTTAAACTATCTCGCTCTAATGAGTGAGATGACTCACCTCCCCCAGTTAGGGCCCTACCGATAGGGTAGTGTGATAAGCCTTTAAATGGGCTAACATTACCACGTCTGGGCTAAGGAACCAATACACAATTCAATTTACTTAATAAATTACTGAACTCTGGACAAAGCTTCTCAGATATCGATGAATGACATAAAAATAATACAACATAATTTAGGGATTTTTCAATAAGAATTTTCATTTATTTTCAACAAAACAATTTATACATGCTAGCTTACAATAGTACATTACTTAACAAGGGCGGTAAAACAAAGAATGTGTCAGATCGCAGGTATTTGACGCCCGAGCCGAAGGCAAGGGCGATAAATATGCGATCTGAGGCTTTCTTTATTACCGCCCGTGTTAAGTACAAAATTTTATGTCACCCCCTGGCCAGGAAGTGGGTTTTTTCGCGCGCGGAGCGTGCGATGATGGCCGCTTTATGGCCAGGTGTGACATAAAATTATCTTATGACTAAAATAAATATCTATAAATGCATTATATCACTCGTGGCTAAATCTTACATAACGGACAGTCGCATGCACATAATGTGCCAAACATGCAAGATTTCTAAGTACGTACATGGGATTTAACCTTAATAATCTAACGTATTTAATAGGCAAGTCTTGTTTTTCCTACGGTACTGTTAGGGCAGTAACACAACAGTCAACAGCGTTGCAGTTCCGGATGTTCGCGCTAGTCACCGTGTGCATAAAGCCTTATTAGTCTCGTGTGTAGTCATGTAGTGGCTCTAACTGTTGCTTAATGGTGTCGAGTTTTTCTCAGCAGCGGCAGCAGGAATTGAGCGAGACGAGTTTTCAGCCTGTGGACAAATATATAATGAAATAAAAATTAAGTTCAGCTAACCCTAATTTTGTGTATAATACAGCCAGCCACAATTAGTTATTCAACTAGTAGTAATTAAGTTCATTATATTATTACTAGCTTTTAAACTAAATACTGTATTAATATATATTTACTGTCTACTAGTAGGTACATATCTATACTTATCCTCAATTGTAAATAGGTATCTCTATATCTACATCTACCGTAGTTTTTGCGACAAAGTTACTGATTTTGAGACTGACTGGAGGCTTTAAAACTAGTTGTTTTCTTCTAAACTTCTCAAAAAATTTTAGAAAAAGTTCATCTACTTCATGTTCTAACTAGTCCACCGGAAATTAATGCTGGCTAAAGTATTTTTTAAATTAGTTCAGTCGTTTCGGAGATTAAGCCCCTGCATACGAACTTACAAAATCTCGAATATAAAAATTGTAACTGTATTAAACTTAGGCTTTGCTAATCTTTATCTTAATAAATTAGTTAATCAGGTTTAACAATCTAATTTTATTTTAATACTCTTTACTTGAAAGTTAAACTACCGAGTTTCTCAGTTTCTTCGAATTAGAGACGGTCTTATCTTAACTGTTAGTAACGTTAACGGTAACGCGTGGTTTTTAGCTGCGCTACGTGGGAATACAACAAATATATCCAAATTATTTTAATAAAGGAAGATACAAAAATAATATTCCATAAAAGGAATAGTATCAAGATTTGTAATGCGCAATTGCCATACTTAAAATTAAATTTTTTGAGAAGATATTGTTAAATTTATTGATTTATTAGGTATATATCCTTCACGCTTAAATTGCTTATTATCCTGATCCAATTTATCTCTCTGATACTCTCATCAATACCGAAGTTCTAAGTAAGTAGGTATATACCTCCAGAATGCAACGGATTAACCACTACCTAGGACGAGCTGACATTTTTTGCTTAAATTAATTTCTGTGTATCAATGCAATGTTTCAAGCACAGGTTTCAAGTTATTAAAATATAAATTAGGTACATAAAATAAACTAGATATTACCATACCTGTGCGCCTTTTCCTGTTTCCTCGTGAAGGCCTCCTTCCTCTGCTCCTTGACGGAGTTTTGGCTGGCGTCGAGCACGGAGAGGTCGGGCTTGTCCTGGGGCTTATCCTGGGGTTTGTCCAGGGGCTTATTCTCCTGCGGCTTGCCGTCCTCCGGCTTCGGCTCCAGCTGCGGTTTCGACGACGTCGGCCCGTCGTACTCGGTCAAGTCGAGGAGGTCGCTGAGATCGATCTCGGAAGCCGCGGCCAACAGGGAGTCTGCAGGCGCGACAGCGATAACGACGCCGTCGATGTTGAGCCGGTAGTTCTCCGAGCCGTTCTGCCGCTGGTCGTAATGGCAGTCGGGGCTGGAGGCGGGCGCGGCTGCGACTGCCGCCGCCAGCGCCAGCACGACCGCCACTTCACACACGACTCGCTTGTAGTTGACCATCGCGGCTGCTGGCTGGAGGCGCACTGCGGACTCCGCTCGCGGGCCCCGCTATGTACCCAGTCTCCGATGCATTTTTTATTTATTTGCGGAGAAGATAGCGGTACTCTCAGACTGGCTGCGACCTACCACGAGTACAACTATTCTGGAATTGCAGTTGTAATGTGCAATAAAATTCTCGCATTAATATTTATGTATAGATACCATCCATACATATTAAGTTTGGTTCCTTGTAAGTTGTTTGCGAAGGCGTCTACTCTCTATCGCCAAGCACAGTTAGGCCTAGTCAGATCTGTTGTGATAGTGTTTTTGTAACGAGTTTGTAAATAAAGATAGCCGCGAGCGCAACGCCCCGGCGACCCAATAACCCGTAAACTTTTGGCATCGTTCGAGGTCTAATCTACACTGTATAATAATATGTGGAAGCACATACGTCCGACACACGTCCGTATAGAAACAAAAGCTCGCGATATTTTGTACTGACCGCTTCTCGCTACAAGCTATAAACTAAGTAAATGTATAGGTGCATAGTCACAGGTCACAGCGTTATGAACACTTTACGACCTAAACAATATAATGTAGGTAAGTATACATAGTAGGTAAACAGTATAGTTGCGCAAATTGTATTTTTGAAAATTGCGCATCTCTACTATAACTTAAGGCTAGGTAGTCCCATATCAAATGTCCCGCTCTGCTCTCAACGGAACTCAGTGCCTAGTTTATGTAAATATTTAGTACATTTTGATTGATTTTTGGAATGCTGGATCACTTATCAAGAAATAAAACCGGCCAAGTGCGTGTCGGGCCACGCACAATGCAGGGTTCCGTAGTTGTCCACAATGTCCACCCGTTACATTATGTAGACTAAAAAGTTTGCGAAGTTTGTGTGCTTTTGACAGAATTAACAACATTCTCTAAGGTATCAATGGAAATTGTACGAAAGTTTGCTTTTGCAAAGTACATTTCTTCAGTTCGACTATTACTAGTTAACTTAGCACTACCATGATTTTTTCCACACAGCTAGGGCTTCCATTCCGTAATTACGTAATTACGGAATTACGTAATTACGGACAGGTATTTGCCTTCTTATAATTACGTAATTCAAAGGTTAAATTCCGTAATTACGGAATTATGTATTACAACTTATTTCTTTAAAATATGCCTACTATTTCAGTCCAAAAATGGAAAAAAGTTTTACGAAATTGTAAATTAACGTATTATTAAATAACATAAAAGATTATGGGATATTATTTGGAGTTAGTACCTAGGTACCTCGACACATCACTAGCGAGAATGGACAGGATTGCGTTGTAACCCTTTCCACTAGGTTACTCTGATGTCTGTGGACTAAATACAAGAAGGAGGTCCGACAGGGGCCAGGGGTGCAATATTTTACCGGGTGGGTGTTCGATGTGGTGGCTGGAATGGCGGAACAGATCAAAAACCTATTAATATCATATTACTATTTGGGGGTTGTGGCTATCATTGCGACCATTGCTGAACTATTGGTATCCTAAAAGTGGGTAAAGTCCTGCAAACTTAAAGAATGGCAGGATTTTGCTGAACTCGAGAAACTTAGTCTCTTCAGGGCACATGACGTGTTTGCCTAAGAAAGATCTACGGCTGTGCATTAGGCTAGAGCAGTCAGTTAGGATGTGTGCAAACGTCTCCTCCACTTCAATGCAGCGTCTGCACCTCCTTGTGTCACTCAATCCTAACGTGTGCATGTGATTATTTAGTAAGCAACCTTACAAACATGCGTAGTCGGTCCCTGCTTAGCAATAGGCATCAGGGGACCCCTTTTTGTTAAAGGCCTTAAATAGCGCCTTGGAATGGTTCAGACCTGGGAACTCTCTCCAGGCCTGAATCGTTTTGTAGAAACAGTAGATTTCCAGGGTGAGCTTGGTTAGACGTATGGGGATGCCACAAAACGATTCTGGCCCACAATGCATCCCCTTCGCCTCCGCTCGTGCAAGCTCGTCAGCTCTTTCATTTCCCGCGATACCTGCATGCCCTGGGGCTCACCGTAAAATAACCTTGTTTTTCGCTCCAAGGTTATTTAATGCTTCCCGCCAATTCAAGAGCACCGCCTGGCTATACGATTGAATATAAATGATTTTTTGATATTGTTGAGATAATTGCTTTGCCGATTGGTTGTCGCACACTCTAAGATGGCGTATACCTCTACTTGAAAGCGCCAGGCGTGCAGACGTGAGGGAGGAATGGCGCCGGGTGGTAAAGCTCGCCACCCACAGCATGACGGCCACGACCACTCTGACAAGAGTGTAACGACGAAGAAGAAGAGATACCTCTACTTGGAAAATAGAGGAGTCCTTTCCCAGATTCCAGCTGATAGCAACTGGATTGAGTGCTAGAAGTAAATTTGTGGCATACCTACTTCGAAATGGATATCGTACCAATTCATCGATTTTAGATTAGCACAATATTCGAATCAGACTGTCCACCGCACTACCATACTTGATTTATAACAACTGGTTGCCAATAATACAAATAAAACTTAAAGACGACCGTATTAGTGGGAGAAGTTCCTCAAGCTGGACTGACCATATACCTTCAGCTCTTTGTTCTGAAAATTACACGTGGATGCTGCGATTTATTTAAATAATGGTGTTAAAAATCGTTTCCCTTAATTATAATTAATAATTATAACATATACAAATTATTTAGAGATTTTTAATTTGAACTCCGGGTCAGTTACGTAATTACGTAATTACGTAATTCAACGTTCTAATTTCGTAATCAATTACGTAATTGACAAATCCGTAATTTTGGAAGCCCTACACACAGCCACCAGCCACAGCTGGCAGGGGTGGGGACACTTGACAAAAATTATCACTTCAAAGCTTATATTTCCAACCGATTCTTGAATCAAAAAATGCTTTTAGAAACCTGAAAGAGCTATCTATCCAACGACAGCCCACACGATGGGGATTGGAAGAAAAAGCACCACCACTTTACATACTAGGGGAGGTGACCTACAAAGATTTTTTTTTCAAGATTTTATTCTACCGTTTTGTTGGCGTCATTGATAGGTATAATCACGTCAAATTACAGCTTTCTAGTACTAACGGTTACTGAGAAAAGCGGGAGACAGGCGGACGGGTGGGCGGACGGACATGGCGAAACTATAAGGGTTCCTTGTTTATTACGGAACCCTAAAAATGGTATTTACCACTATGCCAGAGTTTTACGGTAATAAATATGAATCTATGCGTATTTACCAAGCATTCCCTTTTAAATGTTTAAGGGACTATTTCAAAACAATTTGTATGTAAGTACCATATTGATGCATGTCATATATTTTTTTCGCAAAGGAAAATGTGCATAATTTGAGTAGAATGCAAAGATTACAATACAATGATATACTAGCTTCCCCTATTTAAAATAAAATATCCAGTGGTGTGAGAACGAGCTACTCTAATTATGCGACATCTAGCGGTGAAAAGCCAAACTATTTAGCGTGTTACTTGATCACCAGATGGCGCTAAAATTAATGTATAAGATCTGACATCTAGCGATGAAAAACCAAACTATATAGTTTGTTCCTTATTCACTAGATGGCGCTAATATTAAGTTATGTACTGACATCTAGTGGTGAAAAGCCGTACTATATAATTATTTTCATGGGCACTAGATGGCGCTGATATTAAGTTATGTTTCGACATCTAGCGCTGAAAAGCCATACTATATAATTGTTTTATTAGTCACTAGATGGCGTTATGTGCTGACAGTCTGTAGTGAAAGATCATACTATAAGGGTTCCTTGTTTACTACGGAACCCTAAAAATTGCTTCCCTTATTTGAGGGCAACAATGACTCTTTTCCTCGACTCTTCTCAGCTAAGCTAGGTTTAGTGAACCAGCGACAAAACTCCCAGTAGCTCGATTCAACTGACACACTTCAGTTCAGTTGAAACCGCTCAACCAAGGTCACTGAAGCGCGAACTCTTACCTTAATAAAACTTTTCAAACCTCTAGTTACTAACTAAAATGTTGTTTGTCCCATTCTCACAAAAGTAAATGTCAAAGTGACAGATAAGGACAAACGAACTGTAGCGGCTTGTTAACTAATAGAGGTTTGATGGACGTTTATAAGGGGGTTAGAGTATTCCAGTGTTTAAACCGCCCGCGTGGTCGTGTCGGAGGTTTCTCCTGGACTTTCCCCAGACCATCCTCCAACCGCGCACTCCTATCGCTTTAATGGGCCCGGCCAAAAACCACAGTCAGGTTAAAAAAAAAACTCTTTTCCTCATAGAAGGTGTGAAGGGCGTATGTGCCACTCGGTAGCAATAGTAGGTACCTAGATTGTTGATCAAGGGAGGAATATGATATACCTAATTTACGGCGAGGTCGGTATATTGAATCCTGGGCTGGGTGAAGCGAAACACTCTACAATAGAATCCTAGCGTAGCGAGGTATTCTAAAGTAGAATCTTGAGCGTTATGTACGAGTAGGTGAGAAAAAAAAAATTGTACCTAAGACTTTCCATGTTTTTAGTAGCCGGTCCCTCGCTACGCTCATTCTATTAGAATCTTTCGCTACACTCAGGATTCAATATACCGCCCTCGACGTAAATACAATAGTTTTGCTCCCTAGATAAAGACACAATCTACTTTTTATATAAGTACGCTGACGATGTCAAACTAACAATACCGGGTGGTAAGCAGATACCTTAGCCAACGGACGCTTGCCAGAGGAGTCACAAACACAAGCCCGTTGCCGACCATTCATTGATTGAAAAGTCAAATCAGCTGCTGGGGGTCGATTTTTGAGTGTCGAACGCTCGACTTTTCACTCGACATCTGTCAAAAGATCCTAGCTTTTGAGCGTTTGACACTCAAAAATCGGCCCCCTGATTGCTTACGCTTGCTGGATGTGTTTCGCGTCCAATACCTAAGTATATGTAGGTATAAAACCTAAAGGCTAGCAGGTATTTAGTGGGGGCTAAGCTCGCGATAGCATCTCGTCCGGCTGGCACAGATCGCAACCTGTCGCAGCTTTCGCCTAACTGTACCGATAAACGGGACCGCCGTTACCGATCCGTTGGCCCTGCGAGGTACACTCAGAACATTTTAACAGAGTGGAAGAAAATCTTAATAATTAACAGAAGCTATGGACGAACTTAGTATCTACACAAAAAATGCTCGATTTGTTAAAAGTAAAAGGCACATCAGCCAATTTAGCAAGTGTACCTATGGACAAAATTGACTACTTACATAATTTACTATGCGTAGCTATTCGAACCCAGGAAGCAGAGCCAGCTTTCGTAATTGTTACCCGTCCTCTCCCGACGAAAAAAATAAACAATGTCATTGTTTTGCTATGTAGGTAACTAGGTACCCGGCGGATACCCGTTCCCGGAAGACAACGGTAATGTAAATTGTTATCCACTAAACACAATTATTATTATTATTTTTATTTATATTTCCTCTTAAGCTAAGCTTTTTACAATATCTTCATAAAAAGTAAAATATAAAAAATACACTTACAAAACATAAAAATATTATAAAAACCTAACCGACCCTATATAAAATTTGAGGATTCACTGTGTTGACAGCGGACAGGTTCAAGGTCCCTCGCTCTCAACACAGCGCATCCTCGGGAGCTCTGCTATGGTTGACGAAATATCATTTGCAGCGATTCGCCATATACAAGTTGTTCGAGAAATCGGTGCAAATTATAATTCGTCTACATAACCTTTACCATGAGTTTACATGACCGCACTAGTTCGCTAGCGACTGCGTAAAAAATTGTATGGACAAAAGTACAGCGCCCTGGCGGTTACACAATAGGACTAGAGTAAAAATCGGCATACTAAATCGCTTGACGCAGTCGCTAGCGAGTACGGTCATGCAAACGTCAACGTGTGTACTCATGGTAAGAGCACAGGAACGCAACACTACATACTGACCTGTATAGTAAATAATGTTATTATGGCTGTGGTCATCTGCAAGGCGGAGGTACTTCTCCAGTTGGGCTGCTCCAAATTCATCGTCAGATTCCATGAATTATAGGATCATTTATTTAAAAGCTCGTTGCCACCCGTTGACCGGTAGGTATATGTATGGCATGCCAGTGTTACCCGAGTAATAACCACGTCCTGCGTCCCTGCAACTGTACAGCCATTATGCAACTAAAGATAACTGTTCTTGTAATGAAGAAGCGTTATCGTGCCCAGTGGCTGTGGATACGGTGTCTGGTTGATGCTTTGACAAACCGTTGTAGTTATTTTCCTTATCCATTTATTATTCATCCTTACAGGTAGTTGGTATCCCTATCAGTGGCGGAGCGTCCATATAACTCGATAACCACCGGCTTGCCTAATTTTCAGCCAGCGCAGTTCTTCTACTACGGGTCATGAAGAATAAGAAAGGCAAATTAATTCCGGCTTCCCTAAGAATATTTCTGACGCGCCGCCACTGATCCCTATCCAACTATAGCTCTACATTACCATCGTAAAGGTATGTTATCTATTGACTGATTTTCATAGTATTCTAAAGCTCATTGCCCTTTTGGCCGGAATAGGGTTGTCACCTGAGTAATAACGGCGTCCTGCGTTATCTACTACATCTACTGCTGATATACTTAGCGCGGCAACATGTGAAAGGTAAAATCTGACATAGGCTGACGGATCAGAATTGATTGTAGAGAATCTACTCCCTGCGAGTGTATACTGATTTTTCCGAAAATGATTTTTTCTAAGTGGCGATTAATGCCATTCGCAAATTTTACCACTTTGTTTTTTCTCGTTAGCTTCCTTTCCCGAAAGCATTTGTAACCATTCGCATATTTTCCCAGTTTATTTATTTTCCAGCAGCTTATTGTTCTAATAGGTTTTTTAACCATTTGCACAATTTCTAACTATATTACTTTTTTAATAGCATATTTTTCCGATAGGATTTCTAACTATTCGCATAATTTACCACTATATTGTTTTTCCTATAGGTATTTTTAAGAGTAACGGAACTTCTTTGTCGCAACTTTGAGGTAACTGCTCTCGAACAAAGAAATAATTTTTGGAATCCTATATCCTAATACTTATAGTAGAGAGGCCAAATTCGTCCAAAGTGCCTTATTTACGATTTTCGTTGGACTGAAAAGGTTTATACCGACAAGTGGTATCGTTGGAATTAACATCGTTTACTGATTATCAAAATGCATGTTGTCGCTTCCTAAAGTGGTGGAATGAGTTTTTATGACGTCATTAATTTTATGTATCATCATCATCATCATCATATCAGCCGAAAGACGTCCACTGCTGGACATAGGCCTCCCCCAAAGAGTGCCACAATGACCGGTCTTGCGCCACCCGCATCCAGCGGACTCCCGCGACCTTTACAAGGTCATCATTCCACCTTGTGGGGGGTCTACCCACGCTGCGCCTTCCGGTCCGTGGTCGCCACTCGAGAACCTTTGGCCCCAACGGCCATCGGTTCTACGTGCAATGTGCCCCGCCCACTGCCACTTAGGTTTAGCGATTCGAAAGGCTATATCGGTTACTTTGGTTCTGCTACGGATGGCCTCATTTCTGATGCGATCACGCAGAGAAACTCCCAGCATAGCCCTCTCCATTGCCCTCTGAGTGACTTTGCCTTCTTATGAGGCCCATGGTGAGCGACCACGTTTCCGTACCATATGTCATCACTGGCAACACACACTGGTCAAAGACTCTCGTCTTGAGACACTGCGGAATATTGGACGAAAAGATATGCCGTAGCTTCCCGAACGCTGCCCAGCCGAGTCGGATTCGACGATTGACCTCTTTCTCAAAGTTGGACCTACCTAACTGGACAGTCTGTCCTAGGTATACATAATCGTCTACAACTTCGAGCGTAAAGCGTCCGATTGTAACGGGAGTTGGTGCTACATGGGCATTTGACATGATCTTCGTCTTATCCATGTTCATCCTTAGACCAACTCGCTCGGAGGCTTTACTGAGGTCATCGAGCATTGTACTTAAATCCTCCATGGTTTCAGCCAAGACTACTATGTCGTCAGCAAACCGAAGATGAGTGATATACTCGCCGTTTATGTTGATGCCTAGCCTTCTCCAGTCCAGATTCTTGAAAACATCCTCCAGTGCAGCGGAGAACAGTTTAGGAGAAATAACATCTCCTTGCCTGAATTTTATGTATGAAAAATAATAATTTTTTCTTCCAAAACCAATCGAGTGGGGTATCAAACGAAAGGGCTCCATGAGCTGATTCCAAAAATATACCACACCATTAGATTTCGGCCAGTGGTGCCTTAAAAAATAAAGTTCATTTTTAAAACACACCAAGTGTGGTCTCTTCCTGAGAGGAAACGGTTGAATGTTTTTTTTTTTGTATACGCTGAACGTCTTGCTTTAAAACTCATTTAAAGTAAATAAAGTATGTTCCCGTGGGAAGTTACATAGATGATGGTAGATTCTGAATCCTGATTGATCCTGAACCTCCTAATTTTTTAGGGTTCCGTAGTAAACAAGGAACCCTTATAGTTTCACTATGTCCGTCCGTCCGTCCGTCCGACCCCCGTTTTTCCTCAGTAACCGTTAGTACTAGAAAGCTGTAATTTGGCCGTGATCAGATTGATCTAACACTGCAATCTGACCACGGATACAGATGGAATGTACTTAGTCATTAATACAGGTTGATTAAACATTGATAATATTTGATAGTAGGTCCACTGTGAAAAGAAAAACCCAATAGACCCACTAGTAGGTCAACGAGTAGATCTACTGGGAACGACTGGTTTCAACCACAACACGAATGAAATGATGTGCTGTGTAGTAAGTACGCCACAAAATAAACCGTCTAACACAATACGTTTTGACATAAAAAAAAGCAGAAATGTTCTTTCCATTCTGTAGGTGCCCTCCGCAAATGCGACAAAAAGCACTTGTCAGGAAAATAAGCTATTGAAAAAGAAATATAGTGGTAAATTATGCGAATAGTTAGAAACCCTATCGGAAAAATATGCTATAAGAAAAATAATATAGTGAGAAATTGTGCAAATGGTTAAAAAACCTATTAGAAAAATAAGCTGCTGGAAAATAAATAAACTGGGAAAATATGCGAATGGTTACAAATGCTTTCGGGAAAGGAAGCTAACGAGAAAAAACAAAGTGGTAAAATTTGCGAATGGCATTAATCGCCACTTAGAAAAAATCATTTTCGGAAAAATCAGTATACACTCGTCCCTGCGAGTATAGTCCGTGTCATTCACGAAGGCGCGCCCCTCCACAGCCCAATCTACTTTACTACTATACTATTATTAACCTGTAATATAGTCATTCGTTTTCAGTTTTGTTCATTCCACTTAAAGAAAACAATACTTTTGTTAGGGGAACCTCAAAACGCGATACTGAACACGTTGTAAAAAACTTTCAACCACCTGCAACGTTCAATAGATTTTCTACTCTATCGCTATGGATATTAAATACACCGTACGTTCCAGTCCGCAGCGGTCGCGCAGCGCGAACGTTCCGTACGCTGTGTTAGGGCGAGGCCATACTCGTCGCATCGGAAAACGAGTTACTACATTGTACGAAGATTTTTACGATGCGTATTCGCAACGCGGTGTTGTAGCCTCGCCTTAAGGCGCAGGGTAGGGCAAGGCCTTCCCCATACAAAATTTGTGCACGTTTTATTCGTCGGTTTTGGCACTAACAAATATAATATTTTTTTTGGTTGTAAATATTAGATATGCGAAGATCGTGAAGTGAAAATTTTTAAAAATTTAAAAATTTTCAAAATAAAAAAAATAAAAAAAAGTTAATAAAAAAAAATTACATCACGAAATAGCTATCAGAAAAATAAGCATACTGACCAAAAATCATAACTTTAATGCAAACACAAACGAAGTAAATCCTGCACAAAGTTTGTATGGAGAGAGCTTGCCCTACCTCTCCTCTTAATAAAAGCTCGCCGCTAAGCAAGGTCGTCACCGACGAGTCTCGCGGCGCGGAAACGACTTGAGCGCAACGGGACTGGCGCCGGCGCCTTTCTAAACAAACCGACCCGGTCACAGCCCTGATTAAACGATGTTTATCTTACAAGGTCTAGGACACCGCCACTAGATTTTTATGTTATACTTACCAATTTTTCTGACGATGTCATAGAGACCTATATTTCTATTTCTATAACTACCTACTTAGTTTTTATGGAGGATGGGAAATGGGAACTAGTGAATGCAATACCGCACGATAATTTCGTTCCCGGTATTCGCGGGATTTAAGTCTCATGATCCGACCTTCCGACCGCAGTTATAGTGCGTGTAATCCACGACGACGCGCCCCTCCACAGCGAATCTCATACTTAGGGCTGCCATCTCGAATTTCGCCAAACCCGGACAAAGATTAAAAAAACCCGGACAATTGGCGTAAATCGCATTTTTTCCCCGGACGAGTCCGAAAATAATATTTTTAAAAAACAAGACCTTTAAATTCAATGAGGTGCTTCCTTACATGAAAAGTGTCCTGGTTTTCCCCGGACATCCATCCATCCATCTTTCCTCCCCCCTCCCCCGGACGGCCAAACTAGGACAAATCCGGGAAAACCCGGACGGATGGCAGCCCTACTCATACTAATCATTGTGCAATTGTACGTATTTGGGTTGTGGAGGGGCGCGTCTTCGTGGATGACATACAATGGTATGGTCCTGCCACAGAGAGGCGGAATAATTTTGCGGAAATTATCTTATGCGCTTACCGCTTACCTCTATGTACCTGTACATAATATTGTTGGTACAACCATATGTAACGAGGGATGAAAGCCATATGTAACAAGAGATATTTGTGTGGACTACTAGATATGATTTATTTATTTAATCGTATGGCATAGTACATTTAAAATATGATAAAGAGTGTGGATGGATGCAAGAAATGAGGTAGGCCAAAGAAAAGGATGATGGATTGTGTGAGAGACAATATGAATAATAAGGATGTGAATGAGGAGGTGACGAGTGGCAGACATGTATGGAAGAAAAATAAATGTTGCGCCGACCCCAAATAAATGGAAAAAGGGCAAGCGAATGATGATGATGATGATCCATCATTGACGCCAACAACTTATATTTATATGTGCACCCTCGGTTCAACGCCAACGACTCATATAAACGTCACGGCGTCCAATGCGATATCAACCTACAACTACATGCATCTGTATTCTGTAGGGTTCAACTTCACGTTTGACAATCCCATGTCATGGCGTGTGAGTGATTGTGGTGAGTGAAGCCTTTATATTTGACTGAGCGTTGAAAAGGTTAAATAATTCATATTCTTCGGTTGTATTAGGTACAGTGCGCTATAGGAGCCTGTGGTCCGCTTGTAGTATCTAACCGCAAGATAAGGTTATTTTTATAATGACCAATCCAACAGTGTCATTTTTAAAATTTATCATGATTTAATTTATCAATTTAATTTATTGTAATTTATCAATTTAATTTAACTTATTATTTAATCTATTTCATTGTATTAATATAGTCAGTGTTTTTAAAATGTAAAAATATGAATCCTGGTATTCGAAATAAACGATTAATTAATTAATTAATTAAGGCATAGCCACTAGTTTTACGAACGAAGTTTTAAGAAAGGCACTGCCAGCCAAAGACTACAATATATATACTAAAGTACATAGACCTTAAATATTTTAGAATTGGTGCATTTGACGTGTGAATCAATCAATCAATAAAAAATATGTGATATTGATCATTTTAACTACTTAATTCAACTGCTCTGGAATGATACTTAATAAGAAGTATCGCGTATATGAGACCCTCGAGGCCTATCGTCAGTTCGTCACTCAGATTTCGAGACATACCAGTAAAAATTGCTACGGTTGCAAAAGCTTTATTTTTAATTTAAACATTTTAAACGGTTAATTAAGTAAAACAGATTTCAAAAAGATATAGAATTTTATTATATCTGCAGAACCAAAAGCTTGAAAAAATGTTTGCACATAAAACTGGAAGACCGTTGTGCCATCATTAATATTCTTATACAATAACAATCGTTTGTTTTCTCTTCTAAATACTGTATAGATGTTTATATTTAAATTTCACACACAATAAATCTTATTATAATAACAAATGGCATGCTGCCAAATTAAGTGCCAAAATGTACAAACGCCAACACTGTTAACTGGCCATAAGTGGCCCTTATTACAATGTGCATAGAGTGCATGAATGGTCAGTTAATTTTGTTGGTGATGGTACATACAACAACATGAAAACAGAAACGTAATATGTATCTAGTTAATCGCTTTAAAATTATAATTGTAACTTTTGCAATGATCATGGAAGAAACTAAGAACAAATAGTACATTACTTACCAAGGGCGATAAAACAAAGAATGTCTCAGATCGCAGGTATTTTACGCCCGAGCCGAAGGCAAGGGCGATAAATATGCGATCTGAGGCTTTCTTTATTATCGCCCGTGGTTAGTACAAAATTTTATGTCACCCCCTGGCCAGGAAGTGGGTTTTTTCGCGCGCGGAGCGTGCGATAATGGCCACTTTATGGCCAGGTGTGACATAAATTATATTTTCTTGTAAGTAACAAGATGTGTACTTATTACTACAAAATATCATTTCAAGGCACTTGGGAAGACAGAAAATATCTCATTAATAAGGCACTACGCCTAATATAATATCATTATTATGAGTTAACACAACAGGCAATCAGAAAACACGTCAATAAATTTACCAGCGAGTATAAACTAATCATTAACAATCATTTAATTTTAATGAATACGTAGAAACTACCTCACTACTCCTCAACGCAACACAAATAGTGTGTACCTTATGTGAACCTTAAAATATGTGGAAAAAAACATAAAATAGTAGTTAACATTGTAAATAAGATCTTAGTCTGTAAAAAGTCACTTTCTTTGTACCAATACTGATAATCATTCCGACATGAATTTGTGCGATAAGCATGATTTATTATACTAATATTTAAGTTGCTCCAGTCTTTGATTGTTGTTAGGATTTTGTTTTAATATAAAAATAATTAACACCTAATTTTTTGTCGCCCTGCTCAGAGCAATATTTCCAAGCGAGTATCGCCGCAGGGACACGCACAGATTTGATAAATTTAATAACCGATTGCAAACCCGAGCGATGAAGGCATGATTGGGGCTCTTTATCCCGTAAAACAGAAGTCGGCTAACCGTGGCTCGAGCCGAGCGGCTCTTTCAATGACCACTTGCGGCTCTTCGAGGTCTCCTTAAAAATATAGTAAGAACTTGAAACAGATATTTGCGGCTCTTTGAGGCTCCCAAAAAAACTCTTCGGTTAAAAAGTTTGCCGAGCCTTGCAGTAAAACATCGGATTTATTGGATGGATCAACTATTCTTTGTTGCTCGTTACCATGGTTAAGTCTCCAGGGTCACTCTTTACAACTGTGATTTTATACGGCTTAAACACGAGTTTTAGCGATGAATATAAATTCATTTGGACATGGGTCACGTCTAGAGTATGCTTGATGTCCATATTATAAACATTTTTCTAAGAAACTCGGTTAATGTTGTCTCCTGGCAATAACAAGAAAAAGTCAATTGACCCAATTAGACAGCGGGGCTTCTACACAGTATAATCTATCCCGTGGTATCGGTCGCCACGAGCCTAAGCGCGTGCGCGAACAGGTCGTGCCGCGCGATGCGGTACAGCGCCGCGTCCAGGTAGCGCTGCACGGCGCGCGCGCAGCCGGCGCCGGCGCCCGCGCCCGCGCCCGCGCCTGCGCCTGCGCACAACGAGCGTGACGCCGCGCACAGGGACACCGCGCCGCGCCAGATGCGGGAACTCACTGAGGAATGGAAAATTGATAGGTACTCATTATGGACGCGACAGTTCTTTATTAATTACGTAAAATTGCATAATTTTTATGGTGGGCGAATCATCTCGTCACGAGGCTATACTCGTATTTAAGAGTGTTATTATAACCCTAACTAAATGAATATTTTAGAACTCGAATGCAATAAGAAAAAGCAAACAGCATAGCCGTACTGTATTTGCCATGCAACGACTAAATTTTATACCTACCTGCTACCTGCCTATGTTGACGAAATACATAAATGTTCATAATCGCTAGGTCTACCGTTCGATGTTCGATCATGCTAAAGTTAAATATTTGTGAATTTTGTGATACAAATACGATTCTCGATCAAATGTCAAGAAACTGGGTTGAAGAATGGTTGAAAAGAATCTATAGAATAATGTGAACCTTTTAAATCTTAGGCCTCGTCTTTACCCTTGGGCTAAGATGTTAGATGCTGGCAAACAGGAAACCCATTCCAAATTTTAAAAAAAAGGGTACAAATCGACCAAAAAGGTTAGACTCACGGACGCAACATATCGCTAAAAACTAAAAAGTTTAGACTCACGGAAGTGTTGCATGTCGTTGTCGCAGTGCTGCAGCAGGTGTTGCGTGGAGGAGGCGCCCTCTACGGCGGGCACGCTGTCCCCCGTCACCACCATCGAGTTGGGCAGCGTCGCTGACTTGATCACCTCCTCTACAGTTGCCTTTAAATTCTGGAATGGTATTTCAAATAATGGATGAAGAAACTGACTGCGAAATACGAGTACCTACCATATTTGAAAGACAAATAAATAATCGTTTTTTAGGGTTTCGTACCCAAAGGGTAAAACGGGGCCCTATTACTAAGACTACGCTGTCCGTCCGTCTGTCCGTCTGTCAGGCTGTATCTCATGAACCGTGATAGATAGTTAGACAGTTGAAATTTTCACAGATGATGTATTTCTGTTGCCGCTATAACAACAAATGGATTAGCTGTTTTTTTGGATAATGGATGTAAAAAGTAAAAACAGACGATATCTGTCAACATGTTCAATATTCGCCAAAGAGGTATTTAGTATTATTATAATAATATCTTACCTCATATTCCAAAGAATTATTTGAAGATGTTTTCTTGTTGTCTTCTTTTATCACGTGCAGCCAGTAGCGAGTGGGTATGTGCTGTAATACAAACGATACACTTAGGCTGGGTTGCACGAAACCGTCTGTAATCGTAAGCGGTGTTCGTCAAATCTGATAGTATGGGAAGTTTGACAAGTTTCTATGCGATGACAGCTGCCGGCACCATATTTGACGATGACTGGCCTGTGTTCGTAAGTTGGTGCAACTGGCACTTAGTATATTGTGAATACATTACTGAATAATAATATTGTTGTAGAAGATCGACGCATTGGAGATGTGGTGCTGGAGAAGGATGCTAAGAATATCGTGGACCGAATTTCGGACCAACAAATCAATATTGGAGGAATTGAAAATCAAACAGCGCCTTTCCTCCACAGTCCAGTCCCGTATTCTGAGTTTCTTTGGCCACATATCGCGGCGGGGCGATGACTCTATCGAGCGTCTCGTGGTGCAGGGTAGGGTTGAGGCCACAAGAGCGCGCGGCAGATCACCTATGAGATGGACTGACCAAATCAGGGCCGCGCTAGACGCACCCTTGCATTTGTGCACTAGGAAAGCGGCCTTGAGAGACGAGTGGCGACGGATTGTCAAGCTTGCCACTAAACCGACATGACGACCACTACCACTCTGCCAAGAGTGAAGCGACTAAGAAGATTATTGTACAATTTTGTTCCAAATGGTATATGGTCTCTCTCAAGATTTTTGTATCAAAATTATATGTGACATTCAAAACGTAAGTATATTTAACCACACTTGTGCGTCATAAGCACAAAATAATTAATAGTGTTTACGTGCAGGCTTTCTGTGGGCTCTTTCGTTCCTAGCACGCTAGGGTATCTGGACAACGAAGGTGTGTAAGAGCTGAGTTTAGAAGAAGCGGCAAGGGGAACGGGCTCTTAAGACACAAAATAGCTGTACCACATCCACAGAATAGTACAATAGGGATGTTGACACCGAATAAGAAAATCAATAAATCCGAATTTTCTCGAAAAAGGATCAAATTCTCAATCAAATAGCGAAAAAAGTAATTCAAAAGAATAAATAATTACATAATTATAACTCTTCAAAGTTTTAGGAGGGGGCATTTTCTGTCCCTGTTCCGCAAAACGCACCTCTGTATTGAACGATCGTCATTTACTATGGCGCTCGAGGTCAGTGACGTCACTGATCTGTAGCGCTTTCTCTCTCGAACTAAAGACATTCTAACGGTTGTAGTTTCGTTATTTTTTGACATATTTGAATAGGATTTTCACTATTTGGCATAGTTTTATGTATTCTTTCGTATGGAGTAATAATAAATTTTGAGTCAACATCCCTATAGTATTATTTACAGAACGGACACGAACCCCCCGCACCGAGGTCAGTTACCTCGTCCCTGAGAGACCCGCCTGGTTACGATCGGGTGCCGTCGCGCCTCGCGATACGTCCGCACCACGCGCTACGCAAACAATTGACGTGTTCCGACAGCGCACGCATACATACTTACCCACAGCGCTTACGTTCCTTCGCGTGTCAAAGGTGTGCCACATATAAAACCTTTGAAAACTCCAATACCTTTGCTGCTTCTCCAGGGCCATAGCCAGAGTTGAATTTAAGATAGGGCAGCGGTAAATACAGGTAGGGCGCAAACTAATGTAGTAACTTGATCTGGTGAATCGATTTATTCTCTTTGAATTGATTCACGAAAATTTTTGAACGTTATGATGCAAATGCGACAAATACTTCATACGCCTCAAATCATAACACAACTAGATCCAAACGCGAGCGTAGCGAGCGTGAAATTTTTGTGACATTATGATGCAAGTGCGGAAATTACTTCATACGCATACGCACCAAGTTATGCAGATGTAAACGCGAGCGCAGCGAGCGCGAAATTTTTCGAACATTAAAGATGCGGGTTTGGAAAATACCTCATAGGTACGCATTAAGTCTTCTAGATGAAAACGCGAGCGTAGCGAGCGCGAAATTTTTCGAATACCTATTATAATGCAGGTGCGGAAGATACATATTTTAAGGGTTTCGTACCCGAAGTCCTCTTGCTGTTCCTCACATATGCGTCTGTCGCATTTTGCTGACGGAAAACGCAAAGTTTATGACTTTTAGAACAGTTACTGTTGGTACTGGCCACGTATACGCTATTACGTTTTTGTTAGAGGAAAAATTTGGAATCACACTGATTTTTTTTTCTGGCTATGGATTAAGGTAGGACAATTCGTATTTTAAGGTAGGGCATTTGGTATTTTAAGGTAGGGCATTGCCCCATAATGCCCCCCCTTAGCTACGGCCCTGTGCTTCTCTGCAGATGCCGCCACGGCTGTTTGACTGCTGGTCCTAGCCCCCAGTAACTCACATTAGTGTCGGCCAGCATCAGTATCCTGTGTGTGTGCGGCTGGTGCGTGGTGTCGGGCGACAGTCTGTTGGCGCAGGCGGGGTACATCTCCACAAGTACCACGCTGTTCTCGCCACCTAGACGGCTGCTCGTTTGCTCTCTGATCGCGAGGTCATCCATCTTGTTGTATATGGCGGTTGCTACGCGTTCCTTCACTCCTGGAATTGCGATTTTATATTTAAGTGTATGATAATGATAAACGCACTTTGAAATGTGTTTCCTTGCATAATAGCTAAACACAAGTATCTCAATCATCATAATGCTACATTTACAATTTACACGCTTGCTACAAACGCTTGGATGCCATTTAGATGCTTGCAAGTGCGTTACTTTATTCCAGAAAAGCAAACATGGCAGATGTGGATGTTGAAATTGTATCGGCTTTTGCGCTTAGTTTGACATATAAAATTTGACGCCAACATATAAATTTGACGCAAGGGCTAGCCGCAAGCTTCCTTTTGATCTTTTTTTTTTAATTAAAAATGGGATCGTTCTTGGCCAGCATCTAGCCAGGGGGCAAAGATGAGGCCGACGATGAAGCGAGCTTACCCAGAAGATGCCTATTCACTCGTACCTTAAAAAGGTCTAGATTATATGAGCTCGGAAACACAAACGCCGGCAGAGAATTCCAAACCTTAGAAGTGCGCATTATAAATAAAAGATGATGCAAAGCGCTTGGTTCGAATAAGAGAAACTTCGACCAAGTAAGGATGGTATCCAGCCGTACGTCTGGATGTCCGATGGAAGAAGAGGGAAGGCGGTATGAGCTCATGGAGCTCCTGAGCACACTCTCCGAAGATCTGTCTTCTAAAACCGACACTAGCCCAGATCCCGACTAGCTCTTGCAAGCTAAACAACCCCGTTCACACATTTGTGTTTGTGGAAGCTTGTCGAGACTTGCCAAGCGTGTAAACGTACCATAACGTGTACAGTGCAGGAAACTGAATACCTATTTGTCACTTTCAGACTCTCTTTCTATTGAAAAAGACTTCTATTATAATTTGTAACTATACTCGTAACTTGTAACTATATACTCCAAAAGTGACAAATGTTCAGTCCTCGATTATACATACACATACATACTCGTAAAGCAACTCATAAATATCTCTCAGTCTCAATATATTTAGGAGTTTAAAAAAATATGCAATATACTTTAGATTAGGCTAGATTACAAACAACACAAAAATGACAAAGTGAATACACTTACCAGGCTGGTGGGATTGTTAGCATGAAACATTACATTTTGTTGTAGTTGTGTACCATACCGGGTAATTATTTTTTTAAATATTTAGTTCTAGTGACAGAACAATAATGTCAGCAGAAAAAATACTAAACAAATATTTTTTTATTTCAATCATTGCCAAAAACATATACATGTAAGTGTTTGGCAATGACTTAAAACTTCTAGTATTATCATGAGAATACTAAGAGAAATACAGATGAGGGTTGACAAATGTTTCAATTTCAATTTATTTATTTTGCAACCATGTACATACAATAGACACATCATGCAACTTAATGCTAGGGACAAGACTACAAGTACGTACAAGGACCCTGTTAGGGCGCAGCAAATACTTAAGTAATAGTTTTAATTTGAGTAATTAATTACAATTTATAGTATTGTCTACACTATACAATTCATAATAAACGCTGAAGGATACATAGATACTAATAAACCGATTATTAGGCGGAAACACTTAGTAGACGTCAATTTATTAAAAATGATTTAAAATATGTGTATAATTACTAATAATTCAGCTACTAAAGATAATTTCATTGAAAATAATAAAAATAGTTTGGTAAAAACAATTCTGATAAAATTAATTGCAACATTAATTTCATGATACAATTTGATAAACGAATAAAATTTCAAATGTTAAAAATAATTATATAAAATTAAGTTGGTAAAAGTAATAATAATTAATTGGCAATTGGTTTATTAACTTCAAGGCTAATAAAAACTCATAAAAATGAATACTATTGTCAGTGATTCAGCTTACCAAAGTGTTGAGCGGCCTGTTCACAATCGGCATCCTCACTCCAGGCCAAAATAAGCTGCAGTGCCTGCAGCAACGAGCATTGCAGTTTAGCAAAGAATGAGCCAAGGCGCACTGGTTGACGTGTCCCGCACACCTCACACACCCATTGCACTCTGAAATATTGATATCGGGTCTACTTATTTACCTGCTTACTTATAATAAATAAATAAACAGTAGTATGGGGCCGATTACACTGAACGACTTCTAGTGCACTAATTGGTGAAACAAGTAGGGTTCTACATGTAGGGCGTTTTATCTACACTGCACTACATAGCAATTCTAACCCAGTCAGCGGCCTACCGTCGACCATGGCACCCGTGCTTTCGAAAGTGCAAAAAATTGGCGTTGCTCTTGCTGTGACTGCGGGAATTACTAAACGTAAAAAGAAAAGAAAATGTTGGGTCAAGGAATATCTATTATTAAGAAATAAATTGAGTAGCATGAATATTTTAGACATTTTAGATTCAGCCTTTTTTTAAGTCTTTAAAATTGCCGCGGGATCAAAATTTTTGTGAAATGTACAAAAATTTTGATCCCGAACAATAACACTCTGTAGCATTATTTTTGTATTTGGGGTGGTTCTTATCCCATAAGTGGGGCCTTTCTTTATACAAATCTAAAATGTTCAGTAAAGTTTCTTTCTACACCAATGACAATTTTTATTGCTTTCGCTGCATGATAAATTGCACATAGGTAAGTTCACTGCTGCTGCCGCGGCAAGACTAGCCACGCTATTTAGGCGCCCTACCTGTCTACTTGCATTTACACCGCACTACATGTAGCGAAATAGGTCATATAGGGCGGTCGGACTCATTCTGCACCCTAAATCTAGGGTTCTACATCCCTATTTGCAATTACACTATACTATATCTAGTGCACTACATGACGTAGTACACTAGATGTAGTACGGTGTAATTGACGCTTAAATCTTTATTCACACTGTAAATAACTATACAATTTCAGGTACCTATAAAATATAAATAGGCTGTAGTATGAGCAGAAATAGCTAACGGGGTTCTATACTGGGTAGAGCTGCCCCATCATGGAAGCCAAAGAAATGTTTAATGTTAATAAATAAACTTTAAGATCGGACACATAAATTCTGCTTCTTTAAAAATGCCTTTCCATATAAATTTATGATGTTTTCGCCAATCAATACTTTTTCAATGACCTTGTTCGGAAACGACGCCATGACAGTAGGCAACTGGTTTTGTACGGTAGTGGATTCTGCTCGTCGACGCTCCGGGCACGTGTGTTCACCAACGCGGCGACGACCAAAATCCATGGACACATAAACATTGTAATTTGTCATGGGTAGGATTTAAAGTACCTGTCTATAACTCTAGCGTTTTTGCACACTACCCTGCACTCAGCTTTCCCATTAGGGCATTTCATAGTTGTGGGCAGAAGGCCGTGGGTTTGTAGTTTCTCCACAATCTGCCGTTCATGACTGCTTTCACCGTTACGCGTGGAAAAAGTACTGTACTGTTGGTAATTCCTGAAATAACAAAGTATTCATTTATTCGTTTATATTAACATTTTTAGCATTCCTTATTATGTATATTTGATTGTGAAAGCTTACCCTGGGCTAACGGGGAAAGGAAAAACGGGCTCACAACTTGTATCTTTCGTACTGTTGTCGAAAGTGGTGGAATCCGCTTCCATTGTGCGAAATTAATTTCTGAAGAAACAGATATTCACTGCATTGGAAAAATGAAATTGGTCTCTGATAATGTTTATTCGCTTATTTATTAGGTAATTCGTTTTCTATACACCCGCACAACACTAGAGCTGAGCGTTTTTTTCAATAAGCGTTTCGTAAAACGCTTTCGCTTACAGTAACGGAATAACAGTTTCTTATGAGAAAAAAAACAGTTTTTATAAAAACGACCACCAAAGCTGCAATCCAACGCAACAATGAAACTACACTACATGACAATAGAAACGAAACTCAAAACTGACATAACTCAAACTATATAACCTATAACTTTCGTAGCGATCGAAACGACGAAACGAAACAAAACTTAGCTATGTTCGGGTGGACGCGCTTTGTGCCAAAAAAGTTTTGTATTGATGATTGACAAAAATGCGCTATATTCGCAAGATTTTAAGGCTTAATTTTGAAAATTCATTCATAAATATTTCTTTCGTTCGTTTCGTTTTGTCGGGCGCCGCAGTGAAAAAAACTAGTTACTTTTGAAACTGTTTCGTGAAACTGTTTCCAGATAATGAAAAGCTGTTACGTTTCGTTTCACTTAAAAGTCGCAACGACCCAGCTCTACACAACACCCGCATGCATTATTTACTGTCAATTGTCAATAGTTCGTTCAGATATTATCCAGGAGTAAGATTTTGTATAACGTTGTTTATAATTTATAATCAACACAAGGTAAGTATACCGTAATATGATTTTTTGACATAAAAACTATGATTAACAGCTTGTTTTTATCTTAGCATTATATTATAAATATATGAATTTACTAAAAAATAATGCAAACACTATTACAGACAGAATCGTAAATAACGAAATACATCGGGAACCCGAACGCTTCTCGATACGTCAACATGACATTTAAGGCAATACTACCACAGATTAATAATTAGGGTACGACGACACGACACCACACCAAGGCCCTTAAATGAGGCTGCCATTTCTCTTTTATATTTATCTATCTATCACACACTTCATGACAAGATTCGTAAACCCCCAAGTCCAAAGAGTCGTAAAGGTAGTGATAGACGGGCGAGTAAGTCTAGCGGTTTTACGGCTCGTAGACTTTACTCGCCAATGTACGCAAACTTTTGCTCGTAACCCGCCTTGGCTCGTGTGTCTGTCACTGCCGCGAGCCGCAAGCCGCGACTTTGTGCAGTCTGTGGGTGCGGATAGTTTGTGGCATTTCGTGTTTGTTTGTTGTTATTTTGGTTCAAATATACCGTAACATTATTAATATAAGTGATTTTCAAATTTATTCACATTTAAAATCGCATGGAGTGAGCAAGTCACGTGTGTCATCGATGTCGAGTCTCGATTTTTAAGTTTGTGAGTTTTAAAATCGTATGTCTCTCGATGCCGAGCCGAGTAAAACCGTGAACTTTAAAACCTCGGTTTTAAAAATTGTGTGTCTATCACCAACTTAAAGCTCAGTCTTTTTCACTCTTTGTTCACTTTAAGATAAATATTTATGGATCTATTACAAAATTCCATTTTTAATTTACGCTGTGTGCACAACAGATTAAACGGGGAACATCCTTATCAATGAACCTGAATGAACCACAATAAATAATTACGCGTTATATGTTGGTACACATGCATTTCGTCAGACTACCTTTCCGTCAAAGAGAATATAACCACTAGTGTGTATGTATGGTATTAAAAAAATAAAAATAGTTTAATATCCAGTGTTGCCAGAACGTGCTTTTTAGCACGGTTTTACGTGCTTTTTTGGAGACGGACGTGCTTTGTACGTGCGCTCCCCAAAAACGTGCTAAAACCGTGCTTTTTTAGGTGTTATGGTGCTTTATGATTTTACTACTAAAAATGGGGAGGTTATGTTGGTTTGGTGCTCTCTAAAACTATTTTTTTTCTAACAATCATTGTGTTTAACAATCTTTCTCCCCTACCCTACGCTTTGATATCCTAAAGCTTGGTTTTACCTGTGATTGCAGGAAAAAACTTGTCCTGCAAGCTCTATCGTTCGTGTCGTGCAATGTGTGCACGAGTATATAGTACTTAAAGGCTCGATACTCTGTATGTGACGAAAACCGGCCAAGTGCGTATCGGACTTCGCACATTTAGTTTTCAGAACCATGCGTAAAAGTATGTTGGTTTTAATATGAAAAATAGGAAATTTCCAATCAAAAAAACCTGTTTTATCAAAATATAAGTATTTCTTGGTCAAATACCCGTAATAATGAACAGTATCACCAAATTTCAAGTTTATGGGATCGTCATAATACAACGCGGTGATCGCGCGATCGCGCAAGTGAACTTCGCGAATATATATATTGAACTCGAATAGGTGTCCTAAAGGGATCGTCCTAAAACAAACGCGACTACGCGATTATCGCGCGAATTCGCGACTTTTACTAGTAAATATTCTAAGTTAAAGTCGCGCGATCATGTCGTAGTCGCGCGCCAATTAGGACGATCCCTATGGGTCAATGGGAAGAAAAAACAATCTTATGAACAACATTTTGTGAGAGACGACTGACGGACGGACGGCCGGACGCGTGAGTGACAGCAATAGTAGTCATTTTCGACCCTTCGGGTACGGAACCCTAAAAACGTGCTTTTTATTCCAAAAACGTGCTTTTTTGGACACCCGACCGTGCTTTTTGACGGAAGTGCTCTGGCAACACTGTTAATATCTTATCTGTTCAAGTGCTGGGAGCGAGGCTGGATGCGTCTAGTCGTTACTGCTTGATTTTGTCCATATTTTTTAGTTTTTTCGTGTTTTTGTATTAAATTGGACTCATGTATGATTAAACATCGTAGTCCTTTAACGGCTATTTTTGTTTCCCAACTTACTGTTGTGTCTACTGTTGGTATTCAATTAATTTTACGGCAGGAAAAGCACCACATACATCGATTTTAAGAGTTAACAGGTGAGTAAATCTTACTTTTATTCAATTTAAGTATTCCTTTTGTTTAAATTTATGTCTCTAATGTATAATTCCTAAGGCCGAATATAAAATTACGTTCACTGTACTCATGTCATGTTATAATTTATAGTTATGTTAAATCTGCTTGGGATTAGGAGCCAAAGTGGACCCCTGGCTCTTCTAGTATACTACCAGGAAAATGCTAGGAGGATAGGTTACTTTTTAATCAAGCTATTTCAATATTAGACAACAGTTGTAGCCCACTGATGACCGCTTTAGTGTAGTTTTAGAGCAGTTATTTGTGTGATGAGCAGGAATATTTGTTCCTGATTCTTGGAAGTTTTCTATGTATTTAAGTATCTATTTTAAGTATTGTATATTGTCGCCTAGTACCCATAGTACAAACTGCCTAGTTTGAGACTAGGTTGTTTTGTGTAGATACTGTAGATTGTCCACAAATAAGTAATAATATAATTTTTTTTACTGTGTGCAATGTTTTAATAAATATTCAGATTATTTTGTGCTTAAAATTGTAGGTATAGCAACCCGGAGCCATGTTATTATAGCCATTATAAGGATAAGCTTTGACATAAAGTCTCCTTAAAATAGTAAACTATATTATAACAACTGTTCCTATTATGTAAACAACATACACATTATAATAAACTGGTCCTTCCACATGGATAATTTTGTAATTAAACAGTTTGCCACTAAATGGTAGGTTTCTGTTCCTAGTATTGATTGGTAGTTATTTCATCAAACCTGATTCTGGGCATGTACCCACTTAATTGCTCAGTTTCTTTTTGCTACAGCCCACTTAGGCTGTTTCGCACCAATTGTTACATGCAATTTAATATTTGACTTCTAAACTATATTCCTAATTAGTTTATTATGTAATATCATACATTGGCCTGACCAATTAACAAAGATGGATACTTAACAATAGAGTGTATGAGTACTTGCCTTGATTGAAGAAACTGTTAATTAAAATTGAATATATATGAACATATACCTAACATAACTTGACATTGACACAGCAAAAATTCTAAGAACAGGTGTCTGGGAGCTGCCTTTTTTGGATAACTATGTTATTTTACCTGTTAATTAACTTAGACCTGCAAATTGATGGGTAATGAAAATGTTGTATTCTATGCTTAGGAAAAATATGTTTATTGCGATAATAAATGTTTATTCAGCCCTGCATTTGGCGAATCATCAGAGCAATAAGGGGTCAGCAATGCACATGTGACTTCTTGACGTTGCTAGCGTCCATAGGTTACGGTTTTCGGTTACCATCACGCAGGTTGCACACTTTGTTGCCTATCACGGTACTCGTCATATATCTACCACTATCGCTATCTCGTTAGATGACGGGTTAAAAACTACATTATAGGTACAACTAAGTGTTACAATTAATTACATGATTCATTTTCATTGAATGCAAATTTTATAAGTTTGATAAGTTTGCTCTAAATACTGGCATTCCTTGAGGTTAACTTACAGGTTAACGATGTTTAATATACACGCGGTATTAGATTAGACAATCAAGCTCCTTATCTGCTAGAAAGCATATTCTCCAATTGAGTTAAGTAAGTTAGGGCACATGCACATCACATCTCGTTCTTTAAACGTATCCTACACATGGTACAGGGAAAACGCGCGTCGACGTTGCGATTCAAAAACGCGGTGTACCTACATAGGCCCTTTATAGTTTCAGTTTGATTTCCGCGTCGCGTGTGTCTAGGGGAGCTAGATGACGCAACAAGTTTATTTTCGGTCACATTAAACATATTTCGTCCATAACTGCTGCGCCGAAATGCGAACTGCCTTTTAACGGCGGCGACGGTTAAATTTGATTTATAGCACCGACTTATTAATTGTTTCCTTTAATTGTCACGTGCGACCGTTAAGAAATATGAAATGTAACGGCTGTTTTCCGTGTATGTAATACGACCTACATACATCATACATACGACTAATCTTGGCACGAAAACAATGAAGATTATGAAATATAAACCATCTCATAGGTTCGTATTGCTATACTCTTGCCTATCTATGAATTTTTTTTCCTGCTAGGTATGCGGGCAGGGCACGTTGTGTAACTTGACCCTGAAATTCATAAGAACCACGAATTAGTAGTCTCACTTGCTGCATCTATAGCTATAGCGATGCGTTCCACAAACTAAAAAAAAAATTAGGTAGTTAAGTATAATAAAACACCCTGGAATATTTAGCGCAGGTATTTTTTGCAGGTAGGCAGGTAGAGCTGATAAATAACCCACCGACCCTCGACCCCACATAGCTGCTCATAGAAACTCTTGAATTGTAGCTGGTTTATAAAGTCCAAAATTTAGGCAAGTAACCGGGTCAAAATATGACCAGGTCTATAATGCTTTCATAACGCCGCCGGTGAATGCTACCCGTGACGATTCCAATTTGCGTTCACTCTGTTTACATCAGTTTCAGTGCAACAGTAGGTACACAACTTAATTAGGCGTATAGCTTGTAACGCCGTTGCGGCGTAGTTTATCTATTTCATTGTTTTACTATGAAACTTTGTGTCGCATACTGGCACCTGGCTCATTAAAATTGTATTACCGATTGGACTACCGACGACATATATATATTGGTGAAAATGACCGCGGTATATATGACGGATCAAGTATATCAACTATTGCCTGCGACCATGCCTCTATAGCACAAAATTTTACCTACGAGTCTACAATTTGTCAAAATTGTACAATATTCCGTAGAAAAAGTAGACAAAATTGTCGAAATGTACGCTTGTTAAATTTAATGTATAGGCCATTGAACTCAAAACAAAATTCTTCTAAAGAAGGAGAAACCGAAGCGATTGCTCTTCAGTGTTTGAGCGTGGGGAGGTTAGGTATCCGACCCCGATTTAAGAAACGGTTGATGATAATGGTGACGTTATTAAACAATTTAACGGTTTGACCTCCAAGTTGATCTACGCATTTCTCACAAATTATAGGGTGAATTAGGCAAAATAGGATGTCGCATGTCTGAGAATGTTACACGCAACATTAGATCCGGCCGCGACAATCTAGGACAGGCACTGAATGTAAATAATATTGTATTAGGCTGACCACAAAATCTTTAGCCACGCTCGTTCTGCAAGAATGTATTAAGGAAGTTCATTTTTGATTCTCCTGATGAGACGTCTACGCCATAACTTCGCTGTTACGAACAGCAAGGAAATTATAAGTGTGTACTTTGATCTTCTTAACTCAACTTGTTCAAACTCCAAATAACGAGTCGCGTCTTGGGTGACAGTTTTCTCTTGTCTGACCAATACCTATCTCTTGAGGGTCTACAATTGTTTCTCAGTTTGATCTAATTGCTCTTAGCAATCGCGTGGGCACATTGTATTGTAACTGTCGTTGTTTTTTTTTCAAGGTAATGGCGCCGTAGTCTCATACACTTATCGTTAACATGGCGCATTTACTAAATTGAGTCTTTTGTAATGCTATTTTCGTATATAACTCTTTATATGAGGTCGTTTTGTTTTCAATATCAAGTAAATTTACTTTGATCTTGGTCATTTCAAACTCACCTTGCTCTTTAAGTTAAATAAATGTTAATTGACCAATGCCGGTAACCAGCATTAACATTAAATATCTGGGCGTTTTCCCGGACATGAGACCTAGCTAGATCGATTGCTCGTCCCCGAAAACCCCCACATACCAAATTTCATCAAAATCGTTAGAGCCGTTTCCGAGATCCCCGAAATATATAAATAAATAAATATACAAGAAGACAAGAATTGCTCGTTTAAAGATATAAAATAATTAGGTATATTACCTTAATAAGAACTAAAATAGTTTAATTTGACAAAGCATTTATTAAATAGAACGTTTTCATTGTCGTTGTGACATTTAGAAGCTTTATTATAGGCCCCTAAAGCTTTATGACGTATTTACATTGTTCGTTCACCTTTACAAGGAAGTGTGCATTAACCTTTATCGCCTCAACCTTTCCTGTTTGCAAACTTGCCTACGCCGGGGTTATTAAGCTATGTTGGCCTGGATTAATGTTTCACTAACTCGTTCCATCGTCGCCATACGCCGTACGAGTACGCACACCAACACTACATCGGAGCTTGATTATGCTCGTCTTTTCTCTATCTAGATAAAGCTAACTTCTTGTGTACTGGCTAGGGCTTTCAAATACCGGACATTTCGTGATACCGGTATTAATACCGGTATTGGCATCTTCAATACCGGTATCCCGGGATCCCGGTATTTTTCGGATAAACATTGAAAGGTACGAAACGTTGAAAAAAAAAACACTAAATGTTCGAATAATAACGTTAATTATTATGCATGCATATTACAATACGCTTTTTAATAATGATGTCACTTGATAACCAGTCTCCTTTTCTCTCATTTGATAAGTTGGCTTAATGAAATATACATATAAAAAATCTAGCTTTGGCATAATTTCAAACTTTGGCATAATAAAAACTAAGATTACTTATACGTAAAATGTAATAATTTAAAAATCAAATAACATGTCGAAATTTCCTTAGTTCTAATTAAAATGAGTCAACCAACACTATACAACTAAGTAAGATTAATCTAAAAGCATAACGAATAAAAATATAAATATTTTACGGAATTTTAAATCACATATTTTAGATTATTATAAATCATAGATAACATTAAGGTAAATCATTGTATACTTGTATAATGTTGGTTGACCGATTTTCATTAGAATTAAGAAAATGTCTACTTGTTATTTGATTTTAAATTATTACACATTGTTACATTGAGTAATCTTAGTTTTTGATTATGCCATAGTTTGAAATGTTTAGATATTATCTGTTATGCGAGTTGCTGTTATGTTAGTGCTACTCTGTTTTTGGTACAAGATTACTGTAGCTAGATGTTTATATGTACATTTGTTAAACACAACTTGTCAAATGAGAGAAAAGGAGACTGGTTATCAAGTGATACGATTATTAAAAATACTATTTTAATATGCATGCATCATAATAATAATGTTATTAATCAAAAAATTGGTGCTTTTCTTTCGTTTCGTACCTTTCAATGCTTTTCCAAAAAATACCGGGATCCCGGTATTTGAAATTAAATACCGGTATTGAAATCTGCTCTGAAAAAGGCGGTATCCCGGGATCCCGAAATACCGGGATCCCGGTATTGAAAGCCCTAGTACTGGCCTTTATGATTCACCAAATATTTTTCTTGCACCGGCATTTTTCATACACAGCAAAAATAGCGGTCCGAGTAACTGAATTAGAAATGAAGATAGCCATAACCCAGCAATATCTAAAGTAACGTTGGTTTGATCAGCTACATACAGATACTTAACTATACAGCTTTAATAAACGTAGGCAAGGTTTGTGACGTCAACTTGTGACATTTAAGAAATAACGTCGAGGAATAACGGCAATAGCATCTGATACATACCAACATGCTCCAAAATCATTGCGTGAATGCTTTTTATCGATTTCTTATTTCAACTAAGGTAAACTGTTTATTAATATCCTCGGCACAACGTAAACTCGTAATAAAAGGATTAGGAATCCCCGTGTCCGTGACTTCAGAACAAAATAGGTAGATCCTATTCTACAGACCGCGAGATTTCATTCAAAACGTGTTCATAATTAAGATAACCTTGCGGCAGTTAGCATTTAAGTTTCATTTCGCAAATTGGCCAAGAAACGGTGGTTTCAATCACGTATTGTTTTGATTATGTTTACTTTGTACCGGCCAAGTAACATGTACTTACCTAATTCTGGTTCAAACGTTAAAATACGCCGTACAAGGAAGCAGTGCAAGAGTAATTAATTACATACATCCAAATTAGAAACAGACAAACTGTTTAGCTTTAAATCGAGATAAAAACGATCCGTCAATACTTAAACTGCAGTAACGGTGTGCAATGACTCTTGGTTTTTAAGTAATGGGCTGTTTAGCAATCGCTTGAAGCGTCCGAGATCATCAAGGAGTATCTATTTGGAGAACGTAATATAAAGAACTTGATGGTATCTGCAAGTACATGGATGGAAATAGTTTGTTGTTAATGTGGACGACGCGACACCGTGCGCCGCTGAAAGCGCAGTTATGCGTGGAACGCGGAGTTGAGTTGAGCAGAGGTTAAAATTAGATTACCTACTGTCCTTTGTGCAAAGCTACGCTGGTTCCTGGAACACCTTTTAGGCTAGTTTAGTGTAGGTACAGTATTAGGGCATATTAAACATATCCAAACGATTTTGCATGTAAAAAGTATGATATAAGCATTTTTGCTTTCAGTCGGGTTGATAACTTGATATAGAAAGTTGTTAGCTTCCAGTTTTTGGGCGTAAAGTAACAATTATAACCGAAAATCACTTTCGCTTGTATTTTCACTTAATACCTATACGACGGTTATTAAACAAGGCTAAAAGCCATTCAGTCGACTACGGAACTTTCTACAATGGCCACCGATCGCCGTGTAGGTTTAATAGGGCCCTATATCTTGATTAATCTTGAGATACGATAATTTATAGTTTATCGTTAATACTTAGGTGCAATAAAACAATCGCTAGCAGTGTTTTATGTCATATTCATTATCTCTAGTAGTATACATTAGCCGTAATCTAAGTGTATCGACTAGAGTCTAGACAATAAACAAACGTGACTCAGGCTCTAAGTAAAGCGCAAGACGTTATCGTCTGAAATGCAGCATTTCCTTAATGGAGGGAGGATGCGCACGCGCTGACGGCTGCGCGTAAGTATATCCGCGCCCGATAATTGCTCCACAATCCACAACCGAGCATATCCAATTCAATTGCTAGAGAAAGTATGGCCAAATCATTTAAAGTAATCTATTGTTTGTCACACTAATTATTACTGGTGGCGCAATAAAAACATGGACATGGCCTATTAATGTAAAAGCCCGTCGGCAAATCGTGAGTTGGTGATTTTAGAAATAACCCTCGTTGGGTCTCGCAAAACAATACTATCTCGGGTTTGATTATTTTCATGTGTTGTTCTGGAACCCGGATTAACATAGTGTATGCAATGCATTCGTTGTAGCGAAACTGGTTTTTTAGCTTCCAAACAAGCTCATTTGCACATAAGTGACAGCAGATACAACGCCTAATTACAACATACACATCGTTGCACGAAATACCTGAATCACAAATTTTGCAAAAACCTGAGAATTATCAACTGAACTTTCACCTATACAATAGACAATGAGCTATATAATTGCATCGATAAATGTTTCCCTGTTCGGCGTGAGAATTATCAACTGTGTCATCTATTGCATGCACATGTAACTCATTTTTTCGTTCACGCGGAATTAATATCGTATGGGAATTCAGTTATCGAGAATCGGCATATTACGCTATTCCAGTTTTACTTTTTCCATTGTCTTTGTTGAGAAAGTTTTGTTGGAACCGGTTGCGTGTTGTCTTTAACGGTAGAATTTGATTCATAGGTGTAACTGAGTGTACACTAATAAATGATACACTATAAATTGTTTCTCATTTTGGTGTCACGGCTGCATGGTGCGTGTAAACAGGCTGACCTCTCAATGCGGCGTAGGTACACAGGCTCCACCGCAGCTCTCGGATCTGGGTCATGCTCATGCGAGTGGCGCCCGAAAACGCCATTCAACGAAATCCCGGGCTTAAATCCCTTGTTCCAAGTTATTCGTCACACTAACGCCTCGGGTATTTCCTGATATCATAATATGAGAGTACATCATATCATATCACTCACTGAAACTGCAACATGTTAAATACCTAAATAAACTGTTAGGCTGCCATATGATGAACGTAAATAAGTTTCTTTCTACCATAGACATACATACATGCTTTTGAAGCTTTTGAGGTAGTAACACACTTTAATATGTTTTACTAAGATGTTCACCCATTTGAAGATTACTCCAAATGAATGGTTCACATTTGTCCCCGCCCCAAATCGTCAACCAATCTCGATACGGCTTGTCAAACGTCAAGTTAAAATTAGCTATAGGCTGGGATTTGATCGTTCGTGATATTTTTTGTAGTGGATACAAATATATATCTTGTTTGAATTTCTTTTTCTCGAGATATTCGAATAAGATGTGACAACGTTTAGTCCGCATTGCTTCACTTTCAGTTGCCTAAATGTCGGGCAGCTTCAGTCTCGACCACCCCGCGTAAGCGCTGGCCGCGTGCACCGTGCTGAGCACCTCTTGTTACCTGTTGTTTACTGTTCTTCAAGTGCTATTTGAAAATCTATTAACCGACTAATATCTGTCCATTGGTTTTATCTAGAACGGATAATTTGTTTTGGACTTATATATACGAGTATAACTATCTACTTAGTTGTGTTTTCAGTGTCAGTATGGTAAGTATTTTTTAACACGCTTTTATTAGGTCGACCTGTATGTAACTATGTAATGGAATCTAACGTTACTAATTTAACCATCTTCCAAGAATCGTAGCGTCATGAAAATTGGCAGCTGTATGTAGTTCTGATGACAATACAATAATATGGTACTGTCGAACTGATCTGATGATGGAGCCGGAAGATATGAACTGGAAATTCATGATGGAACATCGTATCATAGCTGTGTTTGGATTTGTTAGAAAAGTCTTGTAATGAACTTTGACCACGATTAGGTTTCAAGGTCTGATAGGTCGACCTGTATGTAACTAACTATGTAATGGAATCTAAGGTAACTAATTTAACCATCTTCCAAGGATCGTAGCGTCATGAAAATTGGCAGCTGTATGTAGTTCTGATGACAATACAATAATATGGTACTGTCGAACTGATCTGATGATGAAGCCGGAAGATAGGCACTGGCATTCCATGATGGAATATCGTATCATAGTCGTGTTTGCACTTGTGAGAAAGGTCACGTGATGGACTTTGAACACGATCAGGTTTCAATTAACACGCAAAGCGTGTTTTTCTAGTGTTTTTAAACTATTAATTTATTTACTAGCACATTTATTATTTAATTAAAGATCTAAATAAGTACAGTACTATAATCTTTAACTTGTCCTAGTACTTATATGTTTATTTTGTGTAGACAAAGATCTCGGGACCCAAGTCTAGACCGGTTCGAAAGTGAGGGTTTTGTCCCGTAGAACCAGATCTGTGATTTATGTTTCTTGCTTCGTAATATTTAAACAAATCTAGAGATATGACTTATTGCGATTATTCGTATGCGAGAAATATATAAATATCGCCTGATATCGCGGTATATAGTCTGATTTACCACTTTAAATCAGTGAGTATTAGCATAAAAATCGACAACTTAGTTTTCTACTCAAAAAAGTTGTCAATAATCCTTCACTGGGCAGTTGGGCACGCATGGATCTACTTCGGAATCCATTCTTCACAATTTAATGACTTCGTTTGGTCGCTGAAAAACAAAACAATATAAATTATTAGTTATTAGTTTGGCCTACCCAGCCATATCATATCTGAGCTCGCAAATCCATAATTTGTCAGGCTTGCCGTCATGGAAATCGATGAAAAGGACTATATTACATATATTAGAATCCAAGATCTGAGTGAGTAGGTAATACGTATTGTACATATAGTTACAACTGCGCTTCGGCTAATGCGGATGATCGCTGACCATACAAGCGTCATCGTTGCTTTTATGAGTAAATTACCGCCATTATGAACTCGACATGATCACCTCGCCTTCCCCGGGTCATCTGTGCTCCAATTATTTCATTCTAGCATTGTGAACTTGACATTCACAACTTTTACACGACCACCGTAAAGTATTTAAATAAGCACATTATTTGTGCTCCGTTTTTATAAAACATCTTTATTGTGCCGCAGATTTTAATTAAGAATATAAAGTGCCGTTTTCTGTCCAAGCTTTGAATATTATTCCGTCGTATTCTATGTTTAAGAAGCGAATAAACAAGGTAAGCAAGGAAATTAAAAAGATAAGCAAAGATTCAAGTAGGTTGCAGTTGCACAACTTACCTAAATATTACTTTACAATGCATGTGCTTGAAAAGAGCCTTTTCTAAGCAGTCAAACTGTGCGGAAAGTGCTACTTTTCCGCACTAGTGCTTTTTACTTTTCAATTTTTTTTTAATTTTTAACTCTGTCTTTAGCTCGACGCAAAGAGTTTTAATTATTTGAAAAACATTTCACAAATTAATCAATTATAGATTACCGTTCTTATAAACAGATACATAAATATTAATACTTCTTAAACGTATCATTTATCATTTTAGATTTTATTTATTACTTATAAATAAATTGAAAATTTTCCCTTGAGGTAAATGCGTGGCAGAATGCGCATTAAGCCATTGCCTACTTAGCATTTTAAAAACAAATGTGCACATATTTCCTTTAATGCAAATAAAGTATTTTTCTTTTAGTTAGTTTTGAGAAAACGCTGTGACAGCGTGGCCCTTGGACAGCACTTCCACTTACCATTCTGTCACAGGAGTCTACAAAAAATACATTTTATAAAGAGGTAGAGAAAATGAAGAATTATATGTGGTACTAATTAGTATTAAAAGGAACAACGAGGTACATTTGTTAATAAAACTTAATAACCAATACTCTAATGACTCGCAAAATATGGGTAAGGGACAGGCTATTGTCGGTAAAAAAAGAAGGCTGCTGGGCTCAGCAGAGAGAGGCAATACACAGAAGTTGTCGATCTTCGTATTATTCATAGGTATTTCAAATGCATCCGCTTTTCATTCCTTTGATAAAGATAATGGTTATTAAGCAGCGGGCTGCAGACAGCATCGGGCGTCGAACCCGTTAGATCGTTTTTAGAGCGACGACCTTGCGATGTGCGAGCCATAAGAATTTGAGAGGAGGATTTAAACAATTAACAAAAAATCCGCGCAATACACATTAATTCTTCAAGAGGAAGTCTGTAGTAGGTATGTGTGAAATCTTCAAGGGGAGGAAGCCTTCTCAATCTTTATTAGATTAATCCAAAATAATCAAGTTACACATAAAGTATTTTATTTTGATCGATGACTGCATCACAATGACGCAAGTCCAGCTTTTTTCTTAACTGACCCGTAGTCAACCTACGCGTTATGTTGAACCTAAATGGCATGAAACCGGATCTTATGAAAACATTATTTACTCTCATGCTAACTTAATGCAGCTTCCACAAGATTTGTCGCAAACTTAACCTACATTTCCCTCGCATCTTCCTCAGCGACGAGTTATTTTTCCACACAATTTGTTACTAAGAATCTTTTTCTCACCGTTCTCCTCTCGGCCCATTTTTCTAGCGAAGTGTTGTCGGAGGCTTGCAAAAGCGATTGTCGCCTTTGACAGAACCGAGTCTCATCATGTTATTCCTCTCATTTTTCAGGTCAGTTGGTCTCAAAAGCTATTCAGTATTTTTGCTAACGAGAAATGTTTGTTGTAGTCCCCTACATGCACTCTTCCCGCTTTAGCTTAGTTGGTAGTGACCCTGCCTACGAAGCTGGAGGTCCCGGGTTCGAATCCCGGCCGGGGCATTTATTTGTGTGATGAGCACGAATATTTGTTCTTGGGTCTTGGATGTTTTCTATGTATTTAAGTATTTATTTATCTATATAAGTATGTATATCGTCGCTTAGTACCCATAGTACAAGCTTTGCTTAGTTTGGGACTAGGTTGATTTGTGTAAGATTGTCCACAAATATTTTATTTATTTATTTATTTATTTATTTAATTTACTCTGCTCATATTTCAGTTCATTTTAATATTAATGATAGCTTTCGCCCGCGACTACATCCGCATGCAGTTCCACTCCCTATTTCATTGCCTTCCAGGGATAATTTTCGTGATAAAAGTATTCAATATGTTTATCTAGGCTATAAACTCGTTATATACCAAGTTTCATCATAATCCGTTCAGCCGTTTTCGAGTGATTGAGTAATTAACATCTAAACTCTCGCATTTCTAATATTAGTAGTATAAAAAGCTAAACGAGAACACTCGGACTACTCGGAGACAGTGCGGTTAAGTTAGAATTGCTATTTTCTTATAACAGTTATAAGTTATAACACACTATGCTATGCAGTCTCCGCGCGACCCATTGCCCTATGGTAAATCACGTACTTTCGCGTTACCGTTATTTTTATGATTTAGATATACGTTTTTTTAAGTTTTGTGTCACTGTTAGGTTACGTTACGAGGCAAATTCGTGGGTATTTGAGCTCACCTATTCATTATACGCTGTGCCAACTAAACTTAGTTAGCTTTTAATTGGAAAGTAATTACTTATTCAGTTTTTGTTAATAAGCGATTAGATAACCTACATTTAATTGATGCGGTCTGTTTCGCGTTCACGCTTAGCTGTTGGATTGCTGCCAATGTAAAATGTATTGGACCCGCTTTGCCTAGCGACCTCCCAGGCTGGGGCAACGATGCATTTTAATAGCGCAGGCACCGCGGTAGGTATTGGCGGTAATTGAGCGAAATATGGAAAAAGTGCTCACTTTACTCTAAACTTATATGCACTCTGAATATTGGAAACGAGAAAAGCCCAGAAGAACAAAATTGGAGAAAATGTCAAGAAGTGTCTGGGGAAAACCCGGACACTTTTCATGTAAAGAAGCACCTCATTGAATTTAAAGGTCTTGTTTTTTAAAAATATTATTTTCGGACTCGTCCGGGGGAAAAAATGCGATTTACGCCAAATGTCCGGGTTTTTTTGAATGTTTGTCCGGGTTTGGCGAAATTCGAGATGGCAGCCCTGGGCACTGTTACAGACACCCTGTGTTTACTTTCGCTAAGACAGTACCATTAAGAAACTTTCCGCGACATTGCTTGTGTACTTGTGTTAGCCGACTTAAGAAGCTTTTTAATGTTAAAGCGTCATGAATATTTTTTTATCTGGAATTTGTACGAAATAACTTTCTGGTGTAGTACGAGTTCTATTAACCAAATGCTCCTGGTAATCTTCCTGGAGTTTCTGTTTGTTTGTAGGCTATTTCTGTCTGCCGTCATGTTTCTCGTACGGACATGTTTATCGTCTAGCAATAGCGCGCTCGTAAACGAGCTGGCTACGGGTTAACTTGTGGTGTGTTTAGTTTCGGCATCCGAGCCGTTTACAGATACATGAATTATTTTTTTTTAGATTGAAACGGAAGTTGCGAATTTGTACGCGTTTCTCGGGGCAGTGGCGGGAGTCATGAACAGGGACTAAAAAACACCTTTTTTAGAAAATGTATAAGATTCCAAATAATTTTCCAAGTCGTGACTAATTTATTTGGTATTTTTCTGTCGATGAGTATTAAACTCGGGGTAATCCGGATTTTTTAACAGCTCTCATCCCTTCACCAAGTTACACCAAATTTTCGAATAAAGGGACACTTCCTCCATGTCATGTTTTATCAGGACTAGTGGCTAGCGAGGTGTGTCTTGTGTTCTCTAGTGAAGACGAAGCGCTGTAATGATTTGCCTTTTTTTTGTTAGAGCTTGGTGATTGACACTATCCATTAGTAGCTCAATTCAAGATCCAGTGACAATATCAGTGTTTAGGCGCGGGGCGCCTGATTGTCGCGCCTGTGGTAGCTTATTGCTCGATATAGGTTATTGTTGCATGACCTTTTACGTTCAATCTCTTCGCGTTTATTCGGTCAGACCTTCGCTTGTTCGACCACAATAACTTCAACAAGAGCAGTTTATCACAGAGATTTATGACCTCATTGGTTTTTGTTCGTGCTTATGTTAAGAATCGAGAATATTGAGATGTAATAAATTGTCTACTCTTACAAAGCATCTTGAAATTGATAGACTTTACCCATAACTAATCCAAATTGCAGTATGTACCTATTGTTCTTTTTACGAGAGAGGCGATTCGTGAGCGAACTTGATTGATAGAGGCCGATTGAAATCACTTTGCCCGCCACTTTCCCGGATGTTGTTGACGATTTTGCGCCTTTAGCACGTCCATTGTATGCAGTCCTCGTAACCAGCAATCACCGTGATCGTCGATGATGTAACATTTAACGAGCCAAGGTGACTGGCGGCAAATATCAGAATTGACAAAGCGTTAAAAAATAAAGCTCGCTCCAAATTGCCTCTAAAGTGACCAATTAGGCTCTACCTGACGATAAACGCTAGTAGATGCAGTGAAAATAGAAGAGCATACGATCAATATGCAGACGTCGTCCTCGGGATACAATGCAAAACAATCACGGTGCAACGAACTTGGAAGGAAGGGTCCTTGCCTTAAAACGTCTATACGACCATAAATGTTTGAGCGAGTACTTATTGGCGGAAAGTGAATCACGATTATACTGTTTTGTATTTCATCGCTTCCGAACTGGAGAGGCCTGGCCAGGCATATCAATACGCTTTTCTAAACAAAACAAAACAGTTCTAATTTATTTACACAACTACAAAGAATCGGTAGTGACTAAGGAACCGGGTCCGGCAATGGTTTATTCGATGCATGTTGTATCTTCGGTTGAACACGTGCAGCGTCAGTTTGTGTACAATATCACACGTGCTCTTGACACAGCTGACGGACCGCCAGGGTCGCGGGCCTGGGGAGCAAACGCTCAAAAATATTCATGAATTTGCGGCTGTGTACATGTAACGGTCACTCTTTTATCACAATTCCAGTTTCCTTTTTTCCTGTTATTGATAATACATAATATAATTAATTACTAACTAGGTTATTAACGGATTTTATAATAAAATATTTGATAAAGTGGTCGGTTTTAATATTACTGCTTTCTTCTTTTAGCGTATGACAAATATGCGTTACTAAATAAGAAGTAAATAACAGTAAACATAGAGTTGTCTGCAAAGTCGGTTTTGCTGATCACTGTACATTTTGATAATCTGAGGGACTAATGTGGTCTTCACTCTAATTATGTATCTTGCAGTCTTTTTAAGGCGCTACACTGAGAATTTTAGATACTTTGAAACGCTGTTCTGCCCAGACGAGGAAACAATAGGGACTGATTTTCAGATATATAACAGGGTATTAAACTAAGGTTAAAATAAATTATGTTTTACTTGACTGATAAAATATGTAACGAAAATACTCGAAAAACATCAATTATTAATTTATTTTAGCTAATTGAAAGATTTTATAAGCATAAAGATTTAAAAAGGACGCTGATTTGAACACACCTGCTCACACTGTCTTAATGACGTCACTAAGACAGTATTTCCCTACAAACTTCATATTACCAACTCGTTTTTGACATTTAATAAAAAGTTGCTGATTTGACTATGGGTTTAATACCGTATTCTTGACTATATGATTGTGGTACTGACAATAGCCGAAACATGATTTCTTAAAATTTTCTCGATAGAAAATAAATCCAAAGTTGAGTCTATATTTTCCTTTTTTTACTCAGCCTACTAAAACAACGCATTATTAAAAGACACGATTATGTTAATATGATGGTATTTGACCTCATCTAGGTACTGACAAGAGGAAATTTAATTTATCTGCACACAGTTAGATATTTATCGAGATTTGTCTAAAAAGCCATTCTCGGAGAGGGTTCCATCCCGTTTTGTCGTGAGCGAAAAACATAGTGCATCTCTTTCAATCGATATATCGCCTTAACCTGTAACTTGCTTTCATTATAGTATTCGCGCTAAGCGTTCGCATAACAACAATAATAGAGTTCGCGTGTGGCCGTGTAATACCAGTGGTGGTGTTAACAACGACCAACCGGCCAGCCCTCGTCTCTAGCGTAGTCTGGCCTCCTATTACGCGTAGTTATTACAAATCTTTGTATCATTTTATGCTAGGAGTGAGTGGTGAGATGAATTAAGACAGGTTGTGAATAGTGTAGTAGTGCCGGTGTCGGGCGGTCGCTGCGGAAGTCGGTTGTTTAGCGAGTCGTGTGGTTGCCACGTCTAAACGCTAGTGCGCTCTGGGAGACCGGCCTTCACCCTAACTGCGACCAATTCTCACCATCCTGTGCATTGTGTTTGGTTTCCGAGATTAATTTTGAACATGTATAACAAATAAATATAGACAGGTTGACTTAGAATCAATAGGTAATTTTCATCAAAATAATTTTGATAATTATCTATCTTTATTCGCTCAAGTCATACAGAGGTACAATACCAGAAGTAACTGCTTGTTTAACAAGGTTAGGTTTGCATAAAATAAGACTCAAGCGGCTAGATAATAGCATTATGTAGTCAATGTAGTCGATACTGTTTATAGCTTGGAGAAACAGCCTATATTTCAATGTTATAATAATGTGTTTATAGTTTCTTAGTTATAGAACGGAAATAGCAACAGACGTCTACCATTCATGTAATAAAACTCAAAGGATGCAGTCTTATAGTAAATAGTAGCAATGTTAACACAAGCTGTAAATCATTATTAACCGCGACGCTTATTTCCATAAAGCTATGCGGAAATGCATCGGTGTCTGAACACTCTTCAAGCCCAGTCCAAACAGGCCGAAATGAAATATCGGTCGGAAACTCCGAATGTACCTAATCTTCCCCGGATTCGACTGACATAATTCTTTTCATATTTTATCCGCTCCGATATTCGTTTGACCGCCAAAAGCTTGGTTTTAAAATTAATTCCAGGATTCTTTTCATCTTTATCTGAACATCTAAAGATAATGAAAAAACTCAGTTGACCTAAGTTTATTGAATGTCGTCTTACAGTTTACATAATACTACTCTTTAATATGCGAGTATGTCGGAGTTTTCGCTTAAGTTTCCAGCAAATGATATTCTTGCAAGTGCCACAGGTCCCCGTCGGGAACTAGGCACGCGACGGGTGAGGAGGTATAATTAGACTCCTCAGCCTCGAAGCCCAGCCCCTCCGTATAAATTTGTCTGGATAAAACACTAAACATAGCCATGATCATATTTAACACGTAAATGGAGTGAATTTTTAGTTCCAACGCGATCGTGATCCGCTTTTTTTGGTTGTCTTTTGTCTGGATCACTCTTGGTTTATACTTTCAGTGTCGTGTTGGGATTAAGAATTAGTTCTTCGAAACACAATATAGACTAGAGAAGTGAAAATCTCTTTCACTGACAGATTGTAGTTGTGTTAAAATGCCCCTGTGTAGTGTACTCGTATTTTTTACGGAATAAGTCTACAGTGTGCAAGCTTTTAAAGTCGAAATGTGATACCTGATTTCAGGAGTGGTTTTTAAAGCCATAATGTGGTATTTCGTTTTTGTATCCATGATTAGCTATATTATTGATTAACATGGAGGGGCTTATTGACGTAGTTTACTTACGTAAGTTTTTCCCATGTTCGATTGTCGCGTTTGTGATTCTGGCTGACTCAACTAATCAAGGGCTATGCGTAATTTGAGCTGCTTCCTATTGTTTTGGTAACTTAAGAACTCTTTTATCAAGCTTGTTAGCCGTCGAACGAACATAAGAGGTGTGTGTGACGCTTCGTTTGTTTCGTACGTACGTTCGCATTTGAAGATATCCGTGGATCACTGAATGTGGGTATTTCTCATGTGAAGTGCCTTTGATTATAGTTTCACTGACGTTAATCGAAACCGATACTCGTGGTGATCGTTCCGGCTCCGTAGGCTGAGGATCTGATTGCAGTGCCAATGAACAGCCGACCGTGGCTCGACCAGGTCAGGTCAGCCGACGCAATGATGCGGATGCAATCTCACTGGACTAGCGGCAGCCATGTTTGTTAAATCGTTTAAAGTTGATATCGATTACAATAAAGTATGTGTAAAGCGGGGCTTTCGTTACGGTTGCATACACAATACAAGTGCAGTGATTCATGGGTTGTTAATTTATAACACTGATTGTGAATGCGTTCGTTAGAATCTCATTAAAAGTGGACGATTATTGCTATTACCGAATCGTTAGCAAAGTTGTGTCACCTCTAAAAATGCAGTCTAGAATTAGGTACTGAATCAATAGGAAACCTTTATTTTTTTTAGGCTAATGGAATATGGAATCGCTATTTTTTTAAATCATTAATGGGATTGCTCTTGCTTGGCCAGCATCTAACCAGGGGCAAAGATGAGGCTAACAGTGAAGCGAGCTCACCCAGAAAATGCCTATTTACTCGTGCCCCAAAAAAAATGTTCAGCTTATATGAACTCTGACGGAAAGCCGGCAGGGAATTAACTCTTTAATCCTTAGCAGTGCACATTATAAATGATGATGAAAAGCGCTTGGTTCGTAAAAGAGGAATTTCGACCAGGTAAGAATAGTAGCTAGACGTACCTACGTCTAGATGTTTGATGGAAGAAGGGGGAAGGCGGTATGAGCTCATGGAACCCCTAAGCACACCCACCGAAATACAACTTGTAGAAGACGCACAGACAGGCAACATAACTATTGTGAAGCCTATACTCAAAGTCAATATACACCACAGTAGGTGCAGTGTCTCATACGAACTCTATTTTGACGTATCCCTTCCTGCCGATTATTACATATTCATTCTCTAATTATTACTCTAAATTAAAAAAAGTTAGCATTTATATTTAAAGAAACACCAAATATAATAAAATGTCAATCCAAAGTTTGACTGTTGTTAAAATTACACGTCGGACTTATTGGAAAAAAATGCTCCATTGACACAGATGTTCAGCATTAATTATGTAAGGTTGTAGCAGATAATTAGTTTTGTAATATTATATTCGTTTATTTTAAACTAAAGCTAGCTTGCGTCAAGCACATGTTTGCATTTCATTGTCTACCAGAGCCTTAGCTTTGGTTTGCCGCGTGAAATATAAGTTGCAATGTAGTCCATGTGTACATTTTCACGGCTTTCGTGCGAGGCTACGTCGGCTCGTCACGAGCATTGCGCCTTGTAAGGCAGTGGTCTCGTCATTCCAGATTGGAGAATCAAAGCTCACACGCGCCATATGGCTGCTGAGTGCTGCACCGGTCAAGGCCAAGCACCAGTTTCTGTGTCGACACTCGAGATCTTTAAAGGAAAATTTCTGCTGGCAATCCTTGTGAGTGCCTCGAGTACCTGTTTACATACACGGAGAGTTACGTTTTATTTATAGTTTCAATTCTAAATATTGCCTTATTTCATGCAAATTGATAGAACAGATACTGATCTTCATTATCTACACCGCTTGTCCTCAGAATTGTTCGTTTTGTACCTGAACATGCTTCTTGAAATTGCTTGCTAATAGACGTAGAGTCAAGCGTGACTGAAGACAATTGGAAAGTCATTCAGATAGAGGCAGCTGTTTCGACCCTGTTATCTGATTTTCCGCTTGTTTAGTACTTTATTGAAAACATTGCTTTCGCTACGAGGCTGATATGAAGGTGCTGGCTGTTAGGAGCTGCCTCGGTCGGTTTTACACCATCAATACATATGCGTTATGTGCTTATGTAATACACGTACTTTAAGTTAGCGTGGCTTAAGGCTCGCGGCCGGGTTTTTCAAAAAACTATATAGGTACCATTGGATATTTGTATATTTCAGTGAAGGAAAACATTGTGATTAAACCGGTCTAATCCAAACAAGGTATAGTTTTCCCTCAGGTTGAAAGTTCAGATGGCACTTGGCAGTCGCTATCGTAAAATTAGTGCCTATGCCAAATCTTGGGATTAGGTGTGTAAGCCCGGGCTGCTTAGTGCAGTTAGTAGTAGAGGAGGATGATTGATTGTGCTGTAATATTATTATATATAATCAAAAGGAACCAGTTTTAAACTTCACATGTTCATCAGATTTAAAGTCGACAGAAGCATTCGATTCGAAACCGATATATGGGTGAAACATATCGGTAGCCGTCGTGTACCTGTACCAAAATGTAGTGATATCAATACACAGCTACGTAGCAGAAATTTTCCGTCTCATCGGTCCAGTCAGCTCTGGACAGGATATTACTGTCTGCGAAAATTTAATCCAATTTCGTCGAAATTGTCGTATGTACATTTTGAAATTCATTTTTATGTTTCATGCCTCGTGCCTGGTTACTGGTTTAACTGGTTAGCCAACGCCATATTTCAACAATAGCTCGTTTGATTGCAGACAAAAGTTCTTAATTTCACACCATAGCACGAACTTTCCATCTAAATCTGTTTAATCTCTGCCATAAATACCCAAACAATTGAGCTTTACGTTTTTTAAGTACTGTACATTGTTAAATCTCCCACGCGCGAGTTTTTATTTGGATATTCAGGTGCACAAATGTGTGTATCAGTTGCATTAACATATTTTTTTATTAACCCTTTTTGTTGTATGTATCGAATCAATTGTAGAACACGGTAAGAAAATTGTTCTAACCTGTCAACTAGGATTTCCTGAATGCTACAAATAAAATTTGCGACAAACTCCTTTCTACCTTCAATAGTCGTGTTTACTTCCTAACCGCGATTATTTTAAACTTGTCGCAATTACTGGAAATAATAGCGACGTTTTTAGCACACTTACAACGCATTGATGTGTTAATAGGCGAATGTTTGCTTTGGCGCTTATTTGCTCATTATTCAGTTCACCCGACCAGAAAATGTGATAACGTCCAACATCTAATATGCAAATAAAACGTCTTAGCGGCAAATCTGTTATTGTGAATACAGATAGATCATAAATGAAGATGAAATCCTAAGGCTGCGCGTCCGATCAGCCTTGGTTATTGCACGCGATATTGAATCTCCCAAGCGAAACGTGTAGCCAATTTGCAGGTCATTATAGATTGAATTATAGATCCAATTGGATATCGTTCTTGTTATAGGCCCTACAAAGTCTAGTTATAAATTTACATCGTTTACACGTATACGTACTCGTATCTTTATTACATAAGTTCTTCGCTATTAAAATACTTTTAACTTATTGAATTAATAATCAACATCAGTTGGCCTGAAGCCCTTTTCTAGATAGCATTCTACCTAGTTTTTTTGCCGCAAACATCTGCAGCTGGTTGCAAGTGGGGTTGATTAAGACTTGCTATAATCCTGCCAATTTATATTTGCAGTCTGTTTGTATGAATCCAGTAATGGGTACAGGAGCATATGTAGTCGTTAGATTGTTAGCAACACATGGTGACGCGCGCCCCTCCCGGCGCGCCATCGCGGGTCTTTTTATTTAGTACATTCAGACAGTTTCATCCGCGCCGGACTTGAATATTGACGCGTGTACAAATCAGCAGCTTATGAGATAATCTGCTTCCCTTTACATTTGTACGTTACCGTATTCGTGAAAGTGTCTTATTGGAAAGTTTTATTGGGTTACGTTTATTGTTCAAATTCTGTTCATGTTTTTCGTTTTGAGAAGGTAATCATGTTTTTAAATTGCATTTAGTTTCAACTGAAACGGATGTACGAATACAAAATGCAAAGTAGGAAGTATTTACTATGAAATGAAATAAGTATTATTACAGTTGGATGGGTATGGTGGCAATGCCCAGTAGGTATTGTTAAATACCCAGTTGAGCAAGATCGTAAAATTACCTAGTTAGAGTAGTTAGATACAGATGTTTGATCACCTGTAACTATGATAGAACATGCTGTTTATAGAAGGTTTATAGAGGTTCTGTCAACCGGTAGGTATAGCCTCTAAATTTCTCGCTATGAAACGCATTACTGATTTATTATTTTCGTTAAAGAAAAGTTTGAATATTATCGAACGCTTAGCCGCGTGTTTTATTATCTTTCATCAAACTAATATCAATATAAATTATCCTATCGCGCCACTGTATCGTGAATTTTATCTTTATCTGCTTTATGTTTATTTTATTTTCATTTAAATGTTATTGTTGATTTAGTTATACCAGCTCTTGGGTAAGTCAAACTTAAAAGTATTTGAAGTATAAGTCGATTAGTGATAACTGATAACTTATATTTAAAATAGTTTGATACCTGAATATCTGAAGGTTAAATTACTACAACCCAATAGGTACTGTAGAGGGTAGCAGCTAGAGGTACGGGTTGAGGGGGGTTCTAAAATAGGTTTCCTATATCGCTATCCTGAAAATAAAACACTTTTACGATAGTAACTTCCTGCTATAATGTATAATCAAACCACATTACAGCTTATAATGCTAGAAAGCTAATTCACGTCCAGCTCTGACGGAGTCTGGGATAGAAGTCCCCCCGAAAACCAATTGTTTTCCTCCTCTTTTTAGTTTTACTTTGTATCCAGATTCCCGATATCGTCTTTCTATACATAATAAATATATTTTTACGAAATGTTAGTTACCGTTACCACGGCACCGTGTTTCCCAAAAATCAATTGTGGTAATTGAACATTCCCATTTCGGAGGGCAATAGCGAGGGTGTTCCTGTTCATTGTAGGGGACCGTGTTTGATGGAATAATAAAACTGTTTTCTATGACAACAGACTCGTTCAATAAGCAAACACGAGACACGAACGACTGATTTATTTATCTAATCTTTCACCTCGCTAAGAGCTGGCGTCAAGTTCGCTGAAAAATCGATGGCCCATTTATTTGCAGTCGACGAAATCATTAATAATCGTGACAGTGTTACGAAATTCGATTTGTGTTAAAGCAGGGGTCGTTAAGGCGTGGGATCCTGCGACCGAAACGCCCTGTTACGAAGGAGGTTAGCAAATAATATAGGGCATGCATGTAGTTCTAATTTTTTAAATAAACGGGCGTTGCGTGATATGGGGTTGGGGAGTAAATTATGAGACATATGAACCGTCAAGTGTCCCTTACACAGCTAGAACCATTTTATTAAATTGAAGGAAGAGAATAAGAGCGTTCGTTCGCTCTTATTGCTTACTCTGATAGTTTTTTCAATGCTAATGAGATTAAAATTATAATAATTATTATAAGTTCTAATTAATTCGCTTAGATATTTAAATGATTCGTTTTATACTAAGTGGGTAACATCATTAACTTTCTCATACCGTAGAATATAAATCTGACACATGTATGAATGAAAATTAATATTCCGTATTTTTTTCGAGACCGGATAATAATGATCAATATCGGTAATTCCAAATGTAAGAAAAAAGATAAGAAGCAAACAATTTAGACCTCCAGAATCTCTTTAATTTCGAATTCAAATGTGACCCAATACAAAGGCACATTTTATACTTCTACACACTTTATGTAGAGTAAATGTGTTTCGCACCATCTTGTAGAATAACCGTTCAAGTCCTTACCTACTTGCAGGTATTATTTATAAATATGTATGTAGGTAATCCTCCAGCAATGTGCAGCTTACATTGCATTGACCTTTCGCAACATGGCTCCTATACAAGCTCACGTGTTTAGCACGATTCGCCGTTTTAATTGACACGCCGCTCTTGCGCGCTTATTCCACCCAGCCCTTCGCATCCGGTCCCGCCCTGTCTGCCCTGTAATGGCAGAAGCAAGGGGTTCCACATGCGATGCCAATGTTCTACTACAATACAATGCACGATGTAATAACACTTGTCTCTTGACAGCTTTACAACGCATGGTACAGGTCCAAATTCAAACTGAAGGTGACGCGTTGATAATTTTGTTAAACAATTTATTGTTGTTATCCTTTAAAAATTTGAAATATATTATCCAGAGACAAGACAACGGCATGATAACGGTCCACCCTCGCGTTAGGGGCTATTCATAAATTACGTCATCTATTTTTGACGATTTTTGACCCCCCCCTAAAATCATCCAACCATCATAATTCGAATGACCCCCCCCCCCCCCTATCAAATAAAATGATGTCATTTCTAAAAAATGCGTCCTTAGCTTAATTTTTCAATAAAAAACTATTTAAAATGATTTAGTCATTATTATTTCTTTAACCTTAAAACAATCAACAAAACAACAAATTAACAATCAACTCTAAATATCAAATAACAATTTTTATTCATTTCCCATGGGGACTTCACCCACTCCTCCAAGTTCTGAATTTATTGTTGATTCAAGTTTAGTAGGTAATTTTTTATAGCATTAACAGTTTATAGAAACACGAATTTCATTCCTTTTTTACTCATTAAAGCACTTTTTAAAGATGCGAGAGATGATGTCATCTTGGGATTGACCCCCCTCCCCTCCTACGTCATACTACCATCATCCAATGTTATGACCCCCCCCCCCCCCCCCAAATTTGAAATGACGTAATTTATGAATAGCCCCTTATTGGGTATTCATGCCACCTCCTCGGGGATGTCTCAATGAGCGCTGTGCCTTGTTATACGGCCCAATAACTTTTAATGAACATGGACATTGTTTTTATTATCTCTATTATCATCACTGACAAAATTTAAGTTTGTTGAAAGTTTTGATTCAATCGAGGTCCTACCATTAACCATCACTTGAGTAATGCTGCCCGATATCTAATCAAACTGTTATTACGTTGCACACGTGGTGCAGTGAGACACTAAACTAGCAAAAAGCAGAGCTTTACGAGGGCTCGCGTTTTTTTTTATAGTAATGATTTTTATGTAGACAGTTTATAAATAGAATTGAACGCCAAAAACGCGTGAAGGTGTCATGCCTACAGCCAAGGCTCGGAAACTGGTTCATTTTTCAAACCGTTATCATTATCATGTATAGTTCGTACAAAACTGTAAGGCCAAGTGCTATCAAATTAACGCAAGCAAAAATCTGCCTTACAGTCCGAGCTCTAAGTCTAGTTTTGCTTGCGTTTGTTTGACAGAATTTAGCCTTAGGGTTATGTCCGAACTATACTTGCGGCAAAACCTTTTTATTTAGGTTTAGATACAAAAACCGGTTTATTAAACCGGTTTACGGAAGAGCTTTATAAATATAAAGGTTTGTTTTGTTTTGTCGGAAAAACGAGTTAGAACCGAGTTGCATCAACTTTATTTCTTTAAAAAGCTATTTTACTATTCAAACAATAAGGTACAAAATCCAATAACATATTTATCGAAATTCGGTCAACTAAAATAATTTCTACTATACTTATAGTGCGCGCCATCCACTACGACGCGCCCCTCCACCGCCCGTTCCGTACAATTGCGCATAGATTAGTATGAGATGCGCCGTGGAGGGGCGCGTCGTCGTGGATGGAACGCACTATACCTATCGTAATACCTATAAACAGTGACCCCCGCCGGGCCTCTCGTCGAATAAACCGGTTAAGAGTTCACATATGCACTTTTGCAAATGTTTATCGACCTAGATCTCAACATGTATAGTAATTAAATATCTGTCCTTTCAGTATATTAATCTTGAACTATTTTCCTCCAGCCTGTCAAAGGTGAAAACACGTTTTGCAAAAATTATCTAGATACTTTTGTTTTTCAAACATAACCCTTTTTTCGATGTTTTTGGTTGGATCTTTAAAGATGGCATCTTTAAAAATGATTTTTGGTTTAATAGTTGTAAAATGATAAGTTCTCAAATCTGATAAAAAAGATTATCCTTATAAATATACACGTTTGGAATAAACAATATTTACGAAAAACACGCGCTAGAGAGCGGGATTGTTAATTGAAAACTCACGCGTGTTAGAGCGGGACTTTTGCAATGCTATCTAAGCCCTCTTAATATAAAGTTCATAAAAACATTCGCATTCTCAATAAAGTTCGGAGCTAAACCCAAATAAACCGGTTTGAACCGATTAAAAAAACCGGTTCCGAGCCTTGTCTACAGCGCCAATAAGGCCTATCGATATTACACAAAAGTTTAGGACAGCATTGTTAGAGCGAGACAGCCATATTTTCCAGAACATGTCCGGGGCGTTCGAAATCCTCCCAGAACATGCTCGAAGGGTGAAGACTCCATACAGACTTTCTAGACTTCCCGAAGTTTGTAGAAACTAAGATCGCGAACATTCTACAACCTTCGGTACCTATGCCTATAACTTGAAAACCCGTTTTCAGGCGAATTCAGGAGCCCTTATGGGCCTCTGAAGTATATCAGTATATGGCGAAATTTCCAGCAGAGATAGCAGGAGTGACAGAGATAGCAGTAGTAGAAAGAGATAGCTATACTCGGAACATTCGAGAAGTAAGAGAGTGACAGAGATAAGCACCATTGGAGAGAAACAAAAACTTCAGACGTAAATTTCATTGCATTGGAAGCGTTTTCACCAGGCTGAAACGTCAGTTCAGGCCGTTTCAGTAGTAGCTTTATCACATATCAGATGATCAAAATTTCACCCAAGTTGCCGTCGTTTTCAGGCGCCTGAAACATGTTTTCAGTCCGTTTCAGGAGTAGCTCTATCACATACCAGATGATCAAAATTTCACCCAAGTTGCCGTCATAATCAGGCGCCTGAAACATGTTTTCAGTCCGTTTCAGGAGTAGCTCTATCAGATACCAGATGATCAAAATTTCACCTAAGTTGCCGTCGCTTTCAGGCGCCTTAAACATGTTTTCAGTCCGTTTCAGAAGTAGCTCTATCACATATCAGATTATCAAAATTTCACCCAAGTTGCCGTCATTTTCAGGCGCCTGAAACATGTTTTCAGTGCATTTCAGGCCACCCTCTATCGGTTGACGCTAAAATCTGAAAACCCGTTTTCAGCCATTTTCAGGACCCGTTATGGGCCTTTGATTGTACATATCAGTATATAAAAGCGAAATTTCCAACAGGAGTGACGGAGATAGCAGTAGTAGAAAGAAATAACTATACTCGGAACATTCGAGAAGAAAGAACATTATCAAAGGGTGAAGACTCCATACCGGCTTTCTGGACTATTTCCGAAGTTTCTAGAAACTTCGATCGCAAACATTCTAGATCGTTCGGTACCTATGCAAGTACCAACACGGCGGGTATAAAATTAGAAATTTCGATTGCTTACAGTATATTTATAATCGAGAGTTAACGCACGTCAGGATAATTGTTAGAGCGAGACAGCTTTATTTTCCAGAACTTTCCGGGGCGATCGATATCCTTCTAGAACATTCTCGAAGGGTGACTACTCCATACAGGCTTTAAACTATTTCCTAAGGTTCTAGAAACTTCGATCGCGAAAATTCTAGATCGTTCGGTACCTATGCAGGTACCTACTCGGTGGGTATAAAGCTAGAAATTTCGATTGCTGCCGTAAGTAGTAGTAAACCGGTGTAACAATTCAACAATTATTGCGAAACTTACACTTATTGCGCGGGCGAAGCCGCGGTGCAAAAGCTAGTAATTTTTAAGAAAAAAGCGATATATACCTGGCTCGCACTGCGGAAACCGTCCGAAAACCGCATCAGTGTGTCAACCGCCTAACCAAAAAATGTAACGTCGCATGAACTCTTAAGTTTTCTAACAGATGGCGTTAGTACTTACCGTTAGTTCATGACATGAAGCTATTGGTTTCATAACTTGGCTCAACAGATGGCGTTGGTATCGTAATATTTATTTTTCAAATTATAATTTATAAATTGACTTTTTCGTGTTAGATAACACATCTAGACATAATTCTGAACTACTATGCGAAAATTCACATTCAAAAGCTTGATAGTTTTTTCGTAAAATGTACCACAAAATGTATGGCGAGTGGGCAATATATAGGGCTCGCTTCGCTCGCCCTAATAATAAAGAATAATAAATGTGAATGTAAGTGTAAACATTTCGATTTGTGTTAATCATATTAAATTGTTTGCTAAATAGTTCGTTCGACCGGGCTTTGCTCCGGTGGTTAGCGCTAAGAAAATGTAGTAGAACTCTGTTTGCTCACCAGATTGGATAAACACAACTAGTGCCAAAATACACGTCCTCTGACTGTCGAACTGTAAAGATGTGGTGGAACGACCTTGCGTGATTTAGACATATAAAAAGAGCTGTAGAAATACCTAATGTTCATTTTAAGATTTGACTTACATTTCGATAAAAGCTTATTTCTTGTAGCGTGGCGTTTTTAATTATACGAATGTTTCTTGGTTCGCGTATTATAAACGGCAGTTTAATGCGTTCAGTCTTTACAAAAACTTGAGCACTAAAGTTTTTACGATCTAGCGATGGCGATAAGGATGAGTGTTCCAGCTCGGGAAATAAATGTTTACAAAAATACAAATACAAATACAAATGCGTTTATTTTTCCTTTAAATTACAATGGTGTATCGGTTAGTAATATCTTATATCTAATTGACATGGAAAAATCGTTGTGAGCACAGCGATAAGCTGGTTTAAATCTTAAGTTATCGTTGCTTAGTTTTTGCTGCCATCAATCAGACTTGCAAGTTTTGGTGGTGGTCAACATTACCTCTACGTTTTAAAGTGATTACGGCTAGAGTGTGGTTGCTCCTTCGTTTTCTCACTGCGCAATATGGTTTTTTGTTCGCTTTAAAATTCCGACCAAATTATAGCCGTCGGCGTACACGTTGCGAGCATTTTAATTATTGTTTACAAAATGCATCTTCTCTATCACGTTTTATAACGTCATCCCCTTTATTAAGTCGTTGCTTAAGGCCCTGTTCACCAACTCTGTATGATACATGTTATTTATATTATGGCTTCATTCTCTTCAATTTAAGCTTTCAAGGTTTCAAGTGGTTTGTCTATACGTCACTATTTTAGCACTAGAAGCTGTCATGTCTATTTGTTTGGTCCTCAGATTCCGTCGTAGGCTGGTTTTCCAATAGAGCTATGCTATGCTACGTTGCTATGGATGCGTTTGAAATCCACCAATCACATTCCCTTATTCTCATAGCATAGCTCTGGTGGAAAAGAGTTCAGCTATGCTATGTTTTTTATATGGAAAGATGCGAGCTGCGGATGCGTGCTATGGATCCGTGCTGTGGATGCGTGCTACGGATGCGCGCTACGGATGCGTGAGCGATTCACCCGCGCCCGCTGTCGATCCATCGCATAGCTCGAGCTGCGCATCTTCCTCGCACACTGCACAGCTACCTCGAGGCTGCGCATCTTCATAGCCCATCTACCTCGCACAGCTACATAGCGTAGCTTTAGTGGAAACGGTCGTATAGCTTGTAGCGCATCCTCGCAGCATAGCTGCGTAGCATAGCTGCCGTAATATTGTTTTGTATCGGGACTGCTTTAACATAACAAATGTCATACTTATAACTAGGTAGTTTTGAAATGAAGTATGTATGTAAATTAAATGATACCTTAGATACAGAAATCACGATCATACAGCCTTGGCCAAAAGTGTTGAGCACCCCTTATTTTCCTTTGTAACTTATAAAAAAACTATTATTTTTTAATTACAAAAATGCACATTGATGTAAAATATGATAAGGTATATACTAAAGAACATCTAGAGAACTTTAGATAATATCATTTCGAACATTTCTATTGCTAACTGAAGACTAAAATAGACGGGTTTGCAATAAAAGGACAAATTGCATTTTTATCCGTCCAATTATCTTTAACGTCAACGACAGTAGCTAGTTTTTGAAAGATATTTAATTTTCTTAAAAGGATATGAAATGCTTGATTGAAAGTTTAACTTTTATATGAAAAACGTGTGAGTGCTCAACACTTTTGGCCAAGGCTGTAGATCAGAATATAGAAATATTTATGAATAACATATTAATTGACGAAACTTAAAATTTTGGTTTCATTAAATTAAAAATACGCAGCCATAAAAATGCTTGTACGAGTAAGTAAATGCGAGATAACATGTACTCGTAACTGTACAATGAAACGCTCGCCGTCGCCAACCTTCGTAAACTCTATTCTCCGTGATTTTTTACTTAAAACAATACAAGGAGGAGTTATTTTCTTTAACCATGTGTCACGGACCTTCTCAAAAAAGGGTAGGTAAATATTTGGCTCTGGTAAACTGTCTTATTATCGTTCAATGTAAGTAAAAAATAGGGTGCAAAATCTACGTTTTCATTACGTAAATTGTAATCTTAAACATTTGGTCCACATGCAGGTATGTGTAACTAAAATGTCTGTGACGAATACGAATTGCGTTTAGATGCAATTCGTTGTTTTATTTATATGAATGTTAGCAATTGTACATTAACCTAGATGCGTGTTGCAATAGTTTAGTGTTACTTGAAAATTCAATGGCGACAGATGGAAACACGCCAAATGCTTAGAGGAATGTGTTACAAATGTGGCCAGTAACTTTCTTTTGTTATTCAAAACGTATAGCATTGCCCGTGGCGTCTTTTAAATTATGTCTCAATTTAGATTAGATTACGATTATTTAAAACTACATAATAGTACATTACTTACCAAGGGCGATAAAACAAAGAATGTCTCAGATCGCAGGTATTTTACGCCCGAGCCGAAGGCAAGGGCGTTAAATATGCGATCTAAGGCTTTCTTTATTATCGCCCGTGGTAAGTACAAAATTTTATGTCACCCCCTGGCCAGGAAGTGGGTTTTTTCGCGCGCGGAGCGTGCGATAATGGCCACTTTATGGCCAGGTGTGACATAAAAACATTTGTTTTGTTGATGACGGTTATATTACATACTATAATTAGTTGACCGAGTGAAACGAAGCTTTCCGCGTTAGTTCGACAAAGATGCTTTCAGATTTCCAGTTGTTCATTCCGGGGAGTTGCAAACATTTTGTGAACGGGTAGTAAGAATCTGTTGCGAGTGTTGTATAGTATATAGTACGCACACAAACATTTAGCCCTTCAAAATGCACCACAAAGCCCATTTTACCTGAGAATCGCAACTCTGATACATGACGTGTTCCGATTATTTTTTAAAGTTAATGCAATCGAGCTTTGTAGAATACTAAGTAGATAAATAAGGACTTATTTTGAATGACCAATGCGGTATGCTTCTCTAAGAAAGTAAGTTAAAGTAGAAATCGCAATAGAGCGGTCTGCATATTGGTTACCAGATCAGATGAAAGGTCCCAGGCGATGAAGCACTGAAATATCTACCGAGTAAACCACAATGACTAACCGCGATAACGTATGTATTAGGTACTATTTATTGTGGTGGTGCCACTTTGTTTGAATTGCTTCGAAAGTACTCGTTATGGTTAGTTAGCTTGAGCGTCAACTCATAGACGGTAATTAAGTGTTTTGGAGGCAATTTTTCATTAACGTGAGCAATTTTCTCCTCCATCGCTGCCTTGCTCCAGGGATACCTTTCTAGAGATATTTCAGTGTTGCGTATAATTTTCCGAAAGTGAGCAACTAAACTGCCCGCCGCGGGCGCAGATTTAGTCAACTGATGCCTGATGAGTTTCTACGTTTATTTATTTACATAAAGCGTGACCGGTGTCTCGACTTGAGACCTTCGCCGTGGCCTTTCTATCACTAATTAATGACCGACAGAGCCGCGTTGTATCGCTGTTAAAAATAACCATATGATATGATTAATGCAGAGTGGGTGCGCAGACGGCTCGCCGGCGTACGCAACCGTGACGAATTGAATAGTAGACCTTAGAGTGGGTGATGTTACTACGAAGCTTGTATTTGAATAGGTAGGTTATTACGCCCGCGAACATTGCGGTACGATGACCTGAGACCACAAGCCCTCAATCTCCGATTAACATGCTTTATCTCAATTTGGTGTAATTATCCATCTTCGCCTTCACGGTATTGATACTAGAGAAAACGCCAGGCTTATCACAAATATTTGCAAGGATAAGTTGTCACAATCATACACAAATATGAGTTCGAGGGCTCTTCTGTAAGTTTTCTTATCAATTTGTCATAAGTAATCGGTATCTAAAGATTAAATGGCCTGATATTTACGTACTTAATGTTCGAGGATAAAATATTGACGTTGATTGCTCAACTTTCTTGGGTATTAAGCATCCATCCATCATTTAGGTCGAAAATTGTGAATAATTGAGTAGATACTTTCAATGTTAAAATGGGCTAAACGCCGAGGTAAAATATGAGTTTGAATAGCTGGCGAGGCCGCCTGTAGGCAGCCTCCAACCATGGGAACGGTGCATTGTGTCGCTTCCACTCAGTGGAGAAACGTTGCAATACGTCGATAGGTTTTGCTCATTGTTACTGGTTTCACCACTTGACATTCTAAAGAATAACCATCTTTTTACTGCTATACGAACAACCAATAATGTTTTTTCTACTGACTTGTGACTGTTAAGAATATTGATTTCGTCAACATTGTCAGAGACGCCACTAAAGTAATGACGACCGTGTGCAGTTTTACGTTACGCTAACTACAGAAGTAAACTGGGAAAGGTGTGTGGACACACGCTTAAGTTACTTTGGTAAATTAAACTAACTATCGTTTACTAGAGAATAGAATAATCATTATGTTTTATGCGTTTTATATGAACCTATTTAATATTACAACAGCTATTACGCCACCCACGGGAGAGACAAGGAAGTGTACGTCTCATATTTCAATTGAAGTTATTGTACTCAAAAAGGTTGCTTATTCTTCAGAGCAGAAGAAAGCCATTAGCTTCTTTATTTTATTCGTTTACCGAATTGCAATTTTAGTGACTGCTGACTATACAGGTTACTATTGCCCCAGTTTCTATAGATTTGATGGCGTTTTTGGTTATATAGTAGGGTTTCCCGAACTATTAACATATAACTTAAAACGTCATCAAACTGAACAGAAAATTCAACAAACATGTGGTCACGGTAATGAGGGCGGTTGAAACGCTCGTATAATGACCGAAAGTATCATACTTTACAAACCGTATACAAGTACCTATATAGTATGCAAAAATATATACCTTCGTAAATAACAAACAAATAGTTACGTGTCTACGTGAATATTACGTGCAGTCAAACAAGTATCTCAATGTGATGATATTACTAAACGAAGCCATAAAACGTGCTTTGTTAACACGAGCGTCATTGCCTGGAAATAACTAAATGCAATAAGCCATTTCTTATTTATGTAAGACTCTAAGCCTTCCGCGAACTATGTTTTTACAACCGATTGTGTACGTTGTCTTTTTATGGTCACTATGAAGAATGTGTTATCCTAATTACTTTTTAATAGGACTGTAATGAAATTACAATCGATGTTTTATTTGGATTTGCTTAGTTGAACATAATTACAGTTAGATAGGATCGCTAGTGAGTGGCGGGACAATAGAAGCCGGTAGTATATCCCCTGGGGCGTGGAGTAGCGTCGTGTCGCGCCCCCTGGGTGATTAAACAATACACAATTCCGTTCTCTTGATTACTTGCTTCCGAACTCGACCTTTAGTAACCCACTTCTTTATTGTTACAGATCATGTAAATTAGCGGTAAGCATGGAAGAAGACAGTACAACATGTCCTGTCGAGGACCAAGATCCGCCTTTGATCGAGGTGCAGACTAATGTAGAGAGCTTAGATCAGCGCGAGGTGTCTACCGGGAGCGACGGGGTCGCTGCCAGCGGTAGCGCCACCACCATCACTAATGATGAAAGTGGTGTCGGTTTGGAATCCGTAGATGACTGCAATAAAAATGTGACGGTGGAGACGTCAGTAGAGAACGAGCCGTGTGAGACAAACGATGATGCTCGATCGTTAGGCGATTTAGACAGTTTACCAGCCGGAGACGAACTAGTTCTGGGCGCAGCGGGGAGCGACAGCGGCGTTGAAGGGTGCGGGCGTGCACTTAGCAGCGGCGGCGGGTCCCGGTCCTGCGCTTCCAGTGTCGTGTCGTGTGGATCAGGCTGTGGCTCAGAGAGCTCGTCCGTAGCGGGCGCACCGCCGCGGCCTCGTCGCAGGGTAAACGTCACTGTCACCGAACCGAAGCGCAGCTCACCGCTAGGCTCCTCCACTCCTCGCCCGGTCACTGCGCCGCGCGGACCCAACCTAGCAACACGAGAACGCGCCAGGAGTAGAGAGAAACCGACTCCGCCCGAGAAACCGCGGCCTCTTACGCCAAAGCCGCGAATCCGTCCCACCGGCGAACTGCCGAACCTCGTCCGCGAGAGCCCCGCCTTGCGAGCGAAACCCACTAAAACTTCCACGGCGCGCTGCCGGACGCCGAACTCCCCTAGCGAAGAGAAGAGATGGCCTTCGAACGGGCCGCGGCTGACGACCCCGACGGACTGTAACGCGACGCGTGTAGCCGCTGACAAATACGGCACGCTGCCGCGTAGGAGGCGCGAGAACGGTGAACCAGACGGCTCTCCCAAGCACGAGGTGACGCCGCCGACGTCCAGGCGGCCCACCATCACGCGATCGGTCTCCACGCGCTCAACAACCAAGACGCGCGTGAGGATCTACGCGGAAAAGAACTCTCAAACCGTGCTGCTAGGAACTGACGTGGAATCGGCTTTAGCCGGAATCACACCAAATATTGAATGGTAAATACTGGAAATATTTAGATATTTACAAAATTACTTTTTTAAATTCGTAGGCAGTGCAGCTTAAGTACCTTACTAAGGGTTTTTCCAACTACGGCAACGGCAGGTTAAATCTGTCTTGCTATCAAAAATAATACATATGTTGCCGTAAGCGTGCGTTGCACCAATTTACGATTACTACAGACATTATATATGGCACACCTAGGGTTTGCAAGATCCGTTGATTTTTAGGATCCGGATAATTCGGATCTTAAAATTCGTAGGATCCGGATATCCGGATATTTCGGATAAAACGGATCCATTTCAATATTATCGTTTTTTTGTTTAAAAACTGCTTTTTAAAGTAAGTAACTGCTGTGTACTTGCTTAAAAAGTGTAACTAGCAGTTAAAAATTAAAATAATTGGCCTATTTTCTAAATAATAAACAAATAATTGTCAATCAATCAGTCAAATCACAATCACGCACGCAGGAACACTGATAACATTCCAGGTAGACGACCCAAACAAAAGCAACTAACTGATTGTGTACCTGCATTAACATAGTAGTGGGTTGCTTCAGCAAAATTTAACGAACCAAATTAACGTTAATAAAAAATAAATTGAAATGTGGCTGAAGCCTAATAATTACCTAAAGGTTAATAATATTTGTTTTATCGGGCGAGCGAAATAAAGCGCTAAAGTTTTGCAAGAGATCTATTATCTATCGGCCAGAGAGGCAGCTGAGAACTGAGGATAGTAAGATCGTTTTGTCCAAACCTGGGCTCTTGAGTGAGATACAGGGTTTTATGGACACAGGGTTTTTAACACGTTAACCCATTCCTAATCTAGCTAACGACTCACGAGTTAGATTATCCCGAAATTATACCGAAGATATACCGGGCGTTAGCTTGTACAACATTAAAATGGCATTCAAGCAGCTTAAAAACAGCAAGGCACCAGGCGATGACGGAATAACGGCTGAGCTCCTGAAGGTGGGCGGAAAGCCAATCCTTAGGGCGCTTCAAAAGCTTTTCGATTCCGCCGTACTCAAAGGCAGAAAACCAAAAGCATAGAACAGGAGTGGTGCTGTTGTTCTTCAAAAAGGGAGATAACACCATGCTGAAGAATTATAGGCCCATATTAATTCTAAGCCATGTCTACAAGTTGTTTTCAAGTCATTACGAATCATCTCACACGCAGTTTTGACGACTTCCATCCTCTCGAACAAGGCGGTTTCAGGAAAGGCTTCAGTACCGTAGACCACATTCATACGCATCGTCAGATTGATTATACATTATAGACTGAGTCGACATTAGAGTATGTGAGCTACGAAAAAGCCTTTGATTCGATCGAGGCGGGCTGTGCTGTGTTACAAGCTCTCCAGCGGTACCAATTAGGCTACTACTGGTATATCGACGTGCTAAAGTATTTAAATACGAGAACACCACTATGTCAGTCTGTCTCCAGGAACAAAACTCTAAACCAACACCATTGAAGCAGAGAGTTAGGCAAGGAGATATCATGTCTCCGAAATTAATTCACTGCTGCACTGGAAGATGTTTTCAAGATTCTGGACTGAAGGGGGCTCGGCATCAACATAAATGGCGAGTATATCACTCGCCTTCGGTTTGCCGACGATAAAGTCGTTATGGCTGAGACCAAGGAGAACTTAAGTATATAATACAAGTTTTTTTTTTAGTTCATTATCATATTTTTGATTAAACTTTTAAAGATCCGTAAGATCCGAAATATCCGGATCCTGAGAGCTTTAGGATCCGGATCCAAAAAACGGCGGATATCCGGATATTTCGGATATCCGGATATCCGGATTGCAAACCCTAGGCACACCCATAGAAACTTATGAAACTATCAGGGAGTTGCACACATATATATTGCGAGCAGATAGTGAGAATCTGTTGCGTACGAATGTATAGTTGCATGATAGTACGTAGGCACACCAACATTTCGTCGTATAATATGCACCACAAAGCCCAGTTTACCTGAGAATCGCTACTTGAATACAGTATGACGTATTCCGATTATTTTTTAAAGTGAATGCAATCGAGCCATGCAAAATACTAAGTGGATAATTAATGACTTATTTTGAATGACCAATGCTCTATGTTTCTCCAAGAAAGTTAAAGTAGAAATTGCAGTAGCAGTCTACATATTGGTTACAAGATCAGATGAAAGCTCCCAGCAACTTTTAAATGTTTAGGAACACGGCTAACAATTACAGACAGTTTGATGCAACTCGCACTAATAATGCATTTTGAATGTCACAGTGCTCGCGAGATATCTAGGTGTCACCGCGGCGTGCAAGCGAGCGCGCGCGACACGGAGACGACGCGGCTGGCGGCCGCGGCGGCGGCGGCCGAAGCGGCGGCGGCGGAGGAGCGCGAGCGCCGACAACACGCCGAGGCGCAGCTAGCGGCCGAGCGCGCGGCCAGGCTCGCCGCCATCGCTGAGCTCGAGAGGAATTCACAGAGGTTGCTGGAGCTCGCTGGGGCTGGTAAGTGTCAACACGTTTTTGGCCCAGTACCTCTAGCATAAGTTTTTCGAAACAAAACACGTACGATTTTTTTCAAAACGCATACAAAATTCGAAACAAAACACGTTCGTTTGTGTTTTGTTTCGAAAAAATCTTATACTAGAGGTCCAGACCTCAATGATGCCGTGCGTCCGTCCGTGGTGAAGGAGAGAAATGATACGAGACGAACGGAGGTGCGTGCACCATGCATCTTCCACTTATCGCGGACGTAGGACGCGTTGCAACAAGGTGGTCGGTTTTAGACGGGATCCATCTCGAAGTTAGTTCACAACAATTTCGGAATACAACAACATAAATATCAACCACGAGGCAGTGGCCAAATATACATACATGGCTTATTAACCTGCGAGTGAGAGCGTCTCGTATTGATTACTAAATAGTTTAGTTTTAATTTTAATACTCGATAGCATTGTGCTTATAAGGTCTTAGAATAGCCTTTTAAATATGGTTGAAACAACCTGTACGTGGTACCAAAGGTTATCGACGATCAAAGCTAGACACGATTTGTTTCCAAACCGTTTGGCATCGATTAAGTGAAAGGAACACATGCGACTACAATGGCTGCGTGTCATCTTGCAATTGTTAAAAGGTTTAACTAGATTTCTTGTACACTACTTGTGATTCACGTCTAGGAAGAAGGAAAGTGCGAAAGTGAAAATTAACATCTTATTAGCATAAGTGATTCGTGATCTCTTCAGGGTCATTCATCGTGATAAGTTCAACCTTGGAGGATCGGTTAGAATGTATTCTACGTATCTTCATACGTCTCATATCTTTCAATATCGTCTTGACAACGTAATGTGCGAGAAACTTTTGCTTACTTAAGTCTTAAGCTAAGACACTCACTTTATTATTAAGTTTTATTCAAAGGGTTTTAGCAAAATTGGGATGATAAACCGTATGTACTCGTTTCTATTAAGTATGCACTCTCAAGTCATACTAATCCGGTTTTTTAATTTGATTATGGTTGCGTTAGGGGCTGGGGGTTTAGATTTTAGGTTGGACTTTGTTGATTTATACTTCTTCCTACTAAGTGTTAGAACACTCCAGAAAGTGAAGGTATTCCCATGGTGCTGTAGGACTTTTACGTAAAATGAGGTTGTTGCCCTGGCAGGCGCCGGCGCGGGCGCAGAAGGCTGCCTGCGCGCGCTGGAGGAGCAGCTGCGCGCGGCGGGCGAGCTGGCGGCGCGGCAGCGCGGCGAGATCGACGCGCTGCGCGAACACTGCGACCGGCTGCACCGGGTGAGTACAACACAACACAACACAACACCACACCCTTAAACTTGTTCGGTCTTGGTTGTTTCGAATCCATTGTCCTATTGTGCGGCTTTGCTACTGCACCGGGTGAGTACACAACATTCACCTATAACGTTGTTCGGTGTTGGTTGTGTCCAATTCATTGTCCCGTTGCGCGGACAATGAATTGGACCACCCACACTTCGTAGATAAAGACTGCATGCATTAACGTAATATAGCGCTATCAACTTAGCCTCCAGCTTGGTTTGCGGACGTAATAGTTACTGTTGGCCTGAATTAACACTTGCAGTGATTGACAGCCCGTCTGTCCTGCCGGGCTGACCCTACAATGCATCAAACTAGCCGACAACTACCCTGCTGAGGAATGTTGTCGATGATTCCAACCATATTACAAGGACCATTTTAACTGAAGGGCTTATATACATAAGGTCGATGGCCGAAATGTATAGTTGAAACATTTTCAACTGAGCTAGCGTTCATTTAGGACTACAAAACCATTATGCGGTTAAGCACAAATTAACACAACAAACAGAGGGCTTAAAAGCTATTTTTACCAGATTATTGTAGACAACGAGACACTCTATAATTACGGGTAAAGATAACGTGGTATTTTAAAAACTAATTATCATACATATCGGTCTCCAAATAAAACACTACTTATCGACTTACTTTAAAGAGACAGAACGTATACGTACACTAATTTCTGATCGTTTAAAACCGCCCATAGTTAATACTGGTGGATATTTTTATTAGTACTAGTATATGACTAGTATATAGTAATTAATTAATATTTTAACAACAAATCTCCCAACTATTTCGTAAGCTGTGTGGAAATCGCTCGATTTGCTACAGGGATAAACTGGCGAGAATTGTTAGAAAACACGTTTAGACTTCCGCGACTTTATAAGCTCAGCCTGTACGCAAATGTCGCCGCTCCGAGCTCGAGCTGAATTTACGATCGAGTTGTGTCCGTACATTTGATTTTGATTGACGTTATCTTTGCTAAACGAAACCATCACAGTGTCTTATTACTTTATTTATGTCACACCTGGCGATAAAGTTGCAATTAGGAAAATCCTACTTCCTGGCCAGGCAAAGACATAAAATTGTGTACTTACCACGGGCGCTAATAAAGAAAGCCTCAGATCGCCCTTGCTTACGGTTCAAGCGTAGCGTAGCAATGTCGGCTCAGCTCAGGCGTCAAATACCTACCTGACCTCTGGCGATCTGAGACATTCTTTGTTTTATTGCCCTAGGTAAGTAATGTATGTACTATTAAGTATGCATACTTGTACCTACTTTATTAAGTAGCTTCAACATATTTCAATTTAACGAGTCCGTATACAAATATATGTAGATCATACTTCCAAACTAAAGGTCCATTCGAAATATTTCGTTCAATCCACGAAGAAGCGACCAACGCTATGGACAAAACATCGTACGCAACGAGGATACCTACACAATTGGTCAATAAAACGTGATTGTAACTAATGATAAAGATCCCAAGATGGAAACGTCAGTCGCATCGCCAGATTGATCTTATCTTATCGTTTTGACAGAGAAACTGCCAACACACGACATACGACACGTATAATCTTTAATCATTACTATATATCTATATTAGTCATTACACGACTTTAGTCATTACTATACATTACTATGTAATCCCAAGGAACTAGCGAGCAATTAAAATTAGCTATAAACTACCTATGTGACGTTTGTCAGTCGTCGTCAAAATATATAATATAGAGTTGTTGAAACCCCCCAACTCCAAATTGTTCGATCTACAAAATGATACATGATTGTTTGACAATACTTTTTCTAGTATTGTTGTAACAGCTCTCTATAGATATCCAAAGTTTACATGTCACCGAATTGACGTAAACTAATAAAGTGCAGTATTTTTTGTCATGAAACGTCAATTAATAAATAAGATAATTGATGTATGTTTGCCAGTGTTCGGAAATCGTCGTAAACAGCTAATTGTCTCTTTCCAAAGCCCGTCGTGCAATATAAATTGCCGGGTACTGTAAACCCATTGTTTTTGATGGTGACTGCACATCGTTTTAGTACAGTCAAGTGCAAAAATATGGGTGCGTACAACTTGCTCAAAAAGATGTCCCATAGCTCTTTATGTCGGTGAATTAAGGTTTTGGTACATATTTATGAGAGGATTCATTCGATACATATTTTTGCACTTGACTGTACAATGTCAATGAACAAGACCTTGACGTTGTCCTATGTCGAATCATTTGTCATTAACATGACCACTGTGACAGTACAATTAGTCACAGAAAATAGCTCTAACCGATCCATCAGTTAATGTCCTATCCTATCGGACTGTCTAACTTCAGTTTCAAAAGATACGATCTTGTAACTACCTACTTGAAATTATACTTATAGTACTCAAGAGTATACTTTAAAGCCTCATTTACAGACGTTCAAGAATCGCATGCAAGTTTAACTACATAGCGAGGTTTGCTATATTGATTGAACTGCCTATACCTTGGCCCTATACTTGGACCTTAACTAAGTTTTGAAAATTATCCAATCATTAAAATCGAATGCGCAAGGTGTAGATAATATTTCTAAAGATATGATACTCCTAACTTTACCTCGTACTCTTGAAGTCATAACAGCTATTATTAACAGGTCTATCACATCGAAATGCTTTCCAGAATTATGGAAAACGGCCCTGGTGCGACCCATTCCTAAGGTACCGAATCCAGTTCACGTGAAAGACCTTCGACCTATCAGTATACTGCCTTGCTTATCGAAAGTAATGGAAAAAGTGGTATGCCGCCAAATGATCGATTATCTTGAATTAAATAATATTTTACCAGTAAATCAATCGGGTTTCCGTCAACATCATAGTACCACTACAGCTTTACTCGACGTTACTGACAATATACTTGCTGCACAGGATAAAGGTCAGGCTACGCTACTGGCACTGCTTGATTTCTCCCGCGCATTCGATACCATTAATATCCCGTTACTATTGTCCAAGCTAAGTTATTATGGTTTTGAAATTGAAACTGTTAGATGGTTTGATAGCTACCTCTGTAACCGTAGACAGTCAGTTGAGCTCCGTACTCTTAATGGTAAGAGTAATTTTTCACACATGTCCCTGGTCCCTAGAGGCGTACCTCAGGGGTCAATATTAGGTCCGATTTTATTTATTTTATACAGCGCCGACGTAATTACATGTATTAAAAATAGCCAGTACCATATGTACGCAGATGACCTCCAGTTGTATATCTCGTGCCGGGCTCAAAATGCGTGCTTACAAGCGAGCAAATTGAACGAGGATCTTAGTCGCATAAATAACTGGTCACACATCAATTCCCTTGTTTTAAATCCTAACAAGTCAAAATACTTAATATTGGGCACAAAAAATCAAATAGAAGCAGTGGAAAGACTTGATGTTAATTTACATATTAATAATGATCCCCTTGTACGTGTGCGCGAAGCTCGTAATCTTGGAATTGTCATGGACAATGAGCTGCGCTTTGAAAAACACTTGCTTGATATTGTGCGTAACTGTTTTTATAGGCTTAAATTATTGTATAAAATTCGCGACTTTCTCGAAGTCGAACTTAGAATACAGTTGTGTGATACACTTGTACTGTCAAAATTAAACTACGGCGACATTGTGTACGGGCCGCGTCTGTTGTCACGAACGCAGAGACTGGTCCAACGAGTGCAGAACGCTTGTGCGCGTTTCTGCTTTCATATTCCGCCGCGCACACACGTTACGCCGTTCCTGAATCGAAATCGTATTTTGAGAATGTCAACTCGTCAAAAACTACACTTAGCTACATTGATGTTTGGCATAGTAAATAAGCAAATCCCCTCGTACCTGTACAAAAAGCTGACGTGGTTTAACAACTCCAGGTCCTCAGCAGTGAGATCATCAAGATTCCTTCAGCTTGTTTATCCACGCCCGCATACGGCAGCATTTCGTGGCAGCTTCCGCTACTCAGCAACCAAGTGTTGGAATAATATACCCCCTCCTCTGCGTGGCTTAAAATCAATACAAGGTTTTAAATCAAAACTTCGAGCACATCTTTTACATGTACAAATTGGTGACTGATTTTAAATTTAAAAGTGTGGGTAGATACTTACCGTTTTACTTTAAAGGTTGCAGTTGGTTTTTATTATTTTTGATGTTATTATTTGTGAATATTATATCTGCTAATGATATTTAAATTGAGGTATGCCGCGACGTAAGTTTGTAACAAGATTTCTGTTAACCGTAGCTATAATTAGCTTGCTTAGTGCTTAGTTGCTTAATGCTTAGTTGCTTATTAGTTTAGTGTTGCCAGCTTAGAATGCGTTTGGACAATACATCTTGTGATGTCTCCCGCTAGTGTTAAGTCCACTTTTATAGTTTTTGGGTAATAAGTTGCCTAAAAATTATAAAAGTTTTGATTATATATTGTTTAGTTTATTTATTTTATTTTATTTCTAGTTTTGGGGCACTCACTGAAAATCAGCGTCACGGTCCCCGTGACAACATGCTGAGTGGGTGTCCTATTTAGCACTTAAGTTGTTCAAGTTGTTTCTTAATTTAATTGTCTTTTAATGCGTGCTAAATAAATACTTTTCTTCTTCTTCTTCTTCTTCTTAACTATACCACAATGTAGGTACAGTACAGTCTATTCATCCTTACGTGTCCTATCATGTAAACAAACTCTTCTTGAAGACATTAATCATTATCACCCTATATTCTAGGATTACACAATAATCACCACTTAAAATTTTGTATACTCAAAGAAGATCACAAATTATTATAATCCTAGAGAAAAGTGTGATAATGATTAACATCTTCATAAAGAGTTTGTTTACATGATAGGACACGTATGTATAAATAGACTTTAGTTGAACTTTCAAGTGTGTAAATAGGACTTAAGAATGCGATATGCTTAATGCAGAGATCATCAGTCATTAAAGAGTGTGTCGAGTGATTCCGCTAAGTGTTCCGCCGTCTGACTCATGGGTCGCGGAAACATGCTTCGACAGCGACATTTAACTTCGTAACTGGTCGCCATTATAAGCTTGTTTACCTTTTCATGAACCTCGTTGACTTGGTTGATATTAAATTGTATTAAACGGGTTGGTAGAGGTCACCTTTTTAAGGTCATGCATGAGCAAAGTTGTGCAAAAAATATGCGCTTATTCGTGAGCATAATAACATCATGTAGGAAATCATAACTTAGGTGATTAGCCACGCGTGAGCCATTATTTAGTTAACCATAATTCTGTAACTGACAAGGTGACAAGCGATTTTAGTTCGAATATCCTATTATACACTCACCTGCAGAAAATTTGGCCCAAAAACTTTTCGTGATTTCAAACTATAAATTGAATAATTTTTAATATAGAAACGTGCATTTTTCTAATTTGGGCCAAATTTTCTGCCGGTGAGTATATACTCGTATAAATTCAGCCACTCTGTTTCTACAGATATCGGTAAATAAAGAAGACAATGTTATCTAATACCTCTCAAAAAGTGTGTGAGAAAAGAAGTAGCATTAATGGCGTTTGTTATTCAGTCTTTTTTTATATATTTCTTTTATAATGTTGCAGGGTACTATTCTGATGATGACAGGCACTAAAGTTTTAACACCCCCTTTATCTTGGTTTATTCATAAGAGTGTTATGTCAATTAACGAAATGAGATGAAATGTACCGAAGAGACAGCTTTATTATACTCTCTGGAAATATCATCATTTTCTAAACTAGGTCATTTCAACAAACCGAGCTGTCGTTAGTTTCGTTCTATTTACGATGACATTAGTGTACATTTTATTAGTTCGTTCAATCTTAAATTGTTGGTTATTTGTCTCTAACCGCTATCCTACTAATATTATAAATACGAAAGTTTAGATGTTTGTTACTCAATCACGGACGAACGGCGGCGGAACGCATTATTATAAAGGTATACAAAGCGTTTGTATTTGTTTTGTTTTGTTTCATTCTACATATTTCAAAACAAAATATTAAAATTCCATTACCAATTTTTTTGTATGGTGAGCCGCTAGAGATTAAGCACGAAAACAATCTCCACCCTGGAGATTGTTTGCGAGAGCGCAATTAAAGTAAAAGGGCAGAACAACGGGTCCCATCCCAAGACGGGATATAGCCGCTAGGGTGATATAGATTTCGTATGTTTATGTTTTGTTTTTTACTTTGCGTACAGGAGGCATGCTCTGCGCGCGAGTCTGGTCGCGTCCTGGAAGCGCGACTGGCGGAGGCCGAGCGCGAGGCGGCGGAGATGCAGGACTTCCTGGCCGCCGAGACCGGGGCGCTGGGGGACTCGCTGCGTGACGCCGAGGCCGAACTGGCGCGCGCTAACAAAGACCTTGAGCGACGGTAACACTACTCTTGTATTACATACTCGTATGTGATTGTGCAGTCAGCCAAGAATGTGGGCTGCCACTTTTGGACTCGTCGAGATTTTTTTCGGTATGGACTCGTAAAATGAGACGGAATTCTTCGGGGGCGAGGCAGACTCACACTTGGTGTATTATTTTAAATTTTATATGATAGACACATGAATGAATGATAAATAGAATCATGATGATTGAAACGCTTTACAAATTTATTCATTCGTGATTTTTTTCAGACGGGCCGAATGCCGTCAGCTGGTGCGCATGTGCGAGCAGCGGCGGCAGGAGGCGCTGGGCGCGGCGGCGCGCGCGCGGTCGGGCGGCGGCGCGGCGCACGCGCTCGACGCGCTCGCGCGCCGCCTCGCGCGCCTCACCGACGCCGTCGCGCGCGCCTACGCGCTGCCGCGCCACGCGCTCGAGCCGTGCGTCTACCACAACGACGCCTTCAGGTACGTCATCATGTGTTGGGTGTGTGGCGGCGGCGGGACTCCATCGACCGGATCGCTCACGCCGTCTACGGGCCTCGCGTGGCTTGTTGACGCCGGGGCCGCATAAGGTCTAGTCGCCGGTTTGCCCTTATGATTCCTTCAAATAATTCGCTTTGAATACTTAACACTGCATTATTTAGTTCATCTTCCTATTTTCAAGTGCCATTCACAGGCTCTCCTTCAGAAAACCCAGTATAACGATGGTCCTCCGCATTCAGTAATTGTAAGCCCATCTTTGCCTGAAACACAGGGTTTTCTAGCTCAGGCACGTACTATTTATTTAGCATCTAATTGTAAGCTCCTAGCCCATAGTTATTATTATTGTACAACATGTTTTTCAATATTTTTTCTGATTCTTATTCAGCCGCAGCGACAGCGGGGAGGCGTTATCCCCCGACGATGATCGCGGAGGACTGCTGTCGGCGGTGGCGCGCGCGCTCCGCTCCGCCTCCGCCCCCGCCCCCGCCCCCGCCTCAGCCCCCGCTCCACCACCGCCACCGCCAGCCGATGATGACCGCTCGAGGGTCTCCGATGATAACGACAACTCCGCCGACCTGCTCGACTCCGAGACCGAGCCGTGTCTCGTCACCGATCCCGGTATCACTCCTTTCATTATTAGGGCATTTCTTCGAGCGTTTCAACTGCCGTGACTTCGGTGGTCGCATTGTTGAAGACACCACTGCAGAGCGGGAGGCCATAGCAGTAGCAGACTGTAGCACAGCAGGCGGGGAGGGCTATCATCCTTATCAAAATGTACCACAGTAGCCTAAGGACATCGTAAATAATACGACCACCGAAGTCACGGCGGTTGAAGCGCGCGAAGAAATGCCCATTAATCATTAAGGAAACTATTAATAACTACTAAAAGTAACTCGGGTATGAAATGTGATGTTGCCGTCACGTTTAAAGAGCAATAGTACCAGTGGCGGAGCGTCCATACAACTCGATTCCCACCGGCTTGCCTAATTTTCAGCCACACCAGTTCTTTTAGTACGGCTCATGAAGAATAAGAAAGGCAAACTATTTCCGGCTTCCCTAAGAATATTTTTGACGCGCCGCCACTGAATAGTACATAATGGTACAAGTGAGGTGCGTTGATCACTACTTCACGTGTAAGTGTGATGATTAAGTACTTCAAGTGTTTCATACGAAGTTTTTCGACACATTTGCGAGGAAAAAAAAAAATTTATAAATAAAAATGTTATCATTAACTTTCTGTAGTTGTTGATTGTAACAGGTTATTTATATTAACCACAGAATAAAAAATCCCCAATTTATAAGAGATAAATAACAAACTTTGAACACACCAAGCGAATGATGCGACAACCACTGAATGGTACCTACGGATGTACTGGCAGCGGCGCGGCGAACTGACGGAGTGAGACCCCCCTGTTAAAGTGTCGTTTCGTTGGCAGAGTGCGCGGAGGAGTGGTGGTCGGGCGCGGAGGCGGGCGGCGCGTGGAGCGGCGAGGAGCTGTCGCCCGAGCGCGAGTCGTGCGACGCCGAGCCCGACTCGGTGTCGGAGCGCGACTCGCTGCGCAACCTGTCCGCCGCCATCGCGCTGCGCCACCGCTCCGAGGCCGAGGATGCTGAAAGAGGTAGTTAGAGTAGCAGTAGCTCGATTCCACTGACACCTCGGATTCGGTTGAAACACTCAACCAATCTCGCTGGAGCTTTTTCTGGCACTTTCTAGCTTTATCTGTCAGTTTGATATTTATGTTTGTGTGAAAGGGACAAAACACATTTTTCACTTCTCATGCTCGAAAAGTGTGTCATATTAGACTTGTGAAGTGGGGCTATATGTATACATATTTATGATTTACAAAACAATTTAATTTGACCAATCAAAATACTTCACCTATTAAATCCACCAATCACAGAACAGTAATTTGACAGATTAAAAATTATTTGGTATAAATATCAACCAACCAGAACACAGCTGTACTAAAATCGACCAATCAGGAAAGACGTTTTTCAGTTCTCTAAAGATTAAGCGGTGTTTATGGTCAAAGCAATTACTCCTCTTAAAAGAAAAAAAAGCGCATGTTGCTTCTCTTTCTTTAATATAGCAAAAGAAAGGGAAGCGAATACGCAAAGCGAACACGCATAGCGAGGCATGGTGCTGGCATTAGAAAAAAAAACAAGCTGTCAAATTAGACATACGCCTGCCAAGAGTTATTCATTTAAGGTGGAAAATTTATGTTTATGTGTTTTCTCGCAATCGAAGTGAAAAGTAGAGTGTATAACTTGGGCCTAAAAGCCATATTACCACTCGAACAATTTTCCCTCTTCGTTCGGGAAAATAACCATCTCGTGGTAGTATGGCTTACTTTAGACCCTTGTCAAACAATCTACTATTAGTTATCAGAGGCACACCTGTGACACGCGAAGGAACGTCAAGCGCTGTGGGTAAGTATGTGTGCGTGCGCTGTCGGTACACGCGTCAATTGTGTGCGTGGACGAATCGCGAGGCGCGCCGGCATCCGATCGGCACCAGGCGGGTCTCTCACGGACGAGGTAACTGAGCTGACCTCGGTGCGGGGGGTTCGTGTCCGTTCTGTATTATACTATATTATTGTATATTTGTGTCAGAGGTTTGTTAAGTTGAATGAATAAGGGGTGTGAATGTTTGATTGTGTGTTGTCAGGGTCGTTGTTGGAGCGCGTGCTGGCGCTCGACAACCGTCTGTCGGAGCTGCTGCGCGCGCTGCGGCTGGCGGCGGCGGCGGCCGCGCTCACCGACGACGCCGACTCCATGAGGCTCGCGCACGCGCTCAAGTCAGTTGCTACCATGGGCCTATTGCATAACAAAGTACAAGCTAATATTATTAGCGGTTTTGGTTGTAACTTGTACTTTTATGTTGCATAATAAAGTACAAGATACAATATACAAGTATCTAAATTACAAGCTAATAATATTAGTACCTGGACTTGTAATTTATAATTTTTTATTGCATAATAAAGTAGCAGTAATAAACTACAAGTTGCAAAATATTAGTACTAATAACTCATATAATTAGTGAATTTTACTAGTTTCTGTTGCAAAATGAAAGCAAAAACACAAATTATTAGAACAAACTTGTAATTATTTCTACGTACGTCAGGGGCACCATATTTTTAAAATATTAGTATTCCGTTGATGAACCGTTAAACCGTTATATCAAAAATGAACCATTTATTAAATTCATCTGATGTCGAAGATGCTGAATTTATTCTACAAAACGAAAACATCGCGAATATAGGTAGGTCCAATCTTTATTTTCTTTTAAAATACCTAGGCTCTGTGCATATTATCCAATACTTTTCCAGGCATCACATCTTATTTCTTTTGTAACGGTTGCGGAAAATGGACCAAATAACACGTCTTTCTTTTCGTTCATTTTTGCCAAAGCGCACATTTTCAATTTTAGTTGTTGTGAATTCACGTTTTCCCGTAATTTTTTTATAATATAGAAATACGTTTGTACTCAAAAACTTCAATTATATTTTGTTGAATACCTGTCGCTGAAAATGTGTCAATATTCAGTCTTCAAATTGCCGCCTAAATGTTACTTTTTTTTTAAAAAGCATGACATAGGCTATTTACTCATTCAGCCAACAAATTTACTAATGATTTGTATAATTTTCTGATAATATTAGCACCAATGTTACAAGTTCCAATAAATATATTATGCAACAGAATATATTAGTACTAGTAATTTGAGATTAGTTTAGAAATATTATTAGCAATTTATGCAACAGGAATATCCTTGTATTATTAGTAAAATCAAAAAAACCGGCCAAGTGCGTGTCGGGCCACGCGCAAGGTAGGGTTCCGTAGTCGTCCACCCGTTACATTATGTGGACTAAGAAGTTCGCAAACTTATATTTACTATGTTTTTGACAGAATTAACAACATTATCTAAGGTATCAATGGAAATTGTACGAAGGTTTGCTTTTGCAAAGTACATTTCTGAAGTTCGACTATTACTCGTTAACTAGTAATGTCTACTTAGCTGTGATAATTTTCCTTTTAAATTCATTGTATATACTACTACCATGATTTTTTTCACATGCCTAGTAGCCACCGTTTAGCTGGCAGGGGGGGGGGACACTTGACCATAACAAAAATTATCACTTCAAAGCTTAATATCACGCCAACCTATTCTTTAATCAAAAAATGTTTTTAGAAACCTTATAATATTTTTGAAAGAGCTATCCAACGATACCCCACACGATGGGGTTTGGAAGAAAAAAAAATTGCACCACCACTTTACATGTAGGGGAGGTACCCTGAAAAAAAAATTTTTTTAAGATTTTATTCTACCGTTTTGTCGGCGTCATTGATATGTATACTCATGCCAAATTACAGCTTTCTAGTACTAACGGTTACTGAGAAAAACGGGGGTCGGACGGACGGACGGACATGGCGAAACTATAAGGGTTCCTGGTTTACTACGGAACCCTAAAAATGGTTATGCAACACAAATAAGTACGACTTGTAAATCATTGACTTGTAACTGGTATTATTTCCTAGTATTATTAGGAAACTTATGCAATAGGCCCCATATCGTGGGAACCATATCGGCCTGAGGAAACAGTAGTAGATCACAATCTACATCACACACACACCACACACACACACACACCACACACACACCCCACACACCCCACACACACACGCACACACACGCACACACATACACATCTCAAGGGAGCAAAATTATATATTTACGGCGATGGATTCTACAATAGAAATTTGAGGATTTGTAGGATGTTGGGCATAACGAGGGATTCAAGTATTTCCGCCCAAGACGGCAATATTTTGCTTCCGAGTGTCATATACTGCTTTTCACACCTATGAACAAAAGAGTCATTGTTGCCCTCAAATGAGGGAAGAAAAGTCCGACTTGAATCCCTCATTCGAGGGCAATGTGCAACGTTAAACAAATCTGACAGTTAGACGATAAACAACAGTAGAATGAGAAATACTCTTTCACATACGATTAGTTTGTAATTTATATAAAAAGTAACAGTATGGTTAATTTGTTTTGAGGTTTACTTTACGAAAACAAAATAGCATCGGACATCGTACCACATTTGCGAGCCTCTACAAATACAGCAAATAAACAACACGGTATTCTATCATAATATAAATTTTGTATAGCACTGCTAGATGTTAGATTTAGGTACATTTTAATTTATTATTAAAATAATTGTAGCTTCCCAGCTAGTATAACGCAGAATGGTAATGTCTAACGTCCGATGATGTGTGAGGCTAGAAGTCACTAGAATCTATATATTATTAGTAATTAATTAGATCCCATATCCTATATATTAAATCTCACTACATAATTGTATTAGGACGAGTAAAGCATTCCATTAAAAAAAAAACTGCAGGAGTAGACAGATTTGACCATAGGTCGCTATAACATGCTAACGCTATTAAACCACCACAACCTTCGATAGTCCACTCCCCTAACCACAAATACAAATTCCAGAGACAAAATAGACGTAACGGAGAAGAACGTAGCGGACGTGGTGGTGAAGAAGCTAGCGGAGCTCGACGCCAGCAAGAACATGATGGAGCAGTACCGCCACTCCGTAGAAGTGAGTACACACCTCCCTAACATACCTAATAGTTATTTACGATACAAGGGTTGTAAAACAAAGAAAGGCCGATATCGCAGATGTTTGGGGCCCGAGCCGCAGGCGAGGGTCTCAAATATGCGAGAGAGGGCTTTCTGTTTTACGACCCGTGTTTTGTACACAATTTTACGTCACCACTTGGCCAAAAAGTGGGTTTTTCTGATCGCGCAGCGTGCAGAAAAACGCGCTTTTTGGCAAGGTGTGGTGTAAAGATTTGTATTTATACTCATAACGATAATGCCACAAAAGGGTATTAAACAAAGGTAAAAATAAATTATTTTTTACTTGACTAATAAAAGATCTAACGAAAATACTCGGAAAACATCAATTATTAATTTATTTTAGCTAATTGAAAGATTTTATAAGCATAAAGATTTAAAAAGGACGCTGATTTGAACACACCAATTCATACTGTCTTAGTGACGTGACTAAAGACAGTATGTCCTTACAAACTTCATACTAACAGAGCGTTTTTGACATTTAATAAAAAGTTGCTGATTTGACTATGAGTAAAATAACGTATTTATATGCGTACTTGTACGAGCCTTTAAAGTTTCGTTTCTGTGTATAGTGCATGTCATCCACGAAGGTGCGCCACTCCAAACACCAATCCGTACAATTGCGCATACATTAATATGATATTCGCTGTGGAGGGACGCGTCGTCGTAGATGACACGCACTATAGCGATATGAACGCGTCGCCGCTTAGTTCTGATTTTGTAAGTAGGTACAGTCACCTACAATAATATCTGACAGGACAAAGGCAAAAATAACTGACTCGCTCTTATAGCTTTAGTCGTGGAATTAAATGTTTGTCACTTTTTGGACCTTAATGTGATTAAATTGGCGAGCAATGCATTGTATGATAGTTTTGGGAGCCTTGTTCTCTCAGGTATGTGTTGCAAAGGTGACACGATAAAATGTAATCTTTTTTCTCTATGCTTTTACTGTGTATCCATATAATTATTTGGAAATTATGTTTTGTATCTACTTATAACGTTTTTCATGCAATGAGATAAGAGGGTTTTATAAATACTTTTTATTTGAGTACCTACTTGATTAGATTGCAGTATTTGATTGTATTATAATAGGTTTGTTTTTATTATAAAATACTGTACTAAGCGTTTAATTATGCAAAAAAAAACAATAAACAGAGGCACTGACCACAAAATCTTCAACTGACCCAAACATATTTTTCAAGACGAATTTGCATGTCAAGTAGCACTCCAGTACTCCGCGCAACTCAGTACAAAAAATTGATATCCGAGGATAGTATGGAATATTCGAGGCGGATAATGGCGGCAGTATTGGATTTACATGGCAATAGGGATGTAGACTCAAAATTTTTTAACACTTCAATAGAAAGAAGACATAAAACTATGCCAAATAGTAAAAATCCTATTCAAATATCTCAAAAAATAACGAAGCTACAACGGTTACAATGTTCGTAGTTAGAGAGAGAAAGTGCTACAATTCAATTCAATTATTTATTAATAAAATGTTGCATTTTACATGTCATACCTAACCGTGACGTCACTGTTAAGTAGCACCATAGTAAATGACGATCGTTCAATACAAAGGTGCGTTTTGCGGAAAAGGGACAGAACACACCCGCTCTTAAAACTTTGAAGACTTATAATTACGTAATTATTTATTTTTTGAATTACTTTTTTCGCCATTTGATTGAGAATTTGAGCCCTTATGTAGAAAATTTGGATTTATTGATTTTCTTTTATAGTGTCGTCATCCCTATTGCTGTCAATTCGCGTTCATTGTCTAGTATGAGAGTCCCGTCTCTTAAAACGTCAGTGATTATATTACCTTTGTCCAGTACCAACAGTAATGTTAGTGCCGTTAACTGGTTTAATGTGAAACAGGTATTTACACAATTCAGGCCCTGCTTGGCGATCTCGAGTCAAGAATAAGACGGACAGGTTAATATTACTCATTCGCTGGTTCGGCCTTCTCACCGCTTCTAGAAGCACTCTTGGACAAGTCACCGTGTCCTATCCTGGCACTGTAGAATCGATTGCATTACCGGGTTTGGCGCAACTTACGCCAACAATCAAATATTTTCTATTTTTATTGTTACGGAAAGTAATGAATAAACTCTTGCTTAATTGGGATATATTTATTTCGGTTACCATCATTCGTACTAAGTACCCTTACCATGAGTTTGCAATGCTTGCATTACCGTACTCGCTAGCGACTGCGTAAACGATTTAGTATGGACAAAAGTACAGCGCCTTTGGCGGTTACGCAATAGAACTAAGAATCGCCATACTAAATCGTTTACGCAGTCGCTAGCGAGTACGGTAATGTAAACATTGCAAACTCATGGTAAGGGTAAAGGTCATCTTACAACTTACATCCTGCTATTTATGTCACATATCTGCAACAAGATAAAAAAAAAAATGTAAACATTTTGTGATACAGTTTTCTGCATTTTCGTAATTGAATATTCTAACAAAAAATCCTTTGATGCAATCGATTTTACTAAAAGATATTAACAACTTTCACTATTTTAATTATACTGTATTATATTATTATTCAATAACGCTATCCATTTATTTTTATCAACCAGCTATGTATATAATTAATTATAATGGGAGTAATATGTATTAATGTTTAATATATGTATAATACCAGAGGATAGAACGTGGTGACTCGGTCGGTTACCCGCTTTACCGCGACGACCTTACCCAGTACGCACTTTTGTAAATAAACACAAAATTACCTACATACAATCGAAATTTGTGGGATGTGAATAACAAACCTGGTTATATTGTGTATATTGTAAATAACGATATAATAGCTGTACCTATTTTGCAACTGTATTGGCAGCATTTATTTTGCTGCGTCACCATTGTTTCGCTGATAAAATATGTTTAAACCACAAGTTGGCAAGGCGTTAAACAATATGGGTTATATAGGTACAGAAACAAAACTTTAAATCTCTTCGAATATATTGCTTTTAAGGCAGTATTATTGCATTGTATTAGATTGAACCTATTTAATGCAAGGAAAGACAAATTATTCTCTGTATGGCCCATATACCGCACTGTCCGACTTGTGTTCCGGTTATTGGGTATTGTTGACACTCACCGTGTTTCAGGCGCTCAAAAAACAATTGGCACAAACCGGTGAAGACGACGACTTGGAATTCGTCGAAGAGGTAAAATCAACCTTTATAATTTCTTACGAACCGAAATGTTAACGTAACATAAATGGAAAAATGTTGTAGCGCATTACGGCTCAGCATACGAAGCGTTGCTTCGCCTCTAATGTGGTATTTTCACCTATTTACCGCCATGTAAGTTGTGCCTCACACGCCAAATTCTTCGTAGCAAAATACTGCAAGTGAACCTTGCTGCACTACGTAGCTTGCCTTTACATCCATTTGATCGACTCGATATGAAGGTATTGGCGTGTGGGGCACCTAATGTCCTGACTTTATATCAAGTCAATGGCGGTGAAAAGATTAAACAAAGTGATGTATTGTTCACGAGCGACGCTCTCATTAGCCAGTCTCTTCTTTCCAGTCGCCGTGTTTGAAATGGGCCAGGATGATGATTTTATTTATCGTATGGCAATTATTTAGAACCGCTAGAAGAGAAGACAAGTACGGTTGCCAGTTTGTTGCACCGTTAGCACCACCCAGGGGTCACGTGGAGGGGAGCATGGGGTACTCGCTAAGGACGTTTTGCAATTTCACCACCTTTGTCAAGCGAGTGGGCAACTTGACTGATCATCATCCTTCTAGCGTTATCCCGGTACAGTTGCATCCCGAAATATGCCCGGGCCGCGACCTAATCCCAAGATTCGGCGGTGGCACTAGTTTTTACAGAGACGACTGCCATCTGACTTTTCAACCCCAGGGGAAACTAGACCTTTTTGGGATTAGGCATCGTCGAGGGAGGGGGCAATTTGTAAGCTGTAAGGCCTGAGTGGACGCTCGGAGCGGAGCGTTCGGCGGGGCGTGCAGCGGGGCGGGCGAGCGTGCATAATATTTGTGCAGCGGCGACTCAGGACACTAGTATGAGTTTCAATTGTTTAACATGCACGCCCAAGTTGGGTGGCCCAACTCGAGCGTCTACCCAGGCCTTACAGCTTACACTTAGAAGTTGTCGAGCCGCCCAAAGGCCTCAACACGTGGGCAAGTTGACCAATAATGACGGTGATTGCAGGAGCTGTCCGTGTGTTCGGAGACGGAGCGTCGCTCGCGCTACGAGGCGCTGGACGCGGCGCTGGGCGCGCTGGGCGCGCGGCAGGCGCTGGTGCGCGCGTGGCCGCGGCTGCACGCGCTGCAGCGCCGGCTCGAGCGGCTCGCCTTCGCCGTCGCGCAGCCGCCGCACCCGCCGCACCCGCCGCACCCGCCGCACCCGCCGCAACCGAGGATGACCGTTGCGCCAGCGCCGCTACACACTACTGCGTAATCCCGGCTCTAGTTCTCGACTTCACTCTACTTAATATCCTTATGTCCCCCGTATAGGCCAGAGGGCGTCCACAGGACGTCCGCGGCGCATTATCTCGCTCCACGTCTTCCCGATCTTCTTCGCCTCTTCTGCGGGTGTGCATCGCCAGGTCTGTTTGGGTCGGCCCCGCTTGCGTTTTCCTTGTGGATTCCAATCGAGCGCTCGCTTAGGAATGTGAACGGCTCTAGTTCGCTGCCCTCCTAACCGGGCCTAGGGCGCATCCACCTCATTTGACAGCACGCTGACTTGGCGGTTGTCATCCCGTTGAGAATTGTAATTTTTCGCATACAGATAGATTATAGAGAAAATTTAAAACATCTTTACTTGTATAAAGTAGCCGATACGATGCCTACTTGTCGTCGCAATTGCCTCGGATCCCGTTTGAAAAGCTTATTTTCCTGCTATACTGAAATTAAAAAAAGAGATGAAAACGGAATGGAATAGACATTATTTACGCGGGTCAATTCGAATTCAAGTAGATACCTATTAAAAATAAATTATCCCTCGAGACATTAACGTCACCTTAAATGTGATTTTCTTACTTAGGTACGAGTATATAGCTTGTAAAGGTTTTCGTAACCTTACTAAAATCGATTTGAATAATATTAATAGGGTGCGTATTAGGAGGTATACGTCAACGGTGCCAAATAAGTTTTTTGTCGCGCACCTTCTGGGCTTCGATGGATCAATATGAATAGATAAATTTGTCAATTTCAAAAGCAATTTCGCATGACGCTAACTTTTAATCGACTTATCGTTAGAAAATTTTAATACATTTATGCAGGTCATAAACGTAAATTTATTATCCTAATTATTAAATTGAAAATTAATAACATTTCGACTATACGATCTCTGATAAAAATAATGCGTATACGGTGATAAGGAGATATTATGATGATGATAATATGGAATATCGCGATTTCTGTAGTGAAAGCCCAAATAAATTTACATAATGAATGTATTAACATTAGATAAACATTGTTGCATAAAATGTTTGGCATAGACTATAGACAATTGCAAGATACCTAGTTAGAATGCGATCGAGCTTAATGAAGTCTAGCTTCGGACGAGAGGTCTATGTGTAGCTAGACTCAGAGCAAACATTGTCGGGACCGAGGTAATTTTCACTTGTCATCACAAAATGCCTGTAAGATAAGCTTTAAAGTTGGCAGATATGTCATTTTTTGTTTGTGTGTTGATGAACAACTGAAACCGACTCGGTCCCTCTTTGTAATGGTTTGGTTTGGGTTTACCTGTAGGAGTTATCCGTCCTTCCATGACAGATTATTCCTAAAAAAACTTGCCTGTATGTAGAGAGCGCGTACAAATGTGTTGTAAAAATATGACAAATATGAAGCCATATTAGTAAAGTCTACGCTCTCTCCTAATAATTTAAATGATGGCAATGAATTTTAAATAAGACTAATAAATCTAGAAAGGTCTATCGTTACTTGATAAATATTGAATTACATTCACAGGCTAACAGAAATGGATGCCCTATTGAACTTTATAAGTACATATAATTAATGTTAGATTTAGATAGGGAATGGTTGGTAATGTAATGTATCATTTCCAAGGGACCTGGATAACGATCACACTAGATTGATCTCAATTACTCGCGTGCAAACAGGTTATTTTAAATTATAATTATGAATTACACGTACATTACTTTTAAGTTTGACGCTGAAATGATGTTAGTCTATTGGATATTTCACTTTAACACTAATGTAATAGAGCTTGTATTACATAAACACTGTCTTCTAATTGTATGTTTGTAATGAATACTTTATGTGCACTTTTTTTTGATGTGAAGACAGAATATCAATAGAATTAACATCACCTGTCCGTGTCAAAGTATCAGTAATGTAATAATACTGTATCATCTTGTATTTTTTACCTTATTACGATTATAAATACTATTCCGTGTAATATATTGCTTTTCTTACTATTATGTAGCGCTAAGTACTAATTTATATATTTCATTCCTAAGAGCATTTATAAATTTCCATCCGTGAATTATTTTTGAAATGTAAATTATATGAAAAATTTCTGGATTTCTATAATTTTAAGTGCCATTAGTGGTAGGCCATGTAGACCGCAGCGCGGATATCGTTAGCGAGCCGAAGTTCCGTCATGCGAGGACTTCTCTATTGATAAATGAAATTGGTAAATGGCTAGAAAAATATATTATACATAAATATTTGTGGGTGGCAGGCTCTAATCAAATGTTTTGCATCTAGTCACAACAAACTACTTTATTATACATCTGCTTCATATTAGTAGCTCTTCATACATTACGCATCATGAAAATATTTTTTTCATAGACAGCTACGAAATCAATTTTGTATGTTTTCGCTTGGCTGTGGCTGTATTTTTTTGCCTAAATACTAATTGTATTTTGCCCTTCGTATATGTAGTCAAAATATTGGTAGTTTTATCAAATAGTGTTCTTCAAGGTTCGTATCTAGCCCAAATTCCGGCAGTGTATTTACGATGAGTCACGCGTAGGGCTAATACATTTGAAAACATAACATTATTTTGATTATGTTGCCTATTAAGGCACTGCACTGGTATTATTATATTGATGTAAAGATGTAATAAAGTAGAGTAGACTAATGTTGTTATTCATAAACGCTAGAAAACATTGAAAAAATCTCATGGTTCAAAATAATTTCCATTCCAAATATACCTCAGAAACCGATGCACAACCTCTACCCTACCCTACGCATCGCCGGCTAGGCGGGTTTATGGCAGTGATTGTGTTATTATAGCTGTCTTCATCTGACGCTTACATTGATATTGGTAAGAAAGAGACAAGCCATCTTAACTATCACGGCATGTATGTTTTATGGATAACAGTATTAATATTTGCAAGCTGACAACATATGAGACTGATATTGTATTTTAGTTGTTGTTGAAGTTTGGAATATTGAGTGTTAATTGTTTATTTATGTGGGAGCAGCCTCTAGTGCCACCATTACAAAATGCACGTTACGTTCTCTTATTGGATAAGTTACAATCTTGTGTAATACTTTTCTTTATAGAAACCAAGTAGCCATAGTACTAACGCCTCAATGAGTCAGTAACCGCTTCGTCCAACACGCCGCTTGCTGGTGCTAAGTACACTGTTGATTATGTTATAAAAATCGGAAGACTTCTAGTATTGTAATGCCCAGTTATTGCAAATTTATCCTTACATTTGTAATAAATAAGAATCAAATTGTGAAATCATGTGATGTAAATAATGTGTAAATAAAATATTGAGAAATCTAAGTCTGTTTCTTTTTTATTGATATCGTGTTCAGCCATTCTGAGGAAAGAATTGCTGTTATAACCTCTTGACCGCCAAAGTCACATATAGATGACAAGAGCAGCCGTGCCTACAACGCCACTGTCATCACAACATTGGTGAAAATAACATTTTAGTTAGCCACTTCCAGGCTACGAAGCAGCGCCAGCGCCATCTAGTTTTATTACCGAATTTTGAGGTATTTCAGAGTTACGTTTTTTTGTATGCAACTGTCGGTCCTATTTGGTGTAGGCCGTAGGGTTAGGAAAGTGTTTCGGTTTTTCATGTTTTATAGGAGCAATAAATACGACCATAAATGATTTTGAGACATTTATTCGACATATATCCATTAACATAATATTACATTTAATTGTTACAATTTTCCACTAGTTTTTTTTCTGATTGCTCAGCCTTCCTAAGGGTCATTAGCTAGTCAAATTACTGCAAATAGAGGATGGTGCTGAAAAAATATAACCATTACAACTTTATATTTTAATTCTCTGACATTAACAAACCTGGGCGGACATTGGAGTACCTAAGTTCAAGGACACTATAACAAGTTTCGAATCATTGAGTTCAAAGTTTAATAAATTGCTATCATGCTCAGTTACAATATACAAATGAAGGCTATGAACTAATTATGCTTATTACTTTGACGTGTACACGAATTTTATACGATTATTAATTGTCATCTCCAAGAGAAGAATCCGTGTGAAGATGAAATTGATGAATTAAAAATAATATTTTGGATAGTTATCTAGGAGTGCTCCTTTTTCATATTATTGTATAATAAAGTGCAGCTTGTTTCGTACATAGATATAAGCATTTATGCTTTTGTCACCAAACGTGACCCACAAAACTATTCTAAAGGGAAGATTCGGGTCGAAAGTGGGCCGAAAGAACACCAAACGATAGTTATAAACTTTCAGTAAAAAGAGGTGTTACAACGTGATTAGAACCGTGCGCCCAACAAAAAGGTTAACCCTAGAAGTATATTACAGTTATATCAGTCAGTGGGCTGCGAACATTGAACATTAAGAATACACATATTATATAAGTATCACCCTATCTAAAGTCAGGACGACATACCATCGCACTCATAGATCCACGCACGCCTTTCATCTCATTAACTATACAATATAATTATTAAATACATCTTCAAAACAGTAAAATTCAAATTCACTTGTTCGATTTCATGATACGTCTAATATACAACATCAATAAATACCTCGTGTGCCAGTCGCGCACGATTGCGAAATGCATTTGAAGGGCTCGCCTGCATCGTGTAATTCATAAATAAATGGAAACTTATTAGGTACAACAAGGAATGAAACCTTAAATCAGCGTGTAGGTACATTTAAAGAACGTTACTAAAGTTGGAACATGCTTGGGGCTTACCGCAAAACTTATGGTGATGAGCTGATGAGATGGGTAGGTCTCATTAGCCCCATCAATAGGCAAGGATTGTTCTATGACCATGCTAGCTTGCACTATCCAATAATGATCGGTATAAACCAGACAAATTCACCACTATTGCATAACGAACATAACGTCAATAAGTCATAAAACAAATGCAATTTTATGTGAAAACCCTACAGTTTGTACAACATGAATAGAAAGATTTGGCTACCTTTTACCAAGCATTGACCTGAAAATCCTCTAAAAACGAGTATCTGTCTTTTTAAAACATTTCGTGGCAAAAACAAATGGATAGTGCTTGCTGGCGATCCGCTAGCGATGTGGGTGGATATCACAGGGTTAGTTTCTCTACTCAAATAAGTTCTAATTCTAAATACCGTTCGCTACAAAACATACACAAAGTAGACTAAGTATATAAATTAACCAAAATTCCCTACTGTCTGTAGCAGACCCCAATAGATACAATACCGTGTTGAACGTACATAAATATATCAACCCTTCTAGTAATGTTTGAGTATACCCTAATACTTATCATTTACTCTACAGCAATCTTCATCACAGTACTTAAATACTACTTTCATTTTAAAACCTCATCTCGCATTTGATGACAAAACCGTACTCAAGGTAAATGTATGCTACACAAAATACCGAAAAGGAAGTTGAATAAAAACTTAAAGAAAAACTGTATTCAACATAATTTAAATCGATTATTAGTTCTCCAACAGAATAGCAGCTTAATTAGTGCAGTCTTAAATTAAATTATTTCCTGAAGTCAAAAGACTAGTAAAATTGCCGTGCACATGATGACATGACCCACCAGGAGTAAAGTTTAATCACTAAATTCGTTTCTCACTCTGCTAAAATACTACACACCCCATCGTAGATTTTACAGTGACATGCAACATATGTATACTCAAATGTATGTCTTTAGAGATATCCAAGGTGATACATCCAAACGAAGAAAAGTGCGTTCACTGTTGTGGCCCATTTAGCTTGACTATTTACTGTTAAGAAAGTGTGCACAACTGTGAATTAAATTTTTGTATTATTCTAATAACAATTGCAATATTGTTTAATAGGTTTAATACATTTACTGCAAGCCGTTTTGTCACGTTACAGGCGGAGCAAATAGCAAGTTTGATCCGCTCTGTAGCGAAAACTCACTGTGTACGGAGAACTCGGCTAGCGGGTTCTTGGCAGCGAAAGTACCGTATTATTGGCTTTACGTGATAGTGCCACAAATACTTGCTACAGGTTATCAATCATGCAGTATTTGTTTATTTATTTGTAAAATGCCCTATTTCATTTAGAATGTAGTCCTTATAAATGGATATGAAGTAGAAAAATACAGATGTTTGTAAGCCGTGACAAACATTAGTACACTAGAGAAAACAAAAATAACCTAATAAAGATAATTTTAACCCATGTGTCTATATTGTATGTTTTAATACATCGCTAATGTTACGACGGTTATTGAAAAATTACCGTAGTGAACCAAGTTCGTTGTTGGAATCGGCTATTTTTATCTGACGCCATATTAGATTCAAGGATTGTACATACACATTGGGCCGTCAGAGTTGTATACATTCGACTGTCCACAGCATCACGGTGAATCATCGAATTAATTAGGTATAGTCGAGGAATACAAAGGTTCGCCAATTTTCGACTTTATTTTAATGACATTATGGTCCACAAAAAGTGATGAACATTTCATTCCGCGACTCCAGTAAGCGTCAATAAGATTTGAGTAAAACATGTTCTTATTTTAGTGCGACTAAAGGCCGATTTACATTGGCAAGAACTAGCATACAAAGTTCTTTACATTGCAGGGCTGCGTGCTACCGAGGTAAGATGAATACGATCAAACCCTGCAATGTACTCAAAATTGCTCACAAGTCCTTGCGTCTAAACCGCGCTTCAAACGCACGCGTCTTCGGGATGGTAGAGCTGCTATGAAAATCTACCATAAATAATAAAATATCCCGATTGCAAATCTAAATATTCCTTAGATAAATACATAATAAATTATAGTAATAATGCTTGACTTAATAGTCCACATACATACGTCAAACAAATACATCTAATGTATGTATGAATCTACATACTTATATACTAATTTTAACCCACTTAAAAGTATGAAATTTGGTCATCTGTCTAGGAAAACTGAATACATCTGTGGGCCAAATTTCATACATTTAGGTATAATTACTATATGAATTAATTTACAGCTTTTTATACAATTTATATTAGATAATGGACACATCAAAGTTAATGGTCGTTGTTGTTTTAGTTTTTATTTTGTAAAATGGAACGCATATATAATTGATTTTGATTTACTAAACGTGACAAATGTTAGGTAAATTAGGTTCCCTCTTTATTACAAACACAGAATAACAGCGAATGACATATAAATTAAAAGCCATGTGTTTAAATTAGGTTTAAAATTAACAAGGTCACTATTTTATTGAAAATACCATACGAAAGTGACAACCATATACAAAACTATTAATTTGAGTTTGACACAGACATATGCCCTTATTCCATTGGATTACTTTATTTCATTAAAAATCGATATGGGTATTGTCATCTTCAAGGGTCCTCGGGGTGCCGATCACGAAAATCCAAGATGGCAGACATTTAATTTTCTTAAAAATCGATATGGCTGTCTTTATCGTGGTTCCTCGGGGTGCCGATTACGATAATGATATGCATTAAGAGCATATGCCAGTGTCGTTCAGTATAGGTCCATTCACGAAAACTGGCGCGTGATGTCTACGAAATTAATGACAGTTTCATACATTTTCCGTGCCGGCTTTCGTGAAGCGAACTATAATTTACCTGTATATATTTTACGCAGTGCTTTCTCCATCGTGGTGGTTAAACGTGAAACATTAGTGTTCAATAAACGAACACGCAATATTATGAATTCTACAAGTTAGGGATACACATAAAGTATGTATGTATGTAAATACTTTATTGTACACAAGACAAGAGAAAGAAACAATACAGACAAAATAGATTATACATGTACAAAGGCGAACTTATCCCTGTAAGGGATCTCTTCCAGTTAACCTTTGAGCAATTGAGTGGAGAATAGGAACCAAACGATAGACAAACCAACACGTGTACAAATATATATTTATACTACACATAAATAAACAACTAAATATATATATATATATATATATACTATATATATATAAATATACCTACCCAAAATTAAATACATAAATATACCCATAAATATTGTATCCATATAATTCACAAGTTATCTAAAGGCAGGTAATAAATGCCTACACTTATTCAAAAACAACCACAGACTTTGACATGACCGTTGCGCCCCTATGATAGAAGCACTCTAATAAAATTGAAATTGAATCAACAGGAATAAAAAGTATATTGCAACTACAATGATTTGATTTAGCTATATATACATCTTGTGATAGTGATTTTTCCTCAGATTGGCTTTATTGTTTCACACCAATTAGATTCTTTATTTTATCTGCAAAATACAGTTGCGTTAAGGGAATACAATATCGGATCACAAACATCGAAACATGTGTACACGTGCTCAAGAATATCAACTAGTGTTCAGATAATTTTGAATAAATCTTTTGCTCTTAAGATAAACCCGTCCTCTGCCAGCGAAAAAACAAAACATTCTTTTGTTATCCGGCCGGGGATCCCGGTCACCGGCAGCGGACGGCTTACGAACGACTGTACCTCGAGTGCACGAGCGCCATAGTCATTTTTTATTTATCTCAGAGATCAATTGAGCACACAACTACTAACTGTGGCAGAATATTAATGTCACGTTAGATCGATGAATAGATTGAAACTTCGTGACATGAGACGAATTAGATTGACTACAGCGCTCACATAGACAAAGCATAGTTTGCCAAAGGCCGTGGCCCTACACGACTGTTGTGAATCCAACTTGTGTAATCATTTTCCGATTGAGCCGCTCAACTCGATTTACCTGCGGCGCACAGCTATCGAGGCATTGTGTCTGGAAAGTCTATTACTTTACCTAAGACGTTATCCAGAGCAACGCTCGCATGTTTAAGTGGACAGCGATTGCACCGCTCAACGAGATTTCTGTACGGAGACATTTGTGTCTGGATAGCCCTGCTACGAATTTACCTAAGATTTTACCTCCTCGCATGTTTAGGTGGAGAGGTACAGACGGTGGTAGTCGTTGGCACCGAACGCTGCGTTGCACTTGGGGCACTTCCGCTGTCTCGTCTCGTAGCGGGTGCGGAGGCAGTCCCAGCAGAACACGTGGAAGCATTTCGTTAGTACTGCGTCCTTGCGTTTCACCTGTGGAGGGGACATGATTATAGATTAATTTGACTTGTATGGTGCGCGCCCCTCCACAGCCTAATCCGTATAATTGCGCATAGATTAGTATGAGATTCGCCGTGGAGGGGCGGGTCGTCGTGGATGACACGCACCAACTAAGAACGCCAACAAGCATAAAAAGATTTTTTCTCAAAAATGGCCCGCAAACTGGACTTTAGTCGCTACATATTGGAAGGTAAAGTGTATAGTTTAAGGTCAGATCCAAATTAAAAAGTAAAAAACATTGCAGGCCACATATATGGCCTGCAATGTCACATATAAATTCCTTTATTTGTCGAGTTATAAACTTTTTAAAATGTAGAAACTGTCATATAAAAGGAGGCACATGTCGTATTCAGCCAATTCAGCTCGTATTTTTCTGTTGAAAACGAGACGTTTTTTTATGTGTCTCGAATAATTTGCGTTTTTCGGTGGAAAAATACACTTGCGATTCTGTTAAAAAAAATAAACGGCGGGAAAACATGATGTTTTTGACGTTTTAAGGTTATGTTTATCAAATCTTAATTAAATTTTTGTCGTATTTTCCCCATTTTTGAGAAAAGCACTATATTAGCCTCGGCCGGAATGGCAATTGCAGGCTTCGTATTATAATTAAACGGACTCGCAAGCTCGTCCGTTTAAACAAATACTCAGCCTGCAATTGCTCCCTTCCCGGCCACGGCAATAATGTACTATTGTTACGCTATAAACGACTAGACGATTGACGTACCTTGCAGGAGGGGCACGTGAGCGTCTCCTTGTACTCTCGGATCTCCTCGAGCAAGACTTCGTCCATGCTGCTGCCGGCCTGCTCCATCTTCTTCATGCGCTCCGCCTTGCGACGCAGCACCGCTAACTCCTCCTGGACATTATCACATTATGGTCGCTTTTATACTTTACCGTGGACGTGCACGCCCACGATATTCTCTATGGTTTCATTCATAAATTGACATTAGCATAGACTATAGACTTTAGACTAACTAGACATAAGACTCACGTGTAATCTCTTTGTCTTGTACGCCTCCGCTTCTAACGCGCTTGTCTTCTCCGCGACCACTTGTTGAGCCTCTTTCATCTGAGCGTGGTATTTCTCTGTAATAATACATTCAACGGGTTATGCGTGAAGTTAACAGACAGACACACTTTTGCATTTATAATATTAGTATGTATAGGTGCATCTCCATGGCTTGCTGCCGCAACAGCAGCTCCTTCTCGACGGCCGACAGCGTGATTGGAAAGTATCAAGGTTGGTTACCTAAATGCAGCTTGAGAAAGTATCAAGATTGGTTACCTAAATGCAGCTTGAGGTCTGCGGCGGACTGCGCCGACTCGATGGCCTTCCGCTTGTGCATCTCCATGGCCTGCTGGCGCAACAGCAGCTCCTTCTCGACGGCCGACAGCGTGGTCTGAAGCAGACGCTCTTTCTCTTCTAGACGCCGCGCCACCGCGCCCATCGACTCGATCTGCTGGTCCCGCGTCACCACCTACAAGTACAGTCACGAATTTTAATTTGGCACTCCCTTAAGGTTGACAGTCCTGTCAAACTGTAAAGAAATTCAAAGAAAAAGTTTGCGAAATGGCTCATATATTAACGAGCGTGACCGTACAACGTACGTATATGATCATCTTGTCCGCATCAAATTTTACCACGGTAGAATAGTGCTGACGGTCTTTGCGAAACGCGACGGAAGAGCTAAATATGGGTCGCCAGGTCGCGAGATGGGCTGATGATATAATTGATACAGCGAAGGTAGGGAAGAAATGGCTGCAAAGAACCCAGTATCGGAAAATGGCGTGCTGACGAGAAGAACTACAACACAGGTGAAAAAGGGTTGAAAGGGACAAGAATAAAGTACTGAGATCAAGGGTGTCATATGCACTAAGTCTTGATGAAAACCTTGCAATAAAGAGTGGACATTACATTGATAGAGATAAAGACATCTTCGATTTGGCAGGCACCACTGAGTCCTCATAACTAGGCATCTGTCAAAGATGAAAATATAATCTGTTGTCCAAACGACTCTCCTTCTCCTGTAACGAGTTCTGCTTTTGCTTAAGGTGGGTTGCACCAAAACGTCTGTAATCGCAAGAAGTGTTCGTTAAAATCGAATTGTAAAGAAAATTTCTATGGAAAGACAGCTGCCGGCGCCATATTTATCGCTTTTATAAGGTCGATTTACAAGAACTTGCGTGTAATTTTCGGTGAATTTTCATTACATTGCAGAATTTGATCGTATTCATCTTACCTTGGTAGCTAGCAGCCCCGCAATGTAATGGAAACTCGCAAGTATACTCGCCTTCTCCTGCAGCAGTTGCTTCTCCTCGCGCAGCAGTTTGTGCAGCGAGTTGGCCTTGATCCGCTCCGAAATGAGCTTGAAGTTGGCATCGTCCTCTCTCAGTTGCTGGATCAGTCTAGAGTTCTACTCTGCTTAACCTCGAACGCCTGCCCAGATCCTCGCGTCTCATTAAGCAACGTAATTTTCGGTGAATTTTCATTACATTGCAGAGTTTGATCGTGTTCATCTTACCTCACCCGCATCTTACCAGCAATGTACTTAAAGAATACTCGCCTTCTCCTGCAGCAGTTGTTTCTCCTCGCGCAGCAGTTTGTGCAGCGAGTTGGCCTTGATCCGCTCCGACATGAGCTTGAAGTTGGCATCGTCCTTCTCTCTCAGTTGCTGGATCAGTCTAGAGTTCTGCTCCTGCATGTCCTCGAACGCCTGCCCGGTCACTTCCATCTCGTTCAGTAACGCTTCTTCTTCCTGCAATGACCATGAGCTATTAAATATAATACACCTAATATTGCCTTTTATTCGGACTTATATAATTACAAGTTATAGGCCTTCGGGCGGCTTGAGATCTCCTAACAGTCAAGATGACAAGTCTAATCAAAATAAGGTTGAGTTTCCCATTAGGTAGGTAGGTCAGAAGGCAGTCGCTTCCGTAAAGAGTAGTGCCTACGCCAAATCTTGGGCGGTAGCGGACCCGGGCATATTTGGAAACTATGAATATACTTGGAAAATATCAATAAGTGACAAGGCTGAAATTCGAATAAAGTAAAATCCTCGATGTTCGAATTTAACCTATGTAAAATATATGAATTTGACATAAAGTGCCCTTGTCGAATACTAGTTGCAGCGTCGAGTACTAGTACTTTTACCTTATTGTTTTTAAAATATTTACCTGGGAACCAGCGAAGGGGCGGGAGAAATGTAGCGGGTCAGCATTAGGCCTCGCGCAGGAGAGCTGCTTCTGCAGCTCGTACTTCTGCTCTTCCAACTGCTTGATCTTGCGCAGCGCGTCCTCGTCCGCCAGCCGGCGCTCGCGCTTGCTCTCCTGGACAAATCATATACAACGTGTCATCATTTTAAACTGAAAAAGCGCAAGATAGGCAAAGGTAGCTAACTATTTAGATAGGCAGGGTAAGCTGTATTAATGTCGCTTCCCCTCCCCCAATCATTGGCCTCTTGAATGATAATTCACAGCGCTCAAAGCGCGCTCACGATCGGACCGATTCACGCTCATAGCGCTTACATGAGATGTCATGACGTCATTGATGATGTCCTGGAAGGCGCTCACGGTGCTCACACTCCCAGGCGTAAGCACCTTGAGCCAAACGTCAAGTTGACGTTTGATATATGAAGATGACAGTAAACACGGGCTGTGAGCGTCAATCAGTCCGATCGAGAGCGCGCTCGAGCGAATAGCGGGCCGAAACAAAACACTACTCACGCGGCCTTGAGCGCGCTATTTGATTTGGACCGGCCGTAAGCGCTGCGAGCATTTTTAGCGTTACGGCGGCCATCAGCTGCACCTTGTCGCGCTGCTCCTTGCTCACGCCCTTGTACATGAAACAGGAGGTTGTACGTGATAATGTTACCTGCATCATCTTGGTCTTCTGCCGGTGGTCCTCGAGCTCCTGGCGCGCCTTGCGTTCGGCCGCCATCAACTGCACCTTGTCGCGCTGCTCCTTGCTCACGCCCTTGTACATGTCCAACAGGAGTTTCAGCTCTTTCTGCTCGTTCACCGCTTTCCTGACAATAGAACGCATTTGAGTATTGTCTACTGCAGGGGTCGACAACGTTTTAGCAACCAAGGGCTACATAGTAGCTCACAAAATGGTCGCGGGCTGCACGTGTTTTTCATTTGGGATTCTATCAGACAAAATAGTCATTTGTTATGCAAGGCTGCAAAGTTGATTTTTGGCGCGAGTGTTTGTATTGAGAGCCGAGCTAGCGAAGGATTGTAAGATTGAACCACGAGCGAAGCGAGTGGTTCAAAAGTACAATACTGAGCGTAGCGAGGGTCTCAAGGCACGAGACGCCGAACAACTTTGCTGCCGAGCGCAACACACAACTTTTCATCTCACCATAGCGAGGAAATAATTTCATGTATAACTCAAAATGAACTCATGTTCAATAAAGGGTTGTTTAAATTTCATCCATTACAAAGCATTTCGTGGATTATTAACATTTAAATGCATCAAAGAGCCTCTATTCCTACATTAAACGAGTCATATTATTGTTGAGTATGTATGTACTTACGGCTAACGGCTAAAACAAATATATTTCACTCTTTCCAAACTTACCACAGGAGTTAAAATTGTAATATAAATATCTCCTGCACTGAAATTATTCTAGCTCAACAACAAAACAAAACAACATAAATATCTAAATCTCTTGCATATCTCTTGCATCGAGTTTTTTTCTTAAAAACTAACTTTTTAAACGGTGCGTTCCGAAATTGCACTGAGCGTAAAATTTTGAAACATATAAACATTTCAAATATGTTTCTTCGTGTTATTTCTTTATAAATTAAAACTAAATTATTATTTAATATTATCAAATTAAGCTAGGAAAAGTATTATTATCATTATGAAAAACATAACAATTAGGAATAACCTGTAATTTCACTTTATAGAAAAAAGTTGGAACTCATGGAACTGCGTAACGTTCGAATTTCAAAATCACTTTCCACGCTAGCGTGGAAAGTGGACTTTTGCACGCAGATTTGAAACGATAAAGAAAGCCTTTCCGAGCGGGTGAGATGAATAGTACATTATTGCCGTGGCCGGGAAGGGAGCAATTGCAGGCTGAGTATTTGTTTAAACGGACGAGCTTGCGAGTCCGTTTAATTATAATACGAAGCCTGCAATTGCAATTCCGGCCGAGGCTAATATAGTGCTTTTCTCAAAAATGGGGAAAATACGACAAAAATTTAATTAAGATTTGATAAACATAACCTTAAAACGTCAAAAACATCATGTTTTCCCGCCGTTTATTTTTTTTAACAGAATCGCAAGTGTATTTTTCCACCGAAAAACGAAAATTATTCGAGACACATAAAAAAACGTCGCGTTTTCAACAGAAAAATACGAGCTGAATTGGCTGAATACGACCTGTGCCTCCTTTTATATGACAGTTTCTACATTTTAAAAAGTTTATAACTCGACAAATAAAGGAATTTATATGTGACATTGCAGGCCATATATGTGGCCTGCAATGTTTTTTACTTTTTAATTTGGATCTGACCTTAAACTATACACTTTACCTTCCAATATGTAGCGACTAAAGTCCAGTTTGCGGGCCATTTTTGAGAAAAAGTACATTGTCGGTTGTCAATACCCCACTGTGGTCTTTTTTACGCTCGCTTAAGGCCAAAAGGAATTCGATTGACAGTCTTAATCAAAGAAGGTGTCCGGGGAAATTTCAGGATTGTTAGGTACTTGAGCTGCTGCTTGAGGTCCTTGATGAGCAGCTCCTGCTCCTGCAGGCGCGCGCGCGAGTGCTCCCGCGCCGCCGCGCTCTTGGCCTCGGCCTCCGAGCGCTGCCCCCGGTACTGTTACATACTTGAGCTGCTGCTTGAGGTCCTTGATGAGCAGCTCCTGCTCCTGCAGGCGCGCGCGCGAGTGCTCCCGCGCCGCCGCGCTCTTGGCCTCGGCCTCCGAGCGCTGCCCCCGGTACTGTTACATACTTGAGCTGCTGCTTGAGGTCCTTGATGAGCAGCTCCTGCTCCTGCAGGCGCGCGCGCGAGTGCTCCCGCGCCGCCGCGCTCTTGGCCTCGGCCTCCGAGCCCTGCCCCCGGTACTGTTACATACTTGAGCTGCTGCTTGAGGTCCTTGATGAGCAGCTCCTGCTCCTGCAGGCGCGCGCGCGAGTGCTCCCGCGCCGCCGCGCTCTTGGCCTCGGCCTCCGAGCCCTGCCCCCGGTACTGTTACATACTTGAGCTGCTGCTTGAGGTCCTTGATGAGCAGCTCCTGCTCCTGCAGGCGCGCGCGCGAGTGCTCCCGCGCCGCCGCGCTCTTGGCCTCGGCCGCGCCCGCGCCGGCCCCACCCGCCGCTTCCGAGCCCTGCAACAGCAACTACTTTATTATACTGCAGAGACACTGACGCGAACAAGCGGAGGCGAGGGATAAATAACCAATTAAGGCTTGGTCACACAGTATGCGCAACGCAATTAACGCGCCGAATTAGACGGTAACAGGTTAGCGCCGTCACATAGTATGCGCGACGCAATGAGTGCCCTCGTGCTGCGTACCTCGGTAACGGGTTAGTGACGCCACAGAGGCTTGCGGCTTGTCCTCGCGCGTGTCCGCGGCCGCCTCCTCCAGCTCCTTACGGGCCTGTCCACAACATTCACAGGTCACTGACCTCAGGGTCGGGCTCCTCCTTCTTGACGGCGAGCGGCTTGTCCTCGTGCGTGTCCGCGCCCGCCTCCTCCAGCTCCTTACGGGCCTGTCCACAACATTCACAGGTCACTGACCTCAGGGTCGGGCTCCTCCTTCTTGACGGCGAGCGGCTTGTCCTCGTGCGTGTCCGCGGCCGCCTCCTCCAGCTCCTTACGGACCTGTCCACAACATTCACAGGTCACTGACCTCAGGGTCGGGCTCCTCCTTCTTGACGGCGAGCGGCTTGTCCTCGTGCGTGTCCGCGGCCGCCTCCTCCAGCTCCTTACGGGCCTGTCCACAACATTCACAGGTCACTGACCTCAGGGTCGGGCTCCTCCTTCTTGACGGCGAGCGGCTTGTCCTCGTGCGTGTCCGCGCCCGCCTCCTCCAGCTCCTTACGGGCCTGTCCACAACATTCACAGGTCACTGACCTCAGGGTCGGGCTCCTCCTTCTTGACGGCGAGCGGCTTGTCCTCGTGCGTGTCCGCGCCCGCCTCCTCCAGCTCCTTACGGACCTGTCCACAACATTCACAGGTCACTGACCTCAAGGTCGGGCTCCTCCTTCTTGACGGCGAGCGGCTTGTCCTCGTGCGTGTCCGCGCCCGCCTCCTCCAGCTCCTTACGGACCTGTCCACAACATTCACAGGTCACTGACCTCAGGGTCGGGCTCCTCCTTCTTGACGGCGAGCGGCTTGTCCTCGTGCGTGTCCGCGCCCGCCTCCTCCAGCTCCTTACGGACCTGTCCACAACATTCACAGGTCACTGACCTCAGGGTCGGGCTCCTCCTTCTTGACGGCGAGCGGCTTGTCCTCGTGCGTGTCCGCGCCCGCCTCCTCCAGCTCCTTACGGACCTGTCCACAACATTCACAGGTCACTGACCTCAGGGTCGGGCTCCTCCTTCTTGACGGCGAGCGGCTTGTCCTCGTGCGTGTCCGCGCCCGCCTCCTCCAGCTCCTTACGGACCTGTCCACAACATTCACAGGTCACTGACCTCAGGGTCGGGCTCCTCCTTCTTGACGGCGAGCGGCTTGTCCTCGTGCGTGTCCGCGCCCGCCTCCTCCAGCTCCTTACGGGCCTGTCCACAACATTCACAGGTCACTGACCTCAGGGTCGGGCTCCTCCTTCTTGACGGCGAGCGGCTTGTCCTCGTGCGTGTCCGCGCCCGCCTCCTCCAGCTCCTTACGGACCTGTCCACAACATTCACAGGTCACTGACCTCAAGGTCGGGCTCCTCCTTCTTGACGGCGAGCGGCTTGTCCTCGTGCGTGTCCGCGCCCGCCTCCTCCAGCTCCTTACGGACCTGTCCACAACATTCACAGGTCACTGACCTCAGGGTCGGGCTCCTCCTTCTTGACGGCGAGCGGCTTGTCCTCGTGCGTGTCCGCGCCCGCCTCCTCCAGCTCCTTACGGACCTGTCCACAACATTCACAGGTCACTGACCTCAGGGTCGGGCTCCTCCTTCTTGACGGCGAGCGGCTTGTCCTCGTGCGTGTCCGCGCCCGCCTCCTCCAGCTCCTTACGGACCTGTCCACAACATTCACAGGTCACTGACCTCAGGGTCGGGCTCCTCCTTCTTGACGGCGAGCGGCTTGTCCTCGCGCGTGTCCGCGCCCGCCTCCTCCAGCTCCTTACGGACCTGTCCACAACATTCACAGGTCACTGACCTCAGGGTCGGGCTCCTCCTTCTTGACGGCGAGCGGCTTGTCCTCGTGCGTGTCCGCGCCCGCCTCCTCCAGCTCCTTACGGACCTGTCCACAACATTCACAGGTCACTGACCTCAGGGTCGGGCTCCTCCTTCTTGACGGCGAGCGGCTTGTCCTCGTGCGTGTCCGCGCCCGCCTCCTCCAGCTCCTTACGGACCTGTCCACAACATTCACAGGTCACTGACCTCAGGGTCGGGCTCCTCCTTCTTGACGGCGAGCGGCTTGTCCTCGTGCGTGTCCGCGCCCGCCTCCTCCAGCTCCTTACGGACCTGTCCACAACATTCACAGGTCACTGACCTCAGGGTCGGGCTCCTCCTTCTTGACGGCGAGCGGCTTGTCCTCGTGCGTGTCCGCGCCCGCCTCCTCCAGCTCCTTACGGACCTGTCCACAACATTCACAGGTCACTGACCTCAGGGTCGGGCTCCTCCTTCTTGACGGCGAGCGGCTTGTCCTCGTGCGTGTCCGCGCCCGCCTCCTCCAGCTCCTTACGGACCTGTCCACAACATTCACAGGTCACTGACCTCAGGGTCGGGCTCCTCCTTCTTGACGGCGAGCGGCTTGTCCTCGTGCGTGTCCGCGGCCGCCTCCTCCAGCTCCTTACGGACCTGTCCACAACATTCACAGGTCACTGACCTCAGGGTCGGGCTCCTCCTTCTTGACGGCGAGCGGCTTGTCCTCGTCCGTGTCCGCGCCCGCCTCCTCCAGCTCCTTACGGACCTGTCCACAACATTCACAGGTAACTGACCTCAGGGTCGGGCTCCTCCTTCTTGACGGCGAGCGGCTTGTCCTCGTCCGTGTCCGCGCCCGCCTCCTCCAGCTCCTTACGGACCTGTCCACAACATTCACAGGTAACTGACCTCAGGGTCGGGCTCCTCCTTCTTGACGGCGAGCGGCTTGTCCTCGTGCGTGTCCGCGCCCGCCTCCTCCAGCTCCTTACGGACCTGTCTACAACATTCACAGGTCACTGACCTCAGGGTCGGGCTCCTCCTTCTTGACGGCGAGCGGCTTGCCCTCGTGCGTGTCCGCGCCCGCCTCCTCCAGCTCCTTACGGACCTGTCCACAACATTCACAGGTCACTGACCTCAGGGTCGGGCTCCTCCTTCTTGACGGCGAGCGGCTTGTCCTCGTGCGTGTCCGCGCCCGCCTCCTCCAGCTCCTTACGGACCTGTCCACAACATTCACAGGTCACTGACCTCAGGGTCGGGCTCCTCCTTCTTGACGGCGAGCGGCTTGTCCTCGTGCGTGTCCGCGCCCGCCTCCTCCAGCTCCTTACGGACCTGTCCACAACATTCACAGGTCACTGACCTCAGGGTCGGGCTCCTCCTTCTTGACGGCGAGCGGCTTGTCCTCGTGCGTGTCCGCGCCCGCCTCCTCCAGCTCCTTACGGACCTGTCCACAACATTCACAGGTCACTGACCTCAGGGTCGGGCTCCTCCTTCTTGACGGCGAGCGGCTTGTCCTCGTGCGTGTCCGCGCCCGCCTCCTCCAGCTCCTTACGGACCTGTCCACAACATTCACAGGTCACTGACCTCAGGGTCGGGCTCCTCCTTCTTGACGGCGAGCGGCTTGTCCTCGTGCGTGTCCGCGCCCGCCTCCTCCAGCTCCTTACGGACCTGTCCACAACATTCACAGGTCACTGACCTCAGGGTCGGGCTCCTCCTTCTTGACGGCGAGCGGCTTGTCCTCGTGCGTGTCCGCGCCCGCCTCCTCCAGCTCCTTACGGACCTGTCCACAACATTCACAGGTCACTGACCTCAGGGTCGGGCTCCTCCTTCTTGACGGCGAGCGGCTTGTCCTCGTGCGTGTCCGCGCCCGCCTCCTCCAGCTCCTTACGGACCTGTCCACAACATTCACAGGTCACTGACCTCAGGGTCGGGCTCCTCCTTCTTGACGGCGAGCGGCTTGTCCTCGTGCGTGTCCGCGCCCGCCTCCTCCAGCTCCTTACGGACCTGTCCACAACATTCACAGGTCACTGACCTCAGGGTCGGGCTCCTCCTTCTTGACGGCGAGCGGCTTGTCCTCGTGCGTGTCCGCGCCCGCCTCCTCCAGCTCCTTACGGACCTGTCCACAACATTCACAGGTCACTGACCTCAGGGTCGGGCTCCTCCTTCTTGACGGCGAGCGGCTTGTCCTCGTGCGTGTCCGCGCCCGCCTCCTCCAGCTCCTTACGGACCTGTCTACAACATTCACAGGTCACTGACCTCAGGGTCGGGCTCCTCCTTCTTGACGGCGAGCGGCTTGTCCTCGTGCGTGTCCGCGCCCGCCTCCTCCAGCTCCTTACGGACCTGTCCACAACATTCACAGGTCACTGACCTCAGGGTCGGGCTCCTCCTTCTTGACGGCGAGCGGCTTGTCCTCGTGCGTGTCCGCGCCCGCCTCCTCCAGCTCCTTACGGACCTGTCCACAACATTCACAGGTCACTGACCTCAGGGTCGGGCTCCTCCTTCTTGACGGCGAGCGGCTTGTCCTCGTGCGTGTCCGCGCCCGCCTCCTCCAGCTCCTTACGGACCTGTCTACAACATTCACAGGTCACTGACCTCAGGGTCGGGCTCCTCCTTCTTGACGGCGAGCGGCTTGTCCTCGTGCGTGTCCGCGCCCGCCTCCTCCAGCTCCTTACGGACCTGTCCACAACATTCACAGGTCACTGACCTCAGGGTCGGGCTCCTCCTTCTTGACGGCGAGCGGCTTGTCCTCGTGCGTGCCCGCGCCCGCCTCCTCCAGCTCCTTACGGACCTGTCCACAACATTCACAGGTCACTGACCTCAGGGTCGGGCTCCTCCTTCTTGACGGCGAGCGGCTTGTCCTCGTGCGTGTCCGCGCCCGCCTCCTCCAGCTCCTTACGGACCTGTCCACAACATTCACAGGTCACTGACCTCAGGGTCGGGCTCCTCCTTCTTGACGGCGAGCGGCTTGTCCTCGTGCGTGTCCGCGCCCGCCTCCTCCAGCTCCTTACGGACCTGTCCACAACATTCACAGGTCACTGACCTCAGGGTCGGGCTCCTCCTTCTTGACGGCGAGCGGCTTGTCCTCGTGCGTGTCCGCGCCCGCCTCCTCCAGCTCCTTACGGACCTGTCCACAACATTCACAGGTCACTGACCTCAGGGTCGGGCTCCTCCTTCTTGACGGCGAGCGGCTTGTCCTCGTGCGTGTCCGCGCCCGCCTCCTCCAGCTCCTTACGGACCTGTCCACAACATTCACAGGTCACTGACCTCAGGGTCGGGCTCCTCCTTCTTGACGGCGAGCGGCTTGTCCTCGTGCGTGTCCGCGCCCGCCTCCTCCAGCTCCTTACGGACCTGTCCACAACATTCACAGGTCACTGACCTCAGGGTCGGGCTCCTCCTTCTTGACGGCGAGCGGCTTGTCCTCGTGCGTGTCCGCGCCCGCCTCCTCCAGCTCCTTACGGACCTGTCCACAACATTCACAGGTCACTGACCTCAGGGTCGGGCTCCTCCTTCTTGACGGCGAGCGGCTTGTCCTCGTGCGTGTCCGCGGCCGCCTCCTCCAGCTCCTTACGGACCTGTCCACAACATTCACAGGTCACTGACCTCAGGGTCGGGCTCCTCCTTCTTGACGGCGAGCGGCTTGTCCTCGTGCGTGTCCGCGGCCGCGCCTCCGCGCGCGCCTGCCTCCTCCAGCTCTTTACGGACCTGACCGGGACATTCATAGGTTAACTACATATGTGACCCAATGTAGGCTTTATTGTCAACTAGAGATGCAACGGATATCCGGTTGCTATCCGGTATCCGGCCTATCCGGCCATTATTTTACTATCCGGCCGAATACCGGATAGTTGCGCACTATCCGGCCGGATACCGAATAGTGATTCTGTTTGGTATTTAACTTTGAAAAATGGTTAGTCACATTAAACAAAAAAAACTTATATATTCAGCAAAATAGGCGGGTGCACGCGTACTGCATACGAAATAGTTTCGTACGTACTGACCTAATAAAACTCGTTTCTTGCCTAGAAAACGGTCCGCGCGAACCTACAATACGTAACAGGTTGAAACCTGCACGACGCGCCCGCCGCCAAACTAAAATGTAGGTATCGTTTGGCCGGCCAAACAACTATCCGTTGCATCTCTATTGTCAACGCTCAAAGGTACAAAATTTAGTGACATGCTTCTGGAATCAGGCGATGGAGTGCCGCATCTCCCTGGTGACTGGTCTACCCATAGTCTGATATCTGGTCAAACTCTAATAATCGGGTATAGTACTTTTATCTCACGAGCTGAGCTCGGGTTGGACATAGTTGTAGTTGTGACACATACGAACACATAGACAGTCTGAACTCATAGCTCCTATGCTGACGCACACAGAGACCATGTGGATGTACAGCTCAACACACAACCATGGGTCACCCGCGCTCGTGAGATAAAAGTACTATAACTCAGTGGTTCCCAATGTTGAATGTACAGAGACCCACTTTAACAAATAAAATCTAAATTTGAGGCTTTCTTATTGTTTGTCACTTAATAAAAATGAGCGTAATTATGTTTGATTGACTACAGGATTGTCAAAAAACCTCAGGCCCCATCCAATATTTACCATAGTTTAGGAAATGCTGGTCTAACCACTTTAACCGTATACTTCGTTCCAGATTAAATGAGGAAAAATTCTTATAAAATAGTATGTGTACTTCTCGTCATTTAATCTGGAACGAAGTATAACTAATACGTGAGTTTTAACCGTTGACTAGAACATACTTTAACCATATAAAAACTTACCTTATTCAGCTCTTGACTAGTATCCTTGTATTTCCGCTTGTACCGATGCACCTCCCCCTTGAGCTGCTGGTTGTGGTTCTGCAGCGAGGTGATGAGGTGCCGCATCTCCCTGTTGATGGGGCCAGTCTGCTCGTTTGCCGCCAAGTTCTGCTCAAATTCTATGCGAAGCATCTCATACTCTTTCCTTAGTTGCCCTAGGACGTCTTCTAGTTGGATCATCTCGGCTCTTAAGGCTTTTTGTCTGGCCAGTTCTTCGCTCTGAAATGTGTGAATAAAAATACCATTAAATTATATACCCCATAGTCATGTGCTCACCGGATGTGTGATCGAGATTCCAGAATGCTATATGATAAAGAATTTTTTTTTAGTTCAAGGGCTGACCGGCCAGTTTTCTATGAAGATTTACCAGAACCACATGATGACAGATCACCTCAAGATACGATCTGACCGACTGACTGCAAACCGTGAATGAAATTGACACTCCCAAATATTGCCGAATATTGTGTACACTGTAAACTAGAGATGCAACGGATATCCGGTTGCTATCCGGTATCCTGCCTATCCGGCCATTATTTTACTATCCGGCCGAATTCCGGATAGTTGCGCACTATCCGGCCGGATACCGAATAGTGATTCTGTTTGGTATTTAACTTTGTATTCTACTTTGTATTTAACTTTGAAAAATAGGCGGGTGCACGTGTACTGCATACGAAAGTTTCGTACGTACTGACCTAATAAAACTCGTTTCTTGCCTAGTAAACGGTCCGCGCGAACCTACAATACGTAACAGGTTGAAACCTGCACGACGCGCCTGCCGCCAAACTAAAATGTAGGTATCGTTTGGCCGGCCGAATATCCGGCCAAACAACTATCCGTTGCATCTCTACTGTAAACACGGTCCATGCGGACCAAGGTCGTTCCGTCGTAGGGGCTTGTCGGCCACAGTCCGGAACGCGCTTACTGCTGACTATACAGCACTCTGTACCTCTAGTATAAGTTTTTTCGAAACAAAACACAAACGAAAACGTTTGGTTTTTGTCCCATTTTGTAAGGCGCGTTGCCCGCCTCTGATGCCGCAGACGACGGGGCAGGGCAACGGCAATATTTCGCTGTATAAATGTAAAAAAGTGTCTAAAAGCAAACGTGTTGGTTTGTGTTTTGTTTCGAAAAAAACTTATAACTAGAGGTACTGTACATTGCAAGCCCACCTCCATTATCGCGATCTGCCTCATGTGCCACCATACAGCACTCTGTCTTTACATTCCAGGGACCCCACCCACCTCCATCATCTCGATCTGCCTCATGTGCAGGTTCTTGGCGTTCTGCAGCTGCAGCCGCGTGTCGTCGAGCGCTGTCTTCATCTGCATCGACTCGTTGTACAGCACCGAGAACTGGCTCTGCAGGCACTTGTACTCGGTCGTCTCCACTATCACCGACTCGGGCAGTTGGCGGATCTGTGCACGAGACATAAAACCTTAAAAATATTGATTTAGCGTTACTTTTCGGAATTCCATGATAAATCCAACAATAATCCTTTGCTATTCCGTTGAAATAACGTGTATGTCTATCTGTGATAATGAGATGTACCCACTTGCTTATTTCTTGCATGAACTGCATGCAAAAAACTTGAGCACCCAACTTGAACTACCCTGAGAAGGAGCCATTTCAGACCCAAAGCAATTTTGTTTTATTATGATTTTGATTTGTAATTTGCCATTGCCTAAAACAATGTGAACTTGGACTCTCGTTAAGTCGAAGAATTACCTTATCTTATCAGCGTGTATCAATTTACAATAATTCAAGTAATCTATGGTCAGTTCAAAGTACTCACATCCATCTTGAGCTTCTCCACTTCCTTCAACGCGTCCCGATGTTGCCTGTGGAGTCTGTCGAGCTCAGCCAGGCGGTTATTCGCCAGCTCCCTTTGTTCTTCCAACTCTGCGGCGATGTCCTCGAGCTTGGCGGCCGCGACAGCCGAGTGGGCTGGCGCGGGCGCGGCCACACTCGTACTGGCACCTGATTGGTGGTAGCTCTTCAGTTTTTCTATGGCCTCCGCGAGGTGGTTTTCTAGCTTGTCGTTGCGGGAACGGATCTGCGAAAGATTGACGATACATGGAGGCAACACATAAATACCCTTTGCAAAAAAATAAATCGTTATGTATATGTCTTTAAAAAACTGACAGAAACAGTCTCACAACAATCAGCTGTTACTGCATATCACGCATACGTATCTTCTAATCTTAGGTATGGTATCATTCATTGGGGCAATGCAGCCGCCTGTGAACTTGCGCCTTTGTTTAGAGCCCAGAAGAAAACAGTACGAGTGATGTTTAAAGTAAACCAACGAACAAGCTGTAGACATTTGTTTAAGAAGCTGGGTCTGCTAACACTAAGCTCCATATATATTTATGAAGCATGTGTTTTTGTTAAGCAGTACATGAGTCGCTTTAAAATACAAATTAATAAGCATCCTAGACCAGCTAAGCATAAATTTAAAGTACTTCCACCAGATAACTGTCAAACTTCTTTCTTGAAACGATCTATTTACACAATGGCTCCAAAATTGTATAATAAATTACCAGAGTCAATCAAAGATGAACAACTGTCAACATTTAAGATAAAATTATATAATCTATTAAAAGAGAAATGTTATTATAATTTAAATGAATTTTTATTTGACAATTTTACAATATAGCTAGTAGTGTAGTAGTATGAGTATAATGTGATATTTTATTATTTACTGTTTGACATTTATTTATGAGACTGACATTTCTACTGTAGTTATAAGTTATAAGTACAATTTGATGTTAATGTATTTGATATTTTGACATAAGTAATAGATTATTATTGTTATATTTTTAATTTTTGCATGAAATTGTTAATTTTTATTATTATTAAATTATTGTACGTCGTAAGACATATCACAGAGAACTGACCTATTTGTAAGATCTGTATTGAACTACCTGTGATACACAATAAATGACATTCTGATTCTGATTCTGATTCTGACGTTGACTTAGTTACGACCAAGGATAAAGATGTACGGGCAGGACAAGTTGTCCTTGCGAAGCAGTATCTGACCCTATGGATGTTTTACTAACTTCTTAGAGCCTCTCGAAACACCGTTGTGTAAATGTCCTATTACACACGTACGAAACTCGCATACGAGTTTAACTACATTGCGCGGTTTTATAGTGCGATTGAACTCGTTATGCCTCCGGGATCCGCAGTGTAATGAATATCGCATGCGACTCTCGTACGTGTGTAAATGAGGCTTTACTTACTAAATTAAGAGTTAACTTGTACAAAATGTACAATGTCACGCTGATCAGTGGAATTCGCAGCTGGGTTAGTAGAGTAGATAATCGATCCTTTCTCATCCATGGGAGAGACCTGGGTGTGAGTGGAATGAGTAACCTTCAACCGCTCGTACTGCAACTGCATGACGCCTATCTTATTATTGAGCTGCGAGTTTTCAGTGTTGCGTCTGTGGACGTCCTGAAGCTGTGCCACTCTTTCCTTGCCAATGCTCCTCCATGGAGCCCATAGCTGGGTTTGCGTGGATCTGTAGACGATTCGACCTTATCCATGAGAGGAGATCTGAGTATGAGTGAGACTACTAACCTTCAACAGTTCGTACTGCAAGTCATCGATCTGGTTCTTTAGCTCGGCGTTCTCAGTGTCTCGGCTATTGACGGCGTCCTGTAGTTGTGCTACTCTCAGCGTCATGGCGTGGTGTTTCTCGTGTAACGCGGTGCATTGCGCTTGCAACCGCCGGCTCTCTGCTGTGACTTCTGCGTTGGTGGCACGGATTGTCTCGTCCAGCGATGGGGCACCCTCTGGACAAACAACATAAAATATATAAAAGCATGTACGGTCGTTAATTTATGACCCAGTTCGCAAATTTTTTCTTTGAATTTCTATACAGTTTGACAGGACTGTCAACCCTAAGGGGGTCCCAAATTAAAATTCGAGAATGTACTCAGTCACGAATAATTCCCGTAAAGAGCAAATTATGAGGATAATATGCAAACTAATTAATGATTAAATCGAAACAACAATAACATAACTAAATACCAATTACTCCATCATCTTTCTTTACCTTTTGCTTACCTAATAACTCATCAAACAACCATTATTCAGTTCCTGTACTACCTGGTGGTCTCTGTGTGTATCTCATGACCTGGGCAGGTCTTTCAGTACAGGCTTGGTGTACCTTGCATTTCATTCAATTGCCAAAAGAGCCTTTATATGTTATCTATGTGGTACTCCATTGGCACTTCTGTTGCATGCACACCCTCCCAAAGGTCCAGATTACCATTGTTCCGGGAGCAGGAAACACATAACTTACAAGAGTTATTATTAAACCACCACCATAGGTACTTAAGAATGAGGAATATCTTAGAAATGAGGTAAAAAATATAAACACTACACTAATACTTAGTTTAACCGTAAAAAATAACTATGCAATCACTTACCATCACCTTCACCCTTAATAGCCCTCCATATCTTGTCATTCCTCTGCTGCAGGCGATCAAAGGCCTGCAACACTTTGGCCACGGCTCTCTTGCTCACTTGCACCCGGTTGGCTAACTGTGCATCTAGCTCCTCCTTGTCCCATGTTGATAGTTGCATGAGGAAGGATGTTGTGGCTTCATTTTCATCTATAATTTACATGTTGCCAGTGAATAACCTTCCCTAGTATGCAATTACATCACATATATGCCAACACTTTGTTATTTATCATCATCATGCCTTTAACCTATACATGTCTTCTTACAAACAATTGATAATAAATTCAAACTTTGTTGGGCACTTCACAATAAACCCTTCAACATAATTGCAGACAAGTGACAAAGAGGCTTGTAACAAATGCTGAATAATTTAAGAATCATGTCAAAACTTAAAATAACAATTGAACTACATTACTTTTATTTTCAGACTCATCAGCAGTCTCCGCATCAAATCTCTGCAGCAAAACCCTGATATCTTCATTCAACAAGTTCCAGTATCGGTTGACTACACACAAGACAGCATCATCCTGTGTCTGTCTCTTTTCTAGTTGTTCGATTCGGGCTCGTAATTCTGCCTCACATCTATGACGTTGTTCAATTCTCTGTGAACATCAAACATTCTAAACACATCGAACCTAAACAAATTGATTGTAAATTAATTTCTACAATTGGTTAGCCAACTCTGCATTGCAATTGAATGAATGACAATACAACAACAAGCTAAACTTGTTCACAGAGTGTAAAAACGTACATTCAGGTTCATAACCATATCTAGTTCTATTTAGAGAACTATTCTGAACCTATTAGTGTTGTTACTAGAAGCAGCTGGCTTGAACATAATCTGATATTACATTTTTCTTACTTGTGATAACCCTATTAGCTCTTATTTCACGTAAACATCTGTGAAAGCTGCATATGTATGCATAAACTGTTTATTGTATATTGCATAGTCAATCAGCTGATTGTGTCATTGTTTTGTCTAATTAGTGAACATCTGTCCATAAGTAAACATAAAATACTGTATTACATTACCTGCGCTAACTTTTTATTCTGAAATTGAAGGACTTTTATGTCCATTTCCTCCAGAGTGGACACGGGCCCAATAAGATGAGGTTCAAAATGAACCTTTTTGATCGGGGGCTGGCCACTGCCGTTGCCCCCATCGTCTGCGCCACGTTTAGACATCCTGAACTAAAACATAAGTACAAGAAATTATGCTTTCAAATATGTTTAATTACGAAAGTTTAGCATCAAACTATTGATCTATATTATCCGACCAAATAAAGGATACTGCTGTACTTTCTACTGTGCAATATAGTTACATGTAATCGTTATTTGACTGGGTTATGCATACCTGCTTGTCAATATTGACAGTCTGGAAATATTAGTTTTTAAATAGATTGTTCTATATCATAAGATACTGAATTTTGAATAGATCTTAAAGTACCTATCATTGTGATAAATACGAAGTTAATCAAGCTTAGTGAACAAAATCTGGTTGTCTGCCCGCAACCACCTCTTCACCAAAACGAAGACGTTTTTAAAATGTTGCCAGGGAAATAAAATATAAAATGCAGAGTATTGAATATATTCTAGCTTGTGCGCCTCTTCTGTTTAGAAATTTTAATCGCATAAGCAATATAAGCATGCGCATACAATTGTATTACTATTAATAATAATTTATCATGAATATCATGATAGTTCTAATAATTTTTCAGATGGGTTAAGTCACAGTCGAATGTGCTGCCATCTATATTCTTTCATGGCATTTTCTTTAACATTCCGCGGCTTTTTAAATTTAATATCTGGGCGGCCGAGCTTTACTCGGCGTTTTCCCGGGCATGAGACCTAGCTAGATCGATTGCTCGTCCCCGAAAACCCCCACATACCAAATTTCATCAAAATCGTTAGAGCCGTTTCCGAGATCCCCGAAATAAATAAACAAATAAATAAATACATAAATAAATAAATATACAAGAATTGCTCGTTTAAAGATATAAGATATATTGTATAATATCTGGGCGGAAGCTCGGCGTTTTCCCGGGCATGAGACCTAGCTAAAGTAGATCGATTGCTCGTCCCCTAAAACCCCCACATACCAAATTTCATCAAAATCGTTAGATCCGTTTCCGAGATCCCCGAAATAAATAAATATACAAGAATTGCTCTTTTAAAGGTATAAGATAAGATAAGATAATGAATGAAATGAAATAATTTTCTTTTAATGAGATAAGATTTTATGACACCGCGCTCATGGCGCATTAGCCAAAAAACGAGGAAACGGTATAGGACGATAAGGACGGAGGAAAAAACAAAAGACCAGTCAGTCAAAGGTATAAGGAATATACAGGTGGATTTTCTTTTTGGGTCAGTGAGGGCAGCTACCAGATCCCGTGCTGCTTCGTGAAAATGGTCTTAGAAGACCTTCTCTCAATTTTGAATTAATGAAAATTGGCGTTTACAGATTTTGGAAAAAACATACAGGGGATGCGAGAAAAAGGTCATTTTTGACAAACTTTTTTTTTATGCCAATCGATCCCATTCCTATCCAGGATCAAAAGTTTGTATGGGACCTAAAAAAAATTCTGAATAGAAAAGCCAGAAATCGAGGAAAACCTTCCCCATACATTTACTATGGAGAAAAAGTGAAATTGTATTCAAATTAAAATCCCCGTTTTTTGTTATTTTGAATGCTATTACTATAATGTTTTCATACAAAATGATGGTCCTTAAACGTAACAGGACTGATTGGCGAGATAAAAAAATGTGAAAAAAATTACACTTTTTCTTCATAGTAAAGGTATGGAAAAAGTTTTCTTTAATTTGTCGCTTTTTAGTACATTACCGTAAGTTGACGCCTTGGAAACAATTGATACTGGATAGGAATGGAATCGATTGGCATAAAAAATAACAAGTGGAAAATATATTTTTTAATTTCATACAAAATGTATGGAAAAAGTTTTCCTCGATTTGCGGCTTTTCTAGCCGAAAACTTTTTTTTGGTCCCATACAAGCTTTTGATCCTTGATAGGAACAAAAAGGTTGTCAAAGATGTCCTTTTTCTCGCATCCTGTATGTTTTTTCCAAAATCGGTAAACGCCAATTTTCATTAATTCAAAATCGAGAGAAGGTCTTCTAAGATCATTTTCACGTAGCAGCACGGGATCTGGTAGCTGCCCTCACTGACCCAAAAAGAAAATCCACCTGTATATTACACTTACAAGTGGTGGTGCGACTAAACTTCTTGTCGTGCGATAAGGAAACGTTGCAAAGTGTGTCCGAAAGTGCGAGAGGGACGATGCTATATGTACGTCATAATGAAGTTCGTGTTAGCTAGGGTATTTCATTTTAGGAAAAGGGTTTTCTGTAACTATTTGCACATAAATAATAACTACTTGTACTGTCAACTGTACACTAAAATATAAAGATAGGATAATTTCTATTCAATAACGTATAATAAAAAATCGATTATATAAAATACATATCAAAATATTCCCTATTGTATATAAACCATCCCTGTAAAAAATGACTCTCTCTTATTCCATAAGTGACCTATACACTAATTGATCTTGAAACATTTTGAGAAACACACTATATTTTTTATCATGGAATGACTTTATATTCAGATTGGGCCGTATCACATCAGCTTTGCCTCCCATACATTGGATGGCTTCTTCCATATTTTTGAAGTACTTGGAAGCACAAGCTCCTAAAATAGCAGATCCCACAAGAACTGAATCCTTCTCATGTGGCTTCAAGATTGGTAGTCCTGTGGTATCAGCTTGTATCTGGACAAAGAGGGGGTCTTTTGTGATGCCACCACATATCAGTAAAGATTTAAATGGGTCATATCCAGCCAGAACGAGTGCGTCGATGATGTGTCGTGTACCATACTGGAAATATATAATTATTATATCAATCATTATATAATTATAATCACATTTTTCACCATGTGCATTACTCGCCAATAAACACTATTATAGTGAATTATTTGTTAAAGAAAATGTAACATGCTTTTTTGTAAAATAACTAAATGAATAAGTATATTTTTCCTTTCAACAGCAGCTACAGTACTGAGCAGTAGCTAAAAATATTGCCTTTTTACTTACTGATAAACCCTGTAATGTGGCAAGATACAACATAGCCAAGTTCTCTTCACTTTTAGTTATGGAAAGTCCACTAAGCATGCCCCTCATGAGTGAATCTGCCAATGGAGACCTGTTCCCATGAAAGTCTGGCCACACATGGAAGTCTTTCGTCAGCAAGCTGATATCAGAGAGGCCTTGTCTAGTCGCCATTTTGGTCATCAACTCTCGCAAATGGTAACGAACACTAAAACAATTAAAACAATGTTAGAAAGTATTATACAATAATGATGAAACCACAATACAAGAACAATACACTTACTCTCCTGTAGTGTGCTTTTTAAGCAATTCAATGCCAGCTGGATGGCTGGAAATAATATGATCCAAGAGCATGCCGGATGCACTCTGACCAGCCTCATTCAGCCACATGTTGGGGACCATGGCACTGAAGTATGGGCCCCAGATTCCCGGCACCAGCACAGCTTTCTTGTTCACAGCCATGTGACAAGTGGAAGTTCCACAGATCAACCCCAAGCGGTTTGACATGTCCTTATCTATGTCTTCACCATCTGTTCCAATCATACCTAAACCTCCCGCATGAGCATCAATAATGGAGGTAGCTACCGGTGTATTGGGCAGTAAGCCTAAAGCTTTAGCAACTTCAGTAGAAAGTCCTCCACAATGCTCACCAGGCATTAGCACTTGACTACCAATCTTCCTAAAGTTATCTTCAATTAGATCACCTAATCCAATTTTTTTAAGGTAGTCTACATTCCAACCCTGCTTGCCATCAACAGAACACTCATAATTCCATTTGCATACCAAAGAACAGAGTGATCTACTCAGAGATCCTGTGGCTTTCCATGTAAGGAAATCAGGGAGGTCAAAGAAATAACCAAACTCGGACCACTTGTTAGGCATGTGTTTCTTGATCCATAGAAGTTTTGGGATTTCCATTTCTAGGCTGACTTTCCCTCCCACATACTTAAGTATTTCATGATTTGTGCTGTTTATGAAGTCTGCTTCTGCTTGTGCTCGGTGATCCATCCACATTATTATGTTCTGCTCATTGTTGTATGAATCACTCACAGCTAATGGATTGTATTGTTTATCTAAAGCCACTAGTGAACAGGTTGCATCAAATCCAATACCTTTTATACTTATTGGGTTTACACCCTGGACAACATTCTGAAAAAATGATATAATGGATTAATAACTACCCCATCCTCTTAAAAAAGTACAGTTCCTCAATTATTTGAAGACTTCCGATACATTATTTTAGGTAAATATAATGAAGGCAAGTATGGTAGGATTAAATAAGAAAATACCTTAATGACATATTCACAGCAGTTCCATATGTTGTTGGAGGATTGCTCATAGTAATCCACCTTCGGTTTCCAGGTCTGGATTTCCTTTACTGAAGTTGTACAAACATGGCCCTTTTCGTCAACTAGGGCTGCCCTTACACTGCCAGATCCCACATCAACCCCAATAAAATAAATATCTTTCTCCATCACTATTTCAAAATATTTATACAAGACCCGAAAATATCGCCAAAACTTTACTATCGTTTAATTCAGAAACGACACTATGGGACTATATTGTTCTTACAGCTATTAGAAACATGTGTAAGATGTTGAGCAGTAAAATAATTGAGATAACAATATAATTAAACTTGGCCTTGGCATTACCGATAACTGGTCTAATAACTTAATGAAAACACTAGATAACCTTGTACGCTCCATTCACTCTGTTATTATCTTTATCTGTAACGACGACAACAGACATTGCAAATAATACAAAAGCTAGAAAGAATTTAAATAATGAGAAGTAGCTTAAGTTCAGATTATTTCCTTACACTGTACATACTGATATTTCACTAAACGAATTATATACAGTTTCCTTTCTTTCACAGATTTTAATTTAAAATAAATTTTGCCGCCTTGCTCCACTGCATTGCAAAACAAAACAATTTCCCCAAAATTTCCAATCTGTCACTGTCATCGAAACAACGTCCAATTTCGCCAACATTGCATAAAACCAAAAGCACGAAAAACGCGTCATAATCGGTTTCTCAAACAAACTAAATGATGATATCCAAATGACATTGACATCTCCATCTCGTATCGTATCGAACAGTAAACGTAAACATAACCTCAAAATAGCATTAGAAGTGCATCACAAAAATATTCGATTATCATAACTTTAACCTTAGCTTCAGTCGATTACAGCATTTGGACTTCTTTTTGTTCTTCTAAATATGGTCCGGTTTAAAAATAGGTGTGTTTAAATAAAAATTGATTTATTTTTATATTGGACGATTGGGTTCATCATATATTTTTTTCAATATTTTTCAGATATATTACTGTGGAAATATCAAGTCCCATGGTGCCTGAGGACAAGCCATTGAGTTTAAAATCCAGAATATTTCATGACACAGTGCTAAGCAAAATACAACAATTACATGGAGACTTTGGCGTGGTAGCAGTAAGAATAGGATTCTTGACAAAATATTGCAATGAGAACACAAGAATCGCCATATTACGGTCCAGACATGGTCCTCACATGTTTGTTACTAGTACTATACCCTTTATAACTAAAATTGGCAATCTGGATGTGACTTTGAGGACTCTGCATGTAGGAGCAACATTGAAACATTGTTTCAAGTTTATTCAGAAACATCAGAGAGCATACCTAGATTCAAAATGGATGTCTTTAAAATCTGACGAGGAGAGGAAGAGATTGGAAGCTGCTGTAATGGACTTTACAAAAACAGATGTAGCAGTAAATATAGACAATCTTACATAAGGTTATTTATTTTTATTAAAAACTTACTAATTTATCCTTATTTCATATCAATATAAATATAATGATTTCATATATACCTAGCTAGCACAAAAGTTTGACATAGCAACACCTAGCAAATTCATGTGAGTGTAAAGTGGACTGAGCATCAAAAGTCAGCAACAGAAGTAATGATGCACAATAAACAGTAGTTATATAATACAGATAATTTAATCTGTAGCACTTATATTTATAAACCATTAATTACTACCACTGATGATGTATGCATCCCTTATTATACAACATATAATTATAAACCACAATAGGGGTTGAAAAAATGCATAAAATGACAATGTTCCTAAAGTGTACCACACATTGGAGCGACCCGCAGTGGCTGCCAGTTGACAGTATGACAATCAAGGCTAGTGTCTGAATGTTTGTTAGGTGTGTCATAGTATTACAACCATAAAGTAACTTACTTATTACAACTGCGCCAGTGTGTGGAATGGTTAATGAAATAAAAAAAAAAAACTTTTTTTTACAGTAAATTATTTTCCACCAGGATTCTGCAAATATAGTTTCTTCCTCAAAGTATGATTCACAATAGGTGCTTGTTCAATCCCTCTTAAGTTACAAATTTTAACAACTTTGTCATTTACCATAGTGAACAAGTCAAGCAGATGTTCTCTTTTACCCTGAGAATGAATAATTCTACATAACATCTGTATGAACAGTGACCCTAAGGAGGGATGCCTGAATGCAGCAAATTCCGGTGCTGTGGCCCAGCACACTAAGAAATCAGTCTTTCTCAGATTATGAGGGCTATCAGCAGCCAGAGGTGTTATAGCATCACCTTCCACTTGGCAGGCTTGCAGGATCAGCACCTTGGGCTTGCCACGCAAGAATCTGTTCTCATCCACTAAGTTTTGTATATAGTCTACTTTTACGGGCACAGAATCTGCTGCATACACACATCCTTTAATACCATGAGATAATATGCAAAGCATGAATACACTATCTTCTTCCGAGACTTTTTTTAGGACATCTTGAATGAACGCTATCATTTCTTTCCGATTAAGATTTTCCCTTGCGATGATATCAAAATTTAATGACTGCATAGTCTTCTCCAGCACAACTTTATCTCTAGTTGTGCCATCTCGTTTCTCTAACGGCTTTTGATTCGGATATTCCATGCTTTCTTTTGATGGATAAAACACTTCCTGATTTATTATGCAACAAATTCCCACTCGTTTCTCATTTGTTATTTTATACCTGTCATCTAGAATCATTGATGGTTGCCTGTCTGATTTGAAGTCCTCTGGTATATCTTCTAAATTTAATTCAGCAATCAAATCCAACAATTCATTATAATCAGACGGGTCTGCATTATTATCTTCCTTTATATTTAGGTTACCTTTAGAAGGTGGCTCGCCACTGGTGGAAGGAGACTCCAATTTGCTATTAATTTTGTTTTCTAATGTTCTTAATATAGAAGCATATTTTTTTAGGTCTGATTCTCTATCAATGATCTTGGCCAGTTTCTCAATTTTACATTCAATGCCAGTATCTCTTCTCTCATAACTGGCTTTGCTCAAAGTTATAAACTTCCGACTCATAAGTGCCAATAAGACCAGTTCACATGTATCATACTGCAACACATCCATGTCAAATGAAACCAAGGTCTTTTTAAAATTCTCAAATGTATCAGATGTCATGTTTTCACAGAGTTGGTATAACACTTTTTTCATAGGGTGGATATGGGAACTATCTTCATTAGCCGAGTAAAGTCCCTTGACCGTGGGGACATGGAAGCCCAGTTTTCTGATGACGCTATATAACTGACAGACTGTCAGTGCTTCCAAAAACTGTTGACGCCAAGTTGGCCGTCCCTGAGCGCTCCTAGCCCAATCAAACAACAAATTTAGACAACTTCCCTCTATATTATCCCTGGATATTCGTTGCAGAATAATGAGACGCTCCAACGCTGTATCAGGCACATCGTAGAGTAGAAACACGAGTGATATCAAGTCGTACACTTCTAATTCTTGTTCTATTTTAGAAATGACTTCTAGGTTTATAGCTTTTAAGTTTATATCACTAAGTGCATTATCTTCATCTAGTAGACAAGCGTCAGTACGCAACATCTTGAGAATACTTGCACTAACGGGTGTATTGAACTCAGAATAGATTTATTTTATGTTGCAATTGGACGAAAAAAGGTAGAATTTTATGTCGAAATTAGGAATAGGGAATTCCCTCAACTTCTGTCAAAGTTCTATGATATTCGAGATACATGAATTACAGCTAAAATGGTTTAGAAGGATGACATTTGACTAGTGTTTTGTCCACATTTGTATCGTGTCGTGTTCGCGTATCAAGATCAGGCAGGCGTATCGTATCGAGCACGCGTATCCTAAAGACTGTGGACGCTCAAGTTTGGCAAACCGTATAATTACCAGTGTCGTGTAAGAAAAACTTAAAAAACACGTGTACAGTTGTATCGGACTCTACACCGATATCGTATCGGATAGTGGGAACACAGCCTAAGTATGGACGTTCAATCGAGTTGGCGGCGCAAAGCTCTGAATAGATGACGCCACTAGAGTTTGAGCCATCTCGATTCAAGCACGGTTAAACTTAAAAAATCATGTACGTTAAAACATCGTTATAAAATCATCATCATCAGCCTATATACGTCTCACTGCTGGGCACAGGCCTCCTCTCATAGATGAGAGGGATTGGGCAGTCGTCCCCACGCTGGCCCAGAGCGGGTTGGGGACTTCACATACAAGTTTGAATTTCTTCGCGGATGTATGCAGGTTTCCTCACGATGTTTTCCTTCACCGAAAAGCTAACGATAAATATCAAATGATATTCCGTACATGAGTTCCGAAAAACTCATTGGTACGAGCTGGGATTCGAACCCGCGACCGCCGCTTGACAGCCGCATGCTTGAACCACTGGTGACTGGGCTACTGTAGCTGTGTCGCGTACAAACTTGTCTACCCGTGTCGTATCTCCGCTATGGAGAACTTGATAATCGGGGAAAAATCTATTCCAGTTGGATTGCGGCGTATAACGTATCAATCACACCTTCGTATCTTCGTACTTAGTTCTGATATCTGTGCTTCGTACCGTATCTAAACACGTCCACACTTACCAATCATGATACTCGTATCGTATCCGATACGCGAGTATGCGGAGTTTTTAAAATAAAGTTATCGCGTATTTTCGTATCTTTTCGCGTCCAGAGATCATGATTCATGATACGCGTCGGTGCTACGCTTCGAAGATGCCTGCCTGCTGCCTGCCTGTGCCTTCCGGCTAGCTTCAGAATTTTTCTGTTAGAAATATCTTATAATGTGCGGCCGCCCTAATACGACACTTGTAAAAAGATACAATACAAGTGTGGACAAAGCTTATTATGATTTGACTGAAAGGATGTCAAATCAATCAAATTAAATTATCAAAGTACGATTTATATCAAAAGAGAGATATTTTATGTCCACAAAGTAATTTTATATTAGTAATAACGGTAGTGATTACATTCTCTCTGCTAGTAATCATATTAGGGACTGAAAAGTGAGCAGCTATGTCTGTTACTCGTTCTGAAGTTTTGCGATTGTATAAGAATCTAGTTTTGTACTCAAAGTCTTTAACACTTACTGATCCCATTTATTTTAAAAGAAGAATCATTTCAGAATTTAAACGCAACAAATCATTGACGGATGCTAATGAAATATCATTTGCATACGAGGTAAAAAATAGCAGTTAAATTTTAGGTTAGTTTATTTAGGCTAAATTCAGTATTTTAAGCAAGTAAATATAGAGACAAAAATTAATAATAATGGTCTCTATCTATGACAGGCTTCCTAAGCCTGTTATGATTCTCTAAGCCAGGTATCTTTACAAATTTATTTAATATGTAATGTGACTACCTTATATTACTTTCAGAAGGGAGTAGCGTTGTTGCGAAAAGGTTCAGTGGTTTAACATGTTAAGGCCAGTCATTTCTTTCATACCTTACCGGCTCATTGGGCAAACATCAGTTGCTTTTAAGCATACTATAGAGTACTCAAAGGTACCCAAATTAAATGAAACTGATCTATCTGAAAAGTTTGTTCGAGGTGGAGGCCCCGGTGGTTCAGCGGTGAACAAAAATGCTAACTGTGTAGTTTTGACACATATTCCATCAGGTACTTGGTAAACTCTCATCATTATAAAAACAAGCTGCATGTCTAAAGAGATATATATTTAAGTACCTAAAAAATATATGTATAATATTTCTAGGTATTGTGGTTAAATGCCATGGTAGCCGATGTCAAGATGAGAACAGGAAAATGGCGCGTGAAATGATAATAGCGAAGTTAGATGCTGAAATTAATGGAGAGGAGAGTGTTGCGGCCCAAAAAAAGAGAATAGAGGAGAAGAAATTAAAAAGATCCGAGTACAAGAAGAAGAAAATGGCCCAGCTAAAGAGTGAGTGGAAGAAACGTGAAGGATTGTAAATATTACTACCCACTTTATACTGACCAAATAAGTACAGCTGAAATGTAGAAATTAGAGTTTAAGTAATAAATAATAGTCTAAATCTTGTGTATCTTTTTTTCATGGAGGAAACCAGGTTACCAGCTTTCGGAAAAGTCTGGGTTATGTGGTATTCAGGGTTCTGTGGGTTGGTCAGTTGAAAAACAAAAGTTGTGCATCTAGTGATTCTAGTGTTCAATCAATAGTTAACAGCTTATGTGCATGTACCTAAGTTACGGTTATTACATGGATCTAATAGTAACGGAGAGACAGTTTACAGTTTATGCTGTGGTTACTAGCTTTGTAGCCCATAACTTTAAATATGCCTGAAAAGACGCGCACCTAAGTCTGACAATGCTAGCTTTTATATTTTACCATGGCCGTCCAAAACGAATTGGAACGATAAAACTATGGTTTCATTAATAATTAGTCTAAATATACCGCTTTAGCTTAGTTGGTAGTGACCCTGCCTACGAAGCTGGAGGTCCTGGGTTCAAATCCCAGCCGGGGCATTTATTTGTGTGATGAGCACAATATTTATTAACAGTATTTATTTATCTATATAAGTATGTATATCGTCGCTTAGTACCCATAGTACAAGCTTTGCTTAGTTTGGGAATAGGTTGATTTGTGTGTGTGTGTCCACAAATAATAAATAAATAATAAAACTTTAAACTCTCGCACTGTGTGTGTTGCCGAGACTATGACTGGTGTAACCCGTGTCGAAACGTCGGTAAAAAAAGGTAAATACATAAATATCGCGTTAGAGCCTTTAAAACAAATCTTTTGAATATAATTAGTCTAAAGTCTACAGTCTATGGTCTATTTAATGAATGAAACCATACGAGTTTTACCGTGCCGTTAAAATAATAAAAGAAAACTTGATATAAAACAGATTTGAAAATTGCAAGTAATCGGCCGCCATCTGCGCCATACGTAATGCGGAAGGCAAGCGTCTCGAGTTAACACTTTCGCTCCCAAGCCACAGTGGTGCCGCGCTCTAAGAAGAGCGGTCATAGGGGTTTCGCGCACCTAAATGCTAATTTAATGCAACTTAGTGCATCTAATTATATTATATTATAGTAAATTAAGTTAAATAATACTATAATAAAGAGATTATAGTATAATAATAGTATTTATTCAGTTAATAAATCAGGCTAATGGTACAATAAGTAACCATATGAAATTCTACAATTAACGCAATAAGATTATACAAAAATATACAGAATTAGTTTATACATTTATATTTAAAAATATTAAAATTAACGAATTATCTAATTATTTACTAGTTACAGACCCCAAAACTCATTAAATAATAACATTTTAGTTTACAAATTAACTGGAGTCTGTAATATGACGTAACTAGTAAACTTCCATCCTCAATACCTGAAAATTTGAATCTGAAAACTTCTGTTTGTATTTTTTTTTTTTTTTTTTTTCTTCTGCTTTGGCTTTTACTCCTTGCCAATTTCAGCAAGGTGGATTTGCCAATATCAAGTACTTGACTTTAACACGCGAGGAGAATGTTCGGTCTGATAGTTTTGCTTTTTTTTGGGGTAAGGATCAGACTGGAAACCTAAAACAAATAATAAATATGGACATCACAGACAATCACATGACATTTTACAAACGTTATGAAAAAAGAGTGGGAATGCGGATGACAGATTATTAGGCATGCCAACATAACGGAAATTTCGGTGGGAAAGATAATTTATATAAGTGAAAATGACATAGAAAATTTCATGCAGTTGTGGTAACAGTAATTCATTCATTATAGTCTTATATTATGAATTTGAGTATATTTCAAAAGAATAGCAGTTAAGGGAGGATCCATTAAAGAGAGAAGCGAGTTGAAGTTTATGGGGCGTGGGATGATTTTCGGTAATACATCGTAGAGTGAATAGTTGAATCTAGGACAGTTGAAAAAAATGTGATCCAACGAACCTTCATCGATCCCGCATTCGCATATTGAGTTATCCCGCACCCTGATTTTGGAAAGGAACACCGGAGTGCAGTTATGACCGAGTCTAAGGCGGCAAATGGTTGATGTTGCCCATTTAGGGGCAGATCGGAATTTAAAGAACCAAGGCTTACGGGGAATGGTAGGTTGAATATGCCCGTAATAGCGTCCTGTATGTGTCCTGGAAATATCCCACTGATCCTGCCATGAGCTAAACAAGTCCGTCTGAGCATAAGTGAGTAGGTCAGAAGAATAAACGTGGTTATGGTATTGTGATCCTAACTCTATTGCCTGTTTTGCCCATGTGTCTGCCAATTCGTTGCCAGAGATGCCACAGTGACTTGGAATCCATCCAAGAACAATATGAAAGCCCCTTGTCTCGCAAGTTAAAAGTTTATTTTTAATTTTTAAAATAAGAGGGGATTTTTTTGGAATTTTGAATTGGTTGCCTACTAAGGCTTGTAGGCAACTCTTACTGTCCGAAAAGATAATTGCTTTAGAGATATTATGAGATTCTAAGTAAGTTACTGCTTCCAGGATTGCGACTGCCTCACCTGTGAAAATTGAAGCTTGTGAAGGACACTTTATGGACAGAACAATGTTGTATTTTGGAATGCAAACGGCTGCTCCCACACACCGTGCTCCATCTAATTTGGAAGCGTCAGTAAAAACAGGTATGTAGTCTGGCCACTTTTCCAGAAGTTTGCAGAATTTTCCATTGGCTCCGGGGTCATCCTTAAATATGCCGAAATCTAGAATAACTCTAGGTGAGAAAGTTATGGTTTCAAAGCTAGTCTCAAATAGGGGGTTATTTTTAGTCCGAAATATTATGGAATTTACATTGTTTAATTTTGAAAAACTGATAACAATCTTAGGGAAGTCCTTATGATCCCAATATCTATTTTCAGCGACCTCCAGAGCAAGGGCGCGAATCCGTGGGAGCAGCGGGTGATTGGAGAAGGAGCTTGCCTTGATGAAGAATCTATCAGCTAGATATTGTCTACGAAGGGAGAGAGGTGGTTCCACACATTCCACCTGCATGGCGTTCTTCGGCGAGGACTTCATGGCACCCAGTATAATACGTAAACACTTTGCCTGTATTAGATCCAGCTTTTTGAGGGCTCCCTTATTGCAAGGCTCCAGAACGAATGAAGCGTAGTCAATCTGACTCCGAATGATGGCGTTATATAAAAGTTTCTGGCAATAAGGGTGAGCACCCCACCACACACCTGACAAGGCCCGCAGGATGTTGATGCCTTTTTCACATTTACTGATAACGTAATTAAGATGCGGGACCCCCGACATTCTACCGTCCAAAATGACACCTAGAAATTTGACTGATTCCCTACTGGGGATGGTCTCGCTGCCATAATGAATATTTGGGTTGGGGATGTTCCTTTTGCGAGTAAAAGTTATTGTGGAGCTCTTCAATGGAGATAGTGTCAGACCATGCCCATCCATCCAGTCTCTAAGGTAGCCGAGAGCTGTGTTGATATTGGTTGCTGCCCTTTCAGTGGTTTGATCTGAGGTATACAACACAAGGTCGTCAGCATATTGTAAGATGTTACAAAACGGTGCAACTGACTGCTCCAGATCATATGTGTAGATGTTGTAGAGGAGAGGGCTAAGGACGGACCCTTGTGGAAGGCCTTGCCATACAGTGCGAGGGCTAGAGTATGTGTTGCCACTCCGGACCTTGATTGTCCGTCCCATGAAAAGTTTGAAGACAATGTGCACAATCTTACCAGGGATGCTCAGGTGTTGCATTTTTGCTCTGAGCACTGGAAGAAGGACATTGTCATAGGCCGCAGAAATATCCAAAAAGCAACCTAACAATAGTTCGTTTTTGGAAAGTGCTAACCGAATATCAGAGGTTAGGATGCTTACACTATCCATGGTGCTCCTGCCCTTACGGAACCCGAACTGAGTATCAGCTAGAATTCCTTTGTTCTCTACGAACCACTCCAGTCTGTTCTTTACTAAGTGCTCAAGTATTTTTCCTGAAGTTGCTGACAAGGCTATTGGCCGATATGAGCTTGCCTCTTCCGGATCTTTACCTGGCTTTAAAATAGGTATGATAACTTGTGTCTGCCATTCTTGCGGAATCTCGCCAGTGTCAAAGACATGGTTCAGGATGTCGAGGAGACGCTCCTGTGAGAATGCATTCAGCTTTGATAAGAAGCAGTATGGAATGCCATCCTCACCAGGTGTAGAGTCCCTCAATCCATCCAGAACCAGTCTGAGCTCCGCGAAGGAGAAGGGCTTGTCGAGGGGGCTCAGGGCCGAAGGGGGAAGAGTAGGCGAGACACAAGCTGCCTCAGGGACAGTAGGTGGAGCTAGTTTGTTTATGAACTTTGTCACCCATACTGATGGATCGGAGGAAGGTGACAGAACTTGTTTAAAGGATCCTCTGAATTTTTTAATGCTTTTCCATATTGCTGAAGGTGGGGTTCTGGGGGATAAACTCTCACAGAAACCTTTCCATCCCCTCTTCTTGCATTTAGCTAGTAAACGTTTGGTGCGAGCCGAGGTTTTCTTGAAGGAGATGAAGTCTTGTAAATTGCCTGTATCATTAAAAGTTTTTTCAGCTTCATCCCTCTCATTTACGGCCGCCGTGCATTCAGCACTCCACCAAGGTGGAGAGGGGATTTGATCTTTGATGGTTTTTTTCTGGGGAATAAATTTGTCAGCAGATTCTAGTAATATTTCTTTAAATTTTTGGTATTTTTCAGAGTTGTGAAATAGGTCTAAGTTACACTCTTTTATTCTTTCCTCCATATATATGGAAAAACTGGGCCAATCCGCTGCATTTAATTTATGTTTTAGAAGGGGCTCGGGCTTCGGTAAGGGTGTTACAGATGAAGGCATCGCAATGATGATGGGGAAATGATCACTTCCAAATGACTGACGTAAAACCTCCCAGGTTAACACAGAGGACAGGCTAGGAGAGCAAGCAGTCAGGTCCGGCACTGAATGAGGGTTTTGACCTGGATATACTCGGTGTGTGGGAGTTCCATCATTGATCACACAGACATTGATGTCATCGAACAGGTCAATAAGAAATGATGAAAATACGTCAGAATGGTGTGATCCCCAAGAAGAATGGTGACAATTGAAGTCTCCTAGAACTATAAGGGGTGGTGGAACAGAGAAAAGGATGGTTGATAGATCAGGAATTAAGTTTAAACGGGGGTGAGGAATATAAATAGAAATAAAATTAATGCCCATAACCTTAGCCGCTACGGCGTTAATTTCTTGGGTGTGGGGTAGGGTGGTCCAAAAATAACTTTTTTTGAATTTGTTTTCTCCACAAGGTTCCCTTTATTCCATTGCACTTCAAATTCTTCTCTGCCAATTTTGAGACAAATCGGATAATATTTAGAGGTCGCGACTGTTTTAACATTTTTTAAATATTCAGAGAAAATGCTCATTCTTCGTTGGCAGTTCTATACGGAACTTATGAGTAAATTGAACATGAAGTTATATTAAATTATGCTAATCATTATTGTTATTTATTATTAAACTTCCTTCTTTATCTCCCTATTTCATTTACGGAATGTTATCATTAGAAAGAAGTCACTATTTGCATCTTTCTATGTAAGTCGTCGGCTCTGGTGAAATATCGCTTTTGTTCTTCGTTTTTTGTTATAATTGTATTTTTTAGCAAGGCATTATATATCTCTATCTGAGTAGACATTGACAGCTTTAAATTTCGCACTTTAATCTGCACTTCAAGAAAAGTTGTTAATTTTACGGCCTCCCTGCCTACGCAGCCGATATTTTTGGATTCACATTCTGATAAAGACATTTATTTTGTATGATAGGCACTAATATTCCTTCCTGGGTCAAGGTTGTATTCTATATTTTTGTTTATTTATTTTTTTAGACATATCTTTATGTATATATAACGTCATCTAGTACCCACGACACAATTTTAGCTTAGTTTGCAACTGAGTCGATTTATGTAAGATTATTCCGCCATATTTCTTTAAGGCTGTTGTTTTTCGATTTTACTATACTCTTTAAGCCTTCACAAACACGGAACTTAAGTCGATGCATTTTTAAACTATTTTTTAAATATGCTAGCGTCCTATTATTTACGTGCGCGTATGCTGTCGATGTGTCAATAAGACTATGACTACCGAATAGCTACATTTTTACGCTAATTGAAACAAAAAAAATGCTTCCTAGACCTACACAAGCAGTTATAATAAATAAGACACAAAGTAACAGGAAAGATCGCATTTGAGATAGTTATAAAAATTTACCAATGTAGGTGCTCGGCGAGTTCATATATATTTAACTTGCAAATTGTCGCGACCTCTAAACGTTGCTCTAGAAAGCAAAATTTTGGTATATGTTCTTTTTGCTAATACAGAAACAGGATAAGACTTGTGGAGCAAGAATAAAACGACATTTTTTTCCCCCATACAATCTTGGACCACCCTAGTGTGGGGAGGTAGGGTAATCTGGGAAAAGGCGTAAGAATTTTTAATCAACAATGCGCATCCTGCTCGACCGTCATCACGGTCATCCCGGAGACTTGAGAAGCCCGGGACCCTGAAGAGGTAGCCGGGACTCAGCCATGTCTCCGAGATTGCCGCAACAGCGACAGAATGGGTGTTGATTAACTGAATGAGGTCTGGTTTTTTTGGTATAATACTACGACTATTCCATTGTAGAAAGGTGGCCTGGGGAGCCATTGATGAAGGGGAAAGAAAGAGCTTTTGCGAGTTTGATCACCAGAGGTACGACGTTGTTCGGTAGGATATCGCTCCATTTGGCGATGATATTTGTTAGTACTTTAAATAATAGTTCGAAAAGGTCTTCATTGGGAGTCTCCGCTCCTATATCTTGAGATTGTCGAGCAAAAGCCTGTCCATTAGGCATCTGAGATGTTGGAGTTCGGATTATATCTTCATGAGCTTGTCTATCATAACCTGGAGAGAGGGGAGTTCTTGCCCGCGGCGTAAGATAAACAGTTTTGCGGTACGAAGATCTAGGGGGGGATTCAGGGTGAACAACGGCTGGGTGGGGTGGAGATTGGGATGATCGAGTATATTCCTGTGTTGGGGAAAACATAACCTGGGCCATGTCTGAATATGACCTGCTGACAGGTTTAAACTGTGCTGCGGCTTCAGAATATGAGATGTTTTGTTCGGACATACATAGCTTAATTGATTTTTGTCTGTTATGTTCTGGGCAGTGTGGGTCAGTAGCATAATGGTTCCCTGTACAGAAAATACATCTCACATGTTCTGAAGCTACATTACATTCATTACCGGGGTGTTTTTGGGAGCATTTGAAACACCGGGCATCTGAACGGCATTGTGTTTGTATATGGCCAAATCTGAGGCATTTCCGGCACTGGATTGTTGGCAGCAAATATACCTCGACTACTAGGGAGGTGTAGTATGCAAAGATTTTGGATGGCAAAGTCTGTCCCTCTAAAGTTACAACAACCGACTGGGTTGGGACCCAAGTCGGAGAACCATCACCTCCGGAAACCTTGCGCTGGAGCCTGCGGGCCTTCAGTATCTTACCTTTCCCTTCTCTGAGATTTGTCCCGTTCACAAAGTCGGTCATACTCCAATCAGTTGGAACACCCCTTACTAGCCCCATGCGGGAGATGTGATACGAAGGAATGTCAGCAATTAATTTACTTTTGTTGAGTATGGGGTTATTTAGCATGGAGTTAGCATCATTCGCTGTATTCAATGTGACTGCTACTCTATTCCGACCTACTGATTTCACTCCGTCTTTCTTAATGTTTTTGATGTTGGCTTGTACTAATATTCTACCTACATGAATGGCTTTCAGCGGGGTGTCAGTTTCAGTGGGATGGGTTTTCCTAGATACATGGACCACAAATGGTCCAAGATCATGTGAATTGTATGTCCGGTGTTCATTGTCTAAATCAGGGTGTCTATATAGGTGAGGGTTGGGTTCACTATGCAAAGTTTGGCTAGGTTCACTCTTTTCACTAGATGTTTGTTTGGGCAAATTAAGTTGCGATGTATTGGGATCGTTGACGTCCGCTGGATTAGTCTCAGGAGTACTCACTGTCTGTTTGTCGGTTGCATCCATGTGTTCGTCAGTAATAACTTTTTTTGGGAAGGGCTCTAATGGTACTTCGGTTGGTGAAAGCTCTATGTTCCGCTTCCTTGTATTACTTTCAATTTCCTTGCCTTTATGGATACCGCCGCCCTCGTCAGGGGGCTTCTCCTTCTCGTTCCCCTCCATTGTCGTGGCCTAGGCCACCTAAACCTAGTCTTATGCTAATACTATAATAAAATAACTGTATTAAACTTACCTAGGTTATATAAATAAACCGTCACCAGATATATCAGAAAAAGGATGTTTTATTTGTGAAGGGATAACCTAAAAACAACAGACTCACTCGGTGCGCTTCTGTCAAGAGTGTCAAGTCCCTCTGTTTGTATTTATTATGCCCCGTATTGCCGTCAAACCCCCACCCCTACCGCATTTACCAATTAAAACGAATTATTTGTTTAGGTCAATATTTTCGAGAGCATTATTTCGAGATTCTAGAATTCGAGATGTGGGATGGTCCAACAAAGACTGTTATTCTACTTCGGCGGATGATTCCTACACAATCTTGATTAGTGGATACCTCTTCTTGGCCTCGACTTTTTTATGCGATGGCAAAATATTAGGACACTTCGAATTTATAACGACTTTTAATAAGTTATACCGATGCTTTGTCAACTTGGCCTCAGTTCAACTTCGTCAGTATTGAATTGCACAGAAGAAATGTTAGATTTTATAGAATGAGTAAAGAGTTTATAGTGGATCTATCCACATTAGCCAACTCCACCAATCTGCGCCATTTTGATCTCTTGCTGCAGTCCATAAGGTTCTTTATGTGCTGCTTGCTTGTTGTTGTTGTTGCTCGTAGAACTAACTGCCGCAGGCTGCTGTTGGTTCATATCACTTGTAGTTGACAGATTGCAGACTTCTGAACTGTTCAGCCAGGTGTTCTGTTTTTCAACCATTCGGGATTTGGTACGGTTGGATTGTTTCCAGTAGTTTTCTATCTTCTTACAAAGAATGGAGATTTTCTTCCCCATAATCTCGGTATCGATATTTTAAACATCTGGTACTAACTGCGACAGAGTTTGATAGACTCGACGACCTCTATCAGCACTTGATTCACTGTCATTTATTGATAGCCAAGTATCAAATACAAGAATTCGTGCAAAATAACATTTTAAAGTTGTATCTAATACAAATAAAAAAATACTGATATTTCGTAGCACGTTCTACGCACCTGGGCATATGGCGTAGACCTTCATTGTTTCACACGGAGGCAGATGGTGGCAGCCAATTTGTTATATATTTGAATACAGACATATCAACGAATATGCACATGTATAAATTAGCACGGTCTTCGGCGGGGAACATAGGTAAAAGTTTCGACAAACATCAAAGAAACTAAAAATATATCTAGTTTTATTGTGTCAGCGTAGCACCTCATAGAAACAAATTTGCTGAATGAAAGTTATAAAAAACCTTATGAAATACAAAATACATACCTTCAATTTGAATATCCATTGTATACAACACGTCTCAAATAATCGAATTTAGGGAAAAACCCTTGTCGCGTATTGTGCTTATGAGATGCTTAATTGCGCTAGTAACGAGGACTTATCCGATGCGTTCACTTTAAGTGCACAAAAGTAAATATTACAAATAAGTAATTGCAATTCTATTTATACCCTCAAATACTATGACTAATAATGAGTAATTACACGCGGTATCATGGCGTAATTCAAACATCATGTTCGGAGCCCTATGACCTACTACGGGCACCACTGTAAGCTTTCGTAGCGATACGCAATTTCCCCTACATACGAGGAAACGCATGTTATCAGCTACGCGTCTAAGTACGAGCAGAATGATACCTGGAGATGCCAACTTGAAGAAGCAAAACGCTACAGTGATAATGATACAAGGATCGCCTAACCATCCATCTAAATCCACTGACACACCATTACTGTGCATTACTGACAGCAGACTACGCCTGTCGCCTACGGCCAAACGACTTAAAAGAGCTAATGTGCTATAGGCATATAAGGGAAGACGGCATTGGCCCTACCTTTCCAGAAATCGTCCTCATTAACTCAACGCATCTGATTAAAGTCTTGCGACTGATTGCAGATCATAAATAGGAAAAAAAAGTACGAGCAGAGAACTCCTTGGGTAATTCTTGGCACTGAAAGTGGTGTGGTCTCGTCACAAGGGGCACTGGCGACCGCGATTGCGCCCTTTAGCCGTCTACGACAGGCAGTGAAGACAATAGAAAATGTAAAATAGATAGACACATTTCATGTTATGCAGAAAGCAATAGATTTCTTCATTTCGCCTCCCGCCTCGCGGATAGGTATAGAATATCACCTTTAGGTACTGCGACTACTGCGAATTGTTAGACGTCTGAGAAAAATACCAAAATAGAAAATTAATATTTTATTCTTTGTTCTTTTACGTAATTAACTTGTCTAGCAATAAGATTCTCTGCAATACCTACCCGTAAAAACCTGAAAAGATATTTTATTAAAATCTCATTGGTTTGAGGAACTTAACGAGCCTTCATTAAAAATCACATATTTTTCTATGGTTTCTTTCTTTAAATCAAGTTTGATGACGTAGGTATAATCTCGTTATGTTTGTCCTCTATGATAAAATAGAATATCATGGGGGACAATATGCAACCTGCTACCTATTACGGGTTTCAACCTGCGACCTCCTGCGACGTATATGTATTTCGGATTTTAATGAGATATCGCGCGCTAGTCCTGTCACTTCTGTCACACGCACGCTTTTGCGAAAATAGTACCTAAGGTTCGCGTTAGGGATCCTAACTAAACATTAACTTTGTATGAATGATTTTGGCAAAAACTCTATTCATATATTTGATCGAATAGTCGCTAAGAAGCTATATCCAAGAAATACTCAACTTATAATTATCTCTATTATTTACATCCGACTATTTTTTGCAGAAGCCCAGCAGGTAGACTCACTGGATTGATACATTTTGATATGAACTCCCCCTGTCGTTTGACTCCCGGTTTGGTTGGGTTTGACCTCTGTAAGACCATGGGCGCTGCAACATCTCGAGGCAAAGGTAAACTTAAATACGTACCTACGCCATCAGAGGCAAGTTCTTACAAGACACACTCAAGCTCTCGAGGATACCAACGCTGTAGAGACTGCCGACACAACGAATCCTGATCTCAATAAAGGATCGACAACGCGCTTGTGCGTCCTTAGATTACGGTGTCCTCTTTTACAATGAAGCAGGCTGTATGGCTGTTAGCCACCGTCGCGGTGGTATTAATAAAAGTTTGAATATCTGTCATGAAAGTAAATAATTCTGATGAATGCCTACCTACTAAAGTTTGAGAATGTTTTGTCGCATTACTTAAGTTTAACTCAGGTAATCTATCTAATTGTAAAAATGTGGAGGGGGTGGCGATGGTTGCTGTGAAATCATCTTGCGTACTTATAGAGCTACGCCTGTTGAAGCTGCACGGCTAGACATATCGTATATATCTTTTTTAAATTAGTAACTAACTACCTAGGTACACGCAGATACAGACGGGTAATAGTTTACCTCGCCGCGAGATAGATCGCGCGCGCGGCGTTTTGTGCTTGCCGTGCTGGGGTTGTCTGGCGATCTTCCAAAACGCGTGGGCTGTTCATAGAAATCACTGCAGCGTCACAAAAGGCATTTTATTTCTCTCCTTGAGTGCACATTTTAATAAATTCATGGGCGATTAACTTCAATTTTGAAATGAGAATTGCTTTCGGTATTTAGTTTGATAGGTACTTGGATGAATTCAATGGAGTGAATTGAATATAACAGACGATAGTCACGATTTGTTCTCTAATGTTTGGACACGAGGGTTGTCGTTTCCATGAAAAAGTTAAAATGTTCAGCACCTATCTGGGGGCACGAAAATGTGCATAATTTGAGTAGAATGCAAAGACTACAGTCTCCCATTTAAAACATCTAGTGGTGTGAGAACGAGCTACTCTAATTATGCGACATCTAGTGAGGAAAAGCCAAACTATTTAGTGTGTTACTTGATCACTAGATGGCGCTAAAATGAATGTATACGACCTGACATCTAGCGAAAAAAGCTGAACTATGTAGTTTTTCTTTAAGTTACTGGATGGCGTTAAAGTTAATGAATGTGTCCTGACATCTAGCGGTGAAAAGCCAAACTATTTAGTGTGTTACTTCATCACTAGATGACGCTAAAATTAATGTATAAGACCTGACATCTAGCGGTGAAAAGCCAAACTATGTAGTTTGTTTCTTGTTCACTAGATGGCGCTAATATTAAGTTGTGTGCTGACATCTAGCGGTGAAAAGCCGTACTATATAATAGTTTTCACGGGCACTAGGTGGCTCTACTATTAAGTTATGTTTCGACATTTAGCGCTGAAAAGTCATACTATATAACTATTTATCTACACCCATATAGTAAATCCTCTTTAAGCTTAAGCCACACAGAGAGTGGGCAGGCGGTAGCGGCGCGGGAGCGGGTGGTAGCGGCGCTGGAGCGGGCGGCAGCGGCGCGGGAGCGGCACGGGAGCGGGCGGTAGCGTCGCAGGAGGCGCGCGGGAGCGGGCGGGAGCCGCGTGGGAGCTACCGCCCGCCCGCTCTCTGTGTGGCTTAAGCTTTAATAAGTTCAAAAACCGTAGATAAGACCTCGCTTTATAATATACCGTGCTAGCTTCCCGGGGCTGAGCGCGCGCTGAGAAACGATACCAAATATAATACCATTACGAGGTCAAGTACAACCTTAATGCCACAGCTGCGGGCTGGCGGCGGCGGGCGGGCCGGCCTGTCGAGGCAAACATGGCGTACGCCGGCTCAACGTGCTCAGTTGCTCACACGAAACACGTCATGAAAGAGGATTTAATATATGGATGTAGATAAAGTAGTGAATACAACTGCACATAATTAGGCATCACAACACTCGTGTGACCTTATTATAAAACTCGCTCTCGGCTCGTTTTTTAATGCCCCTCATTATGTACCAGTTGCATAGCAGCGCCCTGAACAATTTTGACGGCCCATGTGCCGAACACCATCTTCATAATATCTTCACTTTTTTGTCTGGCGCTGCGTATTCGCTGTCTAGGTGCGGAAACCTAAAATGGCAAAAACTACCTAGTATTGTAGGTGACAAGAAAAGGCACTCAAAGAAGGATGCAAGCCCTAGCCCTAAATTCGGGTGGTGCGAGATGGCCATTGGGCGCCCTTTGATTTAAATTTTTCCACGTTGCCAGTTTGGCGCCCATTGATATCCGGTGGCTGGCGCCCCTAGTAGTGGTAGCCGTACGATTAAAAAAACCGCAAATCGATGTACAGTTTAGCCGTTTGGCACACGCATACTAGAGGTGAAAACAAAATTTTTGACCCGCAGTTCCTAAAAAAATTTCCCTTAGGGGGGGAGTGCCGAGACATTCTTTTTTTTGTATGGAAAAAAAATATTTTTTTTAGTAACCTATCGTGTGTCGTGGTATCATATGAAAGGGCTTTTTGAGGCGATTCTAAAAATATACCACATCATTACATTTAAGCCATTTTTTTTTAATTAAATCAAAAATAATTTTCGAAACATACCAAGTTTGAAGTCCTCCAGACACGATATGGCTGATTTTTATTTTGTTCAAAATACCAAAAATGATACGTTATATCCTCATATCTAACCTCAAAAAAGCAATTTTGAAATGATTTTCATTAAGTTTTTTTTTTTAATTTTTCAATATTACTAAGTGACACGGTTCTACTTCAATACCTATTTTACGTGAGTTATGGAACTTTAGTGCAGATACGGTACATATTTATCATAAAATGCCAAAACAAAAATTTTGAACCGCAGTTCCTAAAAAAAATTCCCTTGGGGGGAAGTGCCGAGACATTCTTTATATTTTTGTATGGAATTTTTTTTTTTTGCGGAAACCTATCGTGTGTAGTGTCATATGAAAGGGCTCTTTGAGGCGATTCTAAAAATATACCACATCTGTACCGTATCTGCACTAAAGTTCCATAAATCACGTAAAATAGGTATTGCAGTAGAACCGTGTCACTTAGTAATATTGAAAAAAAAAATACTTAACGAAAATCATTTCAAAATTGCTTTTTCGAGGTTAGATATGAGGGTATAACGTATCATTTCTGGTATATTGAACAAAATAAAAATCAGCCATATCGTGTCTGGAGGACCTCAAACTTGGTATGTTTCGAAAATTATTTTTAATTTTATTAAAAAAAAATAGCTGAAATGTAATGATGTGGTATATTTTTAGAATCGTCTCAAAAAGCCCTTTCATATGATACCACACACGATAGGTTTCTAAAAAAAATTTTTTTTTTCCATACAAAAAAAAGAATGTCTCAGCACTCTCCCCCTAAGGGAAATTTTTTTAGGAACTGCGGGGCGAAAATTTTGTTTTGACCTCTAGTATGCGTGTGCCAAACGGCTAAACTGTACATCGATTTGCGGTTTTTCATTGAAATTGGGCCAGGGGGCCGATTTTTGAGTGTCGAACGCTCGATTTTTCACTCGAGATCTGTCAAAAAACTATGACGTTTTGACAGATGTCGAGTGGACATTCGACCGTTCGACACTCAAAAATCGCCCCCCTGTACCGCTACCACTATTGATATCCGGCGCCTGGCGCGTCCGCGCCATTCGCCCGCCCTTGGGCCGGCTCTGATGCCTGCCGCCCTGGGTCATGGCCCCCTTGGCCCTAGGGTAAATACGCCCCTGTGCTGAGATGAGCAAAGTCGTAAAAAATGTAGATCGACCGAGCTGCTTAGGTGTAGGTAATTTCACGTAGAACGCAAGCCTTCGGCTACGATCGGAATTATTCTCCTATAAGTATAATATTTTTTCGCTGGCTGGATCCTATGAAGGCGTATATGTCGTAATTTTAATTTAATAGCAATCGTCCTTCTCGCACTTACATCCTTGCTAGTAAGGGACGCTATAATATGTCCGATATACACGCGACCTTTCTAGCTAGGCAGGAACGTGGCAACAAGGGCGGCGCTACACTCGACATCTGTAATAAAAACATAAAACGAAAATTTCAAAGTTCCATCCAAAATCTAACCAAATTAAATCTACAACAACAGTGAAAAGGAGTTACGAACTTACCCTTGTTTTTAGTAGAAGGGTGAGTTATGTTTTAATTTGATTTCCCTTATAATTGTAAATTAAATTTTAAGTAATATCGATTTTTGATTATTTGTAGGTAAAAGAAATGTATAGTTGAGAAGCGAACGGATAAAAACTAAAAACCATAACAATCGAAACGAAATACATCGCTCTTTGTCATAATGACAATTAGGCATAAAAAAGTACGTGTTCCGTTTCCTTTACTTCGCATTTCAAATCGATTCCAGCCTGCTTCGTTAGTGCTTCGCGCGCTCGTGCTATGCACGGTACGGTTCAGTGCACATGGAATCGATACGTCATTTCGAAATTGAAACTACAAGGCGGTACCTCTATAATAATGCCGAAGACCCGGCAAACACGAGCATGTTTGTCGCCGCGTTAGGCTCGTTGTCACGGTCAGGGTAATTGCAAAAAGCCCGACACTGTCCCATCCTTGACCCGGATACGACATCCGACTCCGCGCGGGTATATACCATTTTCTCGTTTTCAGTTGTAAACGGTTTGGTACCTACTTTTTGCGTCTTGTTCTGACATGTTACTATTGTCACGACTCGAAGCGAGCGCGCAAGTCTAATTAATACAAAACCTATTTCAATTCAAGTATACCTACCGTTGATGAAATACAGCCTCTGTTTCCGACGTTGTATTCTACGGTCGTTCATTGTAGGCTTTGGTTTCGGAGCTCGTAGCTGCGCATTTGATGGGTGTTGACGCAGCTAATGGGTTTATAATGGCCATTTTTGTCCAATTAATATTATTCCCAGCATCGCACGATTCGTCGCGTTATGCAATCCGGTTTTTCTAAATGAATTCTCTATACATGACATATTCATATGAACAAAAGAATAACACAAAAAAGGTAGTTAATATCATTCTGTTGTTTTAATGATGGCACACACACCTACATAACTGGCTATAACCATTATAATTATCTTCATTTGTATTATTTTTATGGCCAGCGAGTTATAATTAATGGAGCTAATAGAGGAAAACCTTTCTGTATAAGTAATAATAAAATTATACATTTTTATCTCCCCTACATATAAAGTGGTATTTTTTTCTTGCAACTTGGAACCCCATTGTTTGGAGTATATAGCTCGGTGAAAAATATTACGCTTTATTAAAACCATTTTTTCATTTAGAAATCTGATGTGATATTAAGTTGCTTGTTGCTTCATTTTACTCAAATATCTGATAGAGCTCAGGGTACTAGATCTAAAACATAATATGATGTAAGTAGGTAAGCAAAATATAAAATATAGCTCTTCGTGTAGATTCTGTTGGTGTGTTTTTGTTCGTGAAAATATGGGAATATTGATGAACTCCAGCTAGACCGATATTTCGCCCTCGTGAGCCCCTATAATGTAAAATTATTTAATCGAAAGGATCGTTTTAGATACAGAGTTTACTTCAAAATATTTACCCAAATTTTGTTCGTTCAATTAATATTATTAACTTAAATTAAATTTTAATCAGATTTCGCTTGGATCTTGCGGTGATTTACAGTGCTGTTTATCCTAAATCCTCATCTAATTTAATGTAATCAACCTAATCATATATGAATACTCACGACTTCTAAATCACAAATGCAATCATATTATTAAGAGGCCTTCCTGTTTGAAAATATTTTGATTTCAAAGTTTGACAAAAGTAGGTCTATTGAACCAATAAAGTGATTAAAGGGTACGATGATTTTATTAAAGTTTTAGATAGTAACATAGCCCTTTTATGATTTTATTGTGTGTATTTTAGTGAAAACAGCAATTTTTATCTCGAAAATGGTCGATTTGGAGTGATGTTTGAAACAATATTTCTTAATGATAAGTCCATAACATGTCATTCTAGAAGATAGTAACACTGAGAAAATGTGTAGATACATGTCAGTTAAACAGAAAAGCGCCTAAATAAATGAGTGTCTTTAAACTTTACTGATAAGGTCCCTTGGAGATTGTGCTACACAATACACATACACACGGAAGATGCACTGCTTTGAAGTCCGTATCGTACGTAGCTTTCACGCGGCGTGAATTCTGAAATGATGTCGTGAATTTGTGATGCGCGTAGGTTATTTAATTGGATGCGCTAGGGGCAAGGGTTGGTTATAATCCATTCTTTTTTTTACAAAATGCCTGATTTTGGTAATAAATTCACAAGTGCTGCATGTCTAATGAATGACTCAATTTAGATCAACTTTTATATGTAAATGTACTTACCTATAAATAAAAAATAAATAAAACCGACTCCAAAATAAACTCTAAATAGTAACACCGACAAAGCAAAGCAAGCAAAGCAAAATCCTCACCGTTGGTATCCCTTGCGCGGTGTCCATGCGATATATTGTATAACGAGCATCCAGATCTTTACAGCAAGTGATGGCGGTATTAGACCAAGCGAAAAAATAAGCATTGGATCAAGCCGCCTCTATTTTCATAGATATTTCTTCTAGAATTCTAAAAATCTGTAAGGGTCTGTCCAGTTTTTCATAGCAAGAAACTTTGCCGTAGGTACTTAGTTTACCTACGGCAAATTTTCTTCAAAATGCAAAGATTGGTCGTTCGTTTAAACTTAACCCGTCATGAGATGGCAACCGAGCGCACATAACTATGAAGGTGTTTGTGCAAACACCTTCATACATGAATTGAAGTAGAATATGAACATTATTGGTAATCTGCATCCCATCAACTCGGCAACTCGTTTAATTACGCGGGGGCGTCTAGAACCAATTCAATTTAAATACGAATTTAATGGTATTAAGGGATGTAATGATTTCACCAACGATTTATCGTTGCGGCCAGAAAGAGTAGGATTAAGGGGGACTGGGGTGGCGAGGATTTTTATATCTGATTTCTCAATCATCGCAGTCAAAATTGAGGTCAAAATAAATCTTTATATTTAGTTATGCTTCAGTGATGATCGATAGTGTAGGTCGAAATTGAAATTCTTATATTTACTTAATTAATATACTTCGGAAGATTATATATTTATCCGTACCCAAAGAGTAAAACGGGACCCTATTACTAAGACTCCGCTGTCCATCTGTCTGTCCGTCTGTCAGCAGGCTGTATCTCATGAACAGTGGTGACAGTTGAAATTTTCACAGACGATATTTCTGTTGCCGCTATAACAACAAATACTAAAAAACAGAATAAAATAAATATTTAACGGGGCTCCCATACAATAGATATGATTTTTTCGTTCGCGAGTGCGACTCGCACTTGGCCGGTTTGTTTCTAGATTATAACATAAAACAAAGCTGTGCGTACTTGATCCCAGTTCTATAACTCAACACTAACGATGACTCATCTGCAGTTAAACAGCCATTATGCGCTCCTTACTGGCCTGGGTACCTACTGTAAGAACCGGTAAGTGTTTTATAAAACTATTTTCTCGTCCGCCGGAGCTGGAGTGGCGTCGGTGCCCTTCTAACACGCCTTTCGCATTTGCACGCTCGGGAGCGAATTTAGCGTAATTTTCTAATGTTTCCACGCTCTAAATTCCCAAGTTCCTAGCCTACTTACACAGCCTTCGTTCTGAGTGTTACATGCTGCATGCCTTTTATATGGGAGTTAGTTGAAATATACTCATTTATAAATCTCAAAGCTACCAAGCTTAAGTGCCAAGCCAAGTCAAGCTCGCCCAAATTACAATCCAGGATCTGGGGCCCGATTTTTGAGTGTCGAACGCTCGAATTTTCTCTCGACATCTGTCAAAACATCATACTTTTTTGACAGATCTCGAGTGAAAAGTCGAGCGATCGACACTCAAAAATCGGCCCCCAGGGGCCCCAGGTAGGGCTTGCAATATCGGACGGTTTTTCAATTCCGGAATTGCCTCCGATATTGGCCTCCAATTCCGGAATTCCGGAACTGGTTCCGGAATTGGGATTTACCTTTTTCAACTAAATTGATGTCACAAAAATGTACTAAAAATGTAATGATTATCGTTTTATAGGCAATATCCAGTTAGGGTATAGCCTGTATTTTAATAATTGGTTAAAAAATAAAGATATTTCGTACTTTGCCTTACCACATGGTCATTTTCAATTTACTCTTTCACTTTACTCAATTAACGGCTTTCCGGGAACAAATGAGCTGAGTACTAAATTTCATTACCTAGTAGTCATATATATGGCCATTATCAGCACTAAACTCGTGATTTTCGAAAAAATGCACCAAGTTTCATGGGGGTAAATTCCATCTTACTGGAAGGGAAGGGTGAACGCCGAATCAATAAATCAATGTTTTATTTGCATAAAACATGCGATTGCGAAAGCATAAAACAAAGGCGAGGTGGCGCTGTTCTTCAAGAATGGTGACAACACTGACAAAACACTACTGAACAACTACCCAACCATCACGCTTTTGAGCTGTTTCCAAGAGTCATTACGAGCCGTCTCGCACGCAGGCTAGATGAATTACAGTCTCCCGAAAAAACCGGTTCCCGAAGAGGCTTTAGTACCATAGATAGACCACATCCATAGGCTCCGTTAAGTTATACAGAAGACTGAAGAGTACCCCTTGTCCCTCTGTTTAGTAGTGTTTGTGGGCTATGAGAACACCTTGTTGATTCGATCGAACCCTGGGTGATACTACAATCTCTGCAGCGGTGCCGGTCATTGTGGTGTGGCGCTCTTTGGGGAGGCATATGTCCAGCAGTGGACGTCTTTCAGTTGATATGACGATGATGATTATAGTAAAGAATATTTGTTGTGTATATTTGTTTGGAAGCAAGGTGAACAACTTCGTAAGTATAAAAATATGTGCTTAAGTGCCATATAAAAATTGTAATGGGGTTACAATTTTTTCTGTGGGAGAAGCCAACTACCCACCGCCCTTGTGAAAAAACTACTGACAACTATGAGCCATTTCAATGTACCGATCTGGACGGTGAACGGGATAAGCTTAAAGCGCGACCACCAGCGGCGAAGCGGGTCAGCTACAATTATGTCAATGATGCGCTCACGTACCCACTGCGTGCACGTGCATGGTTCTTCGTGAATAAGAACGGCTACCATAAGCCACACGAGAGCACACGAACGCAGCTAACGGCGGAGTTGAAGCGATCGTCGTCTCCAAAATACGGATAGGAGGAGTATACGTGATGGAAAACCAACAACATTTTGAAATCTATTCACAAAATGTTTATGAGTCTGGTGATAGGCGAACAATTCCTCAGTTTTACATTGTGAACTTTAAGTATAAACATACAAAACACTCTATTTTCTCCCTCTAAATTCATCAAATTCAATTCCGGAATTTCCGATATTTCGAGTGTCCCAATTCCGGAATTGTAATATCGGAAAAATTGCCCGAGATTCCGGAATTCCGGAATGCAAGCCCTAGCCCCAGGGGGCTGATTTTTGAGTTTCGAACGCTCGACTTTTCACTCTACATCTGTCAAATCATCATAGTTTTTTGACAGATATCGAGTGAAAAGTCGAGCGATCGACACTCAAAAATCGGCCCCCAGGTCATGAAATTTTTACCTTCTGGTTATTTCATTTAAAGTGAGTAGGTACAAAACGGCAAAAATAAATCTTAAACTAACTAGGTAAAATAAAATAACATGAAAACAACCCGTGTTCCGAGAAAAGCAGCTTACTCGAACCTTGACTTCAGACGTTGACTTCAGAAAACAAAGCAATGGAGTCGTTTAATCTTTAAAAGGATCAGCGCCTATTGTTGATTTGCATTGACTCGAATGCCATCCATCTTTAAATAAAAACCCGGGATCCCGGATTATTTTTAATAGACCTTTTACGTTATGAGAATTATGTAGATTGACTTCGAATGACGGCTATGGCATAAAATAATTTTTATTTATTCATGCCGCGGTATCTTTCTGCGATACGAGATGTCAAAATTGGCCATTATTAGGCGTTATTATGTCACGACTCGTCACTCAATTAATAGTAGATTATACACCAAGGGGATAAAGCACTGTTTTATGTCACGGGTGCGATATTGAATCCCGAACGTAACGAAGGACTCCAAATTTTACTCCCGAGCGGAGCGAGGGAGTAATGACTTAATTCCTGAGCGAAGCGAGGGAATTAAGACTGAGTCCTGAGTGTAGTGAGGGATTTAAGCGCGCCCAAGACAAAAACAGTTTTATTCCCGTGGGGTATACTCTACTTTTCTCACCACCCTTGGCCAATTTTATACTTTATGTTATTGAATATGGAATCGAGTATGATGACTATTTTAACAATTTTTTTTAAATTCTATATAAATATTAAAAATCTAGTAATCCTTAATTCTAAATCTTGAAATCCTTATCCCTGAATTAGTCGAAATCGAGTATATGTAGTGACGATTTTTCGCAAAAAAATTTTTTTTTAGCTTAAACCTCAAAATAAATATAAAATTTGAAATCCTTATCCCTGAATTAGGTGAAATCGAGTATAATGACGATATTTCGCATAAAATGTTTTATTACGTTAAAGCTTAAAATAAATAAAAAAATTAAAATCCTTATCCGTGAGTTAGTCGAAATCGAGTATAATGACAATTTTTCGCAAAAAAAAATTTTTTTAACTTTAAAACTCAAAATAAATATAAAATTTGAAATCCTTATGCCTGAATTAGTCGAAAACGAGTATAATTACGATTTTTCGCGAAAAAAATTTTTTTTACCTTAAAACTCAAAACAAATATAAAAATTTGAAATCCTTGTCCCTGAATTAGTCGAAATCGAGTATAATGACGATATTTCGCATAAAATGTTTTATTACGTTAAAGCTCAAAATAAATAAAAAAATTAAAATCCTTATCCGTGAGTTAGTCGAAATCGAGTATAATGACAATTTTTCGCAAAAAAAAATTTTTTTAACTTTAAAACTCAAAATAAATATAAAATTTGAAATCCTTATGCCTGAATTAGTCGAAAACGAGTATAATAACGATTTTTCGCGAAAAAAAATTTTTTTACCTTAAAACTCAAAATAAATATAAAATTTGAAATCCTTGTCCCTGAATTAGTCGAAATCGAGTATAATGACGATTTTTCGTAAATTTTTTTTTCTCTTAAAACTCAAAATAAATATAAAATTTGAAATCCTTATCCCTGAATTAGTCGAAATCGAGTATAATGACGATTTTTCGCAAAAAAAATTTTTTTTTACTTAAAACTCAAAATAAATATAAAATTTGAAATCCTTGTCCCTGAATTAGTCGAAATCGAGTATAATGACGATTTTTCGAAAAAAAATGTATTTTTCTCTTTAAAATCAAAATAAATATAAAATTTGAAATCCTTATCCCTGAATTAGTCGAAATCGAGTATAATGACGATTTTTAGCAAAAGAAAGTATTTTTCTCTTAAAAATCAAAATAAATATAAAATTTGAAATCCTTATCCCTGAATTAGTCGAAATCGAGTATAATGACGATTTTTAGCAAAAAAAGATTTTTTTTCTTAAAACTCAAAATAAATATATTATTTGAAATCCTTACCCCTGAATTAGTTAAAATCGAGTATAATGACGATTTTTTTGCAAAAAAAAATGTTTTTTTTTACATTCAATTCATTCACATTCATTCAATAAGGATATAGTTTTAGTATTTTTTTTTTGAAAAAAAAAACGGAACTAAAATCACGCGCTTGACCCGCTACAGGCGGCGGCCGCCGACGCAGTCTTTTGTTTCGAACGCGACGTTCCAAACAAAACACGGAGCTGGTGTGCCACCTCCTCGCCGCCGTGTGGACTTCACGAAATTAGACTTTAAAGACATATCAATAAGAACTATCAGAACTCAAATGAAATTATTACCCGGCGGGTAATAATTTGAAATTATAACCCGCTAAAACCAAGGGCCACGTGTAATGATTTGCTTTCCGAAAGGTTTGTATGATATATAATTGAGCAAAATCGAGCAGGTGGTGTGAAATAGTACATTACTTACCAAGGGCGATAAAACAAAGAATGTCTCAGATCGCAGGTATTTTACGCCCGAGCCGAAGGCAAGGGCGATAAATATGCGATCTGAGGCTTTCTTTATTATCGCCCGTGGTAAGTACAAAATTTTATGTCACCCCCTGGCCAGGAAATGGGTTTTTTCGCGCGCGGAGCGTGCGATAATGGCCACTTTATGGCCAGGTGTGACATAAAATAATATTATCAATTACCTAAATTATATCGTCGATAAATAATTAACTCGTAAATGGGTCATACACCGTTGAAAAATAAATGGTCACCGGCATATAATAGAGCAGGAACAGAATTGGAAAAGGCGTCTCTAAAAAATGCAAGCGGCAAGTCATGTAACAGGTTGGGGTGACAACGTTATCAGAGGGTTTGGACCCTGCAGAATACGGATCTGCCTGTCGCCATCTCGAAATTTGAGCCGGAAGTACGGTATACCGGAAAAGGTGCAGCCCATACAAAAATTTTCGTAGTACATTTAGTAAATCGATGCTCTGGTACTTTAAAAGAGGTCCGATTGATATGGTTTTTTGGTATGATGTAAAGGACAATATTAGAAATGGTAAACTAAAATTTTCGGCCCTCCAGCGCCATAACTTTGGCCGCCATCTTGGAAATAGTGTCACTTTTTTCAGTTTTTTGCTTATACTGTCATCAAAGTTCATTCGAGTGCTAAACATAGTTCTGCAATATTGTAGAATACAATATTTGCTAAAAGTTTTGGGTACAATGATTTTTTCCATGACCTCTAGGGACGAAGATATGACAGGAGATATCATTAAAAATTGCCACTTTTTTCTAGTTTTCCTCTCATATCTACATTTTAAGTGAATTTTAGCGCTAACTATAGTTCGGAAATATTGTAGATTACAAAATCAGCTACAACTTTTGTATTGAAATATTTTTTCCACGACCATTAGGAAAGAAGATATGAAGTCATCTATGGAGTACAACCGTCAAAATTTGCTACTTTTCCAGTTTTCTTCCCATATTTAGGTTTGAGTGCAATGAATCGCAATCTGTAGGGGATCTATGATGATCGAGTGATAGCGTGATAGACGACAAGATAAAGCATCTGTCACTTTCCGATCTATACCACTTCAATCCCTCAGAAGACAAAATCGTCTGTTTCCACGATACCTAGAAGATCGTAGGTACTTTGAATTTGCATATAATTTTGTCTTCTGTAATATTGCTGACCGAAAAATGCACTAAAACGCATATCTGGGAAGAAAACTGGAAAAGTAGTAAATATCGACGTTAGTACCCCATAGATGACATCGTACCTTCTAGTAAGTAAGTTCTTTATTGCATTAAATGTGGTTAACAAAGGGTCTTATGTATTATAATTTACAAGGATCACACATTTAGCTGAATTGCAGCGTGCAAAATGTAAGTCTTAAATCTAAAATCTCTTATAGCCTACAACATGCACCTAATTTTATATAATTGAGATGTCTGAGAGTTGAGACCAGGAACTTTACTTAGTAATTTGGTTGTTTATAAATCTGAAATTAGTTAAGTAAAATGAAAAAATATGTCGATAATTAAAACTAGATGTCATAATGCATAATAAATGTCAATGATAAAAAAATATGGATGTGATAAAATTAAATAATTGTATTATGAAGCCATTATTATTAACTGTCAATAAATCATGTCAATCTAGTTTATATTACTATTAAAGAAATCATTTAATGTGTAGTAACATTCATCAATTAACCAGGTCTTTAAATTTGTATAGAATTTAAGTCCAACTAAGCTAGTTATAGATTTTGGCACTGTATTATAAATTTTGCTTAGCATATAATAGGAGTTATATTTAAATAGGCTTAATTTTGCTTCTGGCATGTTCAAAGGTTTTTGTGTAATTGTTCGCTTATTCTTATTGTTCTTAATCAGAAACAGATCCATGTGTTTTTTTACAAAATTACATGCCTCCAGAATGTATAAACAAGGAAGAGTTAGAATTCTATTTTGTCTAAATAAAGGTCTACACGAATCTAAAGGTTTTAAACCAAATATCGCTCTTATGCACCGCTTTTGAGCTATAAAGAGTTTAGGCATAACTGTTGAGTTACCCCACAGTATAATTCCGTATCTGAGGGCAGAACACACATATCCGTAATATACGAACAAGGCAGTTTTATGTGTAGTTACAAGTCTAATTTTTTTGATAGCATACACAAATTTATTAATTTTATTACAGACTGCCATAACTTGCTCTTTCCATTCACAGTGCTCGTCCACATAAAGACCCAAGAAATTTTGATACTTTACTTTTTCTATTGGTTTACCATTACAAAATATGTTAAGGTTCAGATCTTTTCCCTGCCTGGTACGAAAGTAAATATACTTGGTTTTATCTGTATTTATAGTTAAGTTATTTCTTGTTAGCCATCCTACAACTTCCTCTGAGACCTTATTTATAGTGTCATTATAACTGCCGACATTTTGACTTTCAACTATGATAGGAATAGTCTCTTTCCTGATGATCGTGGAAAAAATATTTCAATACAGAAGTTGTAGAAAATTTTGTAATCTACAATATTGCCGAACTATAGTTAGCGCTAAAATGCACTTTAAACGTAAACATGAGAGGAAAACTAGAAAAAAGTGGCAATTTATAGTGATATCTGCTGTCATATCTTCGTCCCTAGGGGTCATGGAAAAAATCTTTGTAGCCAGAAGTTTTAGCAAATTTTGTGTTTTAGAATATTGCCAAACCATGTTGAGCACTAAAATGAACTATAACGACAGTACAAGCAAAAACCTGAAAAAAGTGACAGATTTTCCAAGATGGCGGAGGAAGACGTGGAGCTGGAGTGTCAAAAATTTCGGGATACGATGACAAATATTGTTTTTTAGGGCATATCAAAAATCCATAACAATCGGAGCATAGTTAGAGTACCGAAACAACGATTTACCAAATGTACAACGAGAAAATTTGTATGGGCTGCACATTTTCCGATATAACATTCTTCCGGCTCAAATTTGGGGATGGAGACAGGTATTCTGCAGGGTCTAAACCCTCTGATAACGTTGTCACCCCAACTGTTACACGACTTGCTTCTTGTATTCTACTTCTTCAAAAATGGGCCTACTCTATAAGTTATTCAGTAAATTATTTTTTATTAAGCAAACGCAAACTAAATGAAAACAATTTTTTTTTCTTTTATTTAGAAGTCTGTCTTCAGTACCCAAAGTTTGAAATAGATAAGGTATGAATCAATTGATCTTTTATAATTAGATACATTTAAATGATATTGAAAGAGATATGATTTTATTTTAATGACGAAACTCTTAACTAGTTTGGGTGCAATAGTTAACCCTGTGCCTACCTGGGGGCCGATTTTTGAGTGTCGGACGCTCGAATTTTCACTCGAGATCTGTCAAAAAACTATGACGTTTTGACAGATGTCGAGTTAAAAGTCGAGCGTTCGACACTCAAAAAACGGCCCCCTGGAGCTGAATGAACCCGAGAAGGAATCGACTGCCCGTCCGGGCGTCCTCACGCAACATCAACAACATAACATAACCCATCAATACTATATCCATCTACATAGATACCTACTCTGCATTACCTTGTTTTATTTATTTCACACCGCCATGAAGTGGCAATTACCGCACGCTTCACACGCGGAAAATCCCACTTTCTGGTCAGGGGGAGACATAAAATTTTGTACTTACCACGGGCGGTAATAAATAAAGCCTCAGATCACATATCGCCCTTGCCTTCGGCTCGGGCGTCAAATACCTGTGATCTGAGACATTCTTTGGTTTACCGCCCTTGGTAAGTAATGTACTATTGTTGAGGTGTGCAATAAAGAGTAAGTATACATATTTGTATTGTATAACCCTGTGCCTAATACGGGTCCCTCAGAGAATGCCAAAAACTTATCACCGCACAAGTATTTCCTTAAGCATATTTTGTCAGAGGCAAAATGAAAAATCATATTTTCAAGTGTTTCGCGGTGTTTTCCTTTGTCTCGGCTGAGCAAGTTCGCAGCCATTAGCCGAATCGTTCAAGTTTCCGCACTTTCTTTCGCTAATCACTTTGTAAGTACCTAGTTACCTAACTGCCGTAGTATGACAAACTCGCGCTGCTATTAAAATTCGATTATCGTGTGTAGTGTGTAAACTTAGTACGAACAAAAAATTAAACCATGCATAGGTAAGGGCGTATAATTATTATTTGCTAACTACTGTTTAAAAATTAGCTCGTATAATTTACACACTCTATTTTTTTTATTAATACACATACATTATAAAGTAACATATAGTGATATTGATGATGATGGATGATGAATCTAAATTTGAAAACGAATAAAAGTTGGCGTTGGCTTGTCCACACCTGCCTATTTCAAAATGAAGGATTATATTTTTAACTCCGAAGCTTCGTGTGGATTCGTAGCAAACTCGTAGCAGACGCTACGAGGCTCTACGCTAGCTGTAGCCGGAGCCGCATCACTGGTGGCCTTACCGTCTCTTTCCAACTGTTCTAATTAGAGAGAAACAGTCTATTTCGCGAACGGTGGCCCCGAAAGTACGAACGGTCAACCTGAGTTACACCTACATGTAGAGCATTCTATTTTAATTCCATTGTATTTTGCGCTGAGCTGTCAAAACGAAATGCAAATATCATGCGAAACACGTGTAATGAAATTGAAAATTTTAAAATATAATAGGCCGCATTCAGTAGGTGCGGGCTATCAATCAGGCGGTTATGACGTTTCCCTCCTCCACCGCCCGCAGGCCATACCTTAGTCCCCTGAATGGTCACGCCATACAATAGGTACAAGCAGCCTATACCTACGCGAGTGCGAAGGACTTATTCTAATGAAAATGGGTTCTAAACTTCTAAAGGCTAACGTGTCGGTAGGGTTGACTAATTTCGTATGCACTAATACGAGAATAATTACTTCGTAACTCGCTAATGCAATCAAACTGTACTGTAATTACTGAAATTGCTTCCGCTTGTGATGGAACGTAAATTAAGGCCATTAATGGTTAATTACTAAACTTAAACTGTCATATATACTCGGCTTGAAAAATATGTGTCACTAAATAATATCATATATGCTTACCTAACCTAGCAGTGGCGGAGCGTCCATACAACTCGATTCCCACCGGCTTGCCTAATTTTCAGCCAGTCCAGTTCTTTTACTCTCATGAAGAATAAGAAAGGCAATTTATTTCCGACTTTCCCAAAAAATTTTTTGACGCGTATTATGAACATGATTGCAATGAAATACCTAAACAATAATTGAATGTGTGGAATAATAATATTAATAATTAACGTATGCCATGCAGGTACATACCTACATGTGCATAAATATATATTTTTATTCTGATTGCACTCACACTCAGGTATCGAAGTACGATTGCATAGGTACGAGTGGCGGCGCGTGAAAAATATTCTTAGCGAAGCCCGAAGTAATCTGCCTTTCTTATTCTTCATGAGCCGTACTAAAATAACTGGACTGGCAGAAAATTAGGCAAGCCGGTGGGAATCGAGTTGTATGGACGCGCCGCCACTGATAGGTACTTACTTACATATCAGCTAGCTATATACCAGATCCCGTGCTGCTACGTGAAAGTGGTCTTAGAAGACCCGGATCAAAAGCTTGTATGGGACCATAAAAAGTTCCGACTAGAATAGCCACAAATCAAGGAAAACTTTTTCCAAAATCTGTAAATTGGTTGACTGTACTTTGGACTAACACGCGAACGCAAGCGAGATGTCTTGCGTAATGACCTAATGACCTTATGAGTCCATCGACATGTTGATTGACATGTTGATTGACATCGACATGTTGTTGTTGTTGGTTCTTATTATAGAAATTTTGCTGGGGCAGAATCAACATGTCGATGGACTCATAAGGTCATTAGGTCATTACGCAAGACATCTCGCTTGCGTTCGCGTGTTAGTCCAAAGTACAGTCAACCAATTTGCAGATTTTGGAAAAAGTTTTCCTTGATTTGTGGCTATTCTAGTCGGAATTTTTTATGGTCCCATACAAGCTTTTGATCCTGGTCTTCCAAGACCACTTTCACGTAGCAGCACGGGATCTGGTATATAGCTGCCCTCACTGACCCTAAAAGAAAATCCGCCCTGTCGTAAACCAAGAACTTGAGGCTGCGCAAAATAATATTTTTATAGGACTGAGACAGATATCACATTGTTAAATAAATAAAAGCTCGGGAGCATGTAGTTTTTTTCCGACCTTCTTTGATAAATTAATAATGCGGCTGCTTTTATCCCTGGATTTATTACGATTTGGGAAAGAATAATGGCTGAAAATCATTGGTTATGCACGTGCACGTCTTTCGAGACCGGAATGTGTGGAGAAAGAACTCGTATTAAAACAGGGCGCAATTTTTCATTGTTTTTCAGCAACTCGTGACACTACAAGATACAAAACTCAATTTATTTCAGTGAAATAAATTAAGGCAAGAGTGAATAGGCATTTTCTGGGTGAGCTCGCTTCATCGTCGGCCTCATCTTTGCCCCCTGGCTAGATGCTGGCTAAGAGCAAAATCCCATTATTAATAAAAAAATGCACGTTTCAAATTCTTTAAATAAAAAAACAAACCCTACCCACAAGTACGTTGCCTCAGACAGAACACACACACATAGACAAATACATGTTAAAAAGGTTATAAAACCTTTAATTATCTTTAACGTTGCGCGTCCGGGGTTAAGTGTTGATGATACTTCGGTAAATTTACAAACAATGGCCAATAGCTATTGACTGAAAACAAGTCGTGGACGTATCCATTGTCTTGTGTTATCTACGTCGTTACTTAATCCTGGGGGTGAATTAAACTTGACGTTTCGCATTCCTATATAACATCAGTGCCCTTACCATGAGTTTGCAACGTTTGCATGACCGTACTCGCTAGTGACTGCGTAAACGATTTAGTATGTATACAGCGCCTCTGGCGGTTACGCAATAGAACTAGGAATCGGAATACTAAGGCGACTTCCTGATTTGTCGGTGCGGAGGCAGTACGATATGAGAAATGTGTCAAATGTCAGTGTCAGCTGTCAGTCGACGCGATAGCATTTTTTACTACGCCCCTACATTTAAATGAGTGCTTCCTGACTGGCGCGGGATGCGCGGTAGCGGGACGATGCGAAGGCGGTACTGCTCCGCTTCTGCGCATGATATTACTAGTGCGCAAATGTAATACTGACAGTATTATGTCAAGTGAGACTCTTTGCGACGTCAGTAAGTTTACGTCAAAGAAGAAAATGTCACATATTGATCCCGCCCCGCCAAGTCAGGAAGTCGCCTAAATCGTTTACGCAGTCGCTGGCGAGTACGGTCATGCAAAAATTGCAAACTCATGGTAAGGGCACCCATATATATAGTTATAGTTATAGTGCGTGTCATTCACGACCACAGCGAATCTCATACTAATCTATGCGCTTTGTACTATTTGTAGGGATTGGTCTGTGGAGGGGCGCGCCTTCGTGGATGTCACGTACAACTGGGGGCCCGTGGCAACCAGCTTACGTAGGTAACTTACTAATAATTTGAAATACGAATTAACAAGTCGTATTGACCTCTTGTTCTTATCAAAGAGCTTTGTCCGGTTTCGTATTAACAATTTAAAAGAAATCCTCGGGGACATCCTTTGAAGCCCCCAACACGACCCCTGGGCGAGGCCGGCCTGAAGGAAGCGTCGGGTTATCAGATACAATATTAAATGACTTCTGCTACTTTACCTATTCTGTTATAGATGGTTCAATACACTTAGCTGTTCTTAGGGTCAGTAAGTCAATCATCCACGTGTAGTGTAATATGTACCTACGAGCGCGACACATATTGTAGTAGCTACTGTTGCGGTTGCAACCTTTTTACCCTTTTTATATAGTTTTTACACCTGACTTCTGTCATCTTTTTTATTGATTTTATTTTGTATTTTGTTTTAACCAGTTGTCAAAAAATATACTTTTCCTGCTGAACGTGCCGCTTGGTTTTCCTCTCTACTCCCTCTCAGCTCCCTTGCTATCGATTTAGTCGTTTTCATTTGGTCCTTCGTCCGTGTTAAATGAACACTAGAAGCAAAACCAAGCAGCTGGCAACGCCGGCAAAAAGCGGAAAAGTGACGCGCTCGGAACCAGGAGCACCCGTCGCGGGTGGGCTAGGTCGGTCCGCAAGTCAGGACCTCGTTAAGACCGACGCCACAGTAAGGCCCGCGGCTCCCGATTCCGCTCGTGCGTGTCCAGTGTCCACCACCGGCGGCGGCGGCACCGCTGCTGCGGCCGGACTTTTTGATACTTCTCCAAGTTGCAGGTCATCACACGTCTCAGGGTCTTCGCGGTCATCAGCCACAATAAAGGCACGCAGACTTTCTGCGGAGGCTGAGTTGGCACGTAAAAGCATAGAACGAGAACAAGAGCTTGCACGTCAAGAACAAGAACTTGCACGTCAAGAACTTGCCCGACAACGGGAAATGGCCGAACAGGTAAAGCAAGTAGAAAAATTAGAAATGCAGGCAGCTCTGGCCGCTCAAGAGGCCGAGGAACGCTCTGCTCATTCGGTCAGTGATGCGTACACTCGAACCTCGTCCTGGGTTCGGGATATAAACGAGGACACTCGTCCGGTAGACAAAACGTCTGTCGATTTGCATTTCACTACCGGAAATGACAAAATTATTCTGCAAGCGATCGCTGATACCGCAGCGGCAGCAAAAGCTTTAGCTTCAGGTAGTAGAGCCAAAATAGAACTCCCTACATTCTTCGGGAATGGTTCGCAATGGCTACAATTTAAACGTCTGTTCAGTAGTACTGAATCTTCTTATTCCCCCGCAGAGAACATTGCGCGTTTACAGAACGCGCTCCGCGGGCCCGCGCGCGAGGCGGTCGCATCGCTGCTCCATACCGCAGCAGCCCCCGAAGAGATCATGCACGCCCTCGAGCGAACATTTGCGTGCCCAGAGATGATCGTCTTCGGCGAGGTACAGATTTTGAAAGCGCTACCGCGGCTCGGCGCGGACCTTAAAGAGATCGGTATTTTTGCCAACAAGGTACGGAACAGTTTATCTACTATGAAATTACTCGGCCTGCGAGAATATTTACAATCGCCTGATTTATATCATAGCATTTTAGGTAAATTTAACCCTCTAATAAAAACGAGGTGGTCTGACTATGCGGCTGAAATGTCAAACCCTCTTACGTCAAAATTAGAACTTTTGTCCGATTTTCTTACACGTGAACACGAACGTTATATCAGATTTGCGTTGTCACCTGACACTAGTTTTATTGCTACACAACAACAAGGCAATTTTCCCCTGAATAAACCATTTAAACGTGAAAATATTCACACTGTGACACACGACAAAAATAAAACCAAAATAACCCAAAAAACTGAATGCGTTTATTGTAAAAAGTGCCATGATATACAGAACTGCTCTGAATTTACAACGTTATCTGTAGAAAATAGGTGGTGCTGGTTGCGCGAGCAAAAAATCTGCTACAAATGTCTTAAGCGTAAATCACATCAGTGGAAATTGTGTAAAGTTAACCCTTGTGGTGTCAACGGCTGTACTTTTAGACACCATCCCCTTTTACACGGCAGGCAGGATACGTTTACATTACCGCAAGCACCCAATACACAAGCGTTTCATAATACGGTGTGTTCAACTGCACCCAATTATACAGAGTGTACCCCACAACTGAACAATACAGAGTGTAAAGCACCTTTGGTCAAAACTGTGTTCGATAATAATAGGTGTACAACTGCGTCTGAAGATGATGTCCAGCTAGCGTCGTGCTCCGCGCCAGCTAACCAAAAACTGTCAAAAGAAAATGTGATGGTTTCTAACACAGGTATTTTAAGTGATAATGTTGCAACAACAACTAAAACACAATCACACAACACGTTATTGAAAGTGGTGCCAGTTATTGTGTCCGGTCCATCTGGCAGTTATGAGACCTTTGCACTCTTAGACGACGGCAGTACAGCGTCAATTATTGACTCTGACGTCGCCGCTCGTATAGGGGTGTCAGGACCTGAAGAGCTTATAACTGTCAACGCTGTAGGTGGCTTACATAAAACTACAAAGATTTCTTATGTTGATTTTTATATACAGGGTAAACATGAACATGACAGGTTTTTAGTAAATTGTGCTAGGGCGATGCCCTCACTCAGTTTGAGCTCGCAAACATTGTCTAAAGAGACCGTGCAATCTTACAATTATTTAAATGACATAACCAATTATCTGACGTACACTGACGCTACACCAACCGTACTTATTGGTGCTGAGCACTGGCATCTGTCCATATCTCGTGATATCCGTGCAGGTAGGCGTAATGAGCCAGTAGCTTGTCACACTTGGCTAGGTTGGACATTGTATGGATGCGCTTCTGGTAAAACTAAACCAGTTGAGTTTATCAATCACTGTCAACTTGACAAAATTCAACAATCTGAACATGAGCGTTTAGAACTTCTCATAAAGGAACAGTACAAATTGGACTCGCTAGGCATTTGTAAACGTGAAAACTTACACAGCAAACTGGATGCTCGAGCTGTTGAGATTTTAAACAATACTACCACACGTTTGCCAACTGGTAGGTATCAGGTAGGACTGCCTTGGCGTGATAACATTCAGTGCGTTCCTGACAGCTATCCTCAAGCTCTTTCACGCTTTCTGAGTCTAGAGAGACGTATGTTGCGTGAGCCCGATTTTACTGAAGCGTACAAAAGGTTTATTGACAACATGATCACTAAAGGTTATGCTGAGGAGTGTGATCCTGTCACGTATTATGGTCATTCTGCCAGTAATAGGAACTATACTAAATCTATCGACAGTGAACACAATGATTCAAAGAAAACGTACACTACGTTAGGTAATATTCAAAATGGTACAGTCAGTGCGAATACAGTGCAATCAAAATGTAACATTGACCCAGGTAATGTTCACATTGGTACAGTCAGTGCGAATAAAGTGCAACCAAAATGTGATCACCAAATGTCAACTACACACATTGATAAATTAAACATAAAAACAACTTCTACTACAACTGAAAGTGTTGCCAACTCAAAAATAATATGGTATTTACCACATTTTGGTGTTTTTCATCCACAAAAACGTAAAATTCGTGTGGTTCAAGATGCTGCAGCTTCTAATCAGGGCGTTTCTTTAAATTCGCTGCTTCTTCCAGGGCCCGATCTTTTAGAAAACTTATTAGGCATTCTTTGGCGTTTTAGAGAGGGTGCTGTTGCAGTGACAGCTGATATTAAGGAGATGTTTCCCCAAATACATAAAAAATAAGAACGCTACGTCACACCAGGATTTATATCCGAAAGCTGCCAATGCAAGCATCCACAGCTCCTACATGGACGATTTTTTGGACAGTCTGGATGATGTATCCGAGGCTGCACAGTTAGCATCCGATGTTGTGACTATCCACCGCAACGCTTGCTTTGAAATGTGCGGTTGGATCTCTAACAATCAGGAGGCGTTGCGCCTTGTACCAACCGAATTGCGTGCCACACAGCCCGCTGAAGTATCACTTGGTAGTGAATCAAGTAACATCAGAGCCTTAGGTGTGTCTTGGGATCCTATTTCGGATACCATTGGTTTTAGGACAGGTTTAGAAGGGCTCAAGTTACAAGGTATTTTCACTAAGCGTAAAGTTTTGTCCCACCTTATGAAAGTGTACGACCCCTTAGGTTTGCTTGGTCCCATAGTGGTCAAAGGCCGTATACTGCTCCAGGAGGCATGGAGATCAAACATTGACTGGGACACAGCTTTCCCACCTTCACAGGTTTCAAGGTGGAACGAATGGTTTAAGGAACTGTCAGACGTATCTAACATAAGAATCCCACGTTGGTACGCTAAAGCGAACGGCGAGCCTCTGCACAGAGAGCTTCATATTTTTTCGGATGCGAGCGAGCTTGCCTATGCGTGTGTAGCTTATTGGCGTTTCCTGAATGCAGATGGTACAGTCAAACTCGCTCTTATATCTAGTAAAGCAAGAGTGTCACCATTGAAGCCCACTTCAATTCCACGCTTAGAATTGCAGGGTGCTTTGATAGCTTCACGTCTTGCTGCTACAATAAAGGAATCTCACCAGAAAAAACCAATTCGAACATTCTTTTGGACAGATTCTAGAACTGTCCTCAGTTGGCTGAGAAGCGACGCACGCACGTTTAAGCCCTTTGTGGCCCATAGAGTCGGGGAAATAACCGAGGATTCCTGCGTTCAAGATTGGAGATGGGTCCCAAGTGACTTGAACGTTGCGGACGACGCCACTCGAATCAAACCACTCTACCTCAACCCTAACCACCGATGGTTCACCGGCCCATCATTTCTTTTGGATCCTCCGGAAGATTGGCCCGTGGAACCGGCTGGCCAGCCTCCAGTTCATCAAGAGCATAAGCAGGCTCCGGGACTTGTGGTTGGGCATCTGGTTGTCACCGCGGATTTCAGTCATTTCAGTGACTGGTTGCGTTTACTCCGTGCCACTGCTCGTGTTTTGCAGGCTGTTTCTAAATTTCGTTCGGGTTTGGACCGCGTTAGGCGCACTCCCAATACTGATCTTAGAGTTCGTCAACATACAAACGCGTCTACGTCCACCACTCTATTACCACTGACAGCGGAATTGATGGAAGCCGCAGAAAGGCACGTCCTACAGAAAGTCCAGTCCGAACCATTTGGAGAAGAAATTCAGCGGATCGAACGAGGAGAGTTGTTGCCGAAGAGTAGTCGCTTAGCAAAGCTTTCACCCAAGATGGGAACTGACAATTTGCTACGTTTGGTTGGCAGGATTGAGGCTGTAGAAGATGTCGGTACCGAAGTCAAATCGCCCATACTGTTAGACGGTCATCACCCAGTCGTGCGCCTCTTGGTTCTGTTTTACCATCGCAAGGCTGGACATGCGAATAATGAGATGGTCGTCAATGAGTTGAGACAAAAATACTGGCTTCTTCCCTTGCGCAGCACCGTACGAAGCGTCACCAGCAAATGTTTGTTTTGTCGGATAAGAAAGTCGAAACCGATGAATCCAATGACTGAAAACCTTCCTCCACAGCGGCTTGCTCACCATCGCCGCCCATTTACCTTCACCGGTTTAGATTATTTTGGCGCCATAAACACCACGATCGGTCGCAAACAGGAGAAAAGATACGTAGCCCTTTATACCTGCTTGACATCCAGAGCTGTTCACCTGGAACTAGTGCATTCCCTCTCTGCTGATTCAGCTATTATGAGCTTACGTCGATTTATCGCAAGAAGAGGCACACCAGACACAATATTTTCCGACAACGGTACTTGCTTTGTTGGCGCTGACCGAATCTTGCGAGAGTTTTACCAAACAGAGGTCAATGATTTTGCCGCCAGTAGAGGGATTAAGTGGAGCTTTATCCCCCCCGCCGCGCCTTTCTTCGGTGGATGTTGGGAACGTCTAGTTCGCACCGTCAAAGTTGCACTGAATGCTACTCTACGCGAAAGGGCGCCTAACCCAGAAGTGCTTGTGACCCTCCTACTAGAAGCCGAGGCTATTGTCAACTCCCGCCCTCTAAGTCACGTTGCAGTCAGTCATGATGACCAAGAGACTTTGACGCCTTTCCATTTTCTGATCGGCTCCTCCTCAAACCAGGTCCTACCCGCAACCTTCGATGATCGAGATCTCCTTCGAAGAGTGGACTGGAGGAAGGCCTTGCGACTAGCTGACCATTTTTGGAACCGTTGGGTAAAAGAGATCCTACCGACCATGCAGCCACGACAAACAGGCGAAAATAGAGAACGCGACTTAAACATCGGCGATCTAGTGCTCATCGTGGATGAGAATCTACCAAGGGGAACATGGCCGCGAGGCCGGGTTACTGCAACCTTCCCTGGCCGCGACGGTGTAGTCAGGGTGGTGGACGTAGCCACACAAGGTGGCCTTCTTCGTCGGCCCTCTAAGAAGCTAGTCAGGTTAGACGCGTAGAGCTTCAACCATGTAGCTAGCCTGGTTAGTTTGTGTGCTTTGTCACACAAGGGGCCGGGATGTTGCGGTTGCAACCTTTTTACCCTTTTTATATAGTTTTTACACCTGACTTCTGTCATCTTTTTTATTGATTTTATTTTGTATTTTGTTTTAACCAGTTGTCAAAAAATATACTTTTCCTGTTGAACGTGCCGCTTGGTTTTCCTCTCTACTCCCTCTCAGCTCCCTTGCTATCGATTTAGTCGTTTTCAGCTACAATAGTACAAACTAAGTAGTTTACTAAGTAGTAGTAGTAGAAGTAAAACTTTTTAGGTATTGTAACCACAAAATAAAAAATATACAGAAAGTCCGTTCCCGCCGTTCTTGAAAATACATACCTAAACTTGCCCGACTCACAGGGTTGCTTCTGTATTGATTCTGAATTTTAAAAAGGAGTAGGTATAATAAAAATTCTTCAACATGACATTTAAATATGAACCAGCATATCTTGGTAAAAAACCGGCCAAGTGCGAGTCGGAGTTCGCACATTTAGGGTTCCGAATCAACCTCAAAAATATGATTTATCAATATATTAGTATTTGTTGTTGAAATATACGTAAGATTGAACATTGTCACCAAATTTCAAGTTCATAGGTCAATGAGAAGTCTAAAAATTCTTCGGAACAGATTTTGTGACAGACGACGGACGGACGGACGGACGTCTGGGCGGCACCAATAGGGTTCCGTTTTGACCCTTCGGGTACGGAACCCTAATAAATTGATGCGTGACCCGCTGCGAGTTGTGACTTGTGACCGGCGGCGGTCGAGAGCGCCAGCAAAGAATATAAGTACCTAATTAATTAGGTACCTACTTAACTAAAACATAGTAACGATAAGATGAATGTGTAATGGTTGATCGTCGTTATCAAAGCGGCTAGTTTCAAAAAATTACCTACCTACCTATGTATTGTAACTACCAAAATGAGAAAACCGTTTTATTTACCTTTCAATATCGTTTGAAAATTTGAAGAAAGTGTAGGCACAGTTTTTCGTTGTATTTAAACAATAAAATACATTCCAACTGTAATAATATCGGTTATTCATTTTGACGTACGTGACACAAAGTACCTACGTAGCGGCGGGGACGTCAAGTGATCAACGCGCGCACAACTAGCACTCGCGACGCGACAGTGACAGTCGCGACTAAGCTCGTCCGAAATCAACCGAGAATGCCTGTAAATGTTACGTATGTGTGCGTGCGGCGAAAATGGCACTTTGTACTGAGCGGACTCTCTGCTCCGGCGCGCGCCGCCGCTATTTACTTTGTGTTGTAACACAATAACAAAAATGAAAAATACAAAAGCGGATAGTATGTACAAAGTTGAACTTATCCCTTTAGGGTGGGCAAAAGACGGACCGCGGAAGGTCGAACCACGGACATCCAAATAATGTTAAATATGCTGCATGCATATTGATTTCATTAAATGTTTTTTTTGGACCTCGAAAAAAAACGGAAAATATACATATAAAATGTCAACATTTTATAAGTTCCGTTTATTATTGTGTTATTTATTTTTGGTAAACAATAAATAATATTAGTATTGTTGTTAATTATGAGCCCTCGTGGTAAATATACAGTACAATATTTCTTAATTCCAAGGCAACTTCGCGTACTTTAATTCAGAAAGTGTATTATGAAATATAGGTCCGTGGCCGGAACAAATGCTTTTCATAAAGGCTGAGCGCGATTGTCGATATTACGATATATATAGTCTGCTTTTATCGCTGTTTCGCTTTTACTAGAGCAATGTTGTTTACGCGAGAGGGAGATGAATAACATGCTTGAGGCATATCGTTCGGGGAAATAGTTTTACGCTGCGTTCCCTTTGATCCAAAGCTGAGTAAATACTGTACAATAGTAGCACAGACACATGCACAATCAATATTACCTACGTAATTGTGTTGATTTTCAGTGGAAATGTGTATTGGTTGTAGATTTGGCCGTATACTTAATTGTTGTTAATTGTTTATTTTTGACCAAGGTTTTTACCACTTCTAAAGACGTATCAAAAGTAGATATACCCACACAGAGATGCTTCTTAAACTATCATGAAGAGAAAATATATCCATACTAATTTTTGTCCGCGACTTCGTCCGCGTGGAACTTGTTCATCGCGATAGAATTTAATTGCTCACATCCCTCTTCCATACAAACTTCCACCCCCTTAAGGGATGATTTCCGGGATAAAAAGTATCCTATGTCGTTCCTCGGGATTCAAACTATATCCGTGCTAAATTTCACCTAAATCAGTTAGGCGGTTTACGCGTGAAGAGTGTAACAGACAGACACAGACAGACACACTAATATTGTATGGATTTTCTCGTAACTTCTAACCCAAATATAAAAGTAATGCTGATGAGGTGTCAATTATTTGCTGCCCACCTTACTTTGGGCAGGGCCTGGAAATGATGGATTTCCCGGTTTAGGCGGCTAAAAACAGCAAGTCACCACTAAGTACCTATCCCACTATTTTTGATCCTACAGATCTTTTCGGTACTTTATTACTTATATATTAGGTGCTACTATTATATATACTATATAAAAAATGACGTTTTAGAACACATGGAAACTAAAATGATTCTAGTTATAATACATACTTATCTGTTAACGCAAGGAATAATAAGTCAATACTGTTGAAAAGTGAGCTTTTCGAGTGACATAATCGCGCCCGTGTAAAAAAATGTATAATTCAACTACCTAAATATATCGTGCCATACGTAGCATTACTTTATGAATTGATAACTAAAACTTTCTCACTTCAGAACGATACTGCGGAAATAATGGAATGGCAAACTCGGGCCCGGGAAAGGAAATGTTCAAGGGGATTTCCATGACCTCTCCCAGCGAACTTGACCCACATTTGCCTGAAATTCTACGGGAAATTTTAAGGAAAAATAAATGATTGTGTAATCTAGTTAGACAGGTTATATCGTAAGGATATTATTGAAATTGAACGCTTTCGGTTTGAATAATCGATTACAGTTTATTTATCTGAGTTCCGTATCCAAAATCCGGGTTGTCTTTAAGACACAGGCGTTTTCTTGGATAATGTAAGGTACATACATACCTAACCTAATACGAATGTAGCTGATAAGTACAAAACACGTGTGGTGTAGTTATAGGAACATTAATTATGTTCTAGAAAGTTTTTCTATAAGTGATCTTGGGATATATTTGCTCTGAAGGTCCCAAAAGTTGTTTCGTCCTCATCTAATTCTCTATCCACAAGATAAATATAAATGTGAATGTCTGAATACTCCATGAATATTCCTTCATTCTTTATTTAACAGATTTGGGTGGATTTCTGTTTCAATTATTACAGTCCGAATTAACAATCTACTTACGTAAGAAGTTATACTTCTCCTAGGTTAAAATGAAATGGTAATAGTCTGTGTAACTATCTATACGCTGGCAACTATATCACGCCTTTTTTTTAAAAACAGAGTGTTATGTATAAAAAAATTAAATCATTTTACTCTTATTCATATTAATTAAAAATCCGTAACTTTTCGGGGATAAGGACATAACAAATTCTGGATATGTAAATAAAACAAAACAAATATAAACTCGAGATAACGCAAAGTTAGGCGAAACAACAAACAGATATAAAGATAGTCCCTAACAGATTGTAACTTTCGAATAATAAAGTTGTTTCCGCCACAAATGAATCAAATGAAACCAGTCCTGAGAATGACCCTTATTATTTTGGCGTAAAGTACTTAAACTGTGATAACGAGTTAGTGATTAATATTCATTAAGTTGAAGTATCAGCAACTTTTGGCTGAGTTTGCAATGTCAGGCAGTACTGCTGGGGTCCACATGAGATTTGGTTTCACCTTCACCTAAACACAAAATACTATCAGCGAGCATGCTGCTTTTTAGGGTTCCGTAGCCAGAATGGCTAAAACGGAACCCTTATAGTTTCGGTCTGTCTGTCTGTCTGTCTGTCTGTATGTCACAGTCGATTTACTCGGAGACTATAAGTACTACAATTATGAAATTTGGTAGGAAGGTGTATTTTATAAACCGCTACATAAAAGTGATGTGAAAATAGAAAAAAAAATTTTTTAGGGGTGCTTGGGGTGTACCCCATACATGTAACCGGGGGATGAAAAAATTTTTTTCAATGCAAGTAGTTGTAAGTGGTATTTTTTGATAGCCCTTTAAGGACAACTGTCAAAGGAGTACTAACTCCTTAAACTTTTCACTCGACAACTGTCAAAACGTCATACTTTTTGACAGATCACGAGTGAAAAGTAGACCGTTCGAAACTCAAAAATCGGCCCCCTGGAGTCCTAATTGACAATCGCGCGACGCGAACTTGCGATGATTGCGTAGTCGCGTTGTATTAGGACGATCCCTATCAGAGAAATAAGGTCTCTGACTTGACTGAGTTTGAGGAATATGTCACTTAAAGGAGTTCGCTCCCGTTTGTTGTGCAAATACCTTCAGTGGATATATTGCCTACGTCTTTGCCGCGGGGCACAATAATCTCATTGTTTACTAGCTCTTTGAGCCCCTGCCCCCACTAATTTCACTTAACACTTGAAAGCCGATCTAACTAAATATATATATAAATAGAACTATTCTATTAATTTAATTATTTTCTCAAGAAAACCCTATTTAAACTAACTCAAATTAATTATATTACATGTTAGGGACATGATTCTGTAGAAAGTATTTGAACTTAGACTTTGAATTTTGGCTCAGTAATTTAATAATACGAGTTAGGTATCGACGCAACTAATAAGATTGAAGCCGATTAAGACTTTTCAAAGTTACTATGTATTTTGCTTTCAACTTCTCCTCAAATCTTATTCTGCCACCTCTGCTACTCAATGTCTGTTAGCGTTAGCAGCGGGGATGTAGGGGATATTTGGTTTTGATTGTAGGTAGTAGTTTACATAGTTTTTAGTTTATTTTTAGGTTATTTTTAAGGTACTGTTTTTTGAGGTTGAAGATAGGTATATATGCGTTAGCATAATACATCTATCGAAGTAATGAAAATACTTTCAATTGTATGCTTTCGCTGAGATACGTAAACGGGTAAAATATCCTAATAATAGTATAAATACTTATAGGATACTAGAATAGTAGGTACGTTAGTACAAAGGCCGGGATGGAAGTTATTGCCTGCAGTCTATTTATACCTACGAGGCAAGCAATTCCTGTTTCGACCGAGGTATGTAGGTATAGTGCTATTCTCAAAAATGCTAGGGAATTTGAAAATTACAGGAAAAATCCAAGTGATATTCTAAGGATTCACTATAAAATACACGCGCTGCAGCAGCCGGCTTGACTCACTGGCAATTTCCAATTTCGCGACATCAAATCTATTTTACAGCGCAGCGGCTAGAAATCTCATATTCATTTTGTTGTGTAATAAATTATTAAACCTAAGCTCCTAACCTAAGTTCCGATCTCCCTAGGCATTAGGGTGTGACGCTTTCCACGTGATTGCTAACTCCGTGTCTCAGCGGTTATGCCTACCTTTATCCCCGTTAATATTAACTTCACGGTAAGCCTGGGATTTTAATGCCTTCCCATGTTCGAATCTCACACAGCGGCAACCAATTTTAATTGTATAATCCCTGGATTAGGGGAAAGCCTTGCCTTGCGAACGTCAGGACTTCATAATTTGCTGCTGTTGTAGTAAGTATTATTGTAAAACAAGGAAAATATTGCGATTAGTTTTAATTTCCCGCAGTCTAGATTGCCCCGCTGCACCTTATATCTATTTACGTATGGAAACGAGCACTATTTTTGATTGATTCTAATGTGGGAGGGTGGGGTGCGTGCGATGGACAAAAATACACCTGGGGGCGCGTTACAGTGTCGAACGCTCGACTTTTCACTCGACATCTGTCAAAACGTCATAGTTTTTTGACGGATCTCGAGTGAAAATTCGAGCGTTCGACTCTCAAAAATCGGCCCCCTGGTCCGGTTTAAAGTGGTAAGCCCAAATTGGAATCTCTGAATTAGAATGTACGAGGTAATCCTTCGTTTAAATGACTTCGGTCCCTTGGAAAGGACGGGACGCTGGCACTAGTGAATAAGTAATGACGTGCTCTTTTGTGTTGATTAACGTTACAAGGGGATTTCTAGGACTAAATAAGCAAAGCTGCTAAGATCTTCCTTAGTGATCCTCTTTAATTTTGTAACATGGGATTACCTTTCAAGTCTTCGCTAAATAATCTACAGAATTAGAGACAGTAAATTGTGTTGTCTTGAAAATATTTCAATAATTAGATGGGACCACAGTCAGTTGTATAATTGTTCTTTTTAAGATTTTATTGTGCCTCTTTGAATGCGATATGTCTATTAACTATCTTGTGTCCCTCAGAGCGGAAATATAAGCCTCGCGCAGCGGGGCTGTAGGAGAGCTCAAGAGAAAGTTTAGTTCACTATCTTTTCTCGCTAGTTAGATTATAAACTAAAGGTTTTTACAGTTTTATTGTAACAGTAGAGTGTATACATGTATACACTCTACTGTTACAATAAAATTACACTCTACTGTTACATAAATAATTACGTAATTATAAGCCTTTAAAGTTTTCAGAGTGGGTATGTTCTGTCCCTTTTCCGCAAAACGCACCTTTGTATTGAACGATCGTCATTTACTATGGCGCTACTTAACAGCGACGTCACGGTTAGGTAGCACTTTCTCTCTCTAACTACGAACATTCTAACCGTTGTAACTTCGTTATTTTTTGAGATATTTGAATAGGATTTTCACTATTTGGCATAGTTTTATGTCTTCTTTCTATTGAAGTAATAATTTTTTTTGAGTCGACATCCCTATTGTATTTAATAATCATTTCGCCCCTAAAACTGCAATTATACCGAGTTTAAATGGAATAGTTATAATTATTTAAAGTAATTTGTAGATTTGCGAGATCTCGCAAATACCGAGATCTCGCGAGATTAGACTTTTTCAATCTTGCAAATACCGAGATTGTATATTATGCTGCAAGATTGCACTCCTTAGTTTATAATCTGGATGACAGGAGGCAAAGGGTGCTTGCATGCTTCCTGTTGTTTATGAATTATCAAAATTTCGAAAACACTATATCTAGTCGGAAATTAGACAGGAAGCACCAAAACACGTCATGGTGCATAATTACATTCCGAAATGAAGTGCACACAGGTTGAAAATGGTGAGCGGAAGAACGAGGGTCCAACACTGTCATGCATTGCTAAAGAGCAGTGGCGGAGCGTCCATACAACTCGATTCCCACCGGTTTGCCTAATTTTCAGCCACACCAGTTCTTTTAGTACGGCTCATGAAGAATAAGAAAGGCAAACTATTTCCGGCTTCCCTAAGAATATTTTGACGCGCCGCCACTGCTAAAGAGTATAAACTTTATTAGAGTTTCGATGAGACATACGTCTTTTTGTAACTACCGGATCATCGGGATCTGGCGACATGTGTCGTAGAGTGTATACATGTATATTTGAATAAATGAGTTGAGATAGAGAGAGAAAATTCTAACGTTAATAATATGAAATTGTAAATACGTAACCTTAAACCAAAATACATACCAAAACAGTCTTTCCGGGAGATAATGCAAAGCTATCGATCGCCATTCAACGGAGGAAACGCCGCCAGCGTGATGGGCACCTTTGCGTCGGGTGTAACTCAAGGTGGATTGATAGCTGGTTTTTAAAAGTTTAGTTTTAACTTTTCGCTCGTTTGTAAGTAGGTATTGTTTTTTTGGAAATATCTTTTCTGTTCCAAACAATATATACCCTTCTTCTTTGAGTAGATTTGGGTTACATGTAATTTAAATACAATTTTTCTCTAAGATTACAGTAGGTATACTTCGTTCCAGATTAAATGACGAAAATTTCTTGGTTTAATTCGTCTTGGGAAATGGAAATGAGAAGGAACAAATCGTTAGGCACTTCTGCCGACTTTTCGACACGACCACGCGGGCGGGTTAAACACTAGAATACTCTAAGAGTTCGCGCTCCAGCGAGATTGGTTTTAACCGTATCTGAGGTGGTTGACAGTGGAATAGAGCTACTGGGAGTTTTCTCGCTGGTTCACTAAACCTAGCCTAGCTGAAAAGAGTCCAGCAAAAAACTGTGTATTTCGAAATTGTTTTTTTTTTTTTGTTCGATTGCCCTCAAAATAATCCCATACACATAGTACCGTAAAATGGGGTGAGTCGGCACAAAACCGAAGTTCAAACCCGGATGAAAGTTTATTTTTGTATGTGGCACATTGATTTATTTGCAAAACAAGTGTTCCGGTTGTTTGTGTACGATAAACACAAAAAATTGGAAATCCCACTTCCCCCCGTAGTCCAGGTAAGTTGGGGTGAGGTGGGATTTCATACTGACTGTATATGTTTATGTATGTTTATTTGAATATTGTATTTATGTATGTATATTCTTCTTAATTTAGTTAAAGTTAAATAGTTGTAATTATTAGTAGGTTTTATATATTAACTCTGCACCACCTACTATAAATTTATTAGATTTCATTTCCGTTACCCTAAGGTTGTCTGGAAGAAAGACCGCCTGTTGTTTGCCTCTACTTATTGTGTTTTTTGTATTGTACTGTGTCCTTTAATTGAGGTGTGCAATAAAGAGTATTTGTATTGTATTGTATTACTTATTGTATGATGTCCGTTTTATGTAACAGGGGGCCGATTTTTGAGTGTCGAACGCTCGACTTTTCACTCGACATCTGTCAAATCATCATAGTTTTTTGACAAATCTCGAGTGAAAAGTCGAGCGTTCGACACTCAAAAGTCGGCCCCCTGATCCCCAGCAACCGATGATATAATATCTCGGCAAAAGGCGGACTGCGTACTGAGCGAAAAAAAAATACTAATTAATAGTAAGTTTTAGTGAATCCCAGGACAAGGAGATTATATACTAACGGTAACAAAACAGTTTTTGATAATAGTAGTTATTTACTAATACCAAAAAAAATGTCCTTGTAACTACTAATTACTACTAAACTGTTTTGTAACCGTTAGTATATAATCTCCTTGTCTTGGGATTCACCACAGATATATAAATACAAGAGATGGGAGTTGTGGGCGTGGCACATGTCGCCATTTCTTGATCGTGTGATCACGATTTGTTCGGAGACTTGATTCGTCGTGTCAGTCGCCGGACATCGATTGCGCAGTAAACAACTCGGTTTTTGTGGGTAAAATGCCGGTTTGTGCAGTTATAACGTGCAGAAATCGAAGCAATATTGTTAATTCAAGTAATAGCGGAGTCACTTATCACATGTAAGCCTATTTTTAATACTTTTTAACTAAAAACGAGTAAATAATTAAGTGTGGCAATAAAACTGATATTTCTATTATAATGTTATTAATTGCCCGTTTTGTATAGTGCCACCTTAGACGTTCACGTAATTAACGCGCAATGGGCAGCAAGTTTGCCGATCGACACAATGTTGTCGCAGTGTCTTAGTTAGTGGCACGATTTACGATGGTAGGTGGGGCGCACTAGTGCGGTACATAAGCGATCATTCTATCGATAGTTTTAGTGGTTTGTAATTTTATTTCTTGCAGTTCCCGTTTCGGGATATTGAGGTTTAAGTCTCGCGTACCTTGTCCACTGCTGGACGTAGGCGGCTCCCCATTTATGTTTATGTATTCAATTGATTACACTATTACTTACTATACTATATTTTTCTTTCACTTAAGTTAGGGTTTCTACAATAAGTTTATAAAAGTAAAGTATATAAATACATATTTATATTGTATACGTCTTATAAAAAATGGACAAATGCAGTCGAACTAGCTTACAAAGTTCCATACAAATTTTTAGTAACGTATTGTGGGGTCTCTACTTGCTAAAGGTGATCATTATTGAAAGCCACTTATACAGTTATTTATTATGAGAATACACAATATGTAAACAATGATCGCGGTATTCGCGGTGTTTACCCTGGAGCTCGCGAGAGCATCGGATCTAGGGGCGAGTGACGTGACCGTGCTCTAAGGCTGTCTGGCTCGCACTGGGCGATAGTGACGATGCCATCGTCACGATGGTGAGGCGGCGACTAGAGATGCCGTGCAGCATACGAGTCCACCTCAATATTATAAATACTTCAAGAATCGAGTCTCGCAGTTTTTTTCCAGTTTATCTCGAAATACAATTTTTAAAAATTCAGTTGTTTTACTAAGTGAAATTGTGGTTATAAAAAAGATATGGTCACCTATACAATTATGACCGTAGTAAAACGAAATAATTTGCCGAATTTCATAGTCCTAGGTTAGGTCCACGGAAAGTACCCTATACATTTTGATTCCCTCGAGGGTGTCGAATGGAGAATGTCAATAGGTCTGCAAAATCACTTGAAAGTTTGTTACGGTAAAGCTTTGATTCATACAAATACATTAGTTTTTGTTTTATTCAAAAATACCTAGTAGTTTTGATTTTAAAGGCATTTAAAGTGATTCCCGCTAAGCGCGCGTGTGACGTCATTTTGCAACGGTAGTCTAGTACGGAAGCGCGCGAACGGAGTGAGCGCGTGGCGAGTGCTGCACTATGACGTCAGGAGGCCGGGTCGTCGCGCGTCACTTTAAAATTGTATCTCCCAAACAGATGAACCGATTTGCGGTTTTTTAATTGATAGCCGCAGAAATGTTCGATTATCACTTCTTTTTCATTGATGTTACCTAACTTATAATTCCCCATGTTAATAATTTAAATATCGACAAACACAAAAAAATGCTGTCCCATCTCTATTACGTTCACCGATGTTGATGTTTACGTGTAGTAGTGTGTATTTACAACCTTTGCGGCGTGTGTGCGCGCCAATCACAGCATTAGAATCCAAGTAGGGAGCATGAGCAATGTGTGCGTGAACCTAGTGTTTACAAGACTACATATGTGGTTGTAACACACACAAGTTAAACACTGGCGACACTGGTATTGGAATAATTAGTACGGCGACGGCCTATCTCCTGTATTTATATATCTGTGGGATTCACTAAAACTTACTAATAACGTAATGGCACCAATTATGGACGGCTTAAGAACTCCGTCGACATCTTTTGGCTGTAACTCTCTTATTTTATAAGTTTGATGTTAGTTATTTCAAAGAAAATGTAGCTTAATAATCACTAATTATAATAAACATACAAAAGTTTTGGATAAACTTGTAAGTTCCGAGAAAATTGCTCCAAATCTGAAAAAGTCGAAAATCTTCGAAAATCCTATGATGGACAGACAAAATCCAATTATGGACACCCAATCTTGGACACCTTATGTTCTAAAAACATTGTAGGCTGCCTGCAATTTCACATATAAATTCCTTTATTTGTTGAATTCCAAACTTTTTAAAAAAGTAGAAACTGTCATATAAAAGGAGGCACAGGTCGTATTCAGCCAATTCAGCTCGTATTTTTCTGTTGGAAACGCGACGTCTTTTTAAGTCTTGAATAATTTGCGTTTTTCGGTAAACCAATACACTTGCGATTCTGTTAAAAAAAAAATAACACCCCGCTGTTTATTTTTTGTTGAGCATGATGTTTTTGACGTTTTAAGGTTATGTTTATCAAATATTTATCCAAATTTTGTCGTATTTCCTTAATTTTTGAGAAAAGTACTATATTAGCCTCGGCCGGAATGGCAATTGCAGGGTTCGTATTATAATTAAACGGACTCGCAAGCTCGTCCGTTTAAACAAATACTCAGCCTGCAATTGCTTTTTTCCCCGGCCACGGCAATAATGTATTTTTTTTTTCGGGATAAGGAATTCAAATTTTACATTTGTTTCGAATTTTAAGTAAAATTTTTTTTTACGAAAAATCGTCGTTATACTCGATTTCGACTAATTCGGGGATAAGGATTTCAAATTTTATATTAATTTTTAATTTCATGATAAAAAAAGATTTTTTTCGAAATATCGTCATTATACTCGATTCCGACTAATTCGGGGTTAAGGATTTCAAATTTTACATTTATTTTGAACTTTAAGTAAGAAAACATTTTTTTTGCGAAAAATCGTCATTATACTCGATTTCGACTAATTCGGGGTTAAAGATTTCAAATTTTACATTAATTTTGAATTTTAAGAAAAATACATTTTTTTTTGAAAAATCGTCATTATACCTACTTGATTTCGACTATTTCGGGGATAAGGATTTCAAATGTTATAAAATACCTACCGGCTACTATAAATATGTAACCGGTAGCACCAAGCACCAAATGACCTGCATTGCTACCAAGCAAAGCAGGCAAGTATAATGACGACTTTTCGCAAAAAAATTTTTTTTCGCTGTAAATTCAAAATTAATCTAAAATTTGAAATCCTCATCCCCGAATTAGTCGAAATCGAGTATAATGACGATTTTTCGAAAAAAATCCTTTTTTTTAAAATTTAAAATAAATGTAAAATTTGAAATCCTTATCCCTGAATCCTTATCCCAAAAAAATAACCTATATCGAGCTGACCTTTCGTATCGACTGAATTTTAATTTTCCTGTTCCAAATTTTTAAAAAAATCATTATAGTACTAAATAGGAAATTATAATGAATATTATATTACTGCTGGTAACCTTCACCACAGGTAAGAAAATTTTCATAAGTACATTGATGTTAAAATGAAGGTCATTTGCCTACGGTTTCTGAACGCATTTTAGAGGATTATGATATTTGTGTAGATAGTTAAACTACTATTATATTATAATAAAACTGGGTGGCATTTTTCAAACATTTACCTCGCCAATAAATCCGTCCAACATTGGGTGTCCATAATTGGGTAACCAGAATTCAGTATGAAAACCAATCATGGAGGAATTGTCCATAATTGGAGATTAACAAAAAATAGGAACCAGTAATGTACATCCTCTCTAAATCATTCAAATTGGATTCTAATGCAATGAACACTTTAAAAAAGTGTTGTTAAATATCTAACTCTTCTTACGAAATCATATCAAAATAATATAATTTAGAGAAAATAAAGTTTACAATCAAAAACGTAAACCTACTTCCTTAGTTATTTCTGTAAGAAAATAAGGTTTTTCGTGAAAAATGCCGGAGCACACATTTTGCCGCCGCGCCATTTTTAAACAAAATGACCGAGGTGTATGCCATTTGTCAATGTGATACATAGAAGCCTATTCTTTATGCTTAAAGTGTTGCCATGACTAAAATACTTTTCCGTTGCTTAATTTCGACCGTGAAAGATTTTTGCGTCCATTACTGGAGCCAGGTCCATTACTGGTGCCACTACGTTAATTGGTATTTTTTTGCTCAGTGCGGTCCGTGCCCGAACCGCGGACCCCCAAATAATGTTAAATATGCTGCATGCATATTGATTTCATTAAAAGTTTATTTTCTGGACCTCAAAAATTTTTTTTACATATCTGGACCCCACTTAAAACGATTTGCCGACCCCTGATCTAGAACATTCATTCTTATCAAGAAAATGCCAGTTAACCTTTGTGAGCCCAACTTACCTAATAGAATAGGTTGTCCGTTAAGTTTTCACTGCAGAGAAATCTAATACTTAAATTAAAAGAGCACGGCGTCTGGCCCGCGCCCTTCGCGGGTTCATTAGTGTCACGGAAGTATCAGTTTCGTGTAACGAAGCCCAATAGAAGGACAAAGATAAACGCGCCCTGCTATCGGGAGCGGCGATCCACGACCTCTATTACTCATCGCCTCGCCACGAGACGTTATAAATTCTGTCACCCCGGGGTATTATTTCATACCTACTGTTTTCCTACAACGAACACCGCGTCTTCGTCTGAACTTGAGTGCGTAAGAATTGGGCAGCAGTGTCTGCGTTGAGTCAGTTGGTAGTTTTTTTTTTTTGTAATTTGTGTTTTAAGATAACAGTCCCCGCGAAGGATACGGGCGGCTGAATTCACTATTCCTATTAATATTAGTACCGTGAGGCTTACACTAACATCCCTGAGACAATCTCGGAAATATTGTTCCCTTCGACTAGCATTGGTATAGTAGAAATTATTTAAAATGTCCGACATTTTATAAATCTTGTCATTGGACTTTGAATCTTCACGCTTGGTCAGTAAAGTCGCTTTTTGAACGGCCTAATTTGATACAACTTGGACAGTTCAAATAATTTTAAGTATACTCTTTTAGTTGCACGTCGTATATATTTTCCTACCTTATACGGCCTCATTTTAATATTTACCGTGCGACAGCCGCCTTTATTGGGTTAATTAAGCTCTGTTATTACATTTTAAATTCTTATCAAGCTTCAAAGTAGAATATTTTTTTCTTATCCGAAATCTCGGAGCAAAATGTTTTTATTTTTAGGGTTCGTTGACCCAAAGCCGTACAAATAGTCAAAATGTATTTTAATTTGTTTTTAAGCATGCCTGTCATAATACAGCTAAAGGGGGCGCGAAAAAAATTGACCTTCCCCATCGTTGTTTAGAGCTATTGTTTAAAAAAGTCGTGTAGTCGTGTCGTTATAAAAAAAGGCCTAAAAATTCCGTGTCAACGTATTTTTGGGCCACCCTGTAGTAGGTATAAGATTCGCGCGTGGTCGGCGGCGATGACACGCACTATACAGGTTGGCCCAAAAATACGTTACACGGAATTTTTAGGTTTTTTTTTATTACGACACGGCTACACGAGTTTTACATAAAAACGTTTAAAATACTATCAATATAACTAAACAAAACACTAGTTATTTGCAAATATCCCGTTCTGGCGTCGATACACAATTGAAAACCCAGTCACCAACCTGTAGTTATACGAAGGTATTTGATACAAAACGTACTATAATGAATCGAGCGCCTGAGGTTCGGTTTTACAAATAAAGATACATAAGAAGACCCTAGTTAAGTCGCGTATGTTATGAAAAAAAAAAATGTAAGTAGTTACCAAAATTTGATACGTATTATGTCATTTTGTTGTAACGGATCTTTTATAAAACGCCCAGTTTACTGTTTGTTTCAGGACGATAACGTCAAGTAACTGACAAATAATATTCCACTCGAATAAACAATTGATTGATATGGGTCAAATGTGTAGACGCGACGTTAAATTTCCGTATTACCTAAGTAGGTAATACAAGGGTAACCGCCTATCATAAACAAGGTTTAATCTTTTGTTTATACCATTAGTGGCCCATAAATCTGCGCAGACTCGTAAATCTTGTAATGGCCCACTTTATCATGGCGAATTGACACCCAGCAACCCGATTTAACTTAACAGCACTATAAAAGTGATAGCTCGCTGCAGTAATTCGATCGGCGGACGCTAATTAAAATTAAGCGATCATGTATAAAGATATTATAAATATCCGATTCCGGGTATAGATAGTAAAAATACCGTTTTATATCTTAATGTCAATATCAAAAGGCTTTCAAAGAGAAAAATCTGTCTTACTTTTTCTGGAACAGTAATTATGTACAAACAAGAATCAAATACAGAACTGCGGTGCAGTCACGTAACGCTTCCGACCGTTCGTAAGGACAATCAAAATGTCAAATCCCATACTAAAGATGACATTAAAATATGACTACCGCACGGGCGAAAAATTACGTGATTGCCCCGCACTAACGAAACGTGCAATCCTTCACTATGGAACCCGCTATTGTTTTCGACTCGAACAGTGTTGCCTCTTTTTGTATATTGCTAACATTTCATGCGTGTTTTTGTCACGGAACGTCCCCACTTATTTGGAGAACCAACATTGCAAAAGCTCATAAAGATCCTATTGACTCTACCCGGTATGCGGCGGTACCTACCGGGACGTACATACCACCGCACCGCATAGGTAGAGGCAATCCGACCCAGGTCGGGCCTAGCTGAGTTTCTTGCTGGAGTCTTCTCAGCTAGGCTGGGTTTAGTGAACCAGCGACAAAACTCCCATATACCTACACGGGTGGTCATAAGATTCTTATGCATAGCCTAGCCATACAACAGGAAAATGTGGCCAGCGTTATGGGCAACCTTCCTAGGAGGAATTATTGGAAAAAAAACTGTAAGTAGTGAATTATTATATAGCAGTCACGGTGAGGAAAAAAAAATTTATAAATAAAGAATGTTTCATTATTGTTTTTAGGGTTCCGTAGTAAACAAGGAACCCTTATAGTTTCGCCATGTCCGTCCGTCCGTCCGTCCGTCTGTCCCCCGTTTTTCTTAGTAACCGTTAGTACTAGAAAGCTGTAATTTGGCATGAGTATACATATCGATGACGCCGACAAAACGGTAGAATAAAATCTTAAATGAATTTAAAAGGAAAACTATCACAGCTAAGTAGACATTTACTAGTTAACGAGTAATAGTCGAGCTTAAGAAATGTACTTTGCAAAAGCAAACTTTCGTACAATTTCCATTGATACCTTAGATAGTGTTATTAATTCTGTCAAAAACATAGTAGTAAATATAAGTTCGAAAACTTTTTAGTCAACATAATGTAACGGGTGGACAACTACGGAAGCCTACATTGAGCGTGGCCCGACACGCACTTGGCCGGTTTTTTAGATTTAATTTAGGTTTTAATTTAGCTGTATTTAGTTTTATTTTTGTTAGGTAATATGTTTTTCTATAGTCTTCGTTAAAAAATTAAATTATACAACATATTCCTCTCTATGCTCCAGGAATGTCTTTGTACAGTATTTTTCTTAATCACAGAATGAACCCTTATTCAGAGAAAAATCTTACACCGCGAGGTTTATAGAAAAAACAACATGGTTATTACTTGTGTGTTCACTTGGCGAAAATACATAATGGAAGCGATTAAAATAGCAGTGTATCAAAGGTTTGAAGGTGGCGTGTTTTCGAATCGTCAGACTGTTATAAACGTTGTTTCAGTGAAAATATTCTCTCGAGTGTTTTTAGGGTAGTTTGCACTTATTCTTTGTTTTAAACTTTGCTTTTATTTTTAAAAGAAAACGAATTACATGAGCTGTTTAATAATAGAGACAGCAGGAAATATATTCAGTAACGTATCATTTAATTTAAGTAAACAGCAATGCATAATAAGTAAAATCTTTTTTTGGTTTGAGAAACATTTAAGATAATTCTTGTAAGTACTACAGTTTTATTGAGATAAAGTAGACATGAGGAAAAGCGTTACTTTTCGATCACCGTTATTGTTATTCCCGTTCCAAAAAAATCACATTGAAAAATCACCGTGACTTTGTCAATTCGGTTATTTCGTGTCACGACATTTGTGTGTCGATCGTTCCCGCCAGTTACTGATATTTTTGTAACAACTGATGTTACTCTGTGACAGCGCACCGCAGTCAGAGTCACAGTTAGTAACAGCGGGCACGAGGCACGACGTGAAGCGTTGCTTAGACACTGTTCCAGTGATATCGTCGCTAAGTAACAACGTTATTTTGTAACGTTGTTACTTCGTGACAAGTCACACTGTTACTTTTTAACGGCGGATCATCGTGATTTCTTCATCGTGAAGTTATTTATCACCCACCTCTAAGATAAAGGAAAGCTAAAGGATTTATTTTTGTAATCTTTTCTGAATCTGATTAGCCGGTAAAAGCTTTTCCAGACGAAATGTTTAAGGGACTAATTACAGGAATTCCTGGCTCTGAGAAATTACTCTGAACTTAACATTTACTGTCCAGATTAACGTTATAACTTTATAACTAATTACTTAAGTATAATATATTATTAAACGTAAATCTCATAACTAACTACAAAGAAATAGCCAGCCTCATTTTATGATTAGGTAGTTACTATTGTATTTAAAGTATAAAAAATATTTATTTTATTTTATACCTACAAGAATACAACAATAACTTAAATATTATTAAAGCTAACTTAAATTTAAAACAGGCCCTTGCTTGAGGCATTGTACCGAGGATGCTGACGGCATTTCCTTGCTGTATATCAATGCTGATACTGATATATTGTGCGAGGAAGTCGCCAGCTCTTCGGTCACCAGAGCTACTAGTATAAGTTTTTTCGAAACATTAACTAATTCGAACGCGTTTGCGTTTTGTCTCAAAATGTATGAAAACGTGAACAGCGCCTCTGGTGGTCACTAGTGGAAACTAAAACAGCGAGTATAACATTTGTTGCTAACCGATGAACGCGCGTATTTCAAACTCGGTGATAACGTTTTCATACATTTTGAGACAAAACGCAAACGCGTTCGAATTAGTTAATGTTTCGAAAAAACTTATACTAGAGCTACAGTAACGGTAACGTCAACCAGACGCTTCGCGATTTCACTAAACAACTTTTCGAGATTCATTATTAACTTCACAGAATTTAATATTAATGCGTATCGCACTCGTATTAGGTAGCTTATAGTTGGTATATAGAGATATAACTTGCCCGGTATATTAGTATTTTTATTTAATCGTTGCAGGAGATTTCATTCTTGCAAGCAATAGAGTTTAAGGCAAGGTTATCGGCATTCTATACAATATACCAATATTACTACAAGTCTTACTTAGTATCAGGATTCGACCCCGAAACGATTCCAACGTTTCCCACAATTTATAAGTATGTGAATAAACCATTCTGTTGTTACAAAACAACTTTTAAATGTAGAAATAAAGATGTAGAAAAAACCCCCCAGAGATTGAAAGTTCTTTGTTGCAAATTTTTTTTCATTATATTTAATCCCTTTAACCTGAGTAATTTTGCAATTTATCCGAAACTCCCTAGGGTTAATACTTGTTGATCTATGCTAATGGATGAAAGGATGAAATATTAGCGGAGAAAATACCCTGTAGTTGAAGACTAGTAATGTTATGTTGAAACGTTAATAACATCACATTATTAATTTTCCGAATATTTAGGCGAAATATTGGCTGTTTCTGAAATAGGCAAATACTCGCTAATTATAATATCGATGACTATTCTAAATTAATATTCTAAATTGAATCTATGTCCAAAAGTTGAGAAATAAATCTATCATCAATGTTGCAAAAAGTTGTGTAAGTAAGTTTGCGTATAATTTAATTTGCCTACAATTAAGGAGTTTTGTTATGAGTTATGAGTGATAATACTTTGCCAAAGGCCACATTGATTAGTGTTTAGTACGAGTCCAATAAATGCTACTCGCAATAAAATAGAACACTCTTCTATTCTATGAACTCGCACTAAACACTAATCTATGTTACAGAATAAGTAATAGTACAAGTACAGAAGATTCTCTGTTAACAAATTCTCCGTTTAGGTATGCCAAATGTGCCTAAAGCGGGTATTACACTGTCCTGAATCAGGCGTCCTAACTAGTGGAGGGGAGTTGAAGCATCTCGCTCTAACGTATAGGTCGGAACCCTTCTAAGTGTCCTGAATTCAGGACAGTGTAATGCTTAAGACTGGGGACCCGTCCCGCCGCATGTACTTTGAGCGGCGCGATGACGTCACGGTAGATTGCCCCTCCTGTCTATGTGTATACCGACCATCATCATCCTCATCATCCTCCTAGCGTTATCCCAGTACAGTTGCATCCTGAAGGATGCCTGGGGTCCGCTACCTAATCCCAAGATTTGGCGTAGGCACTAGTTTTTACGAAAGCGACTGCCATCTGACCTTCCAACCCTGAGGGGAAACTAGACCTTATTGGGATTAGGCTTTGTCAAGTGAGTGGGCAACTTGACTGTTAGACGTTCTCAAGCCGCCCGAAGGCCTCCAACTTGGCTTAACGACTGCTGCCATAGACAGCAACCGGGATCAACGGCTTAACGTACCTTCCAAAGCACGGGAGCGCTCAGTTAGTAACCACTCAAAGCGGTCACCCATCCAAGTCCTGACCGCTGCCCACGTTGCTTAACCTTAGATACCGCAAGCGGTACGCAGGCGCCGCTGGGCCACGAGCGCTCCTATGTGTATACCGACCAATAGTCTGGAAACACGCTGCTATAAATAAATAAGAATTGTAAGATGAGGATTGAGGGCCATAATAATAAACTAGAGATGCGTCAAATTATTCGGTTCAGATGCCGTATATTTACTGAACAATTTAAGAGAGGTTTTTGATACAACTAACAAGAATGTATGACATGTATGTAATATAGTGAAATTAATAGTCTTAACCCATTATTATTGACATTTAACTTACTTTTCCCATTGACTTGGTCTGTCTTAGAACAACGGCTGAAGGCATTACTTACGTTGACCCGAATGATTCGGCCGAATGTTCGGTTCTGCAACAGCTGGATCGATGATTCGTATTCGGTGAAACCCATATTCGGCGCATCTCTGTAATTAACTACGTAATAACATACTCACCAACAGAAAATTTTATACGAAAATGAAGTTCACGAAAGAGCCACTCGGTGTTTTAAGATTTACTTCATTAAAAGTGTCATTTGGATAATGGTATTATGTGGAGTCCGTTTCGGGCATTACTGCTGAGGGCTGAGGCCGGACCGCATAATGGCGTCGTTAATTGTCGGCACGTGGAAGGGCTCGCACCTCTTTGTATAAGTTAAGGGGTAAGGTATCAAACTTGTGGCTAACCTAACCTAACATGAATTTAGACGTAACCTTCCGTTTGCGATCGTGATTTTTACAAACACGATTCTTCTTTATGCCGTTATGAATGAATGAAAATATTTATTTCAGACGCATGTCCATACACAGCCATATTACAGTCTATTCATCCGTACGTGTCCTGTCATGTAAACAAACTCTCTTAAAGACATTAATCATTATCACCCTTTGCTACAGGATTACACAATAATCATCACTAAAAAGGTTGTTAAAGAAGCTCACGAAGTATTGCAATCCTAGAGAAATGGGTAATAATGATTAACGTCTTCAAAAATAGTTTTCATCTCACCCGCTCGGAAAGGCTTTCTTTATCGTTTCAAATCTGCGTGCAGTTACGCAGTTCCATGAGTTCCAACTTTTTTCTATAAAGTGAAACGACAGGTCATTCCTAAGCGTTTAGAAGTATACATATCATGTACCTAATGGTGCAGTTTATTATTGTTTTGTTTTTTATAATGATATTAATAATACTTTTTCCAGCTTAATTTGATGATATTCAATAATAATTTAGTTTTATTTATAAAGATATTTCTTTAGAAAGAAGGAACGTATTTGAAATGTTTTCAACAATTTACGCTCAGTGCAATTTCGGAACGCACCGTTTAAAAAGTTAGTTTTTAAGAAAAAAACTCGATGCGTGAGATTTAGATATTTATATTGTTTTGTTTTGTTGTTGTGCTAGAATAATATCAAAATAATGAATTTAATTAATTGATTTCAGTGCAGAAGATATTTATATTAAAATTTTTGTTAGGAAAGCACTTCCAGTTTACTACGCTTCCAGACTCTTTATATCCTTTACTCTTTATATCCGTGTTACGTTGCTATGGTTTGTTGCTGTTATTATTTGGACTTGACATATATATTTTCCTAAAGAAACAACATTTCGTTATTCCTTAATATGGTAGCAGAGCATTAATAGATTAACGGTTGTAAATTCGGTGCAATAGTGGACGAAGAACTCGAATATGCAAACGGCAGGCGTAAAAATCGAGATCGGTCGGCTCGACGGTCCCACTAACTGGCAAACATGGAGATACAAGGTAAAACTCTTACTTAAAAGTACTCCGGGTACGCTAGAAGCAGTCGAAGGCAAGTTAACTAAGCCAAAAGATCCAGGAGAAACGGGAAAACCCGAAGACATACAAAAGTATGAGAACGAAATTCAATTGTTTCAAAAATATGACAGTCAGGCGCTTCTTATTCTTACGACTAATATGACTGAAGAGACTTTACAAAAGGTAATGCGATGTGAAACGTCTTGTGATATGTGGAAAGAGCTTCATAGGCTTTATGATGGGGCAAAGGAAGACAGGAGTTACGATCTCTGTATGAAGTTCTTCCGCTACCAGAAAAGCGAAGAGCATGATATGGCCACTCATATTTCGACTCTCAAAACTGTTTGGTACGACTTGAACAATGAAATTGAAGGAAATGATCTGCCTGAAATTTTATTGATATGTAAAATATTGGACACACTTCCGGAACAATATTTTAGTTTCAAATCAAGCTGGCTATTGATGAACAAAAGTGACCGACATATAGAAAACTTGACCACACAAGTATGTGCTTACGAAAGATCTCTTCAACATAAGAATTTAGAAGAAGGCGGAAGTAGCAATGAACTACTTATGCTCAGAGGTGCGAAACAGTATGATAAGCAAGGGCAAAGCAAAAAGAAATGGAAGAAATGCAATTATTGTGGAGAAGGCTTTCATAAAGTCACATCATGCAAGAAGTGGATTGCGCACGGTAGACCTCCCAAACCTCCAAAGCAGTCTTCAAATATTGGGATGTTGACAGGCCTAGCTTTAACATGCGAGAGTAAGATTACAGATAAAGACTCATTTTACGTGGATAATGGTGCTACGAGCCATGTTACAAATAGAAGAGACATATTTCAGATCTTCGAAAACTTTGGTGAACCTCATAAAGTTATGACAGCTAATGGAGAGATAATTGAAGCCATCGGAAAAGGCTCTATTCAACTTGAAGCTGACATTAACGGCCACAAAGAGTTACTGGTCTTAACAAACGTATGGTACGTTCCAAGCATTGAAAGAAATCTATTTTCTGTGCTAGCCGCACAAGATACGCTAAAGAATAGCTTCTTCGAGTCTACTGCTCAGACATGCACTATGAAGAATGATGGCAACGTCATTTTAGTCGGAAATCGTGACAAGTACGGTGGTCTGTACAAACTTAACGTTAAAGTATTGATGCCTAAGCTTGAGATAAACCAACTAACGACGTCACAGAATCTTCAACTCTACCATGAACGCCTAGGACACCAAAACAAGAGACATGTAGCAAAACTGATACAAAACGAGCTTGGAGTAAAGCTAGACTCAAGTTCGGCTGATATCTGTGAAGGCTGCGTCTTCGGCAAAACCCATAGGCAGAAATTTGGAGAGAGACCAAGAGCAACTAAGCCTGGAGAGCTAATCAGCAGTGACGTATGCGGGCCTTTCCCTTACTCGATCTCAAAATCCAGATACTATGTTCTGTTTAAAGATACTTACTCTAAATATCGTTGGATCTACTTTCTGAGACAAAAGTCTGAAGTTCACGCATGCTTGAAGGACTTTCTAGCTGAAGCCAAGACTTCCGGACACGTCGTACAGGAGTTATTGAGCGACAATGGAGGCGAGTTCGATAACGAACAAGTACGCAATACTTTGAGACAACATGGCATTAAGCATAGATTTACCATGCCATATACTGCACAACAAAATGGTTCGTGTGAAAGAGAGAATCGTACGATCGTGGAGATGACAAGAGCAATAATGCACGCACATGACAAGATACCAGAAGGTTTATGGGCTGAGATATCCAAAGCTTCTGTTTATATACTGAACAGAACGGGACCTACTCCTGTTGAAGGAAGGTCTCCGCATGAGCTCTGGTACGGCAGAAAGCCAAGGATCAATCACCTGAGAGTCATTGGATGCGATTGCTTTGTACATGTCCCAAAACAGAAGAAAACAAGTAAGATAGCGAAGAAAGCTGAGAAAGGAATACTTATCGGGTATGACGGTGACGAAGGATATCGAGTATTTGACGTAAAGGAACTAAAACTAATCAGATCCAGAGATGTTGTTTTTGATGAAATTCCTTTACTCGAGAAAAAGAAGATTGGCGTAACTTCACAATCATCTCAACCTGAAACAAGTACCTACGAGCTCCCATTGCCTCTTACAGACTCTGGACCTATTCGCGAGGAGAGACACTCCCATCCACCTTCAGAGGCAAATGAAAGCGTCGAAGATAGTATCAGATCCGATCAAGAGGATTATGAATCATTGGAAGAAGATGAGACAGCTGATACAGAGCCTGTAGAACCTGCAGAGCCTACTGCGACACGACAACTGCGTGATCGAAGCCAGATTAAACCTCCACAGCGGTTTAGCTTTGACCAGTTCGTTAGTGAGGCTGTATCTATTCCTGAACCGACTACATATCAAGACGTCATGCGAAGTCCTGAAAAAGAAAAGTGGATAGAAGCGATGAATAAAGAAATAAAATCTTTACAAGATAATCAGACATGGGAACTGACAAACCTACCTAAGAATAGAAAAGCACTACGCTGCAAATGGGTATTTAAGATCAAAAGAAACCCTGATGGTACTATTGATAAATACAAAGCGCGTTTAGTAGCTGTTGGATATACACAAAAGAAAGGAATCGACTATGACCAGACATTTAGTCCAGTCGCCAAAATGAGCACAATCCGAATCCTGTTGAGCATTGCTGCAAATGAGGGTTTAGTACTCAGACAGTTTGACGTCGCTACCGCCTTTCTATACGGTACTGTAAAAGAAGAAATCTTTATGCGACAGCCCGAAGGATACGATGACGAGACTGGTCGTGTATGCAGACTAAAACGGAGCTTATATGGATTGAAACAGGCACCTACATGTTGGAACGAGTGTATCCATGATTTTCTTATGGAATCAGGTTTCATCAGGAGCGAAGCAGATCCCTGCGTCTATGTCAGAGAACGAGGACAAAAGAAAATATTACTTGCACTCTATGTAGATGACGGATTATTGGCCGCATCAGACGAGAATGAGGCTGATGACTTCATTCAAAATGAATTAAAAGGACGTTTTAAAATTACAACGAAAGCACCGTCCTATTTTCTTGGCCTGGAAATAGAACAACGCAAAGATTGTACTATTAGAGTCCACCAAACTGCTTACACTAAAAAGTTACTAGAAAAGTATGGAATGAGCAATTGTAAAGAGGTTGGAACACCCATAATAAAACCTGTGAAAGGGATGGAGGAACAAGAGAGTTCTGATCAATTGCAAGTTTTTCCGTATCGGCAAGCTGTTGGGTCCTTATCCTATTTGATGGTTGGCACCAGACCAGACATTGCTTATGCAGTTGGGGTAGTGTCACGAAACCTAGATAAACCTAGCAAAAGTAATATACAACAGGTGAAAAGGATATTCAGGTACCTGAAAGGAACAGTCGATACAGGACTCGAGTACAAGAAAGGCGAAAAGCGTCTTATCTGCTACAGTGACGCTGATCACGGTGGCGATGATGCGAGTGGATGCTCCACGAGTGGGATCATGTGTCTGTATGCTGGCTCAGCAATATCCTGGCGAAGTTCGAAGCAAACCATGGTTTGCCTATCATCCACTGAAGCGGAGATAGTGGCGGCCAGTGAGGCTAGTCGTGAGATCGTTTGGTTACGTAGATTGTTCAAAGATCTTAAAACAAACCTTGACACACCTACTTTGCGCATCGATAATGAGTCTGCAATCAAGCTTGCTTACAACCCTCCGTACGAGCAGCACCGTAAGACCAAACACATCAAATTGAAGCACTTCTACGTGAGGCAATGTGTTTCGGAGAAGGACATAACCATTGAGCAAGTACCGACAGCAGATCAACTTGCTGACATCTTAACTAAGCCGGTTTACAAACCAAGATTGGTAAGACTCGGTGAAGAGTTCGGATTGAAAAATAAGAGGGAATGTTAGGAAAGCACTTCCAGTTTACTACGCTTCCAGACTCTTTATATCCTTTACTCTTTATATCCGTGTTACGTTGCTATGGTTTGTTGCTGTTATTATTTGGACTTGACATATATATTTTCCTAAAGAAACAACATTTCGTTATTCCTTAATAATTTTAACTCCTGATAAAGTTTGGAAAGAGTGAAATATATTTGTTTTAGCCGTGAGCCGTGAGTATACATACTCAACAATAATATGACTCGTTTAATGTAGGAATAGAGGCTCTTTGACGCATTTAAATGTTAATAATCCACGAAATGCTTTGTAATGGATGGAATTTAAACAACCCTTTATTGAACATGAGAACATATTACATACGACTTGAATTATACATGAAATTATTTCCTCGCTATGGTGAGATGAAAAGTTGTGTGTTGCGCTCGGCAGCAAAGTTGTTTGGCGTCTCGTGCCTTGAGAGCCTCGCTACGCTCAGGATTGTATTTTTGAACCACTCGCTTCGCTCGTGGTTCAATCTTACAATCCTTCGCTAGCTCGGCTCTCAATACAAACACTCGCGCCAAAAATCAACTTTGCAGCCTTGCATAACAAATAACTATTTGTTCAACTAGTTTACCTACATACGAAAAAAAGTATGCGGTAAATGCAAACTTAATGTGACTAACTTTTACCTACACACATCGCACAGACAGGAAATGAATAATAAAGAAGGGAAAATTGCTTGGGACCAACCGATTACAAGATGCCGGAATCAGACACGCCGACCCCTTCCTTATAAGGTTCCAGCTAAAAAAATGGCTGCGCGAAAATGGCGACAAATATGCGATCTGAGGCTTTCTTTATTACCGCCCTTCGTAAGTACTAAATTTTATGTCACCCCCTGGCCCGAAAGTGGGATTTTCCGGGCGCGGAGCGTGCGGTAATGGCCAGTTTATGGCCAGGTGTGACATAAATAAAAATTGTTATAAAACAAAGCTAACTAAATCCAATTTCGTATAGAGAGAGCCCCTATATGATATAGGTATTTGTGTGATGTTGTTGTCCTGTAAAGTAAGTAAACAGCTTTATCTATGGGGAAATGAAAATTTTTCACCCATATGAAGTGACACCTAAAGTTGCCAGTCTTTCGGTTTTCTACCGGTTGCATTTCGGGGAGTGTGCTGAGGAATTGCACAACTTAATTCCTCCCGCCCCTTTCTACCATCGGACGAGCAGGGATACGGCAAGGCGACACCGTTTTACGGTGGCAGTTCCTAAAACTCGCACGAAGCGTTTTGCTTCCACTTTTATCGTGAGAACAGCCAAGCTGTGGAACTCCTTGCCGGATTCCTTGTTCCCTGTAAACTACAACCTTTCGGTCTTCAAGGCGAGAGTGAATCGGTATTTGCTAGGTAAGCGCGTTCCATCCTAGACCGCAATATCGCTTACCATCAGGTGATTTGTGGTCAAGCGCAAACCTATACTGAATAAAAAAAAAAAAAAAAAAAGACACCTGAATATGAGTACTGAATTCTCCCTTATTCATAAAATAGCATCATACGCTCATTCATATACCTAAATGGAGGACGTCTATGTGGAAGCCATAACAATTTTATTGGACTCAGTATACTGCAGCAAAGGCTCACATAAGTGTATACCTACTGTTTTATGGGCTGTCCCTTAGGATGTGTAACATAGAAACGTAGACTATTTGATACTAACTAATGCTCAAAAGGCGCAGTCGGTAGCGGTGCGTTTTGTGGGACAGAGGCGCTCTGCTCTAAATCATTGTCTTTTTTTAGGAATTATGGAACATGCGATTTGCTTTTTGAAATTAAAAACACTTATTTGATTAAGCAAATCTAATCTTAAAGCGAATTAAACTCTCGGTACCGTTTTCATCCAGTGCTGTAGGTACCTACTGCAATCTCTCTCCCATCTCGCCCTGTCGCGTCTATTTTAGATTTTCGCGCTTTCAGTGCGTTGTTGATGCTTAGCTCTTAAAAAAAATACAATATTTCTGAAAGGGTTTGCGCCCTCGGGTATAATAAAGTGCATATAAGTAGGTATACGCAAAGGCAAATACGCAAATCATGACAAATTAATTTTTTATACATTTTAGTGAAATGGAAAAGGTAAGTAGGTATTATAAGAACACCCCAAGATACGGTTGTAAAATGTCGGAATGCACATTGTGTGAAAACGCAGACCATTTGATTGCCGAAGTAACGATGCCCCTTTGTTCCCACAAAACTGAATTAGGTGCTGCTGTAATACGAGTTCGAGCGGCCACGTACGTTCGTGCTACCAGAGAGAGATAAACATTTCGGTTTGCAACTTGGCCACCGCTGCTAAAAGTTTAAATTGCTCGGGTTCTTCCATGTTACTTTAAGGCGCAGGGGTGGGCAAGGCATTCTCCATACAAAATTTGTGCACGTTTTATTCGTAGGTTTTGGCACTAATGAATGTAATATTTTTTTTGGATGTAAATATTAGATATGCGAAGAAAGTGATGTGGAAATTTTCAAATATTTCAAAAAAATGAAAAATGAAAAAATTTAAAAATAATCTCAATGAAAAAAAAAATACATCACGAAATAGCTAACAGAAAAATATGCATACAGACCAAAAAATATAACTTTAATGCAAACACAAACGAAGAAAATCCTGCACAAAGTTTGTATGGAGAGAGCTTGCCCTACCCCTCCTCTTAAGTTAACATTTCCAATTACCTACTTCAGTCGAGCCAAATCCACGGTCCGGAACTCTTGAGTTGTCTATTAGGGCCAATTTTTTTGGCGTTGTAGTTTTTTTTCTCGTTAGAATTGCATGAAAATTGGTAGGTTGGGTTGGAAGAGCTCCTGATTCTGTACAAGTAAAAAAAAATACAATATGGCACCGAAAAAAATTTTTTCCCATACATTTTATCCACTGATGTTACGAAAATCCCATACGTTTTGTCACTCAATGGAAAAAAATTGTGGGACATTGTAGGAAATCGTGCACATATTGTTCAGAATCAGGAGCTCTTCCAACCTACCAATTTTCATGCAATTCTAAAAAAAAATTCAACGCCAAAAAATTTGCCCATTAATCTGGTTTGTTATTATTTTTAGTTTCTGATTGTTTGACTAAAGTAAAAGGGACACCCAGTCGCTGGTAAACACTTCACAAATCATGGGAGAATGGTACGGAATCCTCGTGCATGAGTCGTCGCACTTGGCACATATTCCGATTAGGGGCTTAGAGCATAACCCGCCAATCTACATTTCCGTATCACACAAACGGCTGCTGGGATTCTAATCAAACGTCTACAATTCAGTGGTAGGTACAATCAGAGTCATACATTATTCAGTTTCGAATTTGATTTCACCATGGGTCACGCAGTCAAGCACATACGTCTAGCTAACATGTTAGAAAGAGCGCGGGAAACACATTCAAATCACATTGAAATGCAAAGTGTGTGTCTTAGATAAACCGCCTTTATTACTGGGGCTTGGCTGACAGATTGCGTAGACCCGGTGATCGATATTAATCACGTTTGTTAAGACCTGTACAGTCAGCGTCACATATTATGTAGCAGCCAAAGTGGCCAAATAGTTCGGTACACCATATTTTTTGTATGGTGTACCAAAATATTTCGCCACTTTGGCTGCTACAACATCTATATGCGGCCGACTGTACCTATAGGTACCTACTGTATATATATAGCGATAGGGATAGTAATAGGGATGCGCTGAAATAATTTAATTCCTTGTTTAATCTTTAATATTAATAATGTAATAGGTACTTAACAAATTTTTGATAATGATATTGCACTAGCACAAAAAAGCACATTGAATTATATGACATTAATTAATAATATACCTACTCATTATTTAGCTATTATAATGTATTTTTTTCTCGTACCTAAATTAGCTTGAGTTAATCTATACTAATGTAAATTTATATTATGAAATAACAAAAAAATCTAAATCAAGGTATTTGAACAGACGCGTTTGGTCACAATCATTAAACAACGTGCAATTAGATAGTTTCTTTATAAATTCTACTAAACACAGTAAGTAACTGCAATTTATTGGACTTTTCTTAGCACTTTGTTAGACGGGCTTCATTTATGTAATTTATTTTGAATATATAAAAAATATTGTAATAGGATTCTAAAATACTTTCTTTTTATTGAAGCAATTTTTTTTGGAGCTTAAATTATAAAGGAGTTTAAAGCTATTAGTTTAAGGGTAGCATTTAACGAACCACCAAATTAGTTGCCGAATGATGCTCTAAAAAATTACATTGATTACCAAAAATACTAGATTCGCACCAAATTTTCAACTCCTTTTAAATATAAAGTGCAACTCAAAGAAGTAACATGTCGATAACCTATTAAATTAAATTGTTACCAAATAAATTAGTCACTACCCAAAAATACTTAATGATCACCTAATTTCAAACACCAAATTTCATATAATTTACATCCAAATATTACAGGGCTCGTAATCCTATTAAAATTATTTACACCCAAATAATTCTTTCGATACCCAGAAATACTACATGATAACCAAATTTCACGCGGCAATTGTTTTTTAACGCCCGACGCGCAAAGCAGTTCCAATCTAGTCTAACCTCATTGCTAGCACACTGATGCGGTTTTCCATACGGTCCGTCTCGCTCGCACGTCGCACCGCGTGCGAGCAAGACATCGCTAAATGATTTTATTTCATAGAAGCTTCAAAATTTCTGTAACTTTAATGAGACACGCACATAACATAATTTAATTTAATATATTTTCAACAGTGCTTTCCTTACTGGTCGCATACAGCTATTTGTTCTCAGATGTTTTTGCCTCTACTCTATTCGCTGATAATCGTCAATTTGCCTAGGTAGTAGTATTTTTCTATGACATCTATTTTTATTTCAAACTAGTGGACATTGGAACAGTATTGACGGATCTCCGCTGGCGCGGAGCTCCTATTTTGAGTTGTTTTGGCCCTTCGGGCCGATGCAAAACTAACATAACCTAAACCTACCTATACCTATTTCTACCTATTAACTTCCTTTAATTTTTCCATGAAAGTCTATCTAAATTAATAAAGTAAACTCATTTGAGAACCTTTATCCATTTTCATAACAAACTAACAATTTAATAAATCAACAAAACTCATTTTCAAATAAAAGTTTTCAATAAAACACGCTCACGTCAACGCATTAAAAAATCTATACATATAATAAAGCAGAAGAGGGTCGAAAATCTGTACATTGAAGATATTAGTAAAAAAATCGATGGAGGGGTCTAAGAATCGATAACAGAACACGTTTCAACTGTTTTTAGAATTCGTGTCTGTTTGTCTGTTTGTCTGTTTGTCTGTTTGTCTGTTTGTCTGTTTGTCTGTTTGTCTGTTTGTCTGTCTGTTTATATGTCTAACTATCACGCGAAAACTAGCGAATGGATTTTAATACAGCCTTCACTAATATGTTTATTGGATCTTCGGCCAGGTTATAGGCTATAAAAATCATATAGGTTAGGGATGAAAGGGGGTGAAAAGAGGGGTTAAACTTTGTATGAGAAGTCTTTCAGTTCATGATTTATAGGCTTGAAAATTGGTAAGTATATACATGGACGCAAAGTAAATAGAACCCCATTCAAACATTTTATAATAAACAGATAGTATTTGAAAAAATGGGTTGTGAAATAACAATACATCTGCCTCTCAGGGCTAAAAACAAAAATACAAAAGTCCCTCAAACCATATTAACTGTTTGAAATTAGAGATCTAATTATGTTGGTCAGTCAGTCTCTATCAATATTCACAAACCTTACTACGAAACCTCGGTTTTTTATGTCTTCGATGGAGGGTACCTACGCAGAGCGGCGGGCTCTCGGTTGCATGGTAGCACTTGCGACATGTACCTATATATTAGGTATGTGCATTTTTAAGTATAAAATATTGTTTTTTGAGGTGCTCATTACAATCCAATGATATCCATTTTCAAATCGAAGATGGCGGACATTTACTTATTTACTTTTCTTAATAATAGATATGGGTGTCATTGAGGTTCTTCGAGGTGCCGATTAGTTGCGTTTTCCGTCAGCAAAATGTATAAAATACGTTCAGCGCGTAACAGACATAAATTTAGGGTATATTGGTATTCGTTAGTAAAATAAACCTACGTAACAATAAACATCAAGTATGACCAAATTCGAAAGTTATAGGTGGATAGGAAGCAAAAAAAAACACAAATCTCAGAAAATCGCATACCTCTTAGAAGCAACCAGGGTGGGTGCGCTATCAACCTACGCCTCTACTCCATCTTCGAAAGTGAAAGAACAGACCAAAGTAGGTATTCAGTTATACCTATGTTTTACAAGAAGGCACTTTGAACTTTGAAAGGTATTCCACTAATTTATGAACAAAAAAATATCTATCCAACCACCTCTTTACAACGCCGTTTGATAGGTCAACAATTTCTTTTTGTTCAATCATCTACATTGCTTGATGCGTATTAAGTATTTTCCGTACCTGCATCATAATGTTCGAATCATTTCGCACTCGCTTTTTTATCTACATTACTTGACGCGTAGGAATTATTTTCCGCACCTGCATCATAATGTTCAAAAACGTTAGCGCGCGCTACGCTCGCTTTTTCATCTACATTACTTGATGCGTTTGAAGTCTTTTCCGCACCTGCATCATAATGTTTGTAAAAATTTCGCGCTCGCTACGCTCGCGCTTTCATCTGCATGACTTGATGCGTATGAATTATTTTCCACACCGGCATCATAATGTTCGAAATATTTCGCGCTCGCTACGCTCGCGTTTTCATACACATTACTTGATGAGTATGAAGTATTTTCCGAACCTGCATCATAATGTTCGAAAAATTTCGCGCTCGCTGCGCTCGCGTTTTTTTCTACATTACTTAATGAGCATTTTCCGCACCTACATCATAATGTTCGAAAATTTTCGCGCGCCGTACGCTCGCGTTTTCATCTACATTATAGTTGATGCGTATGAAGTCTTTTCCGCACCTGCATCAGAATGTTCGAATCATTTCGCGCTCGCTGAGCTCGCGTTTTCATAGACATTACTTAATGAGTGTGAAGTATTTTCCGCACCTGCATAATAATGTTCGAAAAATTTCGCGGTCGCTGCGCTCGCGTTTTCATCTACATCACTTGATGAGTATTTTACGCATCTACGAGTACATCATAATGTTCGATAATTTTCGCGCGCCCTACACTCGCGTTTTTATCTACATTATAGTTGATGCGTATGAAATATTTTCCGCACCTGCATCATAATGTTCGAAACATTTCGCGCTCGCTGCGCTCGCGTTTTCATACACATTACTTGATGAGTATGAAGTATTTTCCTAACCTGCATCATAATGTTCGAATCATTTCGCACTCGCTTTTTTATCTACATTACTTGACGCGTAGGGATTATTTTCCGCACCTTAATCATAATGTTCAAAAACGTTAGCGCGCGCTACGCTCGCTTTTTCATCTACATTACTTGATGCGTTTGAAGTCTTTTCCGCACCTGCATCATAATGTTTGTAAAAATTTCGCGTTCGCTACGCTCGCGTTTTCATCTGCATGACTTGATGAGTATGAAGTATTTTCCGCACCTGCATCATAATGTTCGAAAAATTTCGCGCTCGCTGCGCTCGCGTTTTCTTCTACATTACTTGATGGGCATTTTCCGCACCTACATCATAATGTTCGAAAATTTTCGCGCGACGTACGCTCGCGTTTTCATCTACATTATAGTTGATGCGTATGAAGTATTTTCGGCACCTGCATCAGAATGTTCGAAAAATTTCGCGCTCGCTACGCTCGCGTTTTCGTCTACATTACTTGATGAGTATTTTCCGCACCTACGTCATAATGTTCGATAATTTTCGCGCGCCCTACGCTCGCGTTTTCATCTACATTATAGTTGATGCGTATGAAGTATTTTCCTCACCTGCATCAAAACATTTCGCGCTCACTACGCTCGCGATTTTCTTCATTTCTTGATGCGTATGAAGTATTTTCCGCACCTGCATATTAATGTTCAAAAATTTCGCGCTAGCTGCGCTCGCGTTTTCAACTACATTACTTGATGAGTATAAAGTATTTTCCGCACCTACATCATAATGTTCGAAAATTTTCGCGCGCCCTACGCTCACGTTTTCACATTGTTTTCAGATACATTAGTTGATGCGTGTGAAATCTTTTCCGTGCCTGCATCATAATGTTCGAAACATTTCGCACTCACTACGCTCGCGTTTTTATCTTCATTACTTGATGCGTATGAAGTATGCATCACAATGTTTTTTTTTTTCAATTTTGCGCTCGCTACGCTCGCGTTTTCATCTACATTACTTGGTGCGTATGAAGTCTTTTGTACACCTGCATCATAATGTTCGTAACATTTCGCGCTCGCTGCGCTCGCGTTTTCATCTACACTATTTGATGCGTATGAAGCATTTTCCGCACCTGCATCGTAATGTTTGAAAGAATTCGCGCTCGCTGCGCTCGCGTTTTCATCTTCATTACTTGATGCGTATGAAGTATTTTCCATACCCGACCCGTATCAGAATATCCGAAACATTTCATCTACTTCCTTCTTAATATATATTTTGTCCTCTGTCATGTGTTTCATGTGGGCGCATTGAGCCGGCGTGCGCAATGTTTGGCGAGACAGCCCGGCGAAATACAGTGTAGAAGTTGATATGGATATTCACGCGAATGAAGTCGCGGGCAAAAGCTTAGATAAATAAATTTAAATCATAAAAAATCCTCTCCCTGTGATCCTGATCTGTGTCCTTTAATTGAGGATTGAGGTGTGCAATAAAGAGTAGGTATTTGTTGTTGTTTAAAACTGGACTACCCGTGCGAAACCGGGGCGGGGTATACATGCGAAAGTAACTCTGTCTGCCTGTTTCCCCTTAAAATGCTCAACCGATTTCGATGAAATTTGGTATGGATATAGTTTGAGTCCTAGGGAAGGACATAGGATACTTTTATCCCGGAAATCATCCCTTAACGGGGTTTAAGTTAGAATGGAAGAGAGATAACTAGGTAAGTGCAAGAAATAGAAGAATGAAATAACATTCTAACGCGATGACGCGAGTTCTACGCAGACGAAGTCGCGGGCAAAAGCTAGTTTATAATAAAACTTCTTGCAGTTTGTAAACCATCAGCAATAGGTAGTTAGAATGAAACAGCAATAGGTACCTTTCACTCTAACGACATATCAATAGGTTTTATGCTTCAGACAATTCTTTGTATTTGATTGAGTGAGATAGCAGTATACGTGTTATTATTTCACACAGCCACATTGCGCGTTGCTTTTTAAATTAATTTAGAATTTTACTTTCTAATTTATAACATTTTGGAAATGACTAAAATATTTATAGTGCTAAAAACAATTAATTTGTAACTGTTTACTAAAATGTAGCATGCGATGTGTATAATATTTGGATGTAATTCTAATGAAAAAAGGTGCATGAGATTAGGTGGTAGTTTAGTGTTTTTGGTGGTACTTGACAATTTTTTTGATGCGATTATAAATTTATAGGAACGCAATAAGTAAAATAGGTGCAAGTGCTGCAAAAATAGGTAGAATTTTTTTGGTGACTCGGAATTGCTGATCGATAATTTTTTTTGAGTGTTCAACCTTATTTTAGGGTTCGAAAATTTGATGATATCAAAAGTTATTTAGGTGATCATTTTATTTGTTCCCTTAGTTAAAACACCTGACCTGTGAAATTTAGAAACAGGATTAGAGCAAAAATAAAACAGAGATTTGTTAAACTAAATAAAAAATAGCTACAAGCAACAAAAAGTTATTTTGGTGAACTCTGTACTATTTTTTAAATCATTTATTTTGCGTGAACATACACAATTATATAAGGGCTAAGGATTTTGTTAAATCACGGCTTAGCTCGCTCGCAACTAGGCCGGTAATCACGACTCTTAGGGAAATTCGCCTCGGGCTAACCGTAGTAGCTCATTTTCATTAACAATTAGAGCCCGCATCTCGCATGCAGTGCAGGTGCGTGTTATCTCGTTTTGCCTTCATCAAAAACGACAATTTAGTTCAAGCGATGTGGGCTCTAGTGAGTAATGAAAATAACTAAACCCCAATCTTCAACAGCCCTATCCCATTTGCCGTCACAGGTTACCTACCTACGCACGGATCTGGCTGCTCTTACCCTATAACAATATTTGACGCGCAAGCTAGAAAACGATAGTGATTCGAAAGAACACGTGTTATGCGACGAAGAAGGAAGCCATTTTGTCAAGAAGATAAAAAAATACAATCATAAACATTGTATTATTTGGCTACAAATTGGTTATGTGTCCTGTCGCAGTTACGTTTGTTACACAACGGATAGTCTGTAAGTGTAAGCACCCCCCTTATTCATAAAAATTAACAAGCCTCTGATACCTAATCAAAATGTATTCTGCCCCTCTCTCACAACCCTCTCTCAAAAACATAATATCTAATGTATCTAATTGACAGATAAGGACGAACGAATTTTAAGGACAATTTAACTAAAATAGGTTTGATTAACAATTAGAGATATTCTGTAACAATAACTTTATATCATTTCAACAACAACAGAAGTCACTTAGTAGGTACACCAAGGTGATTCACAGTAGAACGTTCCGTGTCCGGGCCGGGCCGTTTTCTAATACAGGACGCGCGACGGCCGTCGATTTCTTGTACTAGAAACCGGGCCGGCCCGGACACGGAACGGTCTAGCGTGAATCATCCTTTATGTACGTTGAAATATAAATTGATCGTGCAGTATGATTTCCTTTACTTCCCGTACTAGTTATAAACTGTATCGTTTACGGTGAAGTAAGTTAATAGTCATTCGACATCAATAACTATAAATGATAAATTACATGATGTCCTAAAGTTACATTGCGTTGTTAGTTTTAATGGTTATAAAACAAAACAATCAGGTTCATATATTTGGTCGAACAACAATGTGCTGGTAACTAAGTTACAAAACACAAACAAAACGTAAACATGTAGTATTATGCAATATAAACAGATGGATTTTATTCTGCCAGGGACTTATAATTATTAATTTTTATTTAGGTAATTAGGTATATGTGTTACTTGTATGTGTGTGTGTGTGTGTGTGTGTATGTGTGTGTATGTGTGCGAGGGCGTGTGTGTGTAGGTTTTTGTGTGGGTTTGTAGGTGTATGTGTTTTACGCCATTAACTTTATGAGTTTTTCTGTCTCGTCGTAGCTTAGTGAATTCAAAAAAACGTCTACATTCATAGAATCTTAAATCTCGTCGATTTTACTTATGCGATTATATATTTGGGGACTAAGTTTATTTTGGAATTTTCGTGAGAATGCAGTTTTGGATATAGATCCATGGTCTGTATGGTTAGAATAAACAAAGTCATATCTACGGCGTGTAGGAGAATAGTCAGGCTGTTTTTTATGCTGTAATAGTGTCAAAAAATTTATATACACATAGTTAGAAAAAAAATCTGATAAGTAGTAAGTACTGTATCTTTAATAGTAATTGAGTTGGATGTCTAAAATGCTTAAATGTCATGACTAAGGCTGCGTTTCCACCAGAGATGTGCGAGGATGTGTTTTCATATATTTGTCACCTCGCTCGGCGCGTTGCGAGGTGTCAAATGTATGAAAACGCATCCTAGCACATCTCTGGAGGACCGCGCGCTGGGCGCGCTCAAGCGTATGCTATGTAATGGTGTCGAACTGGACAAAAACCTCAATTCTAAACTAAAACTACAATTCTTTGTAGTTTTAGCTGCGACCCCAGGATGTGATGCAGTAAGTTGTAACATGTCTGAGGTTTTTAAAGATATAGTTATATAAGTTTGCGTACTCTTCCAGCTATGTTAGTATAATGTGAGCATTCCAGTTGAGGTTTTTGTCCAGTTCGACACCATTATAGCAATATAGCATTCGTCCTTTACTCTAGCTATGTATGTAAGTGCAAGAGAAACGAATTCTATATGTCCGACATATCATCAATCATCCTAGCTAAGCAGGTCAAGTTAACATCAGGCGAGTGCTGGGGTGCGTCGAGACAGTTTATGAATTGGCTCCCCGGTGACGGGCCCTGGGGGCTACCGTGAATCACAAACGAAGTTTTCCCTCCCTTGGCGCACTTACGTACAGACTTGCAAGTGTGACAGAGAGAGAGTGTACTTTGTGGTTTGTGGTAGGTCCTCTGATGGGCAGCTGTTAACGCGGGGCACTGGTATAAGTAGGCTAAAGTGTTGCCGTGGTCTCGCCGCAATGCAGAGCGACGAATACCTACCTCTTTCTTCCTTCAGTGAATATCTATATATATAAACGTAAAAGTCCTGACTGACTGACTGACTCACTTAAATCAACGCCCAGCCCAAACCGTTGTTGGACCTAGAGAGCTGAATTTTTCACAATAGTTAGTTTTTATAACGTTAGTATCCACTAAGAAGGGGTTTTCAAAATTAATCCCCTAAGGGGTTGAAAGGAGCGTCCAAAGTTTGTATGGGGAAACCAGATCAGTTTCGACTGTTTCATTCTAAACTTCACATGACCTATTGCGAGTAGAATCTCGTTCGATTACATTTTACAAATTCATGGCTGAACCGAGGTGGGATTTGCGTTAAGCGCCGAATGAAAACTTCATCACGGGTTTTAATATTGGTTACATCAACGTGCACAACAGGTAGCCACTTTCTATCAAGGAGAATTTTGTATAGGTGGGGTGGAACCTAACCGAGATTCGAACCCGGGATCGTCAGCTTCATAGGCAGGACCACTACCTACTAGGCTAAACCGGTCGTCGGTCGTCTTTATTTGTAAAAACAGCATTATCTAATACATATACATATAATATAAGAATATAACACACTAGGCTAACTTAAAAATAAATAAAATATTAAGATTAAACAATTAAATATAATCAGTACATAAGAATAAAATAGGAAGAATACGGCGTTCAGCTCTTCTCCTTGGGACATGGAACCCAGGACGGGACGCTAGCGGCATTACCCCTTTGGATCGCGAGGGCGATCCTTTGGCAAAGGTATCCGGCAGCCCTCGGATCCCCCGATGCGTGGATCAGCCGAGACGACAGAGCCTTTATAAACCTGTTCATGGCGGCAAGGTTTCTAATAGGACTATATTATTAATTGGCTTGACTTGGCAATCGTGTATGAAAATTAATAACTCTACTGCGTGGGAAAATGTGAAATGTTTCGTACCGTTATAGTTCGAAAAAATTATGAATTTTGAAAAGCATTATCATAGTAACTACGACGAGCACTTTACAAATTCTAGTCTAAGTTATAGTTTAGTCTTCGTCTTGAGACAGAATCGATGGTGCATTGCTAGTTTCTAGTTTGTGTTTAGCTAGTCTTGCAACTTGAGAAGTTGTCTGCATTCTGCAGTAGAGGATGGCACTACCGCGACTAGTCTCTGGTTGCTTGCTCAATGCATATTTAAAGGCGACGAGAAATGTTAGCGAACACTTGTAGTACATAAGTATCTAAGTTTTAAAAGGATTCTAAAATGCAACCAAAATAGTGTATAGGTCAATTTTTTTTACGTTAATATTTTTCTTGTAGGTAGGTGATCGTCAAATGAACATTGGAGAAATTCCACATAAATAGTAGATTGTTTGACAAGGGTCTAAAGTAAGCCATATTACCACGAGATGGTTATTTTCCCGAACGGAGTGAGGGAAAATTGTTCGAGTGGTAATATGGCTTTTAGGCCCGAGTTATACACTCTACTTTTCACTTCGATTGCGAGAAAACACATAAACACAAATTATATAGTTACCTTAAATGAATAATTTAACTCTTGGCGGGCGGGCGTATCTCTAATTTGACAGCTTGTTTTTTTTCTAAGGCCAGCACCATGCCTTCTATGCGTGTTCGCTTTACGTATTCGCCTCTCTTTCTTTTGCTATATTAAAGAAAGAGATGCAACATGCGCTTTTTTTTCTTTTAAGAGGAGTAATTGCTTTGACCATATACACCGCTTAATCTTTAGAGAACTGAAAAACGTCTTTCCTGATTGGTCGATTTTAGTACAGCTGTGTTCTGGTTGGTTGATAGGGTGATGGCACCAGTTACCGGCACTTTAAGGAGGTTGTGTACTTTCATCAATGATAAAAATAATATGGTTGTACTTAGGACAAAAATAACTGAATAAAAACGTTAAATATATCTCTGAGTAACAACATATTAGCTTTTTGTTGACTGAAGAGACACGGATAAATAAAAACATTCTAATAACTAAAAATATAGGCAATCTCCAGTTATCGGCAGCCAGTCTCCAGTGTTCGGCACCCAGTAATCGGCAGTCTCCAGTATTCGGCACCCAGTAATCGGCACTAGTTTAGTGCAAGTATTTCGAATAGGTACTTTTGTTTTGATGTATTTTACGGAACAGGATAAAAAGTTATCGTTGAATGAAACGAATAAATAAAGAATCGAACTGTAGAAAGTTGCTTAGGGTGTTCTGTTTCTTAATATAACCTAAAAGAAAGTTTTAGGTTATAAATGTATGAAAATGAAAAGTGACAGTGAGAAGTTGAAATGTTCCGAGAGAGCTAGCTTGGAAAGGTAGATAAACAGTAAGTATAGGCTAGAAAGACTACTATAAAATAAAAACAAGCTTCTACGTTCAGTAGTTTTGTTAGGACGTTGATTTTTAATATTGATAATATTAGATTAGTACTGCAGTTAGAATGAAAATCATGTATTTCTCTCACTATCTGTCCTCGTATTGATATATTGTGAGTCATTGCGTCGGGCAAAATCTATGTATCTACTATTAATTTATTAATGGCATATTAAGAATCATTATTATCACCATCTGCCGATTACTGGCGAAAGTGTACTTTCACGGGACCACTATTCGGCACTATATTTTTTAAAAAGAATAAGCTAACATTAAATTTTTCTAATACAACATTATTTGAAGGATATTTATAGCTATACATAACGTAAACAAAAACTCAAACATCTTTCATAGTTATTAAATAATCGACAAATAAGTATGTACAGTCACTCTCTTAACTATTTCCTTAAGGATTATTCATTTTCTTCAAAAGCACTGTTTTTCTCATCATTTTAATGTTATCATCTGTAAACAAAACCGCCTGTGTCTATGATATTGTCTTGGATGAGAGTAGAATATACACTGTCTATGATCCAGTTTTGATTAATTGGAATAATTGTTGGCAGTCCTAATTTTAATCGAACTTGTAAAAAAAATGCCGATTACTGGGAGCCTGCCGGTTACTGGTGCCATCACCCTAGGTATGTTTAACAACAACAAGTAATTTTTAATCTGTCAAATTACTGTTCTGTGATTGGTGGATTTAATAGGTGAAGTATTTTGATTGGTCAAATTAAAATGTTTTGTAAATCATAAATATGTATACATATTTTCCCTAGGGCTTAAATGTACTACTTTAGCCCCGCACTTTTCGAGCATGAGAAGTGAAAATGATAAGAGATCGCTATTTAGCGTTAAGACCGCCTGTTGTCTACCATCAACATGTTTAATTTTAATCTAATTTTTAATGTATTTTTTGGTGAACAATAAATAATATTTGTATTGTATTGTAAACTAACCAAACCTATAACAAGTAAATGCGCCCCCCCCCCCCCCCCCTCAATTCCTCATCGCTGGCTATGGTGCCCAGATGGCTGGCAGCGTTACCTCTCTGGATAAGCTGATCCTTGGGCCAAAGCAGCTGCCAGCCCATTACAATATAAGTGGGTTATTATCGTTTATCATAATCAATATCATCCTCATTATTGTACTTGCAATGCAGTTTGGGTACGGTGACACGTAAGTAAATTAGTTATTATAATTGTACGCGATTAAAGTCCCGTTTCCCAATAATAAGGGTGATTAGTAGGTACGATAGCGATGTCACCGTAACTCATCATCCTCCTAGCGTTATTCGGTAGGTAGGTAGTTGCATTCTGACGGATGCCTGGGGTCCGCTACCTTATCCCAAGATTCAGCGTAGGCACTAGTTTTTACGGAAGCAACTACCATCTGATCTTCTAACCCGAGGAAAACTAGACCTTATTGGGAATAGGCTTGTCAATAGAGTTAGGCACTTGACTGTTAGAAGTTCTCAAGCCGCCTGAAGGCCTCTAACTTGGCTTAACGACTGCTAACATAGACAGCAGCCGAGATGAACTTAACGTGCCTTCTAAAGCAACGGAGCGCTCAGTTAATAACCATTTATAGCAGTCACACATCCAAGACGTTGCTTAACCTCGCATACCGCACGCGGTACGCGGGCGCCGCAGGGCCGAGAGCCGAGAGCGCTCCTGCCTGATATCATCGTAACTATACTTATTAAAAGCGCAATATCGGGGTGCACCCAAATAACGATTTTAGGCACATTGTTTCGTAGCATTAGTTCAAGTAACAATTTAAAAAAATCATTGAATAAAAAACATTACACTGCTTTTTTGTGGCAGTCGTGTGAAAATCCATCTCGTTTATTTCTCATTAGAGGACGTGGTTCAAATCTCAGTCTTTCATAAAGTGTTTGACGGGCGCGTGTATTTAATGTGTATTGTAGTCGAGGCAAACATCATTATAAATTCAAAGCATTGCGAAAGTTCGGGTAATTTAGCTGGCGCAAAGTATTCATTATGAAGCCCAAATTACCGAACATGATCTTGTCTCTCTCTTTCCTGTGGCTATAGTATCTAATGAAAGGGATGTAGTTTCAGAGACCGTAACTTGTCCAATTTGAGGCTACAGGTAAAGTCGTGGGACCAATAAGTCTGCATAAACAAAGGGTACAGGGTATTTACTTTATTGCGAAACTAGCCCGAAGGTTAATTAGGGTTCCGTAGTCAGAATGGCAAAAACGGAACCCCTATAGTTTCGTCATGTCTGTCTGTCTGTCTGTCTGTCCGTCCGTATGTCACAGCCGGTTTACTCGGAGACTATAAGTACTACAATTATGAAATTTGGTAGGAAGATGTATTCTATGAACCGCTATATAAATTTGATGTCAAATAAGGACAAAAAATGTTTTAGGGGAGGCACCCCCCCCATACATGTAACCGAGGGATGATTTTTTTTCAATGCAAGTAGTTAGTGGTGTGGGATATTTTTGGATAGGCCTTTAACAATGATATAGAGGTTACTAAGAAAGTTTTCCATTTAAGTCAATCGTCCAGAACTAAATGTGAATGTGAGTGTGACGAGACGAAAGATACTTAGATAGAGACAGTTGATTGACAATAGAGAGACGAAAGGACTGATGGGTAAACATATTAGGTATAAGGGGCGCCCAGCAGGCAGCAACATGTAACTGACTTGTGGTGTAATCTAATAAATAAATATTTGTGGACAATCTTACACAAATCAACCTAGTACCAAACTAAGCAAAGCTAATGGGTACTGTGCGACGATATACATACTTAGGTATATAGATAAATAAATACTTAAACATAGAAAACATCCAAAAGACAAGAACAAATATTCGTGCTCGTCACACAAATAAATGCCCCGGCCGGGATTCGAACCCAGGACCTCCTGCTTGGTAGTATCTATCTAACTTGATATTATACAATCCGAGCATTACAGCAATCAGTGCAGCGACCAGAGGCTTGGCTCGGCAACAAGTCACTCTCCACAATATAAACACAACACAGCAGCGCTCGCGTGCCCATCTATTTACTGCGGCGATAACAACAAAATTGCAATGACACAGCCTACAATTGCAGTATAGAAAAGAAAAAGAAAAGAAAAGAAAAATATTTATTGGTAACATTCGTTACAGGTCATGTTTGTTTGTCACTACATTTTGTATATTTGTATACAATATATAAATTATTAATTACTTACTAGTCACTTGCTAGTCATTATTAATATACACCATTATACATTATTATACAATTTTATACATCATTTTATGTCATTGCGAAAATATTCATCTAGGTCATAAAACGTTGATTTTACAAGCCATTTTTTTAATCTTATTTTAAAATTATGAGAGGAAGGTGCATCCTTAATACTTTTTGGTAGGTGATTATATATACGTGGGCCGAGTATATATACTGATCGTCCGCTTTTTGCTAACTTGTGGGACACAGGTGCTAGGCAGCCCGCGTTCTTGTTACTACGCAGATGGCGATTTGGATTTGCCTGTTTGGCAGTAAACCTGTCGCGGTTGGAGTGGGTGAAGATCGCTACCTGTTGGATATGTACGCATGGCAGTGTTAATATCTCGTATTGTGTGAAGTACTGACGAGCAGACACGTCGTCCGGAACACACGCCATTGCGCGTACGGCGCGTTTTTGTAATGTGAAGACCCGACGCCATTCCGCGGCTCCGGCCCAGAGCTCAGTGCCATACAAGATGAGCGCGTGCACAGTCGCGAAATAGCAACTCCGGACGACGTCCCTGGTCGCAGTACTGGCGAGGCGCCTTAATGCGTAGCATGCGCTGCCCAGCCTCGCACACAGGTGGTCGATGTGTGCGTTCCACCTTAAGCCACTATCGATGGAGAAACCCAGTAGCTTGATGTTCGCTACTTGATGGACAGCGTCGTCCCCGGCGTACGTGGTCATGGGCCTAGATGTGTGGCCATTTAAGTTAAATTTCATAACAAAGGTTTTTTCTTTATTGAGGGCTAAGCCATTTGTTTTAAACCACTCACAAAGCTGTTTAAGCGTATAATTAACGTTTGTTTCCAGCTGTGAATGGGACGAGCCGGTGACTACAGCTGTCACGTCATCCGCATACATAAAAATGTTACATCCTTTAACTATTCGTGGGAGATCGTTAAGGAGTATGCTGAATAGGGTATTCGAGAGGCAGGATCCTTGCGGTACTCCAAGTCGGTTTCTCATCTCATCAGACCTGATGCGGCCACCATCCCCCACGACAACTTGACTCCTGTTCGACATAAATGATATTAACAATGATAGTGCAGGACCCCGAATACCGTAGTGACTAAGTTTTTGCGCGATAAGTCCGTGGTTGGCGGTATCGAACGCGCGCGAGAGGTCGCAGCATACCATCGCCACCTGCATCCCGGCCTCTCGCGCGCTTAACGTATGCCACACCACTTCGCGTACCAGGTCCGTTGTCGAGCGGCCCTGACGGTATGCGTATTGTCTCTCAGATATCGTTTGTTGGGGGAACCAGAAGGATAATATTCTAAGGTTAATACCTACTTCTAAGATTTTACTGATTGCCGGTACTAATGAAATAGGTCGATAAGACTTCAAGGCCGCCTTGGAACCTTTTCCCTTGTACAATGGGGTGATTTTAACTTTTTTGAGACTTTCTGGGACTACACCCTGTCGTATGCAGTAATTAAACAACTCTGACAAAACAAAGGATAGCGCTGGACCTACAAATCGAAGGACACTGGCCGACAGGTCGTATATATCGGTACTGTTCTTCGGTGCGATGTGCTTCTGGAGTATTGTTTCAACTTCGAGACAAGTTAACACTAATATATAAGATAGGTACTACCTAATAGGGTGCTGCTTAAAAATGAACTTTCAAAAAGTCATTGTCTCACCCCGCCATTACGTTCTAGTACCCCGATTAACACATGCTAGTTTTTTTTATTTTTTTTTTTAAATGTATTTTAGGGGTCGCTACCGATTGATCGTATTATTAATTATTTTGGCTTAAATTGTTAGAATTTTATTTGATTTTAATTAAAATATACGTAATTTATATATGTTTAATTTAACATGTTTCTTCAAAACTTTGACAGCTGGTAGCGACGTCTAAAATTAGTTTAAAAAAAAACAAAAAAAACTAGCATCTGTTAATAGGGGAGTAGAACAAAATGGGGGGGGGGGGGGGGGGTGAGACTGCAGGATTTCAGTTTTTTTTTATTTTTTGCCAAATAAGCAACACCCTACTACCTAATAATATATAATACTAGCTGTTGCCCGCAACTTCGTCTGCGTAGAGCTCGGTCATCGCGTTAGAATTTTATCGTCTTTTATTTCAGGCGGTTACCTAGTTATCTCTGTTCTATACAAACTTCCACTTCCTTCAGAGGGATCTATCTATCTATCTAACTATCAGTGGCGGAGCGTCTATACAACTCGATTCCCACAGGCTTGCCTAATTTTCAACCAGTCCAGTTCGTTTACTACGGCTCATGAAGAATAAGAAAAGCAAATTATTTTCGGCTTCCCTAACAATATTTTTGACGCGCCGCCACTGCTAACTATCCTATGTCCTTTCCTTGGACTCGAACTGTATTCACACCAAATTTCATCTAAATCGGTTCAGCAGTTTAAGCGTGAAGGGGTTACAGACAGACAGCCATACAGCATTTCTAACAACAATCCACAAATCCTGAAATCAGTTTAGTTGTATTTAAACATCATCTCGCAAAGAGACTGTCTTTGCGAAATGAAAGTCTCACAATTTAAAAGAAATTGCTCCCCATACAAACTTTGAACCCTTTTTTAAGACATTTAGGATGAATTACGAAAAACGCTTAAATTACTTTGTTGTATTTAAGCAGACTGTAAAAAATTTAAAGTCTCTCACTTAAAAAGATGTTGCTCCCCATACAAACTTTGAACCCCTTTTTAACCCCTTGAGGGGATGAATTTGAAAAAAGCTGAAATTAGTTTTGTTATACCTATTTAATTTAAAAAGAGTTTCTTTAAGAAATTTTAAGTCTTTCACTCAAAAAAATTTTGCTTCCAATATAAATTTTGAACCCCTTTTTAACCCCTTGAGGGGATGAATTTAAAAAGACGCTGAAATTAGTTTTGTTTTATTTAAACAGATTCTCTGTAAGAAATTTGAAGTACCTCACTTAAAAAAATTTTGCTCCCCATACAAATTTTGAACCCCTTTTTAACCCCTTTCGGGGATGAATTTCGAAAAACGCTGAAATTACTTTTTTTGTATTATTATAAGAAACTTTCATACGAAGTTTGAAGACTATCACTATAAAAAAAATTGCTCCCCATACAAACTTTGAACCCCTTTTTAACCCCTTAAGGGGATGAATTTTAAAAAACGCTGAAATGACTTTTTTTGTATTATTATAAGGAACTTTCATACAAAGTTTGAAGACTCTCACTTTAAAAAATAATTGCTCCCCATACAATATTTCACCCCTATTTTCAACCCCTTAGGAGACGAAAATTTTGAAAACGCAGATATCACTTTCATTGTCTTATTTTAAGGAGTCTTTGTACAAAGTTTCTAGTCTATACCTTTTAAAAATTATTGCCCCCCATACAAACTTTGCACCCCTGTTTTACCCCCTTAGGGGTGGAATTTCCAAAAATCCCGTCTTATCCCTTGCCTCCGTTATATAACCTAACTATAGTGTAAATTTCAAATTTCTAGGACCAGCAGTTTCGGCGGGGCGGTGATTAATCAGTCACCCATCAACTTTATATATATAGATAGAAGATAAGATACTTACGAATAAAAAAAATCATTTTTTCATACAATTTTATTTTGATTTATTTTAGTGTCAGTTTTATGCGTATACTTCGCGAAAGAAGTCGTGAGAAAAACTTCCTTACTAAAAATATGATCCGATTTATCTATATATATAAAGTTGATGGGTGACTGATTAATCACCGCCCCGCCGAAACTGCCGGTCCTAGAAATTTGAAATTTACACTATAGTTAGGATATATAACGGAGGCAAGGGATAAGACGGGATTTTTGGAAATTCCACCCCTAAGGGGGTAAAACAGGGGTGCAAAGTTTGTATGGGGGGCTATAATTTTTTAAAGGTATAGACTTGAAACTTTGTACAAAGACTCCTTAAAATAAGACAATGAAAGTGATATCTGCGTTTTCAAAATTTTCGTCTTCTAAGGGGTTGAAAATAGGGGTGAAATATTGTATGGGGAGCAATTTTTTTTTAAAGTGAGAGTCTTCGAACTTTGTATGAAAGTTCCTTATAATAATACAAAAAAAGTAATTTCAGCGTTTTTCGAAATTCATCCCCTAAAGGGGTTAAAAAGGGGTTCAAAATTTGTATGGGGAGCAAATTTTTTTTTAAGTGAGGTACTTCAAATTTCTTACAGAGACTCTCTGTTTAAATAAAACAAAACAAATTTCTGCGTTTTTTGAAATTCAACCCCTAAAGGGGTTAAAAAGGGATTCAAAGTTTATATTGGAAGCAAAAATTTTTGAGTGAAGGACTTAAAATTTCTTACAGTAACTGTTTAAATTAAATACTACAAAACTAATTTCAGCGTTTTTTTATTTAATTCATCCCCTCAAGGGGTTAAAAAGGGGTTCAAAGTTTGTATGGGGAGCAACATTTTTTAATAGAGAGACTTCAAATTTTTTACAGAGTCTGTGTTTAAATACAACAAAACAAATTTCGGCGTTTTTTTTAATGCATCCCCTCAATGGGTTAAAAAGGGGTTCAAAGTTTGTATGGGGAGCAACATTATTTTAATAGAGAGTTTCATTTCACAAAAGGACTGTTTAAATGATTTCAGGATTTGTGGATTTGGATAGATGTTTGAAACGAAATTTCTACAGGTCCATAATAGGCATGATGACTCAAAAAAAATTATTACTTCAATAGAAAGAAGACATAAAACTATGCCAAATAGTGAAAATCCTATTCAAATATCTCAAAAAATAACGAAGCAACAACGGTTAGAATGTTCGTAGTTAGAGAGAGAAAGTGCTACTCGACCATGACGTCACCTTTGAGTAGCGCCATAGTAAATGACAATCGTTCAATACAAAGGTGCGTTTTGCGGAAAAGCGACAGAAAATACCCACTTTTAAAACTTTGAAGACTTATAATTACGTAATTATTTATTTTTTTGAATTACTTTTTTTGCCATTTGATTGAGAATTTGAGTCATTATGTAGAAAATTTGGATTTATTGATTTTCTTTTATAGTGTCATCATCCCTATTAAACACGTACAGTAACGAAGAGAAAACGACAAGATACGTGTCAACTCACACAAAAAATAGCCTAAGAAAATGAGAGTTTTTAACCGATAAGTAGGTACCTAAAGGGATTTTTAGAGGGGTTGAGAATTTGGGTTGACCGATTTATATCTGCAGCATATTAATAATTTGGTCTCACCGGGTAAAAGTACCACAATTATTATACCGTTACCTGGATTTAAGATGTTTTAACTAAAAACCGAGCTCTACGCAGACGAAGTTGCGGGCAACAGCTAGTAAATTATAAACTTACTATTTCGAGATCCCGATTTATATAGGAACGAAAATTTCGTTGCGCCTTAAACCATACCTTGTTTTCAAGGTTTTTATTTGAAATTTAATATCAACCCACACACGCAACTTGATACGAAGTTAAGACTTAAGAATAACGATAATAGTTTATTGTGGACACTGCGTGGACACCCACCCACGCAGTGTCCATAATAAACTATTTTCGTCTATCAGTTAAGGTGAAAAATATATTGTACCAAAAATAGTAGTATATTTCACAAAAACATTGATATAGAGCATACATATTTTGTAAAACACATTAAATACAATGTAGAATGCTATAATTAATGCAGAGTAAATTAACTTAACCTTCTTGCAACTCTTGAAGTTCTTAATTAACTTAAACTATCATTTTTAAGTCGAGTTGGTCCGCTAAATAGATAAATGAATTTCACAATTTTTATAAGGTACTGGATAATGGGACTCTAGGTAAGAATAGGTACAAGCTACTACTTATTTTTATTGGTGTGACCGAAATTTTAAACAAAGACATCGAAATGTCACGCTACGCATCTATTTTTTCATACAGCTAACGGTTTAATCTGAGGTGTCAAAACCTTAAATGGAGTCACGTAGACCGCAAAGCGCAATATGCTCGTCAGCTAAATCATTAACAACCTTGTTTACTTAATTATGCCTTTATGTGTCTAAAGAGAATAAATCAGCACAAGTTAATTAAAAGATAAGTGGTCTTTTGTTTGTGATGAGTTTGCGAGCCGACCTCGTAACGTCATTGGGCCATGTTGTGAATATTTTTGAATACGGTATTTTACGTATCGGCTAGGGTGTCTTTTGATCAAACTGGAATAAGAATTCGTCTTGAAAGTAACACTAAGTAAATTTGCTTTAATATAACATAGGCCCTTAATTTGAGACATTGTACCGAGGCCGAGGCTGCTGGCGTCAATTCTGATATACCTACGTTAAATTCGATTTAAAATAACTATTAATATCAACAAAATATTGTTGTTTTAATAAATAGTTAAATATTATAACTAATTACTACACTATACGGAAAAAATCACAGTGCAAGTGGTATAAAAAACCGTACAAATGCGAGGCGGACTCGTGCACGAAGGATTCCGTACCATCATCTATAAAAACGGCAAAAAATTATGTCTGTTGTATGGGAGCCCCTTAATTATTTATTTTATTCTGTTTTTAGGGTTCCGTACACGAAGGGTAAAACGGGACCCTATTACTAAGACTCCGCTGTCCGTCTGTCAGTCTGTCCGTCTGTCACCAGGTCTGTCACTTTCGTGTCCGTCTGTCACTTTTGTTTTTAGTATTTGTTGTTATAGCGGCAACAGAAATACATCATCTGTGAACATTTCAACCGTCTAACTATCACGGTTCATGAGATACAGCCTGGTGACAGAAGGGTAGACGGAAGGACAGCGGAGTCTTTAGTAATAGGGTCCTTTTACCTTTTGGGTACGGAACCCTAAAAATGGTCATACCTATTTTTAGAAGTTATTTTCTTGGAGCCATCCCTTCAATCTGGTTTTAACCCCGCATTTCTTACCGTGACAGGCAATCGATTATAAACGGATGGTCTCAGGTAGTATACGGATCGCGCAGATTTGACGAGTTGGTGTGAATCTGCCACTAGCCTGTTCCTGTTCTTGTAATCTCGACATGTTTAACATGGGTATTATAGACTTCTTAGACTACCAAGAGGCTACTGCAGTTCAACCCAACCCACCCAGTCAGATTCAGATTCCGATTCATTTATTTCATTAATGTAATAAATAGTACATTACTTAACAAGGGCGGTAAAACAAATAATGTCTCAGATCGCAGGTATTTGACGCCCGAGCCAAAGGCAAGGGCGATAAATATGCGATCTGATTACCGCCCGTGTTAAGACAAAATTTTATGTCACCCCCTGGCCAGGAAGTGGGATTTCCCGCGCGCGGATCGTGCGGTTATTGCCGCTTTATGGCCAGGTGTGGCATAAATTACAATGTAAGTTCGCTGATGTTGACGGGGCTTCATAATACAGCTCGTACTTAAAGCAATTCATAAGTAATCAGCCGATAGAAAATTACTGACGAAATATGTACCTCAGGTACCTACTCGTTCCTGGCTCGTCGACTATTCAGACATTTTGTAAGTTATCTTATTTCATAGTGACCTGTGACGCCATTAATATGAATGAAAAGAAATCTGAGACTATAAAATATTTATGATTCATAAATATGCTAAGAGCACATGTTTTATACATAGGAGAAACGCAAAAACAACGAATAAATAGCTTTCTTGTTTTTAACAACACGTGTCCAACTGTTTGTCTGTTTTCCTAGTTTAGTGTTACTTCTGTCTGACGTTGACTGGTGATCTTTGTCTACTCCGACCCGACCACGTATAAAAACTATGTTTATGTCACACCTGGCCATAAAGTGTCCATTATCGCACGCTCCGCGCGCGAAAAAACCCACTTCATGGCCAGGGGGTGACATAAAATTTTGTACTTACCACGGGCGATAATAAAGAAAGCCTCAGATCGCATATTTATCGCCCTTGCCTTCGGCTCGGGCGTAAAATACCTGCGATCTGAGACATTCTTTGTTTTATCGCCCTTGGTAAGTAATGTACTATAGTATACCTCTACGTCTACATTAATGCTTTTCGAGATGACGGCTAATCGCTAAAATACGTAGGTAGGTATCTATAAAGCTTTCTATATATTCAACGGCTAAATGCCTTTCAACACAAACGTCCATGACGTCTATATTAGTCGAAATCCCGTTAATTTTAGTTTGTTCTTTTTTAGGGCTCCGTAGCCAGATTGGCTAAAACGGAACCCTTATAGTTTCGGTCTGTCTGTCTGTGTGTCCGTATGTCACAGCCGATTTACTCGGAGACTATAAGTACCACAATCATGAAATTTGGTAGGAAGATGTATTCTATAAACCGCTACATAAAAGTGATGTGAAAATAGGAAAAAAAAAATAAGGCGGCGCCCCATACATGTACCCGGGGGATGAAAAAATTTTTTTCAATGCATGTAGTTGTGAGGGGTATTTTTGGATAGGCCTTTAAAAATAATATAGAGGTTAATAAAAAAGTTTTCCATTTAAGTCAATCTTTGGTGAGATATTAGCTGCCAAAGTCGTACAAAATCTATCCCCCCCTCTAATTTCCAAACTATGAAGATTAAAAATCTGAAAAAAATTGAGGTGGTGTACATTAATAAGTACTTTCAACGATTTTGGTTTGAACAAGATCGGATTAAGGGTTTTTGAGTCATCACTGAAAAACTGTTTTAGCCAAACAAAAGTAAGTGCCGTGACTTCCCTATGAAGATACAGATACTTTTATGATTCAAGGTATTAAATAGTGTTTTTAAAAGTGCACTGCTAGGTGTCGGTACGGAACCCTTCGTTGTGCGTGATCCGACACGCACTTGGCCGGTTTTTTTTCTACATTTATTTTTAGTACAAAGTTCAGAGTGACCGGAGTTGACATTAAGTGCAGTAGTGTGGGATCCGCATGAAAAGAAATACATCACCATGCTGGAGAGAGTCCAAAAGAAATTCGCCAGGTACGTATACAAGCGGCAATACGGCTACTACCCGTATCTGTACCCGTCCCTCTTCGTTTCGGGAATGCTTGGTCTTAACACTCTTGAAACTCGGCGAAAACTACTGCATATAGTGCACTATTACCAACTGCTCAATAATAAGATTGACAGCGCGTCCGTGTTGGAGCAAATGCGCCTGCATGTGCCGCGCGCGACTGGACCGGCAATTGGCGCGGAAGGCGGCGCGGGCGGTGCGGTGGCGGCGCGGCGCCCGCGGCGCCTGTTCGCGGTGCCCGGCGCGCGCACGAGGCGTGGCGCGAATGCTCCCACTGCTCGAGCGCGAACAGCGCTAAACCACATACTGCAGAAGGCCGATGATATAGATATATTTGCGGATGGTATTGGTGTATTTTGCAGGAAGGTTTTACCATTAATACCGTAGTTTCAACTGTGCCATTTTCTTGTTAGTTGTTTTTGTTTAAGTTTTTATATTTTTTATTATCTCTGGTCTTTTTATTTTTATTGTTATTTGTGTTTGCTATATTTTAACTACTTACCACATAAGTGTCTTGGTATTATAAACTGTAAACTTGTGTGTGATTAAATAAATAAATTGAAAAATAAATTGAAATTAAGGGTGTGCAATAAAAAAAACGCATTCTTTGAAACACCGCTCCGTCCAGACGAGGATATATGATTTCCAGATATATAGGTACTTAATTCTTTCAAACTTTAAAAAAATACATATATTCTCGGTACAAATAAAATCCACAGTTGATCCTTTATTTTCCTTTTTAAACTCAGCCTACTAAAAAAATACATTTTTAAAAGACACATTGTTTAAAAACTTTTTTCCCCCCTCCCCCCTTCTTTTGTTCATCCAATCATAGATTTTTTTTAATGGTAAGGCTAAGGGCGAAAGCAAGGAGAAAACCAAGTAAATTAAAAATAACAATTTGCCCTTGACCTAGTATTAGACGATTTTAATTTTAAAGAAAACACATACAGATTTCGTGCCTCACACGACTATCGAGCACATTGGAAATTTTGAATATCATATCTTCACAACTCTTCGAGATATAAGGCGATCGCACTTTTTCGTGAAATCGGTGCGTATATACTGGAGCGAACGGAAAGACAAAATCCAATGTCAAAACTGCGATTAGGCACCTACACAAAGTATTTATGAGCGTGGGCGTGCTTTCTACCAGATGGGACCGTATTTCGAGCCAACAAGGTTAATACTATTTTTAATACTATTATTAGTAGTAAACAAGGAACCCTTATAGTTTCGCCATGTCCGTCCGTCCGTCCGTCCGTCCGACCCCCGTTTTTCTCAGTAACCGTTAGGACTAGAAAGCTGTAATTTGGCATGAGTATACATATCAATGACGACGACAAAACGGTAGAATAAAATCTTAAAAAAATTTTTTTTAGGGTACCTCCCCTACATGTTAAGTAGTGGTGCAATTTTTTTTAGAAATGTACTTTGCAATAGCAAACTTTCGTACAATTTCCATTGATACCTTGGATAATGTTGTTAATTCTGTCAAAAACATAGTAAATATAAGTTTGCGAACTTTTTAGTCCACATAATGTAACGGGTGGACGACTACTGAAACCTACCTTGCGCGTGGCCCGACACGCACTTGTTTCTAGTTAAATTTGTAGGTATCTCGCTCGGCAGCAGTATTGCGATTTACGGGGATAAAGGACAACCAAGTGATAAGCAATCATGTTTAAACTTTTGATCCGAGTTCTTTATATATAGCGATATTTTTGATTGCACGCCCTTAAACGACTTTAATAGAAGCATTAGCTAGCACTAATCCCATTTAATGAGAATCACTGTCCGCCCACTCTGCAGGGTAGCGAACTTATTGGCAGTAACTATGACTTAACACTTTTCTTTGAACCTTCACAATATCCAGCCATTATGCTTCGAAGAGGTCTATTTGTAGAGACGTATTGTTGTGATACCTACCTAGTTTAGTGTGACTATGGCCAGCGTTCGCGTCTGCTCGCCTATTTTAACGCGTTGGAATAAATGTTGTATTTCTTTAAATATTGTTAAAATCAAGTTGATATTTTTCACTCACATCGACGCACGCTGATTTCGAACATAAGTAATTTAAAATAAACTTATATGTACGTACAAATATTGTAAAGCGGTGTAAAATTTGCGACTTCCTAAGTTTGTTTGTTTTGTATGTGGGAAATAAATTTGGAGACAGAGCGCGCAAAAAGATAAATATTAATTTAATTTCTTCGCAATGTGTTAAGCCAGATGGACACTTTGACAATTGTATAGGTGAAGAATACGGGTATTATTTATATCTCCGTTATGTACAGAGGGAGTTCTCCGCCCTTTCAACGTTTACACGGGCCTTGGGATTTACTTTAACATAAGAATTGAATAGGCCTGGCAGTGGCAGTACCAAAACACGGACTATAACGTAAATTTGATTTCAAACAAATTCGTTCAGTCTACTTTACTACCAGTAAACTAACTTTTTTTTAACCTGACTGTATCTTTAGAGACTGGCCCAATAAATAGGAGTGCGCGGTTGAAGAGTAGCCTGGGGAAAATCCAGGGGTAACCTCCGACACGGCTACGCTACGCTCACGGTTTAAATTACATTGGAAGACTATGAGTTGGCGCTCTAGTGAGATTGGTTGAGCGGCTAAACCAACTTACATATTAAAATTATTATAATATGTATAAGGAACGTATTTTTGACCGATGTATCGCATTCAAAAAACGTTTCAATCCAACTAATCTAGCTCACGTGTTAGAATGAGCGTGCGGATTTAAATAAAACCGGTAAAGTGCGAGTACCGACTCGCGCACCGAGGGTTCCGTACACAGTTCGTGTACTGATCCCATTAATTCAGGATTTTTTTAAAACATGACAGCGCCATCTATCGGTGCATTTTGTTACTAATTTGCACGACTGAATAACTTTGTACGTAACATACGTACGTTTTCAAAGATAATTCTTTATCGCCCAAACCGATTACAATAATTTCTTTTTTTTTGAAAGACAGTGCTTTCAACATAATGTCATATTTAAAAAACACAAATGCATCCGATGATGATTAAATTTGGAACTTAATTAAAAATACTTAATTATGACAAAAAAAAGAAAAACTAGATAAAGCTATAATAATAATAAACAATTATTTTTTCATTCAGACAACATCCATCGAGTCGTTAGTTGCGTTACTTATCCTATGTTAGTTGAATAAATTAATTAAAGAATACAATTACTTCATACAAATACTTAATAAAATTAGAATTACAATTACACATTCATCATCGTAGGCCTTTACGTCTATTGCAGACGATTTAAGGATGATTCACGCTAGACCGTTCCGTGTCCGGGCCGGCCCGTTTTCTAATACAGAACGCGCGACGGCCGTCGATTGTTTGTACTAGAAAACGGGCCGGCCCGGACACGGAACGGTCTAGCGTGAATCATCCTTTAAGCATTGCTGTGCATTTCCTGTACACCGTTTAGAAAAAAGAAATGCAATAATTTATTCGTGACAAGTAGGTAGTAATTGTATGTGCTGCCTCACCTCAATCGCATTGTATGTTCTGCATCACCTCGATCGCTTCGCGATCTCGGCGATGCAGAACATACAATGCGATCGAGGCGAGGCAGCACATACAATTACCTACTAACGCATGTAATCTGGCTGATCTGTTCCAATGATTTTAGATATTAATCCTCCATACTCTTTAAAGTACTCCGTTTCGATTGCGATGCGGACGAATTGAATAACGGGTTTGTGGAAAGCTGACCATACCGCAGGCATTCTTTAAGGCCCAACGGAGCATCAGAACCAATAGGCTCTCTATCTACTCTCAGAGGCTCTTAAACAGCTCAAAAACAACAGGACACCGGTGAAGACGGAATTACGGCGAGGCAGAACATACAATTACCTACTAACGCATGTAATCTGGCTGATCTGTTCCAATGATTTTAGATATTAATCCTCCATACTCTTTAAAGTACTCCGTTTCGATTGCGATGCGGACGAATTGAATAACGGGTTTGTGGAAAGCTGTCCATACCGCAGGCATTCTTTAAGGCCCAACGGAGCATCAGAACCAATAGGCTCTTCACAAACCAGTTCGCCAGATTACTCCGCGATCTCGGCGATGCAGAACATACAATGCGATCGAGGCGAGGCAGAACATACAATTACCTACTAACGCATGTAATCTGGCTGATCTGTTCCAATGATTTTAGATATTAATCCTCCATACTCTTTAAAGTACTCCGTTTCGATTGCGATGCGGACGAATTGAATAACGGGTTTGTGGATTCTTTAAGGCCCAACGGAGCATCAGAACCAATAGGCTCTCTATCTACTCTCAGAGGCTCTTTGAGGAAAGGAGTAGGATGGTTCTACAATCTTCAGTCGACACGACATTATATCGGCAGCTCAATGGGCGGCAAATATCTGACCCGTGATCTGCGCCAATTCAATACGAAACGTACTGAAGAGGCCATCGAGCGAAACAAGGGCTCAAAAGTATTTGCAAGAGATCTGTCTATCTGGCAGAGCCAGCTCGTTAAGTTAAAAACCGAGGATGGTAGAATTATCTCATCCAGACCTGAGCTTCTGAGTGAGATAGAGCGCTTTTATAGACAGCTATACACATCAACTAGCAGACCCGAAGTTGGTCTAGTGAAAGATCCGAGAGCTAGACTAACCCAGCACTATACCGATGTTATCCGGACATCAGCCGGTACGAGATTAGAATGGCTCTTAAACAGCTCAAAAACAACAGGACACCGGTGAAGACGGAATTACAGCCGAACTCCTGAAGGTGTGTGGAAAACCGGTTCTTACGGCCCTTCCGAAGTTGTTCAACTCCGTCTCACGTGCAGGCTAGATGACTTTCAGCTTCCCGAACAAGCCGGTTTCCGAAGAGGCTTTAGTACCATAGACCGCATCCACACGCTCCGTTAGGTTATACAGAAGACTGAAGAGTATATCCTGCCCCTCTGTTAAGAGTTGTGGACTATGAGAAAGCTTTCGATTCGATCGAAACCTGGGCGGTATTACAATCTCTACAGAGGCGCCAAGTAGACTACAGCTATATCGAAGTGCTGAAGTGTTTGTACGAGAACGCCACTATGTCAGTCCGACTCCAGGACCAGAACTCCAAGCCTATTCCGTTGCAGCGGGAGTTAGGCAGGGAGATGTTATTTCTCCTAAACTGTTCGCCACTGCGCTGGAGAATGTTTTCAAGAATCTGGACTGGAGAAGGCTATTGTCAGTAAATAAATAAAAAACTTGCTCCTGGAATTCTTTGCATAACTTCCTTCAAACAGAGATACTTTGGCTGGAAGGCCGACTTTGAGTACAAATAAATGTGCTTGAACTTTAAACCATTTTCAGGTAACAATAAATTCAGCATAACATTAGTTTTACCACAGTTAGAAGGACCGCGTATTATGCAGCGAATTGTCTTAGGTAACAGGGCGCTATGCATTTATAGTTTTCACTTGGTATTCACCTCTAATGTTTCAGTTTGCTTAACAAACTTCATGATAAAATGTGAGGTAAATAAAAAAAAAATACAATTCTTTATATACATGACACAATGATGTCAATGAGGGTGTCAGATTTCGTGGTGTTTGCTTTCACGTTTACAGACAAAATAGACTTCATTTTAATTAATATTCAGATGCTGCCATTTCTGCAGTGGTCATCCAAGAAACTTCTCGCGATTCAAGTAAGCTTCTGTGCAAAGCAAATGTTTTGTATAAAATAATACATATGCATTCATATTTTTTAATGTACCAATTACATATTGTTATGCTGCTGAATACATATTTTATTATCTTATTACAGAACATGTCGAAACTCGAAAACTTCGAACGCCAATAATTCAGCGATGGCCTTGATGTCACCAGTCATCTCGACATGAATGATTTATTTTATAATACTCAAGACCTATACAGTGCTAAGCATCAGGAAAATAAAGCGGCGGATGAGAAGAAATGTGAAGCTTTAAAAAAATAAACCAAAAAAGAAAATACTCAAAAAGTCACAGGCGGAAATTTCAAACAATGTATCGTATGTATCTCAACGAGGAAATGAAAACGGACATCGCGTGATTAAAATAACTATTTGCGAACTTCGTCCTGGATTTAAGTGCAAAAGTGTTGATGATAGTTTTTGCCTAAGTGCACAGTATGTGGCTGAGGACAAATATGACGAAATTTCAGATTGTGCCGAAACCATAGTCAAGAAAATTGCGAAAAAATAAGCGATACTGATACTTACAAGTTGTAAAATGGTTTTAATGTAAATAATTTATCAATAAATACTTGTTGATCTAAATTAAAATAGACTTGTTATTACTTACGTTAGGTACGCTTTCAAATCTGTAGCCTCACAAAGCCTTGTACCTATTCGTAATTAACAGATAATTAAAACAGCGGGGAACAAAAGGATGATGAAGTAAAATGGTTGAAAATTCATGATAACATTTATTTAAAAAACAAGACTATTACTATACATTCATATCACCATCATCAACCTATATTCGTCCCGCTGCTGGGTGCAGGCCTCCTCTCATAGATGAGAGGGATTGGGCAGTAGTCCCTCCACATTGGCCATACAACTTTGAATTTTTTTCAGGGATGTATGCAGGTTTACTCGCGATGTTTTCCTTCAGCGAAAAGCTAGCGGTAAATATCAAATGATATTCCGCACATAAGTTTCGAAAAAACTCATTGGTACTAGCGGGGGGTTCGAACTCACGACAGCCGCTTGACAGCCGCATGCTTGAACCATTGGGCTACCGTAGCTTCATTCATATGTAGATTCATAATTATCCGATAGGTACAGTAAACACATTTTTATTTTATATGAAACCTTATGACATATTAACTCTTACAATATATTACTATAACGACCCCGCAATAAACTTCTAACTGTGTCGTATATTAATTGCCTTTTATCATCATTTTTACTTAACACCAGTTTATCCTAAAATAAGGCTAAATGCCAGTGTACTTTTAGGTTCAGGTAATATAGTTTTTTTTTTTTACTCTAGCGCTATTATGAGACTACAGTTTTTGTTCTGTATCAAAGTATATAAAACATTCTTCACATAAATGGATTTTAGATGTATGTTTAGTAAGTTGTCTGTGAACAAGCTTTTCCATATATTTTTTTTTATTAAACAGAAATGAGATTTTAACAAGAAGTACAGCACTATTTGAATGAAAAACAAAAACATGTAAAAACGGTTATACCTTTAATGTTCGGTTTATTTACAAAATTCAAAATGATGAATGCAAATATATACTAAAGGGAATTATATACTAAATGCCGAATATATTGGTTAGGCAAAAAATATAATTCTTAATAATATGTTACTGAGAACCTGATGGGTGCATAATCGGCTTAATTTGACGAAATCTTGTTTCCCAGCCTGTGTTAATATCGAGACCGCAGCCCGCATTGGTGTATTGACGTCAGCGGCCGCCTTCGATGTGGTAAGAGCATTTTTCCATAGCTCTTCCGCTGGTAACGGCTTCGCTTCATGGCTATTATAGACCCGGAGTTCGACGAAGTATTCTCCTGTCTTGGTAGGATCCCTCTGTGTCATAAATCCCAACGCGCCGCGCTGAGTCAAAAAACTTCTCAACGTCGCTGCTCGAACAGGCTTCTGGAACTTGTCCTAGCGCGCCTCGTCCTGTAAGACAAAAAAACAAATTAATCCGTTTATAATCAAAACGAAAATATTGCGTGCATAAAAAAAGACATAAGATTGTAAACAAATTTGAAAAACCAAATAGATCTATGTCCTTTAGATAACTTGGATACAGAAAATATGTTTAAATTATCTTTTATCTTTTTCTAAAAAACACAGTGTGCGAAGAATGAAATTGAGAAATGCTAACAACTTAATACTTCGCACTCCACGCGCTAGTTATGGGAAAAAATGCTTATTGTACGAAGGTGCAAGTATATATAATAAATTACCAACTAGTGTAAAAGACGCTAAGTCCAATGCAACATTCAAAAGACTCCTTAAGCATCATATCTTTAATAGCTAACAGCTAGATGTACCATACCTATACGTATAGTCTAAACTCTAAATCAGAAAAAAAACGCTTAAACATATAAATATATAATATATTAAAATAGCCCCAAACTCCTCAAATAGTTACTGAATTTAGTCTACTATTGAACTAATCTCTAATATTATTCAAAATGTTTGATACTTTATGTGAAATTTTATTCGCACCTACTAAGTGTCATAGTGCCTTTACTGTAATCGCAAGCTGTGTCTATGCAACTTTGTTGTTATCGCCGTAGTAGCAGAGTGCGCGAGCGGTTCTTTGATTACATGTGGCTTGGCGCGCCTTGTATGTTTACCCACATAGATTTTAAGTCAATTTATTTTTATGCACTCTTATTAAAATACTTACAAAAATGTTAAAGCGAAAAGCATGTACTCTCCAACTAGTAGGTCCCTCCAATATTGTCGAGAAAACCCTAACTGTACTCATCGCTAACATAAGAATGTTGGCTATATTACGTAAAAATATATACAGTGTGGAAAGTTAACTCAGGCTGTGGAGGGAAACTAATTTAAATCCTTGAGCTAGCCCATTTTACTTAAAGGAGACATTACTTTATTTTTTTAAAGAAACAAAACTGCATTCAAAGATTTTTCTAAAACTCGCTTGCCTCGCCCGGGACTCGAACCAACTAAAATTAAAAAAACAAACACACCCTATTTTATTATAAAATTTCTCTAACAAACATTTGGTCTTAAAAATAAAAACAATCGTTAAATCTAACATTAACTTTATTTTACTATCAATTTGTTACACTTAAATTATTTAACTGATAAATTGTTCGAAATGAGCCCCGCGGTTCCGTCTACACAAATTAGTCGCCGTTGAAATTCATTTCTTGTAGCCTTCATCAAAGTGTTGTGGTGTATGCCCCTAATAACATTTTCTACTGCGACCCTTAGCTCGGATCATGTAAGAAGGAAATGTGCATAGAGGTATTACCACCGTTAAACGATTTTCTTATCGAAGATTTCAACAAGATACTTAGCGATAAATTAGTTAGCGTGTACTTCATACGAAGTCTTTGAATGTTAGAGAGATAACAGAATTGTTACGTGTCTTTTACTTGTTAAAGTGAACAGTAACCAAATGTTTGTTAGAGAAATTTTATCCTGAGTATTAATACTATCGATTAGTATAATAAAACAGAGTGTGTTTTTTATTTTATTTTAGATGGTTCGAGTCCGAGCCGAGGCAAGCGAGTTTTAGAAAATCTGTGAATGCAGTTTTGTTTCTTTTTCAAAATAAAGGAATGTCTCCTTTAAGTAAAATGAGCTATCTCAAGGATTTAAGGTAGTTTCCCTCCAGGGCCCGAGTTAACTTTCCGCACTGTATACAAGGTGTTCTAAGACTATGGGACTATAAATGTCGTAGATAGGATATTTTTGCTGAAAGAAGACATTATTTTAATTTAAAAATAATTTAACTGCATTTATAGAATTTTAAATAATTATGTACATGATTGAACAGAGAATCAAACCCGCCACACGAGAAAAAAAAATACCCTGTAGCTTTATCATACCGATCGAAAGGCTTCAAAACAAACAAAAGACTAGGCGTATAGATATAGGCAGTTAAACTCATTCAAAGGTATTGTTGGTAATAAATGGTTAACACAACGGTCTTATGATCAGAGTTCCTGATAACAGATATAAGAGAACTGTTAGATACATGTGTTTATGACAAAGAAACTTCAAAAGGAAAAGAGTGTCTGTCTAGCAGAGTTGTTACAATACATACCAACATTTAGTACGAAGAGACAATTATTCTTTTTAATCCTCTAGCAGCCTGAAAAAGAAAAAATATATATAAATAAAAATGATTAACCAAATACAGGGAAAATTGTTAGAAATGATAAACGTAAGAATAAATAAAATATTTACCGATCCAACTCTGCGACTAAGTCCGGATCCTAAGACAAAAAAAACCCGAGTATAAGTGATTATGAAATCAATAGATAGTTCAGGCATTACTGAAATTAGAACTGTTTAATTAGGGCTAGGTTATTGAGGAATACAAGGGGACTAAAACGTAAGAAAGACTTTATATACATACGTCTATGATAATAAAATCCTCATCTTCAGGGGCCTGGATTAGAGCTTGAACCGGCTGAAAAAGGAAAGTAACAAGTGAAAGTCTTAATTGCACTTACATCAAAAGGATTTTTTGCTAAATAACATAGTGTCGGAATTAAATGGAAAGACTGAATTCTAATAACCCTTTTTTTCTCGTGTAGCGGGGGTTCGATTCCCGGTTCAACCAAGTAATTATTTAAAAAATATAAGAACGCGGTTTTAATTGTTTTTAAATGAAAATAATATCTTCTTTTAGTAAAATATTCCATCTACAATATTCAGGTACTTTTCCTTGATGTCCTATAGTATTGGGACGCCGTGTATATTTTTAAGAGGCTCTATATTAATGACAGTAGCCAACAATGACACCAATCATCCAATATCTGGACACAACTAACTTCCTAAATAAATAAATTAGAAATCTAAGTAGGTCACATAAGCGCATACCTCAGATTCCAACACCTGTTCAGGGCGTTTACGCTTCACTGGTGAAGATTGAGCGCATGGGATGACGTTGTCTTCTGACTCCGTACAGCAATCCAGATCTGATAGCTCTTTAACTTGAGATGCTGCCTGCGCTTTTGGTTTTTTTCGGGGCGCGTTTCTTCGCAGGATTTTTCTCTGTTACTTTTTTCGGCGTCGAAGAAAGTAACAGACAACGTCCAGCCAACACTGTTGATGTCAACAGCGTTGGCTGGGTGGGGCAGGAGGACTCGGCAATCGTCCTCGAAGAATCCGCCAGCTCGTCCTCCCAAAACGGATTTAGAGACCAACCAGGCCTGTAATAAAAAAGAACAATATTGTATTTTAAATGCCCCAATCGGAAAACAATAAACTGTCTTAATAACATGAGAAGTACTAAACACACACTTACATGTTTTTCCTGTTGTAGTTAGTTGCTTTGCTGTATATACACCAAACACCAACTCACTTTTACTAGATTGCAGCGAACACCGAACCGGGCTGTTATTTTTTTATTTAAGTAAAACATGTGCTTTAAACTATAGGTACTGTTCGAGTCCTGGAAGTTTTGAGGCTGATGGTGCGCTAATGTCCCGGCTGTCCTATTTATTATACGATATTCTAAAGTTACGGTTACAATGGCTAATAAGAGAATCATGGCAGACTATGCAATACAAATACACATAACACAGCTGAACAAATTTAGTCCTTATGTAGATCATCTTTAAACACTTCGAATGTTCTGAACATTGATTCCGTTATAAACATGCCCTAGTACTCTATAAAAGAAATGCGTCAGTTGCATAAATGCCTCACAACATGAAAATCGATACGCAAAACTTAAAAGGAAGCAGCATGTACTCTCCACCAACTCGATCAAGTTAATTAAACACCTAACACTCAATAAAACCTAACACATTTCAGATGGCTATTTAATTTGGTCGGGGTTAAAACATATTTGTAATGAATGCTCACAGTTCATTGTATGATGGAAAGTTGTGTAATTTAAAGTATATATCCAGTACTACTTGAACTAAGGACAATTTTAGGTAAAAAGAAAATAGTTTTTAACATTAATTTAAGTCAATCGAAATTACTCCAGTAGAGATTATATTTAAAGCTTAGTATTAACTAGTAAAGATTCGTTATTTCGTTCATTATTTAAGTAATCCGTCATCGAATGGTATAGGGGCATAATTATACTCTGTTTCAAAACTTTAGTTAACAAACTCTAGCTCCGCTATATAATAGTCTATATAGTTTTTAGAAAGGTTTTCTAAAAACTAAATATATTTTTTCACGCTATCTAGCGACTGCGAGATGAAGCTTTATAACGAATCGCTTAACTTGTCATACATCACTAGTCTAATTACCTTGCACTATTAATACGTAACAATAGATGGCGTCATGTTTACTTGCAAAATAAACTTTATTTTATACATACTTCATTGAAACAATATGTAAGATTACTATATTTCCTAATGGCCAATCAAACCAGCACATTAAAAATGAATATTTACTAAACAAACCATTCGACATATTGACATTCGTTTCTAAATATTTCGATAGATGGCTGTACTAATGTTATTACAACCGTTTCAGATGTAAATTATTGAATTTAATACAATAATATACTTTTACAACTTACAAGTAAACAAAATATTGGGAATAGAATAAACTATGATCCAAATAATTAAATAAAAAATCTTTATTTATGCATTGGTTTAACAATTTAAAGTTATAATTCTACAGCACGCTATAGACATTTTTTCATAGAACAGTATATATGTCGGACCTTCGTTAAAGATGTCGGCGAGCTGTGAGTATCTCAGCGGACCACTTGTCAACGATTGCATTGAACGGACTTGGCCAATCCGTAAATGTAGTTGAATGGCAAACCTTGTCAACGATTACATGGCAGACCTGGCCAATCTGTAAATGTAGTTGAATGGCAAACCAATACAAAATCGAAAATTGAAATAATGAAATTGAAATAATGAAATTGAAATATTGAAATTGAAAACTGAAATTGGAAACAGTGAAATTATTTTATATTGAGTACGGGTCTGGCCAACCTGGAAAAATATGTACTACATAACATTAGCGCACACGGGTGCCGGGGATGTGGTAAAATTATATATAAAATATAACCCTGGCACCCGTGGAGGCCTTTTGCTGTTTTTTTTTTATCGTTTCATTAAAGATCTCTATCTATCACGTCGAATGAAAGATTTCTATCAGGCCGAGTATTTATTTGTAGCAACTACGAAAGTGAAGTAGGAACCCCTCGATAATTAACTGATTATTCCAATGCTTCTCGAGACAGATCGTGTGTTCCTATGCAAATAGATCAACAATATTTTGTCGAGTATCATCTTGTCCGTTACCTATCAATTAGGTATGTTGTCATAACAAATAAGTAATTGTATGTTCTGCCTCGCCGTAATTCCGTCTTCACCGGTGTCCTGTTGTTTTTGAGCTGTTTAAGAGCCTCTGAGAGTAGATAGAGAGCCTATTGGTTCTGATGCTCCGTTGGGCCTTAAAGAATGCCTGCGGTATGGTCAGCTTTCCACAAACCCGTTATTCAATTCGTCCGCATCGCAATCGAAACGGAGTACTTTAAAGAGTATGGAGGATTAATATCTAAAATCATTGGAACAGATCAGCCAGATTACATGCGTTAGTAGGTAATTGTATGTTCTGCCTCGCCGTAATTCCGTCTTCACCGGTGTCCTGTTGTTTTTGAGCTGTTTAAGAGCCTCTGAGAGTAGATAGAGAGCCTATTGGTTCTGATGCTCCGTTGGGCCTTAAAGAATGCCTGCGGTATGGTCAGCTTTCCACAAACCCGTTATTCAATTCGTCCGCATCGCAATCGAAACGGAGTACTTTAAAGAGTATGGAGGATTAATATCTAAAATCATTGGAACAGATCAGCCAGATTACATGCGTTAGTAGGTAATTGTATGTGCTGCCTCGCCTCGATCGCATTGTATGTTCTGCATCGCCGAGATCGCGAAGCGATCGAGGTGATGCAGAACATACAATGCGATTGAGGTGAGGCAGCACATACAATTACTACCTACTGTGACATAACATAATAATATATACAATATACAAACAGGCAAAACTTACTAATAAAATTGCCACGAAACGGGCCCGCCTCAGCAATGCTGACTCGACTCGCAAGTCCAAGTTTTGGTGACTGTATAGTGTATAGACCAATGCGGGAACGCCACGATCATCCACAGTTATTGCAGTAAAAGTTATATAATTTATTTATTTTTTACATTTATTAATTAAATTTAGTTCACATAATAAATCCGATCAGACAGGCTCAGGTATATATTTGCTAATGGTTATATTTTTCCTGTAGTAGGGTAAACTCGGACTACTCCTTGATATGCACAATTACGTGAAGTACTCTTTCCGTTAAAAAAGTCTTACAGGATTCGGGCAAGCGAGAACGTAACATGTATTACGGAACCCTAAAAAAGGTGTAGGGACTGTAGGGATAAATGTTTGGAATACAATTTCTGACTTCGTAACTTTGTTTGGACTAGATAGAACGTAAACATACCAAAATTCCCCGCCCGTATCCCTAGAGCCGCGGGGGCGGGGGAGCAATGTGTTTAAGGTGGGACGCTTTCCATACAAAACGTATTTTGACATTCGTAGGCTTCATAAATTGTCTTACCATTTGCGCGAAATGCCCCCTTTCCTAGAATAAACTTGTATAAACTCCCGCGCGTCCCACCTTAAAGGTCCCGTTTTTCGGTAATGTAAAAAAAATCGTAGACGGTGGCCCATAGGAAGAAAATGTTCTGAGACAAGTAATCTACATAAAATTCTCTATAAAAAAGGTTCTACAAACTTTTTCGCTAAGATGAATATTTAATGCTCATTCTCATTAAATATTCATCCTAGCGAAAAACTTTCCACGTTAAAAATATTTTTTAATATTCATTTCTAGTGAAAAAGTGTCTAGAAACCTATTTTATAGAAAATTTTATGTAGATTCCTTATGTCTAAGAACATTTTAGGCTATGGGCTACCGTTTACGAGTTTTTTACGTAATACCGAAAAAAGGACCTTCCATTCCCTAAGTATACCTTTTCGTTGCCTCGCTGGTATACAAAATGGATCCAATTACTTGCGCAAACCGCTCATGCTCGTTGATACAGTTTGTTATTGCAGCCGACCGCACGCTGCTACGGCGTAGCCGCTTCGTAGCTCGTTGCTACGTGTTTATACCATTTGCATTATTGGAATTCCAATCCCGTTGAAATATGCCGCGGTTTGAATCCGCGATACTTGTCGTTCCCGGAACCATTAGGCAGATTCCAGTACCTACATATTATGTGTGTTGCTAGCCAGCTATCGCCTCATATATTTTCTAAAACTTTCGTAACCGATAATAAGAAAAAGATTGCAATAGGTGTACGCAAACTGACGTTTGTTTACAGTATTTTGCAGTTAAAATAAAGAAAAATATCCTCTTCTTCCTCCTTTCTTTTTCTTATACCACTGGCAATATTGTCGGGGATGCTGGGAGTATAATCAGCGGCAACCCAGTGGCTCGATTTTGAAGTGATTTTATCAGATAAATTTATACTGCCTATCGAATCTGTTTATTGGTTTGATAATTTCGGATTTCTTCCAACGGACCCATTCTCGCAAACGTGTTGAAAAATGAGTAATTTTGAGACGAAATACGGCAGTCAAGCTCTCGTGTGTTAGAGCCGGGTGAACGCATTAAACACATAAAGGTATATATTCAATACCTATGTATATTTATGGCCCTTTATAGACGCGACTGATATAAAATATGTAATGAAAATTAAAATGACAAACGCGAAATACACAGAAAGAAAGATTTTTATACATATCATATTTTACTACTTACGTTATAAGGTTAGCAGGCACGGTATTTAACATACACGGGACATATTAGAATTACAAATGATTAAGGTGAATGTTTATGAATTTTATTTATTTATTTATTTTATTTTTGCTTTATTAAGGAAAACAAACAGCAACAATCATACATAAAGCTATTACAGTTAGGTAGATCATAAGCCAGCAAAGTTTTCACCAATACATCAGCACTTATAACGAAAATATGCACGAAGTAAAAAAATATAAGTACCTAACATAATTAGTAAACAGGATGGAACAGAACAAGAAACTTCCCTGGAAACAGGAAATGAGTTAATTTTCACTTTTCTAATTCAATATCTAAATTTAAACTAACGTGAGACATAGTTACACTTAACATGTCGCAAATTGTGACTTTTTCCTAGTGAGTGTCAACCGTTAACTGTTATTCTTTTATTAAATTGATATTCCATCACTATATTAGTATTCGTATACTGAAACTATTTTGAGACATCAATCAAAACAAAACAACAAAGAGACAGCATGTTTCAAGCCCACTCTGTAAGACAGTGAATGTATCATTTCAAAGCGCAAGTATTCACTTACTCATTATAAAAGGTATTATTAATAATTCTAATGTTTATTAGCTTTTTTACAATTCGATTGTATACTACTTACTTGTCACCATCACCTATAAAGTGCTTCTTACTGCGGTTACATAACTACTATAATTTTGGTAGAAAATATCAGTATGGTTATATATTCTATCATGAGTGGAACACGCTCTTACGGCAAAGCGATTTTTCGAATAATTATTCCTACAAGTTTTTACGGAAAAAGTGTCTTTAGAACGAGTACGTAGGCCAGAGCACTTGATTGATATATTACTCAGGAGACACGGAGAATCCACAATATTATTGATAATTTTATACAGTAAAATCTGGTCACTGTGTTCCCTACGTTTCTGCAGGGGAACAATATCGTTGAAAGTAACATTTTTGAATTTATACTTTAGTCGTTTAATGAATTTGTGTTGAATGCGTTCGATGGAGTCAATGTAGCAATGATATTGTGGATTCCAGGTTGCAGATGCATATTCAAGTTGAGAACGAACCAGTGTTTTATATAGGAGTTTAAACGTGTTCACGTTTTTAAAATCACTTCCCTGTCTAAATATAAAACCCATCATTTTATAAGCTTTTGCGGTAATTTTCTGAATATGAGATGAAAATAAAAGCTCTTGATCCAATTGAATTCCCAGATCTCGAACTTCGGGTACTTTTTTGAGTAATGTGTTAGATAACTTATGATACATGATACTAGCTTTCGCCTCTATAACTCGTTCATCGCGTTAAAATTTAATTGCATTTTTTTATTTCAGGCGCTTATCTAGTTATCACTCTTCCATACAAACTTTCACCCCCTTAAGGGATGACTTCCGGGAAAAAGTATCCTATATCCGGGACTCAAACTACCTCCGTACCAAATTTCATCGAAATCGGTTCAGCGGCTTAAGCGTGAAGAGGTAACAGACAGACAGATAAACTTTCGCATTAATAATATTAGTACATACGTTACTATAATGTTTTTATTCTCTTTATGTGTTTCTATTGTGTTGTAATTTATAAATTATACCTATTAAGGCGCTACAACGAGAACGCTGTTCTGCCCAGATGAGGAAACAATAGGGATTGATTTTCAGATATATGATTCTTGACTATATATGATTGGGTTTTTGATAATAGCCTAAAAATGATTGCTAAAAATTTTCTCAATAGAAAAAAAAACCAAAGTTGAGTCTTTATTTTCCTTTTATTACTCAGCCTATTAAAACAACGCATATTAAACGACACAAATAACCTATGATGGCATTTGACCACGTCTAAACTCTGTAAAGCACACAGTCAGATATTTATCGCAATTTGTCTAAAAAAGTCACTTCCCGAAGAGTGTTGTATTCCGTTTTTCCGTGCGCAAAAGACATAAGAGTGTCTTTTTCACGGGGGCGTGGTTTACCGAATCGATATATCCCCTTAATAATAGGTATTAGTATGGAATTATAGATACAGAATGTAATAAAAATGACGTGAACAAATCTGTCGTCGGACTTTGTTACTCAATCTAGTTAAACTACGTCATCAATCTTCGTTGGTCGGTGGCTACAGCGACGCGACGCTCGGTATCATTGTAGTCATCCTGCACAGCTGTACCTAAGGGGTTGGTTACACGAGCAGTATGCATAATTGAACACAATTTTACGCTCTACGAATGTGTAATACATGTTGACATCATTTGGAGCATAGAAACCTAGACAAGTAGACAGTCACGAAAAACTGATTTGTTTGACTTTTGACCGTAAATAACTTACAATGCGAATACGAGATATTATGAGACTTATGAGACCACTTGAGAGAACGCCAAAATGAAAGTGAATGAGTTTTCAGCTAATTATCTCTTATATTATTAGTGAACCCCCAACCTAATATCACTGGAACACTACTTCGCTTAGTTTTGCGTTGTACGTTTGGTTTTGGTACTTAACGTTAATTTGTTGGTACAAAATTGTCTCTAATTTTTTTCTGATATATACCTAAAGGTATGAAATATGACGTATGATGTGGTACGTGGACAATGACGCATAAGGACCGGGAAAGATTGGAAGCGTTTGAAATGTGGAGTTGGAGACGGATGGAAAGAATCAGCTGGACAGAGAAGAAAATTAACGAAGAAGTTTTAAACTTAATAAAAGAGAAGAGGAATTTATTGAAAATTATAGAAAACAGGAGAAGGAAATGTTAAGACATTTCATACGCCATGACGACTGGATAAAAACAACAAGAGGGAAAGATAAAGGGAAAAAGAAAAAGGGGGAAGACCTAGAATAACGTGTATGGAGGAATTAAAAGAAAAAATACATGCTTCATCAATCGTCATACAGAGAAGTGAAGGATAAAGCTGAATGCAGAAAAAGCTGGCAATTACTCCACCGATAAGAGCCAAGCTCTTGAATGCCGTGATGATGATGATGAAATATGAATCTTATTCTGTTGCCAAGTACTTGAAAATACATCAATCATATTACTTCAATAAACCCGACAGCATGACTTAGCGTCTAGCCAACGCCTATAATGTGCGGGCATCATCTGCCCTAAACTAATGACGTAAATCCGAACTTAGTTGATCCATTTGTCACCCATCCTACCCTTTCAACTGAATTACTATAATAACCTAATTGTGTGCGACATATAAAATCAACTTTTACGGGCACAATTCAGGTTCTATTGTGGCCGCCATTCATGTACCTAAAATTGAGTTTATACACCTACCTACCTGCCTTTTTAGGGTTCCGTAGTAAATAAGGAACCCTTATAGTTTCCCCATGTCCGTCCGGATGTCCATCCGTCCCCGACTTAGCTCAGTAACCGTTAGAACTAGAAAGCTGTAATTTGGCATGAGTACCTATTATATATCACAGACCGGAAGGCGCAGCGTGGTTAGAACCCCCACAAGGTGGACTGATGACCTGGTAAAGGTCGCGGGAGTCCGCTGGATGCGGGTAGCGCAGGACCGGTCATTGTGGCACTCTATGTCAAGCAGTGGACGTCTTTCGGCTCATATGATGACTATGTTGACATGTAATTTTTTTAATTATGAATAAATGATTATGATTATGTTACATATCAAAATCCGGAATCAGGATATCCGACGGTGAACCAGGGTTACCGACATAGCGCTGAGGATATGCAGGCTGAAGTGGCAGTGGGCGGGGCATATTTGTCGGAGAGCGAATGGCCGATGGGGCAGACGAGTTTAGTTTTAAACCAACATCAAAAATGGAAGATATTTTTTATTTATAGGTAGTTTTTAGTTTTTTTATTGCAATGTCTTTTTGTAACTTGCTGTAAATAAATAATTTGAATACATCAAAAACAAATGGAATTTTAGGTCCAAACGAAAGCTTTCGAAGATTTGTCTGGTCAAGTATGAGGCTACTTGAAGAAGTAGTAGGTATAGGTCCCTTCAGAACCAAGCCACTAATGCACTTACTTCACCCACAGCCTCAAGGCTGTTCGTGGCAATCGCGGCGGCGCGTTAAATTTTACCGATAATTGTATTAATTCTATGACGCCATTTTCGAAATACGGTGGAACGGAAATAGACATAATGGTCTCCGTACTACTTAGTCTCAGGACTCTCAGGGGAGCGATTCTGGGCCGTCTCACGACAGAGATTTAATGCAGATAGCTCACTATAGGCAGTTTAGGTAAGTGTTTTAGAACGGAAGGTTCACTCCGAGTGTCTTACAAGCCTAGCTGATGCTTGACTATTAGTTTTAGCGTTTTAACACATTTTGATTGAATTGACACCCTATTTTACGGCAGTCACCACAATCAATTAAGCATGGAATAATGCTCACTATTGCATTACCTGTCTACCAAATCCGATTTAATCTACCGAGCCCGGTAATAACCTTCCACATGTTATTTACGCCAGTCAGTAGAATTTCAACGCCAATGGCTATGCTGCAAAATAGCAGTGTAGTTAACTTGCTAGTAGGTAGGTAATTACGCTAAGATGCTTCGTATAATTAATACAACATACGTATGAGCGATAAACAGAAAAAACAGGTTAAGTAGCTGCCAAAAGTTGTCCCGGGATATCTCGTGCTACCATGGTGCTACCATTTTTGATATACAGTCAGTAACATCCATATGCACAATTAAAAAAAAAATCTTATACATCACCTTTTGCAAGAGCACATCATCATACACTGACTGGCGTAATTGTTGTCTTTCGCTGGACGAGATGTGCCTAGGCACAGCTAAATTAGCTTATTAGGTACCCTACCGGTTATCATATTCATCTACACTAGTTTAGGAACCAAGGGGCCGATTTTTGAGTGTCGAATGCTCGACTTTTCACTCACACATCTGCCAAAACATCATAGTTTTCTTACAGATCTCGATTGAAAAGTCGAGCATTCGACACTCAAAATCGGCCCCCAAAGCCAATTTGTTGCCAATATACCAATATATCCAAAAGGAAATTTTCTTTCTTTATACAATATCAATTCCTTAGTGCAATGAATGCAATTAAAGCAGTAGATATAATTATATCTACTTATTCCGGTTTTAAAGTCGGCGAAGCGCAGTATAATTACGCCGTTTCAATTAGAACTGTGCCATAAACGGGTAGGCTGGCTTTTTTTATTGCCACTTTAAATACTTACATAAAAGTGTATTTGTCTGCAGGGTACTTAAAAACTACTTTTTTAACAAATAAATAGATATTAGATATAATAGGTAACCTATAAATGTAGTGTAGGCGACGCGGGGCCACAGTAGTATCACTTTGATAGCTCACGCGAGCGTAGGGTTCCGCCGGCACGTCTCGTGGAACACGGTCGCGTCTCACCAAGGTTCTGCGTTCCGCCGAGGAAATTGCCAGCAACGCTCTTGACACACCACAACACACACAAATATGAACAGGACCGAGAATCCTCTTAATTAAACCACTGAATAAAATCACTGATTACTTAGAGACTGAACATATATACAAGGCACTATGGTTTACACTAGGCTAGGCACTGCAACTAAGCACTAACAATTAAGTACTGTACTTACAATAATATTACACTTTACACTGAGCACTATTTACTATTTTTCTTCCCTTGTTCTTCTTTTCCACTTTTACGGTACCGCTTATAATCAGAAACTGACTTCGGGGGGCACATTTGCTCGTTTTTATACCAAGAAAATCGAGATTTCTAGATAATCGAAAAATCAAGAAAAGCTAGAAAAGGACAGCATGATCTCTGTCTTAAACTTCGAGAACTTTCGAATTCCGGCGGGCTTTCTAGTACAAAGCTTATTCTACTCGCCAACAGATGGCACTACTTAGTGTCGGTTTTCATAACCAATTTTGCAGTTTAACAAATGTCCCCCTAGATGTCGTTGTTACTTCTACAAACTGGCTAACGGCGTTTTGTCCTAAATTACATAACTGCGATGAGGCTTCCTAAAAACCTTTTTGCTCGTTTCTCACTTAAACCTTAATGTGCACGCATTTTAGGTGGCTGTCCGTAACATGTAGAAACAAAGGAAAAATTTAGGCTCCCAGCAGGATTCAAACCTGTGACCTGGCATTCGCGGCCAGTCGCTCTAGCCAACTGAGCTTATTTATGACTGAGCTATAGGAGCAACCCGCACCCGGTGCCCCAAATTCTTCGGTTACATATTAAAATACCTAAAATTGATATACCTATTTTCAAAATACCTATTTTTTAAAATACCTATGACTTATTTGACCTATTCTCATAATACCTATTGGACGAAATACCTATTGAACGATTAACCTAAACTTGAAATAACTACTATCAAAATACCTATGTACGAAATACCTATTTTTAAAATACCTATATGTCATTAAACCTACGGTCGTAATACCTACAGTCGAAACACCTACAGTCGAAATACCTACAGTACTAAAGCTAGGCTTTTTTATTAACCTCGATATTATTTTTAAACGCCTATCCAAAAATACTCCTCACAACTACTTGCATTGAAAAAAAAAATTCATCCCCCGGTTAAATGTATGGGGTGCCCCCCTAAAATTTTTTTTTCCTTTTTTCACATTACTTTTATGTAGCGGTTAATAGGATACATCTTCCTACCAACTTTCATAATTGTAGTACTTATAGTCTCCGAGTAAATCGGCTGTGACATACGGACGGACAGACAGACAGACCGAAACTATAAGGGTTCCGTTTTAGCCATTCTGGCTACGGAACCCTAAAAACCCATTTTTAAAAACCTGTCGCGATAATGTACTGTAGGTATTTTGACTGTAAGTATTTTGACTGTAGGCATTTTGACCGTAGGTATATCAAACTTAGGCGAATCGTCCATTAGGTATTTCATCCGTTAGGGATTTTGAACAGTAGGTATTTCGTTAAATCGGTTTTTTGAACGTAGGTATTTCAAATTTCGGTTATTTAAACTGTAGGTTAAATAACTGTTAGGTATTTTAAAAATAGGTATTTTGTACATAGGTATTTTGACAATAGGTATATCAATTTTAGGTATTTTAATATGTAACCGATATTAGCTCCCAAAGTCGTACAAATTGTACAAAATGTGTCCCCGCCCCCCCTCTCTAATTTCCAAACTATGAAGATCAAAATTCTGAAAAAAATTGAGCTGGTGTACAATAATAAATACTTTCAACGAAAATTTGTTTGAACAAGATGGGATTAAGGGTTTTTGAGTAAGCACTGAAAAACTGTCTTGCCCAAACAAAGGGACGTAAGTGCCGTGACTTCCCTATGAAGAAACGACCTTTTCTTGATTGTTTTGAAATGTGGACTAGTAGGTTGCGGTACGGAACCCTCGTTGTGCGTGATCCGACACGCACTTGGCCGGTTTTTGTAAATAATTTAACTTGTATATAATAACAGTAAACACTTAGCTAGGCTTTAGTACTGTAGGTATTTCGACTGTAGGTGTTTCGACTGTAGGTATTACGACCGTAGGTTTAATGACATATAGGTATTTTAAAAATAGGTATTTCGTACATAGGTATTTTGATAGTAGTTATTTCAAGTTTAGGTTAATCGTTCAATAGGTATTTCGTCCAATAGGTATTATGAAAATAGGTCAAATAAGTCATAGGTATTTTAAAAAATAGGTATTTCGTACATAGGTATTTTGAAAATAGGTATATCAATTTTAGGTATTTTAATATGTAACCAGTATAACCTTGTAATAACTATTTAATTTATTTTATGTCACACCTGGCCACAAAGTGGCCATTATCGCACGCTCCGCGCGCGAAAAAACCCACTTCCTGGCCAGGGGGTGACATAAAATTTTGTACTTACCACGGGCGATAATAAAGAAAGCCTCAGATCGCAGATTTATCGCCCTTGCCTTCGGCTCGGGCGTAAAATACGAGTACCTGCGATCTGAGGCATTCTTTGTTTTATCGCCCTTGGTAAGTAATGTACTATACTTGGTCATGGCTGGAGGGTACCTTTGTACTTTGAGGGTAGATTTAAAAACTCGCAGGGATTTTATAATTGTAATGGAATGGATTTTTGTTTTTGAATCTCTAATAAGTGATTCCCCGTGACATTGAGAAGGGTAGTTACTACAGGAGAAATAATAAAGATGGATCTAAGTGTAACTACTAACTAGATATCCGCAGAAAGAAATGGAGTTACAAAACTTTTTACCAGCCGTTTTAAGAGTAAGTATTTCAATGGTATTGCGGCCATTGAAGTATTTTTTTTCATAATGAAAGCAGAAGTTAGTTTTTATAACTTAGTTAAGTGCAGCTGCAGACTGCAGAGACTTATGGATGTAGGAGCAGATTTGTGGACCCCGTCTTACCATTATCATGAACCAATGTAATGGCACTGGTTCACTCGTTATGAGTAAACAGGCCATCAAATTAATAGTTCGTGGGAACACGGCGTGTTGTTGTAATTTAGGTTTTAATGTTATCTACATTTGGATAACTACAACAGAGGCCATCCTTTTAACTAGTGATCTGTGAGCTGTAGACTTTTAGTGAATGTTATTTTTTATCAAATATACTGATTTTGAAACTTGAGTCGTGGCTACCATAATGTTCTAATAGCCATCTGTTAGCAGCACTATTGCAGAATATTTAGCAGCAAACGGAACGAGAAAATCTCTTTATTTATGGCCTCAACAGCCATTAAAGTGAAACAAGATGGAAACAAGGTACCAATTATTAAGAAAATAGAAATGTTCGATTATCTCGAAAACCAAGGGACTTTTACTCAACCTGAATGTCCATTTTCTGGACCAGCTTGAGGTGCTCTATCAGTGGTTAGAAGGTTGTCCATTAATTACTGGACACCCTGTATATATATATATAGGTATACGTATATAATTATATTAATTTTATTACGAGAATTTTAAGAGAAATGCGTGCAGAGGTGAACATCCGGACGTAGGTATGAAAGCATTTTAGCCCAAGCTGAAACTTAGATCTTCGATCGCTTCGCTCACTCGGTCAACCCATTGTCGCCGGACATTTAAACAAATTACCACTAGCCACTGTGAGCTGAAGACCTCGCCAATGACTATAGAAGGGTCGGTATATGAAGATCCCTATGACACTTGCAGTGACAGTTCATTTATATAACCTTGGAACAGCGTCACTGTCACATCGAAATATTAATGAGCATCTTTTGGGAATGTAGCTAATTAATTTATGTAGGATTGTAACATTTACATAATAACAATATGAAAGAAACTTGAATTGTCCCTTATTTTCCAGAAATATGCTTAACGGAATATACACGGTGACGTACTGCAAAAGTTATATCGTTGGTCTGTATCGACTAAGGAAGCGGTGCTGTCGATAACAGATGTCGATAATTAAAGTGATAATAATAAAACGTGTCTTATATTTCAATTTAATTGTTACGTGACTGTGTAAAAATAAAATAAAAACGTTAAATTACATATTTATTTATTATTTAACACGTTCACTGCGGCACAGGTCATTTTTGACCTGTAGGTACTGTTCTTTCTTTTGGTGCGGCGTAAGAATACGTTAAGAATACGTCCCTTCTGCCTGGTGCGATGTAACTTTATTTTACTAAACGGTTAAAACTCACGTATTAATTGTCACTTCGGGCGACATGTTTCGATGTTGTGTTAATACTTGAGTTTCAACCGTTTAGTAAAATAAAGTTATAACATGTCTCACGAAAGTTTAAATTCAAGTGGTGCGATATAAGTCAAAATTGACTTGTTAATTAAATTTTCTATAATCATTCAACGAATGGTAACATTTCGGGGCAAAGTTAGTATTAGATACATTAACTAGTTAATTAATTATTACTTGGAATGCTCGTGAAGTAACCAAGGAAAACAACTCGTACCATAAATTTAGGTAGCAAATACATTATAATAGTAAATATTAAGGTAAGGACAGATCAGTTTATGGAGGGGATATTATAAAATGTACTGTAACTAATATAGTTTAATTTTCTTTTTATAATTGGGGCTTCTTATTTGCTTTCTTATTTATTATTTATTCTCATTGCTTCTCTCGCCGAGACACAGCGAGACAGGCCTGTCTGTTTTGCGAGAGAGAGGGGGGGTCTCGCCGACGAGTCCCACACTGAACACAGCGAGGCACGAGTCCCACCAACGACGAGGAAGCGATTAGCTATCGGTGATTTTCTCGCTCAAGAAACGAACAAAAGATATAGATCCCGTGGCAGTAAAAGTGACTGAAATATTTATAGTTGATCGCTGGCTGTTAGCACTGCCGGCGAGTACTTACTCTCTTCACTAGTGAGTCTAGTGACGCATATGTCCAAATTTTATGTCAATAGGTCAAAGGGAAGTTGAAAACATCTTCGAAAAATATTTTTGTGACAGACGACCGACGGAAGCACGCATGAGTGACAACAATAGGGTTCCGTTCGGAACCCTAAAAATGGCGGTTTAGTAGCCAGAAACGTCTTTTACACGATAACCGCATTTGAGGTTTAAATTAATGTACGTGAGAGGACGCTGATAAGAACCGCCACAGATAAAAAACAATTGAAGTATCGACACATGCACATCACTATGTGGTATGTCACTGCAAGTGTCATAGGGATCTTCGTATACCGATACTGGAATATTACCAATTTTTTTTTAAATCCGAAAACGGCCTTGACAAAATTTCACGAGAATTGATGGAGGAAAACAGTCGAAAGCATTTTAGTCCAAAGTCGAAACTGAAGCAGACTTCGTTTCACTTACAACCGGATAAATAGTTACAAGCGGTACGGTGACTTTACGTTCAGTAAGTATTCTCATTTATTTTTCAATTAAAAACTTGTCTATGTTGACGGCAAGGTCCGCAAGTACCGCAACTAGCGGTAACATTTTGCGCCGCTTAGGGTTATGGTTAGTTAGCAAAAAATTTAAATTATTCAGGAAACCCTTTTCGTTATATTGTCATCATTACCCCCTAAGCAACAATTATTAGTTATCTATTTTCATCACCCAGGCTCTTCATCCAGCGCAGTGTTCACTGATTCCCTCGCGACATACTTATATCACTCAGAGAAAAGGACCAGTGCAATTGAGTACTTAAACGGATCCTAAAAAACTAGAAACCTACATAGTTACATTATTTTATGTATGACCTGACCTCTGTCACATTGAGCCGACCCTGTTCGTCAGCAAATAACTTTGTAGCTACTTAACTTCTCACTAACGTTATTAGATGCCTTGAAGTGTGAGACTAGGCGTGTTTAAATCGAAATACACTATGTATTATTCGATTTTTCTTACGATTTCTCAATGTAATTCGAGACGTTGATGCTGTTAAGGAAGCCTGAGTCTTCTAGGAAGATGTTGCTGTTACGCCTCTCTAAGGCGTTGTAAGAGAAAGTTGAAGAATTTGGGGGCCTGTCGCAGGTTCGAATCCTGATCGAAGCCTAAATTTTACAGATTTTCCCTTTAATTTGAAATTTGTGATTAAATCTCTTCATACATAGAATTCGTCGTCAAATTTTCACTTAGATGATACCTAGGTACCTACCTACTACTCTTCTCTATATTCTTCACCTTACTCTCTTTCCTTTCGAAAAACAGTCCGGTCGTATTCAATCCTATGACAATAATCTTTGAGGGAAATATTTCACAGATAATTTGAATTCGTTTCTGAACAACAAGCAACCTGTGCTTAGTGTATCATCCTGCACGATCTCGTTTAAGAGGCCTTACAAGTTTTAAAATTTTGTGATCAAAAATTTTGACAAAAGACAATAAAAATTGTGATTAAAGGATACGATTATTTTATTTAAGTTTTATATAGTAACATTGCACTATTTTAATTTTATTGTGTGTAGTAGAATTTAAGCGGAAATAAGCTGTTTCAGCTCGAAAATGGTCGATTTGGAGCGATGTTTGAATCAATATTTCTTAATGAAAAACCCAAGAAATACATTTCTAAAACTTGAATCAAATCGACGTCCTCTTTAATTAATTTATTGGTACTATCAATACTTTCGTCTAAATTTGAAATCAAAATATTTTATAACTTGTAAGGCCTCTTAAATACCTACTCAATTTATTAATTACAAATAGGAGTTTCAATTTGTAAACGTTAATTGAAATAAATTTTGAGCTTCGAGCACGCAGCCGGTGTGCCGAGGCCTTTCGTTTATCTGGCTCACAGGAACTTTAATTATAACAATAAAAGGATAGGTTGGGAATTAAAACTAATTTATCATTTCATTTGATTTATTTTCGTAATATTCAACTGTTGACTGACAACAAATTATCTTATTATATCCAATTTGTACATAATGACTTAAGAAAATATGGCAACACTCATATTTAACAATATATACGTGATAGATAATGGTGTCATTAATTTTGAGGTTGTAGAACTCGCGCCGAGCGCGTTAACATTAGGAGCTCTAACAGTAGATAGGTATCTGATAAGATTATTAGAGACCTCGACCAAGAATTCAGGTGACCTCTAAGTACTTTCAAAGCCTTTAACAGTATCTATAACCTTAGCATTTCAATCACAATTGATAATGACAATGATGTCAATGAACATGTCTTACTTCGGAATATAAGTACGAGATCTCCTGAGTATCTGATGTGGGTGTTGACGACAGTTGATAGCAGTCTATGAAGACGAACAACTTTCACTTATTCGATGTAAAATTACTACTAATGTTACAGTAACTCTTAAATTGATTGTCTTTTAAGTTAACCAAGGTGGTGACTAATTATAGTCTTACAATACAGTTGAAAATACGCACATTGCTACTCATTTTATGATTACAATGAAAACAATGACAATTTATCAGAATACATTTATTAAAAACATGTCTGACATAACTATCATTAAAAAGTAGATAATAATATTACCTGTATGGAAGAACTGTAAATGACAGATAAAATGAACATCTATTTAACATCACAACATCATGATTTTATAGTTGATTTAATCTTATTAAAATATTTGAATGCATTTTATGATTCATCTCTTCAATGACAAATGTTCTTAACGCGCCGCGCAACAAACGACTTTAAAGTCTTAGCACAGTAAAAGGTGGAAAGAAGGTCTTACTCGTACTCGTATTCGTTCAAACAACTGTACGCGCTTGTATCGATGAAACTCACTGAACGAATATGCGACAGCGCACTGTTCGACCTACTTTTTCATTTTACTATGATCTTATTGAGACAATCAATGCCCGGACTCCAATGTCCGCGGCAGACTAAAAACATCATATAGACATATAGAGTATAACAACAGACATACCTCCCGCCCGCGCCTGTGCCCTACCGATCATTCGTTGAAAAACTTGACACAAACCTCGCGCAACCAACTCAAATTTTAAACATCTTACAAACATTTTCTTAATACATTTGATATGAATCAACTATTCTAGAACAGTGTTGTGCGCTAACATGCATATAGTTACAAGGAAGACAATAATTATTAGAGAATCAATTAGAACAAGCAAGTTTTTCAACAAACACGTTCACCGTAGACAACGAGACACGATATATTCGAATGTAGACCACAACACAATCGAAGGACAAAAGCAGTGCTCGAGTCTGAATCGGTGAAACTTTAAATTACATTGATTGAAATGCAAAAATATGTACACCCTCGCCGCCACTTAGCCGTCTGTTCCCTATAGCAACAGCGTGCTCGATGCTACTCGACTCATCCATTAATTAGTATTATAGTTTAATTCGCGTTCAGGTGTTCATCAGATATGTACCTACCATAAATGCGATTTTGATACCACCAAAAAAGTACTAATCTGCACAGCAAAAAAAGCAGTTTTGATGTGGAATTAGTATATTTGCTCTGCAAATCAGCAGTTTCATGTTGTGAGGATTTTTTTCGATTTGCTTTTCAATGGATGCGTTTTGATACGCACATAGTATATATCTAATATCGTCACTGTTTATGACAGGATTATGATGTCATGATCATTATGTACTCGTATGCTTTCATTCATACCACGGTAAACGTGTTTCAAACTTCTACAAAGAGCTTACAACGGCATATCATTATCTGAATAATCAACTTGGTGAAATAGCAACGCAATTGGTCAAAGCGATATTTAATCCTTATATATGCAGCCAAACGCATTGTTCAGGCATTTGGCAACGGATACAGGAATTTGTTAGATTCTATCTAGGGCACAAAGAAATCTCGCTCACATTGTAAATCAACTGCACAGTAAACGTGGTAATACTGCAACATACGCCCACTCCCCACCTCGATATCTGCACCATACACCCCAATTGCCAATTGTTAAATGTTTAACGTTTATAAATTTCGGAAAGTCCTATCTAATATCCTATAAGGTTTCTACGCTTACATTTATATTATACTGTTTTAACTTTTCCATACTCTGAACCAGTCGTGTCAAATCTTACCCTCGTGTTACAGACATTTCAAGTAAAACTATTTCTCTTAACATCACATAAATGATCAGTTCTTCAGTAGCTGGCAATTAGACAACAAGAATAAAAAAAGCGAATATAGATCAAGAGATAACAGCAAAAAAAAAAGTGATTTTATAACATTTGGAATTGGTATAGTTGTGTTAAGACTCGTCTCTGGACTATAAATATGCCAGTCTGGCTACTGAGAGTCGCTGCGATTGGAAAGGTGAGTCTTCTACACATGAAGTGCTGATGCATTGCTTTTTTTTCTTTCAACCCCCATCGTGTTGCGTGTCGTTGGATAGCTCTTTCAAAAATATTGTAAGGTTTCTAAAACCATTTTTTGATTCAAGAATCTGTTTGCGTGATATTAGTAGGAAAGTCATAGGTTCCCTTCATGCCCTTAACAAACTTAAACATTTCTTGCCTATTAAAACTAAAGTCACGCTAATTAATACATTGATTCTCCCCATAATTGACTATGGCGATGTATGTTACCCGGACCTTAGTCAAGAGCTTCTCGATAAGCTGGATCGCTTGCTTAATAATTGCATTCGTTTTGTGTTTTGCCTCAGGAAGTTTGATCATGTCTCCTCATTCCGATCTCAGCTTGGCTGGCTCCCAATCCGTCAACGTCGTGATATTCGCATTCTCTGCACACTCTTCTCTATTCTAAAAGATCCTCTCTGTCCTGATTACCTCAAATCCCTGTTTAAGTATCTTGATGCTTCCCACAACCGTCATCTTCGCTCTTCTAGCAATCTCTCTCTGGCCATACCACTTCATCGTACCGGTTTTATATCAAACTCCTACGCCGTTCAGGCGGCCCGCCTTTGGAATAATCTTCCTCTTCAAATTAAAAATGTACCCAACAAATTTACTTTCAAAAAATCTGTACGTAATTTTATTGCTGGTAGTAAGTAATTCTTTGAGTATCCGTTTAGCAAGCCCTCATCATTATTTATATAGAATATTATGTATGTATATTATGTATGTATATATTTATTTATTTGTGTAGGTCTATGTAAATATATTCTGTATGTATAGTACATTTTCCAGTCGGTATTTTTTCTTTTCTTTTCTTTTAAATTTAGTTGCACCGCCTACAATCTTTCTGCTTAGCCTGGAGGTTGACTGGTAGAGAATGCCTCATGGCATTAAGTCCGCCTTTTGTACTTGAATTTATTTTTGTGCAATAAAGATTAAATAAATAAATAAAATAAATATTAAGGTTTTATTGATCTGAAAGCGAAAGAGTCTGGCAACACATTAGCAACTTCTATTTGGTCTGACGTTTTCAGAAACGTTAAGCCGATAGTATAAGCTATTGAAATTAGTTTATTTCAACTTTTATAAAAGTACTTGAATTTTCTGCTGGTTTCAGCAACTTTTAAAATCAGTCTGGCAGTGTTTTAGCAAGCAGTAAATAGTCTGGCAACACTAATACAAGATTATTTATGTTAATAATTCATGGAAAATAAAAATAACAAATAGTATTACTCAATACTTGTTGTGTAGTATTACTTAATATTGTTGAATTTTCACTAACTTTCAACCCCCACCCCTTCCAATCACAACGGCTCTCAGTAGCCAGACTGGCATATTTATAGTCCAGAGACAAGCGTTAACACAACTGTACCAATTCCAAATGTTATAATATCACTTTTTTTTTGCTGTCAGCTCTTAATCTAATACAGAGATACCTCTGTCGGTATTAAACGTGAAAAAAATATGACGATGAATGCCGGATTAGCTCAAGAAATTCACTGTCCTCAAATACTACCAAGACTAGTTAATAAATTTGAAAGAAACTTGAAATGTTTGCTAGGCCAATTTAATAACATTCGTTCCTCTCTGTCTAGTATCTTTGTACACTAAAACAATAAAAGCGTTTAACTAACGCAGTTATTACAACAAGATCATCTTTCTCCACTTAAATTTCATATTGGATATCTTCTAGGAAAAATGTTTTAATGTTAAAAATTTCTAGAATGAATTCCTAATATTATTTGAAAAATATAAACATTTCAATAGAACTTACGTAACGAAATGCACTGTCATGCAATGCAATGTCACTGGAATACTGTTTTGTTAAAGACAAAAAAAAACTGCTTCAATTATCTTGCGCCTAATGCAATCTTACCTGGTTAAAGTATATATTCATATGTATTCAGTGGCCATAAAATTTCTCGCAAACATCGAAATATGCTCGCAAAAGAAATAGCAAGCCGCGATCAGGCGAACACGTCGATTATTCAATGTCAAAGAAAATCTATCTTACAGTATAATACCAACTGATCCCATCGACTTGTTGCCAAGTCCCACGTCCAATACTTAATGAATGTAGTACTTCCGTGTTGAGACAAAACGAAATATGGATGTTCGTGTTCCCATCTGTGAGGTTCATAGTTCATTTTGTTTCGACACGGCAATGTGTTTATGCTTAAGCAGGGCCGCCGGTCGGTGTAAAGCTTTGGTTGGCCGGCGGCGTGTACTATACGTTTGATAACGTCAAACTACGTTAACTTCACCGTCCTCTTAATTAGACCTTTTGTCCGTCTGCCCTCAAATATCTTTGTCATTTTCCTGTTACGAATCTCCGTAATTTAGAATTCTGGTTAGCTCACTAGTAACTTTACTTGTAAATTTGATAACTTATCTGGCGGTCACCGCTGGATTATCTTTGCGCTGTGTTGTCAAATAATGTACAGACTGATTATAGCGATTATTTCTTATTAGATCTCAAACGGCACGAGTACTGCCATATATTGATAGACCACGTTTACAAGCACGGGGTTTAGTGTACAAACGTAAAGCAGTTGGCAAGCAGCTAACGCCTAATCTAGAATCTAAAGCTGGAACGCCAAGGTATGGTTAAATCTTACAACCAAACTTCTCTCGAAATCTTACTTCTCCGCCAGAAAGTGCTAAGTCTGACGTCGATTGCCGCATCCCAGAGAGGCCAAAGCTGACGCCGATTACTGCATGCAGAGGACAAATTAGATCTCATTGGGACAGTGGGATAGTTAGACGCCTACGCATCTTCGTTGAGTTGCTTGAAGAGTAAGGTCTCCTCGAATATGTACTTCTTGAGAGTCTCCTTGGGCAGATCGTCCAGCTCCATCGCGAATCGGAACGGCTCTTCTGCGACCGGCTGTAAGGGAAAAACAGTCTTATATACAAAGCCTTGGGTTTACTTTTGAGTTATAAAAGGGAACAAATAAAATGATCACCTAAATAACTTTTGATATCATCAAATTTTCGAACCCTAAAATAAGGTTGACCCCTCAAAAAAATTTATCGATCAGCAATTCCGAGTCACCAAAAAAATTCTACCTATTTTTGCAGCACTTGCACCTATTTTACTTATTGCGTTCCTATAAATTTATATCGCATCAAAAAAATTGTCAAGTACCACCAAAAACACTAAACTACCACCTAATCTCATGCACCTTTTTTCATTAGAATTACATCCAAATATTATATACATCGCATGCTACATTTTAGTAAACAGTTACAAATTGATTGTTTTTAGCAATATAAATATTTCAGTTATTTCCAAAATGTTATAAATTAGAAAGTAAAATTTAAAATTAATTTAAAAAGCAAGGCGCAATGTGGCTGTGTGAAATAATAACACTTATACTGCTATCTCACTCAATCAAATACAAAGAATTGTCTGAAGCATAAAACCTATTGATATGTCGTTAGAGTGAAGGGTACCTATTGCTGTTTCATTCTAACTACCTATTGCTGATGGTTTACAAACTGCAAGAAGTTTTTTTTTTTTTAATACGTTGACGTGAGCGCGTTTGATTGAAACCTTTTATTTGAAAATGAGTTTTGTTGATTTATTAAATTGTTAGTTTGTTATGAAAATGGATAAAGGTCCTCAAATGAGTTTACTTTATTAATATAGATAGACTTTCATGGAAAAATTAAAGGAAGTTAATAGGTAGAAATAGGTATAGGTAGGTTTAGGTTATGTTAGTTTTGCATCGGCCCGAAGGGCCAAAACAACTCAAAATAGGAGCTCCGCGCCAGCGGAGATCCGTCAATACTGTTCCAATCTCCACTAGTTTGAAATTAAAATAGCTATTTTTATTTCAAACTTCAACTTCTTAAAATCATTTAGCGCTGTCTTGCTCGCACGCGGTGCGAGGTGCGAGCGAGACGGACCGTATGGAAAACCGCATCAGTGTGCTAGCAATGAGGTTAGACTAGATTGGAACTGCTTTGCGCGTCGGACATTAAAAAACAATTGCCGCGTGAAATTTGGTGATCATGTAGTATTTCTGGGTATCGAATGAATTATTTTGGTGTAAATAATTTTAATAGGATTACGAGCCCTGTAATATTTGGATGTAAATTATATGAAATTTGGTGTTTGAAATTAGGTGATCATTAAGTATTTTTGGGTAGTGACTAATTTATTTGGTAACAATTTAATTTAATAGGTTATCGATATGTTACTTCTTTGAGTTGCACTTTATATTTAAAAGGAGTTGAAAATTTGGTGCGAATCTAGGATTTTTGGTAATCAATGTAATTTTTTAGAGCATCATTCGGCAACTAATTTGGTGGTTCGTTAAATGCTACCCGTTATAAAATAGGAAGTGCATTCAAGATTGACTTTGTATTTTAAGGACAATGTGCACACAAAACACAGTACCGATATAGTGAAAATACCTTTTCCACGGGCCAGGTGATATTCAATCATTTGGCAGTTTCATAAAGACAGGGAAAAACTTTTCTCACTTTATCTGTTCATCGGAAATCGTTCATCAGCTTCCCTTGTTTTTAAATAAACAGCCATTAGCTAATAACAACCTTGTTTGCTGAAATTGAAGGCGCCTGGCCCTAAGGGATTGCGTTGCCAATTTAATTTCCGAGCTGAATGCCGCTAGGGGCGTTAGGTCACCTGCTATGTTGGTTATTCCCCGCAATTTTAATTTATATATTTATTTGCGAACGAATAATTAAGGTTCCGTGTTTAGGGCGCTAATGGCTCACAATTAAGTTAACGACGCGTCGCCAAGTTGGAGGAAAAGGACATATTGGACTTGCACGTGTTACACCAGGAAAATATAAAGATTTAAATACCTACCTATTACTTGTACAACACCGAAACTTTAAGAATAGCAAGGCTAATGATTTCATTAGACTGCAAACTATTTTTGCGGGTTTGATTAGGTGTAATTAACAAGAGTGTTATGATTCGCGTATGAAAATGAAATGTAAACATAGCAATTATTGGTTTCATATAAAATGGACGTAATAATTTCACTCGGTTTTGGGATTATTTTTTCTGTAAGTCAATTCAGCCTAAGAAAATCCCTACATAAATAATTTAATACAAAATGTTAGCAAGTTAGTAATACTATCCTGAAAAGAAAACCTGCAGTTTAGATACTTTGGAAAAACGACAAAGATTTATGTTGTGTACTCGAAGACACTAAAATAGGCAACGAATCATGGTAGCAGGTATGTTATAAAAAACTTGACTTTGGCATTAGGTATTTACCTATCTTTTTTAACACGCTTTTATTAGGTCGACCTGTATGTAACTATGTAATGGAATCTAAAGTAACTAATTTAACCATCTTCCAAGAATCGTAGCGTCATGAAAATTGACAGCTGTATGTAGTTCTGATGACAATACAATAATATGGTGCTGTCGAAGTGATCTGATGATGGAGCCGGAAGATATGAACTGGAACTTCATGATGGAACATCGTATCATAGCTGTGTTTGGATTTGTTAGAAAATTCTTGTAATGAACTTTGACCACGATTAGGTTTCAAGGTCTGATGATGAAGCCGGAAGATAGGCACTGGCATTCCATGATGGAATATCGTATCATAGTCGTGTTTGCACTTTTGAGAAAGGTCACGTAATGGACTTTGAACACGATCAGGTTTCAATTAACACGCAAAGCGTGTTTTCTAGTATTTTTAAACTATTATTTATGACTTCCTTCAAACATGACAATCCTCATAAATTAGTCGATAGTACAAGGAAGATAATATTAGGAATTCTGTAAATGTACAAAATACCACTATATTCCGTAGCCTATCATTTTATATTTTCCAACTACATTAGGTGTATGTTCAACAGTTCTTTCTTCTATTCACTGTTGAGTTATGCTTGTATTTATTACACGTTTACTCGATTTTACAAGTATAACTAAACTATTTTTTGTTAGTGTGTAGATTCTAGGCTTTATAAATATATTTTACTTTGCTGACCCGGTTTTCCTGGTATATAAATAGATTAAATGGCTAATTGGTTACATCATAATATCCCATATACGTAGTAATTTTAAGGTAAACAAACAATCACGAACCGAAGTCCTCGAGATAATATTGCTACCTATAGTTATTAACCGAGTATCCGTGGTTTGAGCGCAGCCCGCTACGGATGACAACTAGTGAAGCATTTCCCCCAAGTCCTCGTAGTGAGTTACCAACGCAACTACCTAGTTTCATAAAGAACATGGTGGTAATAGTAGTTCATGAAACTGTTACGACAACTACTGATGTCCAGCTGCATGGATACATTACTTTATCTTTACACAAATATTGGAGGTAAGTATGTACTCTAAGATGGGTTCAGAAGCCGAATGAAATCACCTGCATTGCTATACTGCGTGTCATCCACGACGACGCGCCCCTCGACAGCGAATCTCATACTAATCTATGCGCAATTGTACGGATTGGGCTGTGGAGGGGTGCGCCTTCGTGGATGGCACGCACTAAACCAGTTATACCTGTGACATATCTAAAGGTGCTCAAGTCAACAAACCTCATCGTTAGGGTCGTAGTACTGCTCCAAGTAGGGATGCGCCAGTGCCTCCTCGACGGTGATCCGCCGGTGGGGGTTGAAGGTGAGCATGCGATGCAGCAAGTCGAGCGCACGCGCGTCCGCGCCAGGAAACAGCTCCACCCACGGTACGCGCGGCTTGAACGGCAGTGACTCCAGGTAGCCGCGGGCCTGCGAGAATTGGGTAGATGGCTCATGTTACAATGCTAAGGTTTGGAATTTCCTGCCGGCATCTGTATTTCCGTGTTCATATAACCTGGACCTATTTAAGACACGAATTAATAGGTATTTTCTGGGTAGGCGTGTAGACTTGGTCTAGAATAGGTCTACGGTCTCCCCCGCCTGTCGTAAAAGGCGACTAAAGGGGGTCATCGGGGTTGTAAGTGCTTAATGCGGTGGGGGGCGCAGCACTTACTTATCAGGCCCAGGGAGGGTGGCCCAAGGCAAAAGGCGGAAAAGCGCGAGGGGGGCTCCAGTGCGTTCAGTATGAGATCCCGGAGTCCTCCGCATGAGAGCGCAGATGGCGGTCGCCGTGGAGTTTTTAGTGGCTAGAAATACCACATAACCCAGGCATCCCCCCATGCCTGGGTACCTGGTTCGCAGGTTTTCTCCACGTATAAAAAAAAGGTTATTTTCTGGGTGAGCTGGCTTCACCGTCGGCCTCATCTTTGCCCCCTGGCTAGATGCTGTCCAAGACCAAAGCCAGGGGGCAAAGATGAGGTTTGAATCGTTTATTTTGTCTTAAGAACTTGAAGAGCAAGTGAGAAAGCAATATAGCCCCGAGTCCTATTCTAAATGCTTACGGGCTGTACTTACTACCTCAATAGAAATGATGACACTATAAAAGAAACTCGATAAATACAAATGTTCTACATAAAAGGCTCAAATTCTCAATCAAATGGCGAAAAACGTAATTCAAAAAAATAAATAATTACTTGCGTAATTGTTACGTAATTATAAGTCTTCAAAGTGTTATGAGTGGGTATTTTCTGTCGCTTTTCCGCAAAACGCACCTTTGTATTGAATGATCGTCATTTACTGTGGCGCTACTCAACAGTGACGTCACTGTTGAGTAGCACTTTCTCTCTCTAACTACGAACATTCTAACCGTTGTGGCTTGTTATTTTTTGAGATATTTGAATAGGATTTTCACTATATGGCATAGTTTTATGTCTTCTTTCTATTGAAGTAATAATTTTTTTAGTCAACATCCCTATTCTTCGGTTTAGCTAGCCGAGTGGAGCCCGCAATCCTCCCGATTGCAACCAGGATAACGCTAAGATGAGGCAGAAACGGGAGGCCAGGGCGCTCCGTCGATGTGAGAATTACGTATGTGCATTTTTTGTAGCGTCTGGGGATCCCTATCTAAAGCACTGGTCCCACCGCCGGCGACCAGCGAGTACTCTTATAGTAATTCTACTCGTTATCTCGCTCAAGCGAGTAGAATTATTACCTACCCAGTGGAGCAGTGCCTAACTTATAATCGCATTAAAAGTAATGAAGGCGGAACGAACGGGGCGGAAGGCTTTGCAAATCAAATTGATTCTAAAGGCACTGGCTGATATATATCTACACGAAAGGTTGGCCAGTTAGCCTTAATAAAACCATGTCTATAGAAGTGCAATCGCAAACAGATTAACCAACTACAGTGCAATAAAACTTTGATCCTGTTTAAGAATTCATATATTCATGGCGGATCAGGTACCCATTGGTTATTTATGTATCCAGAGCACACCCTTTCTGTATGTTTGTATAAACACACTACATTTGTACTTTACAGTTGCAATATTATTACTGGCAGTTTGGTTACGTGCTCTAATTTTAGTAAAATCACGGCCGGATTTCAGGGGATTGGTTTTTAATCCATTAAGCTTCGATCCTGAAATAACATGTTACAAAAATATCCTATTTTGCGTGACATGTGTGCTTAATTGGTACAAAATTTATAATTCGTCAATCAATTTAGATTCAAATTGGGTAACCTTTTGACTTTGTTCAATTCACTAAGCCGTCCGCTACCGGTGACTGTGATCCCCGGCCGGATAACAAAAGAATGTTATGTTTTGTTTTTTTTTTTTCGTTGGGAGAGGGCGGGTAATGGGGTGGTTTAGTTTTTTTAACTAATTTTAAGGAGCTTGGTCGTTGAAGGAGAATTTCGCTCCCGTTTCGTATGTTGATGGCTCTGTATGGCTCTTTAAGTACAATAAATGGGTGTTTATTTTCATTGCTACTACCTATTCTGCCACGTAAGCCAGTAGACCTGCCCATGAGTTCATTAGAGAAAATAACTGTAATGTCAACTGACATGCTTTGCTACGAATGACAGATAAATATAAGGTACAAATAAACACAAGTGTTGAAATCCGCCTACAAGCATTACTTTTGCAAAACTAGCACGAGTAAAAAATAGACGATATGAAAATCTACCCTTTCTGCAGAACTCCAAAAAGGTATCTTGTCTCACATTAACTTGACTAAACCGATGTCTACCCGCCGCTTTATACCGAAAATCAATGTATTATGTAATAATGGATGTGGCGTGTATATACAAAAAGGCATACAGCCGCAACATAAATCATTGAGGAATGTGACGCCATCGGCAGCGCCATGCTCCTGATTGATGAGAAACGCAATACACCCTTTTGGGAAGTAATTTGCTAGCTACCGCGTATGAAACAAACGATGGGTGCCATCGCACCTGAACAATGAAGGTCGGAAGATCTTAGCTTATATGTCGAGGTGACGTCACACGCAATGAGAATAAGAATATTTTAAATATGACTGCATGCAGTTGTCATGTTCGTAATATTCGTGTAGTTAAGAGGCTGACAAGACCTAAAAAAAGTTCCGCTCTAACACGCGTGAGTTTCCAATTAACCATCCCGCCCTTTACGGAAGCTCTGCGCGTAGAATAACATATAAATACTATAATCATATTAAAATAAAAAAGTGTGGATTATTTGTGAAATATGACTCGTTGGCGGTTTAGATAGGAATATGTTGACTTCATGTTTTTAATTACAGACCCATACGTAATAAAAATAAAGACATAGAACCGTTTAATGATGATTTTAAGACCAATCATTGCAATTATTTTTTATCGAGCCAATTTCGTCCAATTATGTATCGAGTCCGTTCACGGTCTTTGAAATATGATGTTTTTTTGATGTGTTTTGATAGAACTAATAGTTTTTCTTAAAAAACTGCTTAAATAACATCAATTTCAACAAAATTAGGTCATGTCAGCCTCTTAACTTAACACCACGTTTCTGGCGCCGTGAATACAAATGAAGATACACAGACCAATGTGATTCCGCCGGTAGTTACGAGCCTACTGCTCAAAATGATCGAGAAAAGTTCTTATTGCCTCATAATAAATAGAATTATTTGTTCTAGAAATACGTAAAAATAAAACTACCGGCTGCATTCTGAAGGAGCTAGGGCCCGCTTGCTACTTAATTTCAATGATCGTCGTAAGCACTTGTGGCTGCGGAGGCGACTTCCTGACCTTCAATGCTAGAGAAGGAACTAGTCCTTAATAGGCTTTGTAAAGTCAGCGAAAAACTTAGTTCTTATAAGTTGGGAAGGCTTCTAGCTCAGCTGAGCTTTCCAAAGAACGGAAGCTCACTCAAAGCTGGCTCTTTATTACCTAAATGTAGTACGAAACGACGCCAGAATTATAACGTAACAAAACTGGCTCACATATATATTTCTCTATAAGAGAAACATTTTCATTAATCTGTATCGTATCAGCGGGTATCGATTGTTATCGAAGTTAGATTTTCAATTAGCGGAAGGTCACAGCGGCACAATCTGGCGCATTCGTGTGGCATTGCAATTTGATTTCTGTTTTTCGCGCGCTCATTCTGACAGCTTAGCTTGCTGCGCTTATAAATGAGCGAAACGCATTGAAATCAAACTGGAATGGGAAATGAATGCGTAAAATTGCGCCCCTGGATACCGCAGATTAATCCATCAAACCGCTAATCGGTCAGCGTGAGCTATTGCCCGGCAACCGCTGGAAATAGGACTAGCCGCGCACAAATCAGATAAGAGCTTACTGCAAAAGGCACTTGTGACCTTTGCAGTTATATTTTGTATTCGAGTAAGTGCTGTAAGGTCGTAATCGCCATCCGACCAATCGTTGCTACCGATTGATAACGATTTAATGTCGTTAGTAAAGTTTCTCTTCAAGTTGGAGACGTGTGATCTTGACGGGGAAACTGACGCAAACTTGTTAAACTTCGTAAAATGATCGATCAGCTATTTCTCAGAACTTATAAATGTACTAATTTGTTACTTAAAATTAGGATCGGGTCTATTCTAATAGTATTAAGGAATTACTATTGTCTACATGGTCACCACTCTATCCATCCAGGTCTAACGCGCTGGGTTAACCGTAGCCGTATCGTACGTTCGGCTAAGAAAGTGACTGCCACTTTTCGATATTGAAAGCATTATTAATTATAAATAATAAATATTATTACTTCATTCGCAAGTTTGAGATTTTAATGAGACTTAAGTAAAGCCTTTTTAACCGACCTCAAAATTAATTGACCGAGTGAAACGAAGGTCTCTGTTTTAGCTTCAACAAAAATGCTTTTGTATGTACGGATTTCCGGATGTTCTCCTCTACAGGTCGCATTTCTCAACCGATTCTCGTGAAATTATGTGAGCGGTTCGATATCTTACATAGTTTTAGGACATAAAAAAACACTCACAAGGTCTACAGCTGACAGAGCCACTAGTTAATATTTTAATACCGATTGCTATATGACAATTTTAATCAAATTTCGCAAAGATGAAACACCGATGTCGGGGTTTAAACTGGTAGGTACAAATACCAGTCGGCTTTTGATGAAATCCGTATTCAAGAGAATTATCGTGATTACATCCAAAGAAGGTTTAATTAAAGTACGAGTAGGTGGATGTAATTATGATTATTATGAATCTTAAATTGAATACTGGCAAGGTTATATACCTACCTTTATAAATTTTCTTGAGTTCTGCCTATCTCTTCCATTTTGTGTACACAGTGCGTGAGTTGCATAGATACTCGTATGTATTATTTTGTTTATTGTAAAATGGAAATTTAAGTCTGAAATTTTGCGCTGTTCTTTTCATTCATTAACAGTTTCACGCACATAAAGTTCAGATTCCAATTTTAGAACTTTCACTTTAATTGCCTGTTCGAAGTTCGTTGAACTACAAGAAGCCACTTATCCACATTTCCACGGAAAACGGAATTCAATTAGATACGGAGAGGTACTCAAAAACTTATTCCTATTAAAATTATACGGGCGCTTAATTCCGACAGTTTATTTGTTTTTCATTCGATATGTGTTCTTCGGGAATGTTTGGGTTGGGATTGAAAAATCGGCCTCAAGTGATTGAGGCCGATTTTTCAATCCCCAGGTTAAATTATCCGTCGGTTAAAATTATGACTGTCTCTTTCTGAAGTGAAACAAAGAAATAGCGAGCTAACATTTATCTGACAGATACTTTTATCATTAAAATGGGCCCTTAATTTTTTTTAGGTGAGGCTTATCAAAATTAGAATTAGGACTTCTGACCTTTCTAACACGAGGTGTCAGAGAAAGACGGAAGACCGTATCAGCCTCGCACATTATAATAAGCTAATTATTTTAGCGTACATCTCTTACTAATATGTTGTCACTGGTTATGTGGTTGCCTGGTTTAGTTCTCTCCGCTACCCAAACGTTGTCTACCTCTGCTTATATCTTGCTATGTTATGTTCTAAACTGTTTTGTATTTATATTGACGTGTGCCATAAAGAGTATTTGTAATCGTATCGTGTCAAAGAATAGTACAGTCAAGGGCTATGTATACATTTTTGGACCTTATTTCAATGGAGTAAGGTGAAAAATTTTATACATATTGGTGCCCTTGACTGTACATTACTTACCAAGGGCGGTAAAACAAAGAGTGTCTCAGATAGCAGGTATTTGACGCCCGAGCCGAGGGCAAGGGCGATAAATAATCGAGCAGAGGGTCTCTGTATTACCGCCCGTGGGAAGTAAAAATTTTTTTTTTAAGTAAAAAAAAATATCTCACCAAGTGGGCGCGAGGCGTGCGGTAATTATCACTTTATGGCCAAGTGTGACATAAAGAGTAATATCTGGGCGGCCGAGCTTTGCTCAGCGATTTCCCGGGCATGAGACCTACCTAGATTGCTCGTCCCCGAAAACCCCCACATACCAAATTTCATCAAAATCTTTAGAGCCGTTACCGAGATACCCGAAATAAATAAATAAATACATATAGATATATAGAATAATTGCTCGTTTAAAGATATAAGATTTGTATAGTCAAAAAAATAATGGTTTTTTTTTCTTTCTTTTGTGAAAAGTATGGCACCGTCAACCGTCACTTTACTCACTTTCTCGTTGATGATGCAGTCGAGATCCTCCTGGCTGGGCGAGCCCAACACACCCAGGATGTGGTTCAGCTGGTCCAGGTAGTGTTTGCCCGGGAAGATGGGCCGGTTGGACAACATCTCCGCCAGGATGCAGCCCACAGACCAGATGTCTATGGATTTGGTGTAGCCCTGGGAAAAAAAAACGATTGTAAAGCCGGCTACTCACGAACTTCCCCAAATTGCCCCGATTTCGAAATATATAAATAGGTACTAGTCTTTGCCCTTTTTTAGAATTCATTGCTACGATTTTATTTCAGGCGCTTATATAATTATCATCATTCATACATATCATCTTTCATACAATCCTCCACCCCCTTAAGGGATGATTATACCAGGACAAATCACAAAAGGTATCCTATGATCTACATACTACTATCTCCATACTAATCTTTCAGCGTGAAGAGGTAACAGAGAAAGTCACGCTTTCGCATAGCTAATATTAGTATGGATTGCCCCTCAGCAAGTCTATGAGCACAGAATAAGTAATAGTACAAGTAGAGAAGCTTCACTTTCTAACAAAAACGGCGTTTAGGCATAAAAAACATGCCTACTCTGTGGATCTCTGTCTATCGTATAACTTGTATTCATTCACACGCGGCACGTGTAGCGCTAGGGCTGTCAGGTACTTAAATAAAATTATCGGCTCATCGCTCGTCGCGTTATAGTTTGCGGCGGCAGCGGTAACGTGCATGTAGCTACGCGCTCGCGCGGCGGCGGGCGGCCGGCCCTCGACTGACGGCCGGCCCCGGGCCGAGCGAGCGGTAGGCATTTAAAGCGCCGCGCGCCACCCACTGCAAGCCCCTTGCTATGAGTAGCCGATTCTACGACTATACTCTTAACACTGTCGTTGACAAGCTTTTCGTAGTGCGACCCACTTTCCTCTAAATACGGGGAAACGCATGGTATCGGCTACGCGTCTACACGGAGAGCGCTCGCTACGCGGGTTCCTGGCAGTGAGTGAGAGGCTTCTGATGTGTCCAGTTATAGACATTTTAACCCTTCTCCAGGCATAGTACGATATAAGACCACATGCGTGTTGTTAAATTTTCAACTTTAATACCCAAAGTTAAGGTTTTAATCGAATTGAATTTCGGTGAAAAGTTACTTGCGCTTAAACACTTCGCTACCAAGCTTTTCGTAGCGCTACGCAATTTCCTCTACATACCGAGACACGCATGGTATCGGCTACGCGTCTACAAGCAGAGCGCCCGCTAGGCGGATTCCTGGCAGTGAATGTGTTAAATTACTTTCCAATTGCGCTTAAATTTGAAAATATATTTTGTTTTTCGCAAAACCACGTAGGTTGGTGCAACATACTCAATGTCAACCTTATTGTAGCGACACGTGCTTACCCCCTTATTCCATCAAACCTATTTTAGTTAACTAGTCGTTAAAGTTCGTTTCCCCTTATCTGTCAGTTCGAAAATTTACGTTTGTGAGAAAGGGACAAAAACATTTTAGTTAGCACAGGTTCGTTAAGTTTTATGAATAAGGGGGTTAGTTGTTATCCGTTACCGTGTCTTTACGCCTTGTAGTACAAGCTTACGAACAAGCACCGATGCGGGTTGTCGACGTTGAGTTTAGGCCGAAGAATTTATCTCGCCTTAAAAGCTGAATGTAAAATAGTTTGCTATATAACCCAAATAAGTTAGCATTGTAGGAGCACTGCCAACTATTCATCGGTGTTCGAGGCAGCTTGAGATGATTATAAGGATTGTAGCTTGGGTCATTAAATGAACGAAACATTATCACTTACAGGCTGATTCACATCGACTAATATAATATCGACGTTTCCCAAAACGTATCATTCCACAATTTCAGTCAACGGTAATCTATACATATAATAAAGCAGAAGAGGGTCGAAAATCTGTACATTGAAGATATTAGTAAAAAAATCGATGGAGGGGTCTAAGAATCGATAACAGAACACGTTTCAACTGTTTTTAGAATTCGTGTCTGTTTGTCTGTTTGTCTGTTTGTCTGTTTGTCTGTCTGTTTATATGTCTAACTATCACGCGAAAACTAGCGAATGGATTTTAATACGGCCTTCACTAATATGTTTATTGGATCTTCGGCCAGGTTATAGGCTATAAAAATCATATAGGTTTGGGATGAAAGGGGGTGAAAAGAGGGGTTAAACTTTGTATGAGAAGTCTTTCAGTTCATGATTTATAGGCTTGAAAATTGGTAAGTATATACATGGACGCAAAGTAAATAGAACCCCATTCAAACATTTTATAATAAACAGATAGTATTTGAAAAAATGGGGGGTGAAATAACAATACATCTGCCTCTCAGGGCTAAAGACAAAAATACAAAAGTCCCTCAAACCATATTAACTGTTTGAAATTAGAGATCTAATTATGTTGGTCAGTCAGTCTCTATCAATATTCACAAACCTTACTACGAAACCTCGGTTTTTTTTGTCTTCGATGGAGGGTACCTACGCAGAGCGGCAGGCTCTCGGTTGCACGGTAGCACTTGCGACATGTACCTATATATTAGGTATGTGCATTTTTGTATAAAATATTGTTTTTTGAGGTGCTCATTACAATCCAATGATATCCATTTTCAAATCGAAGATGGCGGACATTTACTTATTTACTTTTCTTAATAATCGATATGGGTGTCATTGAGGTTCTTCGAGGTGCCGATTAGTTGCGTTTTCCGTCAGCAAAATGTATAAAATACGTTCAGCGCGTAACAGACATAAATTTAGGGTATATTGGTATTCGTTAGTAAAATATACCTACGTAACAATAAACATCAAGTATGACCAAATTCGAAAGTTATAGGTGGATAGGAAGCAAAAAAAAACACAATTCTCAGAAAATCACATACCTCTTAGAAGCAACCAGGGTGGGTGCGCTATCAACCTAGGCCCCTACTCCATCTTCGAAAGTGAAAGAACAGACCAAAGTAGGTATTCAGTTATACCTATGTTTTACAAGAAGGCACTTTGAACTTTGAAAGGTATTCCACTAATTTATGAACAAAAAAATATCTATCCAACCACCTCTTTACAAAGCCGTTTGATAGGTCAACAATTTCTTTTTGTTCAATCATCTACATTGCTTGATGCGTATTAAGTATTTTCCGTACCTGCATCATAATGTTCGAATCATTTCGCACTCGCTTTTTTATCTACATTACTTGACGCGTAGGAATTATTTTCCGCACCTGCATCATAATGTTCAAAAACGTTAGCGCGCGCTACGCTCGCTTTTTCATCTACATTACTTGATGCGTTTGAAGTCTTTTCCGCACCTGCATCATAATGTTTGTAAAAATTTCGCGCTCGCTACGCTCGCGTTTTCATCTGCATGACTTGATGCGTATGAATTATTTTCCACACCGGCATCATAATGTTCGAAATATTTCGCGCTCGCTACGCTCGCGTTTTCATACACATTACTTGATGAGTATGAAGTATTTTCCGCACCTGCATCATAATGTTCGAAAAATTTCGCGCTCGCTGCGCTCGCGTTTTTTTCTACATTACTTAATGAGCATTTTCCGCACCTACATCATAATGTTCGAAAATTTTCGCGCGCCGTACGCTCGCGTTTTCATCTACATTATAGTTGATGCGTATGAAGTCTTTTCCGCACCTGCATCAGAATGTTCGAATCATTTCGCGCTCGCTGCGCTCGCGTTTTCATATACATTACTTAATGAGTGTGAAGTATTTTCCGCACCTGCATAATAATGTTCGAAAAATTTCGCGCTCGCTGCGCTCGCGTTTTCATCTACATCACTTGATGAGTATTTTACGCATATACGAGTACATCATAAAGTTCGATAATTTTCGCGCGCCCTACACTCGCGTTTTTATCTACATTATAGTTGATGCGTATGAAATATTTTCCGCACCTGCATCATAATGTTCGAAACAGTTCGCGCTCGCTGCGCTCGCGTTTTCATACACATTACTTGATGAGTATGAAGTATTTTCCTAACCTGCATCATAATGTTCGAATCATTTCGCACTCGCTTTTTTATCTACATTACTTGACGCGTAGGGATTATTTTCCGCACCTTAATCATAATGTTCAAAAACGTTAGCGCGCGCTACGCTCGCTTTTTCATCTACATTACTTGATGCGTTTGAAGTCTTTTCCGCACCTGCATCATAATGTTTGTAAAAATTTCGCGTTCGCTACGCTCGCGTTTTCATCTGCATGACTTGATGCGTATGAATTATTTTCCGCACCGGCATCATAATGTTTGAAATATTTCGCGCTCGCTACGCTCGCGTTTTCATACACATTACTTGATGAGTATGAAGTATTTTCCGCACCTGCATCATAATGTTCGAAAAATTTCGCGCTCGCTGCGCTCGCGTTTTCTTCTACATTACTTGATGAGCATTTTCCGCACCTACATCATAATGTTCGAAAATTTTCGCGCGACGTACGCTCGCGTTTTCATCTACATTATAGTTGATGCGTATGAAGTATTTTCGGCACCTGCATCAGAATGTTCGAAAAATTTCGCGCTCGCTACGCTCGCGTTTTCGTCTACATTACTTGATGAGTATTTTCCGCACCTACGTCATAATGTTCGATAATTTTCGCGCGCCCTACGCTCGCGTTTTCATCTACATTATAGTTGATGCGTATGAAGTATTTTCATCACCTGCATCAAAACATTTCGCGCTCACTACGCTCGCGATTTTCTTCATTTCTTGATGCGTATGAAGTATTTTCCGCACCTGCATATTAATGTTCAAAAATTTCGCGCTAGCTGCGCTCGCGTTTTCAACTACATTACTTGATGAGTATAAAGTATTTTCCGCACCTACATCATAATGTTCGAAAATTTTCGCGCGCCCTACGCTCACATTTTCACATTGTTTTCAGATACATTAGTTGATGCGTGTGAAATCTTTTCCGTGCCTGCATCATAATGTTCGAAACATTTCGCACTCACTACGCTCGCGTTTTTATCTTCATTACTTGATGCGTATGAAGTATGCATCACAATGTTTTTTATTTTATTTTGCGCTCGCTACGCTCGCGTTTTCATCTACATTACTTGGTGCGTATGAAGTCTTTTGTACACCTGCATCATAATGTTCGAAACATTTCGCGCTCGCTGCGCTCGCGTTTTCATCTACACTATTTGATGCGTATGAAGCATTTTCCGCCCCTGCATCGTAATGTTTGAAAGAATTCGCGCTCGCTGCGCTCGCGTTTTCATCTTCATTACTTGATGCGTATGAAGTATTTTCCATACCCGACCCGTATCAGAATATCCGAAACATTTCATCTACTTCCTTCTTAATATATATTTTGTCCTCTGTCATGTGTTTCATGTGGGCGCATTGAGCCGGCGTGCGCAATGTTTGGCGAGACAGCCCGGCGAAATACAGTGTAGAAGTTGATATGGATATTCACGCGAATGAAGTCGCGGGCAAAAGCTTAGATAAATAAATTTAAATCATAAAAAATCCTCTCCCTGTGATCCTGATCTGTGTCTTTAATTGAGGATTGAGGTGTGCAATAAAGAGTAGGTATTTGTTGTTGTTTGTTGTTGTTTAAAACTGGACTACCCGTGCGAAACCGGGGCGGGGTATACATGCGAAAGTAACTCTGTCTGCCTGTTTCCCCTTAAAATGCCCAACCGATTTCGATGAAATTTGGTATGGATATAGTTTGAGTCCTAGGGAAGGACATAGGATACTTTTATCCCGGAAATCATCCCTTAACGGGGTTTAAGTTAGAATGGAAGAGAGATAACTAGGTAAGTGCAAGAAATAGAAGAATGAAATAACATTCTAACGCGATGACGCGAGTTCTACGCAGACGAAGTCGCGGGCAAAAGCTATACATATAATAAAGCAGAAGAGGGTCGAAAATCTGTACATTGAAGATATTAGTAAAAAAATCGATGGAGGGGTCTAAGAATCGATAACAGAACACGTTTCAACTGTTTTTAGAATTCGTGTCTGTTTGTCTGTTTGTCTGTCTGTTTATTTGTCTAACTATCACGCGAAAACTAGCGAATGGATTTTAATACAGCCTTTACTAATATGTTTATTGGATCTTCGGCCAGGTTATAGGCTATAAAAATCATACAGGTTAGGGATGAAAGGGGGTGAAAAGAGGGGTTAAACTTTGTATGAGAAGTCTTTCAGTTCATGATTTACAGGCTTGAAACTTGGTAAGTATATACACGGACGCAAAGTAAATAGAACCTCATTCAAACATTGTATAATAAACAGATAGTATTTGAAAAAATGGGGGTGAAAAACAATACCTGCCTCTCAAGGCTATAGACAAAAATACAAAAGTCCCTCAAACCATATTAACTGTTTGAAATGAGAGATCTAATTATGTTGGTCAGTCAGTCGCTATCAATATTCACAAACCTTACTACGCAACCTCGGTTTTTTTTTGTTTTCGATGGAGGGTACCTACGCAGAGCGGCGGGCTCTCGGTTGCATGGTAGCACTTGCGACATGTACCTATATATTAGGTATGCGTATTTTTGTATAAAATATTGTTTTTTGAGGTGCTCATTACAAGAATGATACTTATCCATTTTCAAATCGAAGATGGCGGACATTTACTTATTTACTTTTGTTAATAATCGATATGGGTGTCATCTTTGAGGTTCTTCGAGGTGCCGATTAGTTGCGTTTTCCGTCAGCAAAATGTATAAAATACGTTCAGCGCGTAACAGACATAAATTTAGGGTATATTGGTATTCGTTATTAAAACATACATACCTACGTAATAATAAACATCAAGTATGACCAAATTCGAAACTCACAGGCGGATTGGAAGCAAAAAAACCGGCCAAGTGCGAGTCGGACTTCGCACATTTAGGGTTCCGAACCGACCGCAAAGTTAAGTTGGTTTTTATAGGAAAAATAAGGAAATTTCAAAGATAAAAGTCTAATTTTGTCTAATTAGTATTTGTTGGTAAAATATACGTAATAACAATCATTATTACCAAATTTTAAGTTTATAGGTATTTGGGAAGTTAAAAAATTCACCGGAACAAAATTTCGTAAATAAGCTGACTTTGGTGGATTCTCATTCCTTTGTTTTCCAATATTATTTTCAATAAAAAATATAGTAAGTATCTCCTCAATGAGCTCTAAACAACGATACCCCACTCGATAGGGTAGGATAAAAAAAATTTTTCGCGCCCCCCTTTAGCTGTATGGGAACATTTTAAAATAATTTGTGACTTTGTTTTGTGTATGGCTTCGGGCCAACAAGATGCTTATACTGTGTAAATTTGAAAACTGTAGCTCCAACAGTTTGGCTGTAAAACCTGTGTGACAGACGATGGACAGACATCTGGGCGTCACCAGTAGTGTTCCGTTTGGACCCTTCGGGTTTGGAACCCTAAAAACAACTCTCGGAAGCAACCAGGGTGGCTGCGCTATCAACCTAGGCCTCTACTCCTTCTTCGAAAGTGAAAGCACAGACCAAAGTAGGTATTCAGTTATACCTATGTTTTACAATAAAGCACTTTGAACTTTGAAAGGTATTCCAATAATTTATGAACAAAAAAATATATATTCAACTACCTCTTTACAAAGCCACTTGATAGGTCAACAATTTTATTTTGTTCAATATTTCGCGCTCGCTGCGCTCGCGTTTTCATCTACATTGCTTGGTGCGTATGAAGTATTTTCCGTACCTGCATCATAATGTTCGAATAATTTCGCACTCGCTTTTTTATCTACATTACTTGACGCGTAGGAATTATTTTCCGTAACTGCATCCGCGCCGTACGCTCGCGTTTTCATCTACATTATAGTTAGATAATGCGAATGATGTCTTTTCCGCACCTGCATCAGAATGTTCGAATCATTTCGCACTCGCTGCGCTCGCGTTTTCATCTACATTACTTGATGAGTATTTTCCGCACCTACATCATAATGTTCGTAATTTTCGCGCGCCCTACGCTCGCGTTTTCATCTGCATTATAGTTGATGCTTATGAAGTCTTTTCCGCACCTGCATCATAATGTTCGAAACATTTCGCTCTCACTACGCACGCGTTTTCATCTACGTAACTTCATGAGTATGAACTATTTTCCGCACCTGCATCCTAATGTTCGTAAAAATTTCGCGTTCGCTACGCTCGCGTTTTCATCTGCATGACTTGATGCGTATGAATTATTTTCCGCACCGGCATCATAATGTTTGAAATATTTCGCGCTCGCTGCGCTCGCGTTTTCATACACATTACTTGATGAGTATGAAGTATTTTCCGCACCTGCATCATAATGTTCGAAAAATTTTGCGCTCGCTGCGTTCGTGTTTTCTTCTACATTACTTGATGAGCATTTTCCGCACCTACATCATAATGTTCGAAAATATTCGCGCACCGTACGCTCGCGTTTTCATCTACATTATAGTTGATGCGTATGAAGTCTTTTCCGCGCCTGCATCAGAATGTTCGAAAAATTTCGCGCTCGCTGCGCTCGCGTTTACATCTACATTACTTGATGAGTATTTTCCACACCTGCATCATAATGTTCGATCCGAATCCGAAAATTTAGTCCTCTGTCATGTTTCATGTGGGCGCATTGAGCCGGCGTGCGCAATGTTTGGCGAGACAACCCGGCGAAATACGGTGTAGAAGTTGATATGGATAATGGATATCCACGCGAATGAAGTCGCGGGCAAAAGCTTAGATAAATAAATTTTAAACTGGACTACCCGTGCGAAACCGGGGCGGGTTATAAATGCGAAAGTAACTCTGTCTGCCTGCTTCCCCTTAAAACGCTCAACCTATTTAGATGAAATTTGGTATGGATATAGTTTGAGTCCTAGGGAAGGACATAGGATACTTTTATCCCGGAAATCATCCCTTAACGGGGTTTTTAAGTTAGAATGGAAGGGAGATAACTAGGTAAGCGCATGAAATAGAAGAATGAAATAACATTCTAAAGCGATGACGCGAGTTCTGCGCAGACGAAGTCGCGGGCAAAAGCTAGTTTTCAATATAATAACAAATTCGAGTAACATTTTTGAAAGCAAGCTTCCTATTTATGAATAAATAGACGAGATCTGCCGTTATACTGTATAGGTGTGCAAGTCTTAGCTATGCATGATCATACCAAATGCATGAATAATTAGCTACTAACACTTTCAATGGCGGGAACCCGCTAGTCGGGTTTCTTGTTTGAAAAAGCTATTGGCTATGCACGTAGTGCTACGATAATGTTAGCATTGAACGAGTTGATAAGGTTTCGCGCTACGTTAAAAAAGCGCCTAAGAAAAAAGCGTCCTTGCGGGATCATGGCACTGAAAATAAGATACGAAAGAAAACTCATATTTGTTTAAGAAACTCGCATACATTACATGTTTGCTTGCAATATTTGCCCCACGTTTGTTCTTATTCTCCGGGGGTGGAATTATTGTGCGGAGAGCGTATCGAATATTTTATTTACTACTGTCTAGCGAAACGTCGCGGGCGGATGGCATCATGGCATTGAATAACCTTCTCGGTAATCTACAGTCTTACTGAACTAGCTGGACATTTTAGATTTTCTCGCTCTGTCATAGTAACATTACATCAGTGTTTCACTGCACTTTAAGCGTAAATAGCTCCCAACCCAAAAACTGCCATAAATGCTAGTATTTGTTCTGAATTATGTAGACATAGAGAGCTCCAATGGGATGAGCATCGTCGAACATTGACACTGAGTTAGCATCGAACAAGCATAAATAAATTGATTGAGGTAACAAAACGCGTAAATTTATCGTAAAATCATAACTAATCACTGAAACATCGGAATAAGCTAAGACTTGGGAGAGCGGCGCATTGATCTGAATCTACTAAAGTAATTAATACTCATTCATCATGCTGAATTTAAGCTTTTAATATCATTTACAACTCGCATTGATCCTGAACCGCCTTTTTATGAACTGCGTTTATATTTATTTATTTGATATTTATTGCGCAAAATAAATGGGTCATTGTCAGTCGGAAAAACAAAAGTTGTCCATTCGGTGGTCAATTGTTAACGGCTGGTGTGCATGTAATTTACGTTTTTATTACATGGATTTATAGACACGGAATTACAGATTATGCGGGTTATCAGATCAATCGAAAATTAAGCTTTGTAGCCCTTAACTTTAGGCATGTCCACCGAAAAGACGCGCACCTAAATCTGACAATGACCCAAATATTATCGTACAAAAGGCGGACTTAATGCCATATGGCGAAGCAGAATGTAATCAAGTGACCAATATCTATTGCTTTAGGACTCTTAGTAAACAGACTACAACTTAGAAAATTGCTCACTTGGAGCTAAAATAGGAACCCAGAAGCTAATCCGCTCAATCTGCAAATCCTTATTTAATTAAAACGTGGAATGCTTGCCTGGCGTTTTTTTTCCAATACCGGGTTATTTCAGAGCTGTAAACCTGGCATTTATTGCAACATTATGAGATTCGCCCTCGACGAATTCTTTATACAGTGTATATTGGTGTCTTTGCTATTGGACACACGCAATCCTAATATCATCAAGGAGTCGATTTATTAAATTTGTTGACCAATATGAAATGACTTCTGAGCTCAATGAAAAATTTATTTTGTGAAGAGCTCAGAAAAAAGTATCCTATCATTAAAATTTATACTTTCAAGATAAGGTTCTGTAACTCCCCAAATTTAGTAACATTTTGAATGCTTGTTACTGAAGTGTACCCAATTTGTGAAATTGTGAATGGGCTCACTTCTATTGCATTACACAGACACCATTACATTACACCGAATAATACATTTATATCATTCCAAAGTTGCAACTGGAGTCACTACGACTACGAGTAATTATGGTAAGTACAACATATAATCGTATGAATATTTTCAACAAAGCTGACAAAGTAACCGGCCCTTGCATATTTTGACAGCAGTTAATATGTTTGTTTCGTTGCACTTTGACGTTTTCGACGCCAATGACGCATATATCCGGCAAGGCGTCCAATGCGACATCAACCTTCATGCATTTTTATAAGGTTCTACTTCGCTTTTGACAAATCATGGCGTGTGAGTTACAGCGTTTGTATTTGATAGGGGGTGTGAGGGCTGCCGGCGTCTGTATTTCCGAGTTCATATCACCTGGACCTCTTTAAGGCACGATCTTCTGGGTGCTTCTGGATCTTTTGCCCCCTCTTCTGGCTGGGTTCGCTTCACCCTCGGCCTCATCTTTGCCCCCTGGCTAGATGCCGGCCAAAAACAATCCCATCTTTAAGAAAAGAAAGGCAATTATTCAGAAGAAACCCACCTTCGAGTTGAGCATGATCTCCGGGGCGCGGTACCAGCGCGTGGCGACGTACTCGGTGAGGAAGCCGGTGTGGTCGTGGTCGGGGTCCGCCACCCGGGCCAGCCCGAAATCGCATATCTGCACATACATATCTAATTACTAAAAAGGTTCAACTCGTTACAGGGCGTTGATTACAAAAAAAGGTGGATAAATGATGTTATTTAATTTGAATTCTACTAATAATTAAATTTGTTTTTAATTTAATTTAAGGTTGTTGTTCCATTTACTACTTAAATTCGTAACGTATGTTATCACAAAATATTGTATTTAATGATATTATTCCATTATATTTAGATGAGCCCATCGCTGGTAAGTTGTTCATAAGGAAGAAAACTCTAAACATTTTGTTTGTGTTGTGTTGTTGATCCAATGTGTTTGTATATAAAACGGTTTTACGTAGATTTTGTAATTATATCTCTTTTATAAACAGTCGACGATTGAACAAATCGAGGAAGGCCATTACGAATTAGTCACGACTTAAAATAATCGCATTAAGTGGAAAGAAGCGTTCGCAGAATCCTAATTTATCCTCCGAGATTAGACTCCACTTGACAAAGCATTTCACTTTATTAAGTGACATCTTCAGTTGTATACCTAGGGGACGTTCACCGCTTTCGTTGAGAAACTTTTCATATCTGCCAACTTTGTTGTCTTCAAATTTTTTTTTTCGGTCGCAGGTTCGAATCCTTCTCGGTGCCTAAGTTTTTCAATTTTTCCTTTATTTCTAAAATTTGTAGTTCGCGTTAGCAGCGTTACTGCTTAATACAAAATTAATTTGTTGTCTTCGTTGGAAACTTGTAGAATATAGTCTTGTCTGGTTGCCGTGTAGCTAAGAAACTTTGTATCTTAAGTGGGTCTAGTCGGAGCGTATGGAATACATAGTTGCATCCTTGCACGATCCTAGATACGAATAGGAATACTAGTTTCATCTAAACAGTTAGAACCAGTAATGAGTTTGAAGTGCAGTTCATATTCCATTACTCATCAAGACCAGATTAGAATACACGAGTGCAATATGCCTTCATTACTTATATATATGTATATAATTATACACTTACTTATTAAATGCATTCGATCACAGTTTTCCTGACTCTATACTCGCAATGCGTATATTGAAATTTAATATCCACCATATCGCGCAACCCAACAAATGTGTAAACAAATGGAGACGCATATACCTATATAATATGAGTGAAATTATTAATTGCAGAATGCAGGCCATGGCTCAACCATCCAACCACTTGAGAAGCTATACTTCCAAAACCGGATAGATCAGTGACAAAAAAGTCAATTGTACTTACCCGGATTTGGAAGTGTATGTACAGACTATATGGTAATTTTGATATTTATTAACTGTATAGTAATTAATAAGTGTTCGTTTGTATTTTTTATTTTATTTTCATCGTACCTTCAGGTCGCAGGTAGTATTGAGTAGCAGGTTGGAGGGCTTGAGGTCCCTGTGAAGTACGTTCGCAGAGTGAATGTACTTCAGCCCTCGTAGAATTTGGTAGAGGAAATAACAGATGTGGTCGTTACTTAATTTCTGCAACAATAAAAAAAATTAAACATCAGACTAATCAAATAAATAAAATAAATAAATAAATATTTGTGGACAATCTTACACAAATCAACCTAGTCCCAAACTAAGCAAAGCTTGTACTATGGGTACTAAGCGACGATATACATACTTATATAGATAAATAAATACTTAAATACATAGAAAACATCCAAGACCCAAGAACAAATATTCGTGCTCATCACACAAATAAATGCCCCGGCCGGGATTCGAACCCGGGACCTCCAGCTTCGTAGGCAGGGTCACTACCAACTAAGCTAAAGCGGTCGTCAATAACTCTATAGATATATAGATCAATCATTAGTTATCTTTTCTGTTTATTTTTTGTTCTTACCTGTGTTTTTAACAATTTGTATAGGTCTGTTTCCATTAAACACTGCACGATGTAGACATCCTTCATTTGATCAATAGAATCCGCCCTTAAAATATCTCGAATGTCGATTATCTGCAAAGAACACCAATTATTAAACACCTGACAACATGAATAAAAATAACTCATTATCTGTCTCGTGTACAGTCAGCATCAAAAGTTGGCAACTTGGCATAAGAAAAAGTCAAAAGATCCAGAGACCAGAGGTCCAGGGGTCAGAGGTGATAATTGCATATGTCAAACTGCTTTTAATGTTGGCTGTACCTTTGGCATTATCGTGCTACACGGTTCGGAATACTACGCGTACCGCGTGCTACGGCCGCGCATTAAATGTCACATTCACTTCGATTATTTTCGTAGCGCTACGCGTGTAGCCGTTATTAGCTTGGCTTTAAAGCGCCCCCTTTAAAGCGGAAACTTGCCACAAAAAGAGAACCCGACTATCGGGTTCTTGGCAACGAATGTGTTAAGTCGTCCTCATCACAGGTGCTCGTATCATACCGTAGCTTGCAGTGCGGTGAATTCTGTATTTACCTACGGAAAATACGTAGTAGCGCTTTGTTCTTATATTTACATACGGTGAAAGAGTCAAACATTTTCTTTTCCCGTAACTTTGCAATCTGCTTGTAATGCATAAAGTTTCTTTACGCGACTCTGAGCATTATTAAACGAGTTCATATGAAAATAGAAGTTGGAAACGCAATTGTGAAATAAGTTATTCTTTCGTTTTAATAAACGAGATCTGCGGTGTAGTATTTGCTCAGCGAGGTCTGGCGAAGCCGTGCAATCGGATTGAGCGATGAAACTGCATGTAGGATTAGAGATGCGCAAAACGTGTCACTGAAGTGAAAGGAGCGATTCATATCTTCATGTCACAAAGATATATATCACTCTTTTCGCTCATTTCGCTCATTTCGCTCAGTCAATCTGTAGCCCATAACAACTCTTGAAATCGCGACATACGAAAGAAATGATGTAATTGAAGGTTACCTCTAACTGCTTTATGAAATATAAAACATATTATCGCACATTTTCCTTCATACAATTATTTTTAATTGTTTATTAGAATTTACTTCAATATTTTGCCGATATTTTTTATTATGCTAAATTTTGTGAAATGGAACGTAGCTGAATCACGCACACAAGTTTAACTGAGCGAAAGGAGCGACTCACACATTTTCAATCTTACGTAAACGTGCATGCGTGAGACGGGCTTATACGTTCGATTCGTGAGTGCGAAGAGCGCAACCTGCTTACACCAGTCAGTTCGGCTCACCGCTCAGCGCTCACCCGCTCAGTTGAGTTGGTGATTGTTACTGATATAGTGAGTTGTTTCATTCTTCAGTGAGCGAGTGAGCGAGTGATATATACGAAAAGATGCAGTTCATTTGAATCACTCCTTCATGAGTTACACATCTCTATGTAGGATCCTGTGAACGATATTTAAATTGCACTTGGGAGCCTTTGGAGCGATATTACGTCCCTTGGCGACATAAATCGTTACGAACGCTCGTTATTGGGTATTAAACTAGCGAGTAAACTTCGTCGTAAATAAGGGTTAAAGCGTATTTACAGTAACGAGAGACATAACTATTTAAAATGGTTCACCGACCTAAAGTGAGTCTTGGCCTCCGCCACTTAGTCCGACTTGCGCCACCTCCCTCCAGACATAATTTAGGTACACTTAATAAGAGAACGGTTGACATTCATTTGGAAATTCCAATTGCAGTCCGAAACATGTCGCAAATAGCGACTTTCCAAGTGAGTGCCAACCATTGTTCTCTTATTAAGTTTAGGGAAGACTGCGGAAATTGATATGTATTCAATTTAAACTTCGAATGTATGTAGCTGAGACGTTGCGGTCAGTATACCAAATGCTGTATTTAATTTTAACCACGCAATACGTATACGCTCGGTACAGTTGACGTGAGTACGCCATACGCACATAGTTAATCTAAAAATTAAATTAGAACTAGTTAATTAAAAGAAGTCCTGACTGACTTTGAAATGGATAAATCCTTAAAAAATATATAATAGGAAACGGATTCAAATAAAACATAAAGTGGCTGACAACGACATATGTAATGTACCTAATCAAGCTTAAAGCATCGATTACACAGAACTACATCTTCTTCTTCTTCTCTTCTTCTTTATCCCGTTACCCTCTGCTGGGGTGTAGGGCTCGAATCAATTCTCTCCATTTGCTATTTGCAGAACTACATCTAGTGCATTAATTTTGTATTAAGCAGTAACGCTGGCGCTGCTAAAGCAAAAAACAAATTCTTATTTTCTAAATGAAGGAAGGATTGACGAATTTCAAGCCGGGTAGTATAGTAATCGCACCTATAGCTCAGTTGGCTAAAGCGACTGACCGCGAGTGCCGGGAGGTGGCAGTTGCAGGTTCGAATCCTGCTCGGTGCTTAAGTTTTTCAATTTTTCCTTTATTTCTAAATTTACATCTAGTGCACTAACTGGTGGAGAGGAGTTAAAGCATTTCACTCATTAGAGAGAGATAGTTTAACTCCTCTCCGCCAGTTAGTGCACTAGATGTAGTTCGGTGTAATCGATCCTTAAGATGATCCAGATTAAATTTTCGAATAGTCACGATCATAAATATACCGATGTTATTTTATTAGCGAAGTACCTAAGTTAGTTTTATTGTTAGCAATAAAACCAATAAAATATAACATCGAAAAAGATACCGATATCGTTTTATTCTATACTAGCTTTTGCCCGCGACTTCGTCTGCGTAGAACTCGCGTCATCGCGTTAGAATGTTATTTCATGCTTCTATTATGAAATGAGCGCTTACCTAGTTATCTCTCTTCCATTCTAACTTAAACCCCGTTAAGGGATGATTTCCGGGATAAAAGTATCCTATGTCCTTCCCTAGGACTCAAACTATATCCATACCAAATTTCATCGAAATTTTTCGAACATTATGATGCAGGTGCGGAAAATACTTCACACTCATCAAGTAATGTGTATGAAAACGCGAGCGCAGCGAGCGCGAAATATTTCGAACATTATGATGCCGGTGCGGAAAATAATTCATACGCATCAAGTCATGCAGATGAAAACGCGAGCGTAGCGAACGCGAAATTTTTAAGAACATTATGATGTAGGTGCGGAAAATACTCGTCAAGTAATGTTAATGAAAACGCGAGCGCAGCGAGCGCGAAATTTTTCGAACATTCTGATGCAGGCGCGGAAAAGACTTCATACGCATCAACTATAATGTAGGTAGATGAAAACGCGAGCGTACAGCGCGCGAAAATTTTCGAACATTATGATGTAGGTGCGGGAAATGCTCATCAAGTAATGTAGAAGAAAACGCGAACGCAGCGAGCGCGAAATTTTTCGAACATTATGATGCAGGTGCGGAAAATACTTCACACTCATCAAGTAATGTAGATGAAAACGCGAGCGCAGCGAGCCCGAAATTTTTCGAACATTATTATGCTGGTGCGGAAAATACTTCAGACGCATCAAGAAATGAAGATGAGATCGCGAGCGTAGTGAGCGCGAAATGTTTCGAACATTATGATACAGGTGCGGCATAATAATAACTATAATAATAAGCATCAACTATAATGCAGATGAAAACGCGAGCGTAGGGCTCGCGAAAATTATCGAACATTATGATGTAGGTGCGGAAAATACTTATCAAGTAATGTAGATGAAAACGCGAGCGCAGCGAGCGCGAAATTTTTCAAACATTATGATGCAGGTGCGGAAAATATTTCACACTCATTAAGTAATGTATATGAAACGCGAGCGCAGCGAGCGCGAAATGATTCAAACATTCTGATGTAGGTGAGGAAAAGACATCATTCGCATTAACTATAATGTAGATGAAAACGCGAGCGTACGGCGCGCGAAAATTTTCGGACATTATGATGCAGGTGCGGAAAATACTTCATTCTCATGAAGTTATGCACATGAAAACGCGAGCGCAGCGAGCGCGAAATTTTTCGAACATTATGATGCAGTTACGGAAAATAATTCCTACGCGTCAAGTAATGTAGATAAAAAATCGAGTGCGAAATAATTCGAACATTATGATGCAGGTACGGAAAATACTTCATACGCATCAAGCAATGTAGATGAAAACGCGAGCGCAGCGAGCGCGAAATATTGAACAAAAAAAATTTGTTGACCTATCAAGTGGCTTTGTAAAGAGGTAGTTGAATAGATATTTTTTTGTTCATTAATTATTGGAATAACTTTCAAAGTTCAAAGTGCTTTATTGTAAAACATAGGTATAACTGAATACCTACTTTGGTCTGTTCTTTCACTTTCGATGATTGAGTAGAGGCCTAGGTTGATAGCGCACCCACCCTGGTTGCTTCTGAGAGGTATGTGATTTTCTGAGAGTTGTTTTTAGGGTTCCGAACCCGAAGGGTCCAAACGGAACCCTATTGGTGACGCCCAGATGTCCGTCCGTCGTCTGTCACATAGGTTTTACAGCCAAACTGTTGGAGCTACAGGTTTCAAATTTACACAGTATAAGCATCTTGTTGGCCCAAAGCAAAATTTTTAATGTTTTAAGGGGAGCTCCCATACAGCTAAAGGGGGGCGCGAAATTTTTTTTTATCCTACCCTATCGAGTGGGGTATCGTTGTTTAGAGCTCATTGAGTAGATACTTACTACATTTTTTATTGAAAAAAATATTGGAAAACAAAGGAATGAGAAGCCAACAAAGTCAGCTTTTTTACGAAATTTTGTTCCGATGAATTTTTTAACTTCCCAAACACCTAAAAACTTAAAATTTGGTAATAATGATTGTTATTACGTATATTTTACCAACAAATACTAATATTTTGATAAATTAGATTTTTTTTACTTTGAAATTTCCTTATTTTTCCTATATAAACCAACTTAACTTTGCGGTCGGTTCGGAACCCTAAATGTGCGAAGTCCGACTCGCATTTGGCCGGTTTTTTTTGCTTCCAATCCGCCTGTGACTTTCGAATTTGGTCATACATGATGTTTATTGTTACGTAGGTATGTATGTTTTAATAACGAATACCAATATACCCTAAATTTATGTCTGTTACGCGCTGAACGTATTTTATACATTTTGCTGACGGAAAACGCAACTAATCGGCACCTCGAAGAACCTCAAAGATGACACCCATATCGATTATTAAGAAAAGTAAATAAGTAAATGTCCGCCATCTTCGATTTGAAAATGGATAAGTATCATTCTTGTAATGAGCACCTCAAAAAACAATATTTTATACAAAATTCGCATACTTAATATATAGGTAGTACATGTCGCAAGTGCTACCATGCAACCGAGAGAACGCCGCTCTGCGTAGGTAAGGTACCCTCCATCGAAAGCAAAAAAAAAACCGTGGTTGCGTAGTAAGGTTTGTGAATATTGATAGCGACTGACTGACCAACATAATTAGATCTCTCATTTCAAACAGTTAATATGGTTTGAGGGACTTTTGTATTTTCGTCTATCGCCTTGAGAGGCAGAGGTATTGTTATTTCACCCCCCATTTTTTCAAATACTATCTGTTTATTATACAATGTTTGAATGAGGTTCTATTTACTTTGCGTCCATGTATATACTTACCAACTTTCAAGCCTGTAAATCATGAACTGAAAGACTTCTCATACAAAGTTTAACCCCTCTTTTCACCCCCTTTCATCCCAAACCTGTATGATTTTTATAGCCTATAACCTGGCCGAAGATCCAATAAACATATTAGTGAAGGCTGTATTAAAATCCATTTGCTAGTTTTCGCGTGATAGTTAGACAAATAAACAGACAGACAAACAGACAAACAGACAAACAGACACGAATTCTAAAAACAGTTGAAACGTGTTCTGTTATCGATTCTTAGACCCCTCCATCGATTTTTTTACTAATATGTTCAATGTACAGATTTTCGACCCTCTTCTGCTTTATTATATGTATAGATTTGTTCCACAAAATTGTAGAAGTAATCAAAGTTACAGAATAAATCCAAGAACTTCTCAATTGGAACAAAGTCTTTGTTTTCTGCGAATCGTTGGAATAAAGCAGGCAATAATAATTATTATGAAATATGTGAAATATATGAAATAATTAAAATGAAATATGAAAGGAATATTTTCTTAACTCAACTGCATCGTCAGTAATTAGAACGATGGTCATTGATTGAATACATAAACACTAAAATAATGACAATAAAACACAGTCAGCTCAATAAGGCTTGTGTTATGGGTACTATTTATTAGACGGCAATAAACTACTCAATCATAAATAATGAATAATGACGTCATCGAGGCTTGACGCAAATGACAGTGGTCATCATCATCAGCCTATATACGTCTCACTATATGAGAGGGAACGGGCATTAGTTCACAGTTTTGTGTGAGGTTTGGTTGTTTTCCTTTACCAAGAAGCTAACGGTAAATATTATATAATATTCATAAATAAGTTCAAAAAACTGTGTACAGTCGCCATCAAATAAATCGATACGAACGAGGTGCTCACAAATATCTGAACACGACTCTATTGCCAAGGCGTTAGAGTGCATGTTCAGATATTTTTGAGCACCCTGAAGAGTACAGATATATTTGATGGTGACTGTACATAGCCGGAATTCGAACACATGACTGCCACTAGTCCTCGTTGAAACTTAAAAGTTTTTTTTAAATAACAGTCATACAATATTAACTTACGTTTTCATGCTTAAACCGTGTGAGGATTTTGATTTCTCTTAAGGTCCTCTGACAATAGGTCTGATGCTCGAAAGGCGATATTTTCTTAATGGCGACTTTCGTTTTCTTCACGTTGTCGAAGGCCGACCTGAGAACAAGAGTAATAAATCAACTCCAATCGAAGGCCCCGCCGCCCCTAAAAGGGTATTATCATATGAACATGTCGATTCCACAGTTGAGAAATAGGACATTGGGGTGTCAAAAGGGGGATACAGTCACCAGCATTAATATCTGCCATATAACAAAGCGAGTAAAAATATTTATCACGTCGTAACGGCCTAGAGATAGTCTTGTTAGATATTCATGCGCGCTTTGCTGTGGCAGATATGAATGCTGGCTAGCTAAGCTAGGATGGTCGCGTTTATGTTAGACATATTAAGGCGATATATCGATTGAAAGAGACGTCCTTATATTTTTCGCTCACGACAAAACGGGATGCTACACTCTCCGAGAATGGCTTTTTTAGACAAATCTCGTTAAATATCTGACTGTGTGCAGGTTTATTAAATTTCCTCTTGACAGAGTTTAGATGAGGTAAAATACCATCATATTACCATAATCGTGTCTTTTAATAATGCGTTGTTTTAGTATGCGGAGTAAAAAAGGAAAATATAGACTCAACTTTGGATTTTTTTTCTATCGAGAAAATTTTAAGCAATCATGTTTCGGCTATTGTCAAGAATCATATATCTGAAAATCAGCCCCTATTGTTTGCTAGTATGGGCAGGACAGCGTTTCAAAGTTTCTAAATTTCTCGTTGTAAGGCTTGGTCACACACAGAGATGGGCAAAATTTATTCGAATGACGAATAACGAATAAGAATAACCAATTTATTCGCGAATGACGAATAAATTTTTTGAATGATTATTCTTATTCGCGAATGATTTATTCGAATAATTTATTCGTGGAATGTTTTAGCACGAATAATTATTTTTATTTGAATATCTGAAGCATACCCTTAAATATTATTTGTGGATTTATCCGAATCAAAAAACGAATAGATAATTCGTCATTTTAAAAGTGGTTGATTTATTCGCGAATAATTTATCCGCGAATAATAAAATCTTGTATTATTTTTTATTCGAATAATCATTCGAATGAAAAATTATTCGAATAATGCCCTCTGGTCACACAGCGTTGCACGACGTCCGCGCGACGCGACCGCTGCGCGCCGGAACATATGCTTATGCTAACAGGTTAGCGACGTCACACAGGCTGCGCGACGCGAGCGGGACGGTTTCATACATATGGCGCGCAGCGCAGCGTCCCGCTTGCGTCGCGCAAGCGGTGTGACCAAGCCTTTAATATCGTTTTAGGACGTGCGGCATTTGGTTAGTCATTTTAACGCACGTTTGCAATTGTGTATCAAAACCAAAGGGGGACATTTTGCAGATAGCTAGTGTTTTGTTTAGTTTAAGGATAGTATTTTTAACGCTTTTTTGGAAAAGTCGTGTAGGTAGTTGCAAATAGGCATTATGTCGTGTAGCGACCAGGAAATAGAGACTCGTAACTTTTTCACTTTTGTATCAATGACAATAAAGAATAATAAAAAGGCTGTTTCAGTTTCCTTTACCGTCCATTAAGCCAATAAAAGCGAAGTCTTCGTTAGTGAGAACGATGTAGGAATGACTTATTTCTTAAGCTCAAGCCACACAGAGAGCGGGCGGGCGGTGGCGGCGCGGGCGCGGGCGGCGGCGGCGCGGGCGCGGGCGGTGGCGGCGCGGGCGCGGGCGGCAGCGGCGCGGGCGCGGGCGGCGGCGGCGCGGGCGCGGGCGGCGGCGGCGCGGTAGCTGCTTTTGGCGGTGGCGGCTGCCGCCAAAGGCCGCTGCCGCCCGCGCCCGCACCGCTGCCGCCCGCGCCCGCGCCGCCGCCGCCCGCGCCCGCGCCGCTGCCGCCCGCGCCCGCGCCGCTACCGCCCGCCCGCTCTCTGTGTGGCTTAAGCTTTAGTATAGTCCAGTACCGCCGATTGTTATACTTTCCTCTTTCGATTTATATTAGTCCCGGTCCAGTACATCAACAGCTGGCCTAACCTACTTGGATATTATAGGTTCGTTGTACGAAATAACCCTTTTATTGAATTATGGTACAAACCAAAACTTTAAGGAACCTCGTCTATTGGTTGTTGAACGTACTACATAAAAAGCGTTTATTTTTGCTTATTCAAGCCCAAAGATGGAACATAGCTGAAGGCAGATTTCAATTTGCTAAAACAACTTTAATGAGACAGCAGGGAATCTAATTTCCATTTTCACTTTACATTAGGCTGGGGCAAATATGTATAAGGTCGTGCCTATCCTAGCGGAACCGAGTCAAGTTAACAAGGTTCATACCACTCTCGCCCCTAGTGACAGTCCCGTGTAGGTACTCCCCACAGAGAAGGGAAATTTATGGGCAGCGGCTTAAAAGCCTTGCGAGACGTTAAACCAACATAAAACATAAATAGTTTAGTCTTACTAGTAGCTTAGTTACAATGTGAGCGTGTTACTGCTACAATGCAGACATATTGATTACAAAGAACAATGAACAAATTAGATTACCTAAGGGTACTCAGCAGATTTATTGTACAGTCAGCATCAAAAGTAGCTTGACATATGAAGATGTCAAAAGTTCTTATTAATTTGTAATAAAGACTTTTGACGCCTTCATATGTGTCGCTGCTTTTGATGCTGACTGTACAACAACGTACAACACAATATTACAACATTTCGGTGTTCAGTCTTAATGTATTCACAAGCACGTATGATTTTTATTTTAGGACTAGGGTTAGTAACAGCGGGTTTTCTTTGTTTTATGTTAATTTAATTTAGGATCGCACACTGGATGGACATTATTGATAAGGTTGCTATTTTGGGCACAGTGCGCAAATATTGGCGGATTTTGCTTTAAAAGTCGTTAAATTTTTAACAAGCACTAAATCATAATTTGCTTGCCTTTATACCATTTAGTTGGGGCCAGCGCAGCATGTTTATCGTTCGCACTAAATGATCTCCATAAAACCGAGCCTTAGTGATCCAAATCAAAAATCTACCCACATAAGTTCGGTAAGTTTCTAAATGATCCAAATCAAAAAGTAAATTTAATGGACGACCAAATATTTATTTATATATAACTATTGTAGAATAGTGTGTGTTGCCAGTGATGACATATGGTACGGAAACGTGGTCGCTCACCATGGGCCTCATAAGAAGGCTCAAAGTCACTCAGAGGGCAATGGAGAGGGCTATGCTGGGAGTTTCTCTGCGTGATCGCATCAGAAATGAGGCCATCCGTAGCAGAACCAAAGTAACCGATATAGCCTTTCGAATCGCTAAACTTAAGTGGCAGTGGGCGGGGCACATTGCACGTAGAACCGATGGCCGTTGGGGCCGAAAGGTTCTCGAGTGGCGACCACGGACCGGAAGGCGCAGCGTGGGTAGACCCCCCACAAGGTGGACTGATGACCTGGTAAAGGTCGCGGGAGTCCGCTGGATGCGGGTGGCGCAAGACCGGTCATTGTGGCACTCTTTGGGGGAGGCCTATGTCCAGCAGTGGACGTCTTTCGGCTGATATGATGATGATGATGATGATTGTAGAATAATAATTACGTCACAGGCAGAAAACAGTCGTACAAGACTCATAATTGGAGAGACATCTGCAGTATCTGCACACATTATTCCGAGTTCAAACAAAGTTAGGCAAAGAGAATATTTGCTAAAAACGAAATTACAGCCGCTCCATACGTTACCCTTCATGGTGCGCTGTCTGGAGTTACTTACCTGGAAACAAAAACAAATACAATTAGATCTATTGTTTATAAGGAGAACAAACTTTGAATGCACAATACCTGGAAAAAAAAATCAAACATCGTGAAAAGCCTGCATGTTTTTCCAATTGAATATAAGTAGAAATAAATGTTAAATACCAAACCATACATAAACTAACGCGGCAGCGAAATCAATAAACAGTATATTTAAGAAGTGACTTTGTTAAGTAAGATGGACATCGTGAAGGAAACGAATTCTGATGTTAATTTAGCCAAGCTATTAATTTTCAAAGCGACAGGGGCTTTTTACCTCGCGGAAATATTTTTCTTTTTGCAATTAAAACGTTTCATGTTTCAATTAGGTATGCCAGGCTTAATCAAAGCCGCGAGAGCCGTAATTAATAACAAACATTGATCATTACCATCGTAAATATTGCGAACAAACACTTAATTACAGAATGCTTTTGTTTTATCCGTAGCTATAGAGTTGGCATTTATTTGATAGAATTGTATTGTAACAGCAATCTTAGTGCCAGTTGCACCAACGTACGAACACAGACCGGTCATCGTCAAATATGGCGCCGGCAGCTGTCATCCCATAGAAACTTGTCAAACTTTCCATACAATCCGATTTGACGAACACCGCTTACGATTACAGACGGTTTGGTGCAACCCAGCCTTAATGTTATATTCTACAAATAGCGAAATCCTATGTTAAACCGTATATGAATTGAGAAAGGATTGAGTGGTTGGATGTCCCACACAAGGATTAGGCTGAAAATCAGCGGTATAGCCGCCCGCCGCGCTATGCTGGGCTTGATCCTTTTTGCTGGCACACGACATTTTTTTTGTATTTTTTGTACTGCATACAGTACAAAAATATTGTTTTTGCACTCCCTTTTTTCCGAAAAATTTTGAATGCAGTTATTCCTCTTGTGAAAAGTAAACTAGACCCATATTTTTTCCGCCCTGTATATTAGGAAGCGGGGGTCTCAGGAGGCTATTCCACAGTAGAGGTAGGTATGGCGTATGTGTTACGTTTCCACAGAAGAGATGACGGAGAGCAATGGGGCGAAGCCTTAAAACTAAGTACTTACGAAACTGCTAGATAAAATTAAAATATCATCAAGAGAATCGACATTGAAAGCGACGGTACAGACTTTTATCAAGATAAGTATAATGTGTAGTATTGTGTGTAATGTTAATGTCAACTCGTGCCTTGTGATGTTGAATAAAATATTTCTATGTCTGTCTATGTCTATAAGATTATAATTTATTACCTTTTTCCCGACTGTTTAAACAGTAACTTTTCTTTTAGTATCTAATCTAATGTAACGGCTACGTCCGACCACAAAGACTTACGACCCCAGAGGATAAAGTTATTAGGACCTGAGCTTCGCGGGTGAGATAAGACTATAGAAAATTGCGTAAATGATGGCAAGCGCAGATTAGATTACACGACGATACTCAAACGCGCTCGTTTAGGGTGATTTCCCCTTTAACTATTGACTACAGTTGAAACCATTTGTATTCCGATTCAGATATCTAATTTCAGCAATAAAGCAACTACGAGACAATGAAGTACCTAAGCGTTACGTCAAGAAACATTTATAGATTGGTAAATCATAAGAGAGAGCGCAACACTCGCCAACAAACTGTATATACAGTTTGGCGAGATCAAATTATATGCCTACTGTAATATATATATTTTTGAGTTAAATAAATTATGGTGCGTTTTGCGGAAAAGGGACTCTTCAAACTTTGAACACATACCTATAACTATGTATGTTTTTTTAGTTACTTTTTCGCCACTTGATTTAAAATTTGATAGTTTTTCGTGAAAAATCTAAGTTATTGTTTTTCTTATTTTGGTGTCAACCTCCCTATTATAATAATCATTCTGAAGATGATTGCTGATCATGTTTGTTGCCCCTTAATGGCGCTCCTTATCAAAATCGTATAAAATCTAATTTATTTAGTTTTTAAGTTTTAACATAGAGTTACATAATTAACAAGAAATGATATATTCGTTATCTTGGAAATAAATTAAATTGAATTGAATTATTTTATGAAATATTTAGATTTACGCTTTTATTCGTTCTACTGAATTATCTTTTGCTTTACTGTACACTGTACCTATAAATCTTATATTTAGTGCCGCATCCAAGCGTGCGTTTATGCATCATCAACTATTAAAAAGTGAATAAAGTACCCGGCAATATATACTGTACGTCGGCCTTTGGAAAGAAATTCGGCTAATTTCGGCTTCATAGAGCGCTGTCTCACAGAGTTGATGCAACCCCCCAACTCCAAATTGTTCCATGTACAAAATGATACATGATTGTTTGACAATACTTTTTCTAGTAGTTGTAACAGCTCTCTATAGATATCCAAAGTTTACATGTCTCCAATTTGACGTAAACTAATAAAGTCCATAAAGTGCTGTATTTGTTTGGATATGAAACGTCAATGAATAAATAATATAATTGATGGACGTTCGCCGGTGTTCGGACATCGTCGTAAACAGCTAATTGTCAATAAAACGACCGACGTGCAATATATATATTATCACAAAATGTATGTAATGTATGTCTTAACAACATGTATTTTATTCTAAGGATGACCTCAACTTTGCGTCAATAAAGAACATGTAATCCCCAGCGCATTAAAGAATGTAATATGCGCTGCAGTTTAAAAATAATCCGCGATTTGATTTCAGCGGCCTCACGGTATGGATCGTATTTCGTGACCTGTGTAGTGTGTAATAAATACGCTTTTTCTCCGATATTTCCTTTTATATCTGTTTGACTCCATATTTTATTTAGGGACTTACGAGGTCGACCCTTCATATCATATTGACAGCTAAATAAAGTATGCTAATTCGAACTCGACTCGACTCAAGTAGGAAACGAATGAAAAATAATTTCTGAGTAATTACATTAGCCGATCGAATAAGCCAGTTAAAGTAAATTGAACTTCTCGAATGGAGAACCAATATACGTACCAGCCCACCACCTGTGCTTGCGGTTTCGCCCGCGTGGAATGCCGCATCATAATAAGCATGTGTGTTTTTTCATTATTGACATATTATTTAAATCAATTGAACATTTTCGTAGATTTAATAAAATATAATAAATGAGTCACTCGCGTCTTTAAGGTCGAATATCTCTCGACAGATAATATAAGCAATTGTTTTTTTCTGATGTTTTCTTTTAAATATTAAAATATAATAAACTGGTAGGTACGTCTTTTGAGGTAGAATATTGTTAAACATGTTTCGGACCATTACCTGGTCCGTAGACATCGATCAGAAGAGCGGGCAGGGCGCGAGCACGCAGTTCTAGACGTGCCGGCATCGCGACTGGTTCTCAAGACTAAGGACCACGCGTAATGGTCCGAAATATATTGAGTGATATTCGACCTTAAAGACGTGACACGTGAGTGACCCGTTTATTATATTTCAATATGTCTGAGACTCCCGGTAGTGCCGGTAAAGATACGTAGATTAACTTGAAACGCTTCTAGGCCTTACCCAAATGTTACTTATATTATAGTGTTGAATTGATTCTAAATTCTAAGTTTACCTGTATCAAAGGTTCGAGCTTATAAATACACAATCATTACGTCTCCTTTACATCCGTAAGAAAAATCCTTTACGAGTGTGTCTTTTACTTGACACAGATATCAAACTTTAAAACAGGGTAGGGCAAGGCCTTCTCCATACAAAGTTTTGGCAAGTTTTATTCGTCGGTTTTGCCACTTCCGATAAATATTTTTTTTTTTGCTTGTTAATATTGGATATACGAAGAACGAATCAATAAAATTAAAATTAAAAAAATACTACTAAAAATATAAAAGAATTTAATTTTTTTTTTTTTTCTCCAGGTTCTGACTAACAGAAAAATAAGCACACTGACCAAAAGTCATAAGTGTAATGCAAACACAAGCGAGGAAAAACTTGCCAAAAGTTTGTATGGAGAGAGCTTGCCCACCCCTGCGCCTTAAACCTTGGACTTTTATAGAATTCTTTATAGAATTAAATAAACAACATTTTAAATCGTATCCTGAGGTTGAAGTGTTATTTCCTGCACCAAGAAACACGATTTTCTATTTGCGAATGCACATGAACTAGAAAAGGCCAGAACTCGAGTACGACTTTAATATCGTTGACACGACTCGATTTCCTTTCCCGATCAGAAGATATTGTAGCCTGCAGCAAACTACAATGTGCAAGGAAATACAATCATTGATTTTGAGTCGCATTCCTGTATTCCAAACGATATCCTTACGACAATGGAAAATATTAATACATGCTTGTAGTTTTGAGGTTAATTTCTTGTTCTACACAAAGAAAGTTATAAATTGGCCTACTTAGATTATCCATCTTCGAGTTTATTATTCCAGTGACTATCTGCTTATTGTCCTCGTCTCAGTCCGGTGACGGCGCAAAAACCAACCCAAATCTTATTTTAAATTTTGATAACTGAACTGTAGTGCACAATTGCACATACAGTCAATTCAGTCTTATCAGCGTTTCGGAATGTTTAGTTTCGTTTACGAGCCCAAGCCCTAAATAAATGTTTAAGTAAGAGTTAATGTGCCGTTACATAACGTCAAGTAGGTGTTAAAATATAACTTCAGCAAGAGTAACATTCTTGCAATGGAACTTGCGGGTAAACGGCCGTAAGCTGTATCTATGATGTTTCCATGAATATTCGTTGCATATTCCCAGTCAGTCAGTCTCCCGTAGAGTTACGTTACGTTATGAGATATGGCTTTTGGTTTGTTTATATACGACACGATAAGAAATTTAATATATTCATACTCATTTTTCTTGTTTCAAGCGTACACTGCTGGCTGCGTTTTCATTACTGATATTTTTAAGCGATATGTGCAAAAATAATAACTAAACATTGACAATATGGCGAGGTCTCATAACCGACACCCAGTGTGTGTAAAGATTAGTATGAAAAAGGTCTGCTGTACAATTTTTCATGAGTACCTATTAATTGAATAATTTGAATTTACAAGGCTTATCGGTACATTTTTTAAACCTTTAAGTTATTTGCAATTCCACTTAACATAGTCGTAATGGCATGACGTGACAATGACGAGTAAACAAGTATCGCGGTATGATGTCCTATCATGAAATGAACTGACAGTGCCGGGCGAAGAAGCTAAAATCAAAATGGCGTCTCTTTTGCGTTCCGTTCCAAAAAAAGTACACGAGATTTAACGAAATAACACTTAAAAAATTAATATAAATTAGAAATATGAGTTTAAATAAAGCGTATAATATAACATATTGAGAAATGAAAAAATCAACACTAATTTGTATAATTACAAAATATTTTAAATAAAATCTTGACAGAAAAATAATAAAATACACAAAGACGGTTAACGAAACGGGCAATGTCAACTGTGACGCATATCTTACGAAATTTTCTAACCTAAAATAGTGTTCAATCGTGGTACTTTCAGTTTTTGTATGGAAATTTCAAAAATTTATATCTCCAAAACCATAAGTTTCCGTAAGCTGAAATTTCACAAAATGCTTTCTATTTATGAGTAGAATCTACAAAAAAAATATGAGCTTCTAACTCCACGTCCTCTATTGGAAATTTGTATAATGACAAAATATTTTAAATAAAATCTTGACAGAAAAATAATAAAATACACAAAGACGGTTAACGAAACGTGCAATGTCAACTGTGACGCATATCTTACGAAATTTTCTAACCTAAAATAGTGTTCAATCGTGGTACTTTCAGTTTTTGTATGGAAACTTCAAAAATTTATATCTCCAAAACCATAAGTTTCCGTAAGCTGAAATTTCACAAAATGCTTTCTATTTATGAGTAGAATCTACAAAAAAAATATGAGCTTCTAACTCCACGTCCTCTATTGGAAATTTGTATAATTACAAAATATTTTAAATAAAATCTTGACAGAAAAATAATAAAATACACCAAAAATTTATATCTCCAAAACCATAAGTTTCCGTAAGCTGAAATTTCACAAAATGCTTTCTATTTATGAGTAGAATCTACAAAAAAAAATGAGCTTCTAACTCCACGTCCTCTATTGGAAATTTGTATAATTACAAAATATTTTAAATAAAATCTTGACACAGAAAAATAATAAAATACACAAAGACGGTTAACGAAACGTGCAATGTCAACTGTGACGCATATCTTACGAAATCTTACGAAATTTTCTAACCTAAAATAGTGTTCAATCGTGGTACTTTCAGTTTTTCTATGGAAACTTCAAAAATTTATATCTCCAAAACCATAAGTTTCCGTAAGCTGAAATTTCACAAAATGCTTTCTATTTATGAGTAGAATCTACAAAAAAAATATGAGCTTCTAACTCCACGTCCTCTATTGGAAATTTGTATAATTACAAAATATTTTAAATAAAATCTTGACAGAAAAATAATAAAATACACAAAGACGGTTAATGAAACGTGCAATGTCAACTGTGACCTGTGACGCATATCTTACGAAATTTTCTAACCTAAAATAGTGTTCAATCGTGGTACTCTCAGTTTTTGTATGGAAACTTCAAAAATTTATATCTCCAAAACCATAAGTTTCCGTAAGCTGAAATTTCACAAAATGCTTTCTATTTATGAGTAGAATCTACAAAAAAAATATGAGCTTCTAACTCCACGTCCTCTATTGGAAATTTGTATAATTACAAAATATTTTAAATAAAATCTTGACACAGAAAAATAATAAAATACACAAAGACGGTTAACGAAACGTGCAATGTCAACTGTGACGCATATCTTACGAAATTTTGTAACCTAAAATAGTGTTCAATCGTGGTACTTTCAGTTTTTCTATGGAAACTTCAAAAATTTAAATATCTCCAAAACCATAAGTTTCCGTAAGCTGAAATTTCACAAAATGCTTTCTATTTATGAGTAGAATCTACAAAAAAAATATGAGCTTCTAACTCCACGTCCTCTATTGGAAATTTGTATAATTACAAAATATTTTAAATAAAATCTTGACAGAAAAATAATAAAATACACAAAGACGGTTAACGAAACGTGCAATGTCAACTATGACGCATATCTTACGAAATTTTCTAACCTAAAATAGTGTTCAATCGTGGTACTTTCAGTTTTTGTATGGAAACTTCAAAAAATTATATCTCCAAAACCATAAGTTTCCGTAAGCTGCAATTTCACAAAATGCTTTCTATTTATGAGTAGAATCTACAAAAAAAATATGAGCTTCTAACTCCACGTCCTCTATTGGAAATTTGTATAATGACAAAATATTTTAAATAAAATCTTGACACAGAAAAATAATAAAATACACAAAGACGGTTAACGAAACGTGCAATGTCAACTGTGACGCATAGGTATCTTACGAAATTTTCTAACCTAAAATAGTGTTCAATCGTGGTACTTTCAGTTTTTCTATGGAAACTTCAAAAATTTATATTTCCAAAACCATAAGTTTCCGTAAGCTGAAATTTCACAAAATGCTTTCTATTTATGAGTAGAATCTACAAAAAAATATGAGCTTCTAACTCCACGTCCTCTATTGGAAATTTGTATAATTACAAAATATTTTAAATAAAATCTTGACAGAAAAATAATAAAATACACAAAGACGGTTAACGAAACGTGCAATGTCAACTGTCACGCATATCTTACGAAATTTTCTAACCTAAAATAGTTTTCAATCGTGGTACTTTCAGTTTTTGTATGGAAACTTCAAAAATTATACCTCCAAAACCATAAGTTTCCGTAAGCTGAAATTTCACAAAATGCTTTCTATTTATGAGTAGAATCTACAAAAAAAATATGAGCTTCTAACTCCACGTCCTCTATTGGAAATTTGTATAATGACAAAATATTTTAAATAAAATCTTGACACAGAAAAATAATAAAATATACAAAGACGGTTAACGAAACGTGCAATGTCAACTGTGACGCATATCTTACGAAATTTTCTAACCTAAAATAGTGTTCAATCGTGGTACTTTCAGTTTTTGTATGGAAACTTTAAACATTTATATCTCCAAAACCATAAGTTTCCGTAAGCTGAAATTTCACAAAATGCTTTCTATTTATGAGTAGAATCTACAAAAAAAAAAGAGCTTCTAACTCCACGTCCTCTATTGGAAATTTGTATAATTACAAAATATTTTAAATAAAATCTTGACACAGAAAAATAATACAATACACAAAGACGGTTAACGAAACGTGCAATGTCAACTGTGACGCATATCTTACGAAATTTTGTAACCTAAAATAGTGTTCAATCGTGGTACTTTCAGTTTTTCTATGGAAACTTCAAAAATTTAAATATCTCCAAAACCATAAGTTTCCGTAAGCTGAAATTTCACAAAATGCTTTCTATTTATGAGTAGAATCTACAAAAAAAATATGAGCTTTTAACTCCACGTCCTCTATTGGAAATTTATATAATTACAAAATATTTTAAATAAAATCTTGACAGAAAAATAATAAAATACACAAAGACGGTTAACGAAACGTGCAATGTCAACTGTGACGCATATCTTACGAAATTTTGTAACCTAAAATAGTGTTCAATCGTGGTACTTTCAGTTTTTGTATGGAAACTTCAAAAAATTATATCTCCAAAACCATAAGTTTCCGTAAGCTGAAATTTCACAAAATGCTTTCTATTTATGAGTAGAATCTACAAAAAAAATATGAGCTTCTAACTCCACGTCCTCTATTGGAAATTTGTATAATGACAAAATATTTTAAATAAAATCTTGACACAGAAAAATAATAAAATACACAAAGACGGTTAACGAAACGTGCAATGTCAACTGTGACGCATATCTTACGAAATTTTCTAACCTAAAATAGTGTTCAATCGTGGTACTTTCAGTTTTTGTATGGAAACTTCAAAAATTTATATTTCCAAAACCATAAGTTTCCGTAAGCTGAAATTTCACAAAATGCTTTCTATTTATGAGTAGAATCTACAAAAAAAATATGAGCTTCTAACTCCACGTCCTCTATTGGAAATTTGTATAATTACAAAATATTTTAAATAAAATCTTGACAGAAAAATAATAAAATACACAAAGACGGTTAACGAAACGTGCAATGTCAACTGTCACGCATATCTTACGAAATTTTCTAACCTAAAATAGTTTTCAATCGTGGTACTTTCAGTTTTTGTATGGAAACTTCAAAAATTTATATCTCCAAAACCATGAGTTTCCGTAAGCTGAAATTTCACAAAATGCTTTCTCTTTATGAGTAGAATCTACAAAAAAAATATGAGCTTCTAACTCCACGTCCTCTATTGGAAATTTGTATAATGACAAAATATTTTAAATAAAATCTTGACACAGAAAAATAATAAAATACACAAAGACGGTTAACGAAACGTGCAATGTCAACTGTGACGCATATCTTACGAAATTGTCTAACCTAAAATAGTGTTCAATCGTGGTACTTTCAGTTTTTGTATGGAAACTTCAAACATTTATATCTCCAAAACCATAAGTTTCCGTAAGCTGAAATTTCACAAAATGCTTTCTATTTATGAGTAGAATCTACAAAAAAAAAGAGCTTCTAACTCCACGTCCTCTATTGGAAATTTGTGTAATTACAAAATATTTTAAATAAAATCTTGACACAGAAAAATAATAAAATACACAAAGACGGTTAACGAAATGTGCAATGTCAACTGTGACGCATATCTTACGAAATCTTACGAAATTTTCTAACCTAAAATAGTGTTCAATCGTGGTACTTTCAGTTTTTCTATGGAAACTTCAAAAATTTATATCTCCAAAACCATAAGTTTCCGTTAGCTGAATTTTCACAAAATGCTTTCTATTTATGAGTAGAATCTACAAAAAAAATATGAGCTTCTAACTCCACGTCCTCTATTGGAAATTTGTATAATTACAAAATATTTTAAATAAAATCTTGACAGAAAAATAATAAAATACACAAAGACGGTTAATGAAACGTGCAATGTCAACTGTGACCTGTGACGCATATCTTACGAAATTTTCTAACCTAAAATAGTGTTCAATCGTGGTACTTTCAGTTTTTGTATGGAAACTTCAAAAAATTATATCTCCAAAACCATAAGTTTCCGTAAGCTGCAATTTCACAAAATGCTTTCTATTTATGAGTAGAATCTACAAAAAAAATATGAGCTTCTAACTCCACGTCCTCTATTGGAAATTTGTATAATGACAAAATATTTTAAATAAAATCTTGACACAGAAAAATAATAAAATACACAAAGACGGTTAACGAAACGTGCAATGTCAACTGTGACGCATAGGTATCTTACGCAATTTTCTAACCTAAAATAGTGTTCAATCGTGGTACTTTCAGTTTTTCTATGGAAACTTCAAAAATTTATATTTCCAAAACCATAAGTTTCCGTAAGCTGAAATTTCACAAAATGCTTTCTATTTATGAGTAGAATCTACAAAAAAAATATGAGCTTCTAACTCCACGTCCTCTATTGGAAATTTGTATAATTACAAAATATTTTAAATAAAATCTTGACAGAAAAATAATAAAATACACAAAGACGGTTAACGAAACGTGCAATGTCAACTGTCACGCATATCTTACGAAATTTTCTAACCTAAAATAGTTTTCAATCGTGGTACTTTCAGTTTTTGTATGGAAACTTCAAAAATTTATATCTCCAAAACCATAAGTTTCCGTAAGCTGAAATTTCACAAAATGCTTTCTATTTATGAGTAGAATCTACAAAAAAAATATGAGCTTCTAACTCCACGTCCTCTATTGGAAATTTGTATAATGACAAAATATTTTAAATAAAATCTTGACACAGAAAAATAATAAAATACACAAAGACGGTTAACGAAACGTGCAATGTCAACTGTGACGCATATCTTACGAAATCTTACGAAATTTTCTAACCTAAAATAGTGTTCAATCGTGGTACTTTCAGTTTTTGTATGGAAACTTCAAAAATTTATATCTCCAAAACCATAAGTTTCCGTAAGCTGAAATTTCACAAAATGCTTTCTATTTATGAGTAGAATCTACAAAAAAAATATGAGCTTCTAACTCCACGTCCTCTATTGGAAATTTGTATAATTACAAAATATTTTAAATAAAATCTTGACACAGAAAAATAATAAAATACACAAAGACGGTTAACGAAACGTGCAATGTCAACTGTGACGCATATCTTACGAAATCTTACGAAATTTTCTAACCTAAAATAGTGTTCAATCGTGGTACTTTCAGTTTTTGTATGGAAACTTCAAAAATTGATATCTCCAAAACCATAAGTTTCCGTACGCTGAAATTGCACAAAATGCTTTCTATTTATGAGTAGAATCTACAAAAAAAATATGAGCTTCTAACTCCACGTCCTCTATTGGAAATTTGTATAATGACAAAATATTTTAAATAAAATCTTGACACAGAAAAATAATAAAATACACAAAGACGGTTAATGAAACGTGCAATGTCAACTGTGACCTGTGACGCATATCTTACGAAATTTTCTAACCTAAAATAGTGTTCAATCGTGGTACTTTCAGTTTTTGTATGGAAACTTCAAAAATTTATATCTCCAAAACCTTAAGTTTCCGTAAGCTGAAATTTCACAAAATGCTTTCTATTTATGAGTAGAATCTACAAAAAAAATATGAGCTTCTAACTCCACGTCCTCTATTGGAAATTTGTATAATTACAAAATATTTTAAATAAAATCTTGACACAGAAAAATAATAAAATACACAAAGACGGTTAACGAAACGTGCAATGTCAACTGTCACGCATATCTTACGAAATTTTCTAACCTAAAATAGTTTTCAATCGTGGTACTTTCAGTTTTTGTATGGAAACTTCAAAAATTTATATCTCCAAAACCATAAGTTTCCGTACGCTGAAATTGCACAAAATGCTTTCTATTTATGAGTAGAATCTACAAAAAAAATATGAGCTTCTAACTCCACGTCCTCTATTGGAAATTTGTATAATGACAAAATATTTTAAATAAAATCTTGACACAGAAAAATAATAAAATACACAAAGACGGTTAATGAAACGTGCAATGTCAACTGTGACCTGTGACGCATATCTTACGAAATTTTCTAACCTAAAATAGTGTTCAATCGTGGTACTTTCAGTTTTTGTATGGAAACTTCAAAAATTTATATCTCCAAAACCTTAAGTTTCCGTAAGCTGAAATTTCACAAAATGCTTTCTATTTATGAGTAGAATCTACAAAAAAAATATGAGCTTCTAACTCCACGTCCTCTATTGGAAATTTGTATAATTACAAAATATTTTAAATAAAATCTTGACACAGAAAAATAATAAAATACACAAAGACGGTTAACGAAACGTGCAATGTCAACTGTGACGCATATCTTACGAAATCTTGCGAAATTTTCTAACCTAAAATAGTGTTCAATCGTGGTACTTTCAGTTTTTCTATGGAAACTTCAAAAATTTATATCTCCAAAACCATAAGTTTCCGTAAGCTGAAATTTCACAAAATGCTTTCTATTTATGAGTAGAATCTACAAAAAAAATATGAGCTTCTAACTCCACGTCCTCTATTGGAAATTTGTATAATGACAAAATATTTTAAATAAAATCTTGACACAGAAAAATAATAAAATACACAAAGACGGTTAACGAAACGTGCAATGTCAACTGTGACGCATATCTTACGAAATTTTCTAACCTAAAATAGTGTTCAATCGTGGTACTTTCAGTTTTTGTATGGAAACTTCAAAAATTTATATCTCCAAAACCATAAGTTTCCGTAAGCTGAAATTTCACAAAATGCTTTCTATTTATGAGTAGAATCTACAAAAAAAATATGAGCTTCTAACTCCACGTCCTCTATTGGAAATTTGTATAATGACAAAATATTTTAAATAAAATCTTGACACAGAAAAATAATAAAATACACAAAGACGGTTAACGAAACGTGCAATGTCAACTGTGACGCATATCTTACGAAATTTTCTAACCTAAAATAGTGTTCAATCGTGGTACTTTCAGTTTTTGTATGGAAACTTCAAAAATTTATATCTCCAAAACCATAAGTTTCCGTAAGCTGAAATTTCACAAAATGCTTTCTATTTATGAGTAGAATCTACAAAAAAAATATGAGCTTCTAACTCCACGTCCTCTATTGGAAATTTGTATAATTACAAAATATTTTAAATAAAATCTTGACAGAAAAATAATAAAATACACAAAGACGGTTAACGAAACGTGCAATGTCAACTATGACGCATATCTTACGAAATTTTCTAACCTAAAATAGTGTTCAATCGTGGTACTTTCAGTTTTTGTATGGAAACTTCAAAAAATTATATCTCCAAAACCATAAGTTTCCGTAAGCTGCAATTTCACAAAATGCTTTCTATTTATGAGTAGAATCTACAAAAAAAATATGAGCTTCTAACTCCACGTCCTCTATTGGAAATTTGTATAATGACAAAATATTTTAAATAAAATCTTGACACAGAAAAATAATAAAATACACAAAGACGGTTAACGAAACGTGCAATGTCAACTGTGACGCATAGGTATCTTACGAAATTTTCTAACCTAAAATAGTGTTCAATCGTGGTACTTTCAGTTTTTCTATGGAAACTTCAAAAATTTATATTTCCAAAACCATAAGTTTCCGTAAGCTGAAATTTCACAAAATGCTTTCTATTTATGAGTAGAATCTACAAAAAAAATATGAGCTTCTAACTCCACGTCCTCTATTGGAAATTTGTATAATTACAAAATATTTTAAATAAAATCTTGACAGAAAAATAATAAAATACACAAAGACGGTTAACGAAACGTGCAATGTCAACTGTCACGCATATCTTACGAAATTTTCTAACCTAAAATAGTTTTCAATCGTGGTACTTTCAGTTTTTGTATGGAAACTTCAAAAATTTATATCTCCAAAACCATAAGTTTCCGTAAGCTGAAATTTCACAAAATGCTTTCTATTTATGAGTAGAATCTACAAAAAAAATATGAGCTTCTAACTCCACGTCCTCTATTGGAAATTTGTATAATGACAAAATATTTTAAATAAAATCATGACACAGAAAAATAATAAAATACACAAAGACGGTTAACGAAACGTGCAATGTCAACTGTGACGCATATCTTACGAAATTTTGTAACCTAAAATAGTGTTCAATCGTGGTACTTTCAGTTTTTCTATGGAAACTTCAAAAATTTAAATATCTCCAAAACCATAAGTTTCCGTAAGCTGAAATTTCACAAAATGCTTTCTATTTATGAGTAGAATCTACAAAAAAAATATGAGCTTCTAACTCCACGTCCTCTATTGGAAATTTGTATAATTACAAAATATTTTAAATAAAATCTTGACAGAAAAATAATAAAATACACAAAGACGGTTAACGAAACGTGCAATGTCAACTATGACGCATATCTTACGAAATTTTCTAACCTAAAATAGTGTTCAATCGTGGTACTTTCAGTTTTTGTATGGAAACTTCAAAAAATTATATCTCCAAAACCATAAGTTTCCGTAAGCTGCAATTTCACAAAATGCTTTCTATTTATGAGTAGAATCTACAAAAAAAATATGAGCTTCTAACTCCACGTCCTCTATTGGAAATTTGTATAATGACAAAATATTTTAAATAAAATCTTGACACAGAAAAATAATAAAATACACAAAGACGGTTAACGAAACGTGCAATGTCAACTGTGACGCATATCTTACGAAATTTTCTAACCTAAAATAGTGTTCAATCGTGGTACTTTCAGTTTTTGTATGGAAACTTCAAAAATTTATATTTCCAAAACCATAAGTTTCCGTAAGCTGAAATTTCACAAAATGCTTTCTATTTATGAGTAGAATCTACAAAAAAAATATGAGCTTCTAACTCCACGTCCTCTATTGGAAATTTGTACAATTACAAAATATTTTAAATAAAATCTTGACAGAAAAATAATAAAATACACAAAGACGGTTAACGAAACGTGCAATGTCAACTGTCACGCATATCTTACGAAATTTTCTAACCTAAAATAGTTTTCAATCGTGGTACTTTCAGTTTTTGTATGGAAACTTCAAAAATTTATATCTCCAAAACCATAAGTTTCCGTAAGCTGAAATTTCACAAAATGCTTTCTATTTATGAGTAGAATCTACAAAAAAAATATGAGCTTCTAACTCCACGTCCTCTATTGGAAATTTGTATAATGACAAAATATTTTAAATAAAATCTTGACACAGAAAAATAATAAAATACACAAAGACGGTTAACGAAACGTGCAATGTCAACTGTGACGCATATCTTACGAAATTTTCTAACCTAAAATAGTGTTCAATCGTGGTACTTTCAGTTTTTGTATGGAAACTTCAAAAATTTATATCTCCAAAACCATAAGTTTCCGTAAGCTGAAATTTCACAAAATGCTTTCTATTTATGAGTAGAATCTACAAAAAAAAAAGAGCTTCTAACTCCACGTCCTCTATTGGAAATTTGTATAATTACAAAATATTTTAAATAAAATCTTGACAGAAAAATAATAAAATACACAAAGACGGTTAACGAAACGTGCAATGTCAACTGTGACGCATATCTTACGAAATTTTCTAACCTAAAATAGTGTTCAATCGTGGTACTTTCAGTTTTTGTATGGAAACTTCAAAAATTTATATCTCCAAAACCATAAGTTTCCGTAAGCTGAAATTTCACAAAATGCTTTCTATTTATGAGTAGAATCTACAAAAAAAATATGAGCTTCTAACTCCACGTCCTCTATTGGAAATTTGTATAATTACAAAATATTTTAAATAAAATCTTGACAGAAAAATAATAAAATACACCAAAAATTTATATCTCCAAAACCATAAGTTTCCGTAAGCTGAAATTTCACAAAATGCTTTCTATTTATGAGTAGAATCTACAAAAAAAATGAGCTTCTAACTCCACGTCCTCTATTGGAAATTTGTATAATTACAAAATATTTTAAATAAAATCTTGACACAGAAAAATAATAAAATACACAAAGACGGTTAACGAAACGTGCAATGTCAACTGTGACGCATATCTTACGAAATCTTACGAATTTTTCTAACCTAAAATAGTGTTCAATCGTGGTACTTTCAGTTTTTCTATGGAAACTTCAAAAATTTATATCTCCAAAACCATAAGTTTCCGTAAGCTGAAATTTCACAAAATGCTTTCTATTTATGAGTAGAATCTACAAAAAAAATATGAGCTTCTAACTCCACGTCCTCTATTGGAAATTTGTATAATTACAAAATATTTTAAATAAAATCTTGACAGAAAAATAATAAAATACACAAAGACGGTTAATGAAACGTGCAATGTCAACTGTGACCTGTGACGCATATCTTACGAAATTTTCTAACCTAAAATAGTGTTCAATCGTGGTACTCTCAGTTTTTGTATGGAAACTTCAAAAATTTATATCTCCAAAACCATAAGTTTCCGTAAGCTGAAATTTCACAAAATGCTTTCTATTTATGAGTAGAATCTACAAAAAAAATATGAGCTTCTAACTCCACGTCCTCTATTGGAAATTTGTATAATTACAAAATATTTTAAATAAAATCTTGACACAGAAAAATAATAAAATACACAAAGACGGTTAACGAAACGTGCAATGTCAACTGTGACGCATATCTTACGAAATTTTGTAACCTAAAATAGTGTTCAATCGTGGTACTTTCAGTTTTTCTATGGAAACTTCAAAAATTTAAATATCTCCAAAACCATAAGTTTCCGTAAGCTGAAATTTCACAAAATGCTTTCTATTTATGAGTAGAATCTACAAAAAAAATATGAGCTTCTAACTCCACGTCCTCTATTGGAAATTTGTATAATTACAAAATATTTTAAATAAAATCTTGACAGAAAAATAATAAAATACACAAAGACGGTTAACGAAACGTGCAATGTCAACTATGACGCATATCTTACGAAATTTTCTAACCTAAAATAGTGTTCAATCGTGGTACTTTCAGTTTTTGTATGGAAACTTCAAAAAATTATATCTCCAAAACCATAAGTTTCCGTAAGCTGCAATTTCACAAAATGCTTTCTATTTATGAGTAGAATCTACAAAAAAAATATGAGCTTCTAACTCCACGTCCTCTATTGGAAATTTGTATAATGACAAAATATTTTAAATAAAATCTTGACACAGAAAAATAATAAAATACACAAAGACGGTTAACGAAACGTGCAATGTCAACTGTGACGCATAGGTATCTTACGAAATTTTCTAACCTAAAATAGTGTTCAATCGTGGTACTTTCAGTTTTTCTATGGAAACTTCAAAAATTTATATTTCCAAAACCATAAGTTTCCGTAAGCTGAAATTTCACAAAATGCTTTCTATTTATGAGTAGAATCTACAAAAAAAATATGAGCTTCTAACTCCACGTCCTCTATTGGAAATTTGTATAATTACAAAATATTTTAAATAAAATCTTGACAGAAAAATAATAAAATACACAAAGACGGTTAACGAAACGTGCAATGTCAACTGTCACGCATATCTTACGAAATTTTCTAACCTAAAATAGTTTTCAATCGTGGTACTTTCAGTTTTTGTATGGAAACTTCAAAAATTTATATCTCCAAAACCATAAGTTTCCGTAAGCTGAAATTTCACAAAATGCTTTCTATTTATGAGTAGAATCTACAAAAAAAATATGAGCTTCTAACTCCACGTCCTCTATTGGAAATTTGTATAATGACAAAATATTTTAAATAAAATCTTGACACAGAAAAATAATAAAATACACAAAGACGGTTAACGAAACGTGCAATGTCAACTGTGACGCATATCTTACGAAATTTTCTAACCTAAAATAGTGTTCAATCGTGGTACTTTCAGTTTTTGTATGGAAACTTTAAACATTTATATCTCCAAAACCATAAGTTTCCGTAAGCTGAAATTTCACAAAATGCTTTCTATTTATGAGTAGAATCTACAAAAAAAAAGAGCTTCTAACTCCACGTCCTCTATTGGAAATTTGTATAATTACAAAATATTTTAAATAAAATCTTGACACAGAAAAATAATACAATACACAAAGACGGTTAACGAAACGTGCAATGTCAACTGTGACGCATATCTTACGAAATTTTGTAACCTAAAATAGTGTTCAATCGTGGTACTTTCAGTTTTTCTATGGAAACTTCAAAAATTTAAATATCTCCAAAACCATAAGTTTCCGTAAGCTGAAATTTCACAAAATGCTTTCTATTTATGAGTAGAATCTACAAAAAAAATATGAGCTTCTAACTCCACGTCCTCTATTGGAAATTTATATAATTACAAAATATTTTAAATAAAATCTTGACAGAAAAATAATAAAATACACAAAGACGGTTAACGAAACGTGCAATGTCAACTGTGACGCATATCTTACGAAATTTTCTAACCTAAAATAGTGTTCAATCGTGGTACTTTCAGTTTTTGTATGGAAACTTCAAAAAATTATATCTCCAAAACCATAAGTTTCCGTAAGCTGAAATTTCACAAAATGCTTTCTATTTATGAGTAGAATCTACAAAAAAAATATGAGCTTCTAACTCCACGTCCTCTATTGGAAATTTGTATAATGACAAAATATTTTAAATAAAATCTTGACACAGAAAAATAATAAAATACACAAAGACGGTTAACGAAACGTGCAATGTCAACTGTGACGCATATCTTACGAAATTTTCTAACCTAAAATAGTGTTCAATCGTGGTACTTTCAGTTTTTGTATGGAAACTTCAAAAATTTATATTTCCAAAACCATAAGTTTCCGTAAGCTGAAATTTCACAAAATGCTTTCTATTTATGAGTAGAATCTACAAAAAAAATATGAGCTTCTAACTCCACGTCCTCTATTGGAAATTTGTATAATTACAAAATATTTTAAATAAAATCTTGACAGAAAAATAATAAAATACACAAAGACGGTTAACGAAACGTGCAATGTCAACTGTCACGCATATCTTACGAAATTTTCTAACCTAAAATAGTTTTCAATCGTGGTACTTTCAGTTTTTGTATGGAAACTTCAAAAATTTATATCTCCAAAACCATGAGTTTCCGTAAGCTGAAATTTCACAAAATGCTTTCTCTTTATGAGTAGAATCTACAAAAAAAATATGAGCTTCTAACTCCACGTCCTCTATTGGAAATTTGTATAATGACAAAATATTTTAAATAAAATCTTGACACAGAAAAATAATAAAATACACAAAGACGGTTAACGAAACGTGCAATGTCAACTGTGACGCATATCTTACGAAATTGTCTAACCTAAAATAGTGTTCAATCGTGGTACTTTCAGTTTTTGTATGGAAACTTCAAACATTTATATCTCCAAAACCATAAGTTTCCGTAAGCTGAAATTTCACAAAATGCTTTCTATTTATGAGTAGAATCTACAAAAAAAAAGAGCTTCTAACTCCACGTCCTCTATTGGAAATTTGTGTAATTACAAAATATTTTAAATAAAATCTTGACACAGAAAAATAATAAAATACACAAAGACGGTTAACGAAATGTGCAATGTCAACTGTGACGCATATCTTACGAAATCTTACGAAATTTTCTAACCTAAAATAGTGTTCAATCGTGGTACTTTCAGTTTTTCTATGGAAACTTCAAAAATTTATATCTCCAAAACCATAAGTTTCCGTTAGCTGAATTTTCACAAAATGCTTTCTATTTATGAGTAGAATCTACAAAAAAAATATGAGCTTCTAACTCCACGTCCTCTATTGGAAATTTGTATAATTACAAAATATTTTAAATAAAATCTTGACAGAAAAATAATAAAATACACAAAGACGGTTAACGAAACGTGCAATGTCAACTGTGACGCATATCTTACGAAATTTTCTAACCTAAAATAGTGTTCAATCGTGGTACTTTCAGTTTTTGTATGGAAACTTCAAAAAATTATATCTCCAAAACCATAAGTTTCCGTAAGCTGCAATTTCACAAAATGCTTTCTATTTATGAGTAGAATCTACAAAAAAAATATGAGCTTCTAACTCCACGTCCTCTATTGGAAATTTGTATAATGACAAAATATTTTAAATAAAATCTTGACACAGAAAAATAATAAAATACACAAAGACGGTTAACGAAACGTGCAATGTCAACTGTGACGCATAGGTATCTTACGAAATTTTCTAACCTAAAATAGTGTTCAATCGTGGTACTTTCAGTTTTTCTATGGAAACTTCAAAAATTTATATTTCCAAAACCATAAGTTTCCGTAAGCTGAAATTTCACAAAATGCTTTCTATTTATGAGTAGAATCTACAAAAAAAATATGAGCTTCTAACTCCACGTCCTCTATTGGAAATTTGTATAATTACAAAATATTTTAAATAAAATCTTGACACAGAAAAATAATAAAATACACAAAGACGGTTAACGAAACGTGCAATGTCAACTGTGACGCATATCTTACGAAATTTTCTAACCTAAAATAGTGTTCAATCGTGGTACTTTCAGTTTTTGTATGGAAACTTCAAAAATTTATATCTCCAAAACCATAAGTTTCCGTAAGCTGAAATTTCACAAAATGCTTTCTATTTATGAGTAGAATCTACAAAAAAAATATGAGCTTCTAACTCCACGTCCTCTATTGGAAATTTGTATAATTACAAAATATTTTAAATAAAATCTTGACAGAAAAATAATAAAATACACAAAGACGGTTAACGAAACGTGCAATGTCAACTATGACGCATATCTTACGAAATTTTCTAACCTAAAATAGTGTTCAATCGTGGTACTTTCAGTTTTTGTATGGAAACTTCAAAAAATTATATCTCCAAAACCATAAGTTTCCGTAAGCTGCAATTTCACAAAATGCTTTCTATTTATGAGTAGAATCTACAAAAAAAATATGAGCTTCTAACTCCACGTCCTCTATTGGAAATTTGTATAATGACAAAATATTTTAAATAAAATCTTGACACAGAAAAATAATAAAATACACAAAGACGGTTAACGAAACGTGCAATGTCAACTGTGACGCATAGGTATCTTACGAAATTTTCTAACCTAAAATAGTGTTCAATCGTGGTACTTTCAGTTTTTCTATGGAAACTTCAAAAATTTATATTTCCAAAACCATAAGTTTCCGTAAGCTGAAATTTCACAAAATGCTTTCTATTTATGAGTAGAATCTACAAAAAAAATATGAGCTTCTAACTCCACGTCCTCTATTGGAAATTTGTATAATTACAAAATATTTTAAATAAAATCTTGACAGAAAAATAATAAAATACACAAAGACGGTTAACGAAACGTGCAATGTCAACTGTCACGCATATCTTACGAAATTTTCTAACCTAAAATAGTTTTCAATCGTGGTACTTTCAGTTTTTGTATGGAAACTTCAAAAATTTATATCTCCAAAACCATAAGTTTCCGTAAGCTGAAATTTCACAAAATGCTTTCTATTTATGAGTAGAATCTACAAAAAAAATATGAGCTTCTAACTCCACGTCCTCTATTGGAAATTTGTATAATGACAAAATATTTTAAATAAAATCATGACACAGAAAAATAATAAAATACACAAAGACGGTTAACGAAACGTGCAATGTCAACTGTGACGCATATCTTACGAAATTTTGTAACCTAAAATAGTGTTCAATCGTGGTACTTTCAGTTTTTCTATGGAAACTTCAAAAATTTAAATATCTCCAAAACCATAAGTTTCCGTAAGCTGAAATTTCACAAAATGCTTTCTATTTATGAGTAGAATCTACAAAAAAAATATGAGCTTCTAACTCCACGTCCTCTATTGGAAATTTGTATAATTACAAAATATTTTAAATAAAATCTTGACAGAAAAATAATAAAATACACAAAGACGGTTAACGAAACGTGCAATGTCAACTATGACGCATATCTTACGAAATTTTCTAACCTAAAATAGTGTTCAATCGTGGTACTTTCAGTTTTTGTATGGAAACTTCAAAAAATTATATCTCCAAAACCATAAGTTTCCGTAAGCTGCAATTTCACAAAATGCTTTCTATTTATGAGTAGAATCTACAAAAAAAATATGAGCTTCTAACTCCACGTCCTCTATTGGAAATTTGTATAATGACAAAATATTTTAAATAAAATCTTGACACAGAAAAATAATAAAATACACAAAGACGGTTAACGAAACGTGCAATGTCAACTGTGACGCATATCTTACGAAATTTTCTAACCTAAAATAGTGTTCAATCGTGGTACTTTCAGTTTTTGTATGGAAACTTCAAAAATTTATATTTCCAAAACCATAAGTTTCCGTAAGCTGAAATTTCACAAAATGCTTTCTATTTATGAGTAGAATCTACAAAAAAAATATGAGCTTCTAACTCCACGTCCTCTATTGGAAATTTGTACAATTACAAAATATTTTAAATAAAATCTTGACAGAAAAATAATAAAATACACAAAGACGGTTAACGAAACGTGCAATGTCAACTGTCACGCATATCTTACGAAATTTTCTAACCTAAAATAGTTTTCAATCGTGGTACTTTCAGTTTTTGTATGGAAACTTCAAAAATTTATATCTCCAAAACCATAAGTTTCCGTAAGCTGAAATTTCACAAAATGCTTTCTATTTATGAGTAGAATCTACAAAAAAAATATGAGCTTCTAACTCCACGTCCTCTATTGGAAATTTGTATAATGACAAAATATTTTAAATAAAATCTTGACACAGAAAAATAATAAAATACACAAAGACGGTTAACGAAACGTGCAATGTCAACTGTGACGCATATCTTACGAAATTTTCTAACCTAAAATAGTGTTCAATCGTGGTACTTTCAGTTTTTGTATGGAAACTTCAAAAATTTATATCTCCAAAACCATAAGTTTCCGTAAGCTGAAATTTCACAAAATGCTTTCTATTTATGAGTAGAATCTACAAAAAAAAAAGAGCTTCTAACTCCACGTCCTCTATTGGAAATTTGTATAATTACAAAATATTTTAAATAAAATCTTGACAGAAAAATAATAAAATACACAAAGACGGTTAACGAAACGTGCAATGTCAACTGTGACGCATATCTTACGAAATTTTCTAACCTAAAATAGTGTTCAATCGTGGTACTTTCAGTTTTTGTATGGAAACTTCAAAAATTTATATCTCCAAAACCATAAGTTTCCGTAAGCTGAAATTTCACAAAATGCTTTCTATTTATGAGTAGAATCTACAAAAAAAATATGAGCTTCTAACTCCACGTCCTCTATTGGAAATTTGTATAATTACAAAATATTTTAAATAAAATCTTGACAGAAAAATAATAAAATACACCAAAAATTTATATCTCCAAAACCATAAGTTTCCGTAAGCTGAAATTTCACAAAATGCTTTCTATTTATGAGTAGAATCTACAAAAAAAAATGAGCTTCTAACTCCACGTCCTCTATTGGAAATTTGTATAATTACAAAATATTTTAAATAAAATCTTGACACAGAAAAATAATAAAATACACAAAGACGGTTAACGAAACGTGCAATGTCAACTGTGACGCATATCTTACGAAATCTTACGAATTTTTCTAACCTAAAATAGTGTTCAATCGTGGTACTTTCAGTTTTTCTATGGAAACTTCAAAAATTTATATCTCCAAAACCATAAGTTTCCGTAAGCTGAAATTTCACAAAATGCTTTCTATTTATGAGTAGAATCTACAAAAAAAATATGAGCTTCTAACTCCACGTCCTCTATTGGAAATTTGTATAATTACAAAATATTTTAAATAAAATCTTGACAGAAAAATAATAATATACACAAAGACGGTTAATGAAACGTGCAATGTCAACTGTGACCTGTGACGCATATCTTACGAAATTTTCTAACCTAAAATAGTGTTCAATCGTGGTACTCTCAGTTTTTGTATGGAAACTTCAAAAATTTATATCTCCAAAACCATAAGTTTCCGTAAGCTGAAATTTCACAAAATGCTTTCTATTTATGAGTAGAATCTACAAAAAAAATATGAGCTTCTAACTCCACGTCCTCTATTGGAAATTTGTATAATTACAAAATATTTTAAATAAAATCTTGACACAGAAAAATAATAAAATACACAAAGACGGTTAACGAAACGTGCAATGTCAACTGTGACGCATATCTTACGAAATTTTGTAACCTAAAATAGTGTTCAATCGTGGTACTTTCAGTTTTTCTATGGAAACTTCAAAAATTTAAATATCTCCAAAACCATAAGTTTCCGTAAGCTGAAATTTCACAAAATGCTTTCTATTTATGAGTAGAATCTACAAAAAAAATATGAGCTTCTAACTCCACGTCCTCTATTGGAAATTTGTATAATTACAAAATATTTTAAATAAAATCTTGACAGAAAAATAATAAAATACACAAAGACGGTTAACGAAACGTGCAATGTCAACTATGACGCATATCTTACGAAATTTTCTAACCTAAAATAGTGTTCAATCGTGGTACTTTCAGTTTTTGTATGGAAACTTCAAAAAATTATATCTCCAAAACCATAAGTTTCCGTAAGCTGCAATTTCACAAAATGCTTTCTATTTATGAGTAGAATCTACAAAAAAAATATGAGCTTCTAACTCCACGTCCTCTATTGGAAATTTGTATAATGACAAAATATTTTAAATAAAATCTTGACACAGAAAAATAATAAAATACACAAAGACGGTTAACGAAACGTGCAATGTCAACTGTGACGCATAGGTATCTTACGAAATTTTCTAACCTAAAATAGTGTTCAATCGTGGTACTTTCAGTTTTTCTATGGAAACTTCAAAAATTTATATTTCCAAAACCATAAGTTTCCGTAAGCTGAAATTTCACAAAATGCTTTCTATTTATGAGTAGAATCTACAAAAAAAATATGAGCTTCTAACTCCACGTCCTCTATTGGAAATTTGTATAATTACAAAATATTTTAAATAAAATCTTGACAGAAAAATAATAAAATACACAAAGACGGTTAACGAAACGTGCAATGTCAACTGTCACGCATATCTTACGAAATTTTCTAACCTAAAATAGTTTTCAATCGTGGTACTTTCAGTTTTTGTATGGAAACTTCAAAAATTTATATCTCCAAAACCATAAGTTTCCGTAAGCTGAAATTTCACAAAATGCTTTCTATTTATGAGTAGAATCTACAAAAAAAATATGAGCTTCTAACTCCACGTCCTCTATTGGAAATTTGTATAATGACAAAATATTTTAAATAAAATCTTGACACAGAAAAATAATAAAATACACAAAGACGGTTAACGAAACGTGCAATGTCAACTGTGACGCATATCTTACGAAATTTTCTAACCTAAAATAGTGTTCAATCGTGGTACTTTCAGTTTTTGTATGGAAACTTTAAACATTTATATCTCCAAAACCATAAGTTTCCGTAAGCTGAAATTTCACAAAATGCTTTCTATTTATGAGTAGAATCTACAAAAAAAAAAGAGCTTCTAACTCCACGTCCTCTATTGGAAATTTGTATAATTACAAAATATTTTAAATAAAATCTTGACACAGAAAAATAATACAATACACAAAGACGGTTAACGAAACGTGCAATGTCAACTGTGACGCATATCTTACGAAATTTTGTAACCTAAAATAGTGTTCAATCGTGGTACTTTCAGTTTTTCTATGGAAACTTCAAAAATTTAAATATCTCCAAAACCATAAGTTTCCGTAAGCTGAAATTTCACAAAATGCTTTCTATTTATGAGTAGAATCTACAAAAAAAATATGAGCTTCTAACTCCACGTCCTCTATTGGAAATTTATATAATTACAAAATATTTTAAATAAAATCTTGACAGAAAAATAATAAAATACACAAAGACGGTTAACGAAACGTGCAATGTCAACTGTGACGCATATCTTACGAAATTTTCTAACCTAAAATAGTGTTCAATCGTGGTACTTTCAGTTTTTGTATGGAAACTTCAAAAAATTATATCTCCAAAACCATAAGTTTCCGTAAGCTGAAATTTCACAAAATGCTTTCTATTTATGAGTAGAATCTACAAAAAAAATATGAGCTTCTAACTCCACGTCCTCTATTGGAAATTTGTATAATGACAAAATATTTTAAATAAAATCTTGACACAGAAAAATAATAAAATACACAAAGACGGTTAACGAAACGTGCAATGTCAACTGTGACGCATATCTTACGAAATTTTCTAACCTAAAATAGTGTTCAATCGTGGTACTTTCAGTTTTTGTATGGAAACTTCAAAAATTTATATTTCCAAAACCATAAGTTTCCGTAAGCTGAAATTTCACAAAATGCTTTCTATTTATGAGTAGAATCTACAAAAAAAATATGAGCTTCTAACTCCACGTCCTCTATTGGAAATTTGTATAATTACAAAATATTTTAAATAAAATCTTGACAGAAAAATAATAAAATACACAAAGACGGTTAACGAAACGTGCAATGTCAACTGTCACGCATATCTTACGAAATTTTCTAACCTAAAATAGTTTTCAATCGTGGTACTTTCAGTTTTTGTATGGAAACTTCAAAAATTTATATCTCCAAAACCATGAGTTTCCGTAAGCTGAAATTTCACAAAATGCTTTCTCTTTATGAGTAGAATCTACAAAAAAAATATGAGCTTCTAACTCCACGTCCTCTATTGGAAATTTGTATAATGACAAAATATTTTAAATAAAATCTTGACACAGAAAAATAATAAAATACACAAAGACGGTTAACGAAACGTGCAATGTCAACTGTGACGCATATCTTACGAAATTGTCTAACCTAAAATAGTGTTCAATCGTGGTACTTTCAGTTTTTGTATGGAAACTTCAAACATTTATATCTCCAAAACCATAAGTTTCCGTAAGCTGAAATTTCACAAAATGCTTTCTATTTATGAGTAGAATCTACAAAAAAAAAGAGCTTCTAACTCCACGTCCTCTATTGGAAATTTGTGTAATTACAAAATATTTTAAATAAAATCTTGACACAGAAAAATAATAAAATACACAAAGACGGTTAACGAAATGTGCAATGTCAACTGTGACGCATATCTTACGAAATCTTACGAAATTTTCTAACCTAAAATAGTGTTCAATCGTGGTACTTTCAGTTTTTCTATGGAAACTTCAAAAATTTATATCTCCAAAACCATAAGTTTCCGTTAGCTGAATTTTCACAAAATGCTTTCTATTTATGAGTAGAATCTACAAAAAAAATATGAGCTTCTAACTCCACGTCCTCTATTGGAAATTTGTATAATTACAAAATATTTTAAATAAAATCTTGACAGAAAAATAATAAAATACACAAAGACGGTTAATGAAACGTGCAATGTCAACTGTGACCTGTGACGCATATCTTACGAAATTTTCTAACCTAAAATAGTGTTCAATCGTGGTACTTTCAGTTTTTGTATGGAAACTTCAAAAAATTATATCTCCAAAACCATAAGTTTCCGTAAGCTGCAATTTCACAAAATGCTTTCTATTTATGAGTAGAATCTACAAAAAAAATATGAGCTTCTAACTCCACGTCCTCTATTGGAAATTTGTATAATGACAAAATATTTTAAATAAAATCTTGACACAGAAAAATAATAAAATACACAAAGACGGTTAACGAAACGTGCAATGTCAACTGTGACGCATATCTTACGAAATTTTCTAACCTAAAATAGTGTTCAATCGTGGTACTTTCAGTTTTTGTATGGAAACTTCAAAAATTTATATTTCCAAAACCATAAGTTTCCGTAAGCTGAAATTTCACAAAATGCTTTCTATTTATGAGTAGAATCTACAAAAAAAATATGAGCTTCTAACTCCACGTCCTCTATTGGAAATTTGTACAATTACAAAATATTTTAAATAAAATCTTGACAGAAAAATAATAAAATACACAAAGACGGTTAACGAAACGTGCAATGTCAACTGTCACGCATATCTTACGAAATTTTCTAACCTAAAATAGTTTTCAATCGTGGTACTTTCAGTTTTTGTATGGAAACTTCAAAAATTTATATCTCCAAAACCATAAGTTTCCGTAAGCTGAAATTTCACAAAATGCTTTCTATTTATGAGTAGAATCTACAAAAAAAATATGAGCTTCTAACTCCACGTCCTCTATTGGAAATTTGTATAATGACAAAATATTTTAAATAAAATCTTGACACAGAAAAATAATAAAATACACAAAGACGGTTAACGAAACGTGCAATGTCAACTGTGACGCATATCTTACGAAATTTTCTAACCTAAAATAGTGTTCAATCGTGGTACTTTCAGTTTTTGTATGGAAACTTCAAAAATTTATATCTCCAAAACCATAAGTTTCCGTAAGCTGAAATTTCACAAAATGCTTTCTATTTATGAGTAGAATCTACAAAAAAAAAAGAGCTTCTAACTCCACGTCCTCTATTGGAAATTTGTATAATTACAAAATATTTTAAATAAAATCTTGACAGAAAAATAATAAAATACACAAAGACGGTTAACGAAACGTGCAATGTCAACTGTGACGCATATCTTACGAAATTTTCTAACCTAAAATAGTGTTCAATCGTGGTACTTTCAGTTTTTGTATGGAAACTTCAAAAATTTATATCTCCAAAACCATAAGTTTCCGTAAGCTGAAATTTCACAAAATGCTTTCTATTTATGAGTAGAATCTACAAAAAAAATATGAGCTTCTAACTCCACGTCCTCTATTGGAAATTTGTATAATTACAAAATATTTTAAATAAAATCTTGACAGAAAAATAATAAAATACACCAAAAATTTATATCTCCAAAACCATAAGTTTCCGTAAGCTGAAATTTCACAAAATGCTTTCTATTTATGAGTAGAATCTACAAAAAAAAATGAGCTTCTAACTCCACGTCCTCTATTGGAAATTTGTATAATTACAAAATATTTTAAATAAAATCTTGACACAGAAAAATAATAAAATACACAAAGACGGTTAACGAAACGTGCAATGTCAACTGTGACGCATATCTTACGAAATCTTACGAATTTTTCTAACCTAAAATAGTGTTCAATCGTGGTACTTTCAGTTTTTCTATGGAAACTTCAAAAATTTATATCTCCAAAACCATAAGTTTCCGTAAGCTGAAATTTCACAAAATGCTTTCTATTTATGAGTAGAATCTACAAAAAAAATATGAGCTTCTAACTCCACGTCCTCTATTGGAAATTTGTATAATTACAAAATATTTTAAATAAAATCTTGACAGAAAAATAATAAAATACACAAAGACGGTTAATGAAACGTGCAATGTCAACTGTGACCTGTGACGCATATCTTACGAAATTTTCTAACCTAAAATAGTGTTCAATCGTGGTACTCTCAGTTTTTGTATGGAAACTTCAAAAATTTATATCTCCAAAACCATAAGTTTCCGTAAGCTGAAATTTCACAAAATGCTTTCTATTTATGAGTAGAATCTACAAAAAAAATATGAGCTTCTAACTCCACGTCCTCTATTGGAAATTTGTATAATTACAAAATATTTTAAATAAAATCTTGACACAGAAAAATAATAAAATACACAAAGACGGTTAACGAAACGTGCAATGTCAACTGTGACGCATATCTTACGAAATTTTGTAACCTAAAATAGTGTTCAATCGTGGTACTTTCAGTTTTTCTATGGAAACTTCAAAAATTTAAATATCTCCAAAACCATAAGTTTCCGTAAGCTGAAATTTCACAAAATGCTTTCTATTTATGAGTAGAATCTACAAAAAAAATATGAGCTTCTAACTCCACGTCCTCTATTGGAAATTTGTATAATTACAAAATATTTTAAATAAAATCTTGACAGAAAAATAATAAAATACACAAAGACGGTTAACGAAACGTGCAATGTCAACTATGACGCATATCTTACGAAATTTTCTAACCTAAAATAGTGTTCAATCGTGGTACTTTCAGTTTTTGTATGGAAACTTCAAAAAATTATATCTCCAAAACCATAAGTTTCCGTAAGCTGCAATTTCACAAAATGCTTTCTATTTATGAGTAGAATCTACAAAAAAAATATGAGCTTCTAACTCCACGTCCTCTATTGGAAATTTGTATAATGACAAAATATTTTAAATAAAATCTTGACACAGAAAAATAATAAAATACACAAAGACGGTTAACGAAACGTGCAATGTCAACTGTGACGCATAGGTATCTTACGAAATTTTCTAACCTAAAATAGTGTTCAATCGTGGTACTTTCAGTTTTTCTATGGAAACTTCAAAAATTTATATTTCCAAAACCATAAGTTTCCGTAAGCTGAAATTTCACAAAATGCTTTCTATTTATGAGTAGAATCTACAAAAAAAATATGAGCTTCTAACTCCACGTCCTCTATTGGAAATTTGTATAATTACAAAATATTTTAAATAAAATCTTGACAGAAAAATAATAAAATACACAAAGACGGTTAACGAAACGTGCAATGTCAACTGTCACGCATATCTTACGAAATTTTCTAACCTAAAATAGTTTTCAATCGTGGTACTTTCAGTTTTTGTATGGAAACTTCAAAAATTTATATCTCCAAAACCATAAGTTTCCGTAAGCTGAAATTTCACAAAATGCTTTCTATTTATGAGTAGAATCTACAAAAAAAATATGAGCTTCTAACTCCACGTCCTCTATTGGAAATTTGTATAATGACAAAATATTTTAAATAAAATCTTGACACAGAAAAATAATAAAATACACAAAGACGGTTAACGAAACGTGCAATGTCAACTGTGACGCATATCTTACGAAATTTTCTAACCTAAAATAGTGTTCAATCGTGGTACTTTCAGTTTTTGTATGGAAACTTTAAACATTTATATCTCCAAAACCATAAGTTTCCGTAAGCTGAAATTTCACAAAATGCTTTCTATTTATGAGTAGAATCTACAAAAAAAAAAGAGCTTCTAACTCCACGTCCTCTATTGGAAATTTGTATAATTACAAAATATTTTAAATAAAATCTTGACACAGAAAAATAATACAATACACAAAGACGGTTAACGAAACGTGCAATGTCAACTGTGACGCATATCTTACGAAATTTTGTAACCTAAAATAGTGTTCAATCGTGGTACTTTCAGTTTTTCTATGGAAACTTCAAAAATTTAAATATCTCCAAAACCATAAGTTTCCGTAAGCTGAAATTTCACAAAATGCTTTCTATTTATGAGTAGAATCTACAAAAAAAATATGAGCTTCTAACTCCACGTCCTCTATTGGAAATTTATATAATTACAAAATATTTTAAATAAAATCTTGACAGAAAAATAATAAAATACACAAAGACGGTTAACGAAACGTGCAATGTCAACTGTGACGCATATCTTACGAAATTTTCTAACCTAAAATAGTGTTCAATCGTGGTACTTTCAGTTTTTGTATGGAAACTTCAAAAAATTATATCTCCAAAACCATAAGTTTCCGTAAGCTGAAATTTCACAAAATGCTTTCTATTTATGAGTAGAATCTACAAAAAAAATATGAGCTTCTAACTCCACGTCCTCTATTGGAAATTTGTATAATGACAAAATATTTTAAATAAAATCTTGACACAGAAAAATAATAAAATACACAAAGACGGTTAACGAAACGTGCAATGTCAACTGTGACGCATATCTTACGAAATTTTCTAACCTAAAATAGTGTTCAATCGTGGTACTTTCAGTTTTTGTATGGAAACTTCAAAAATTTATATTTCCAAAACCATAAGTTTCCGTAAGCTGAAATTTCACAAAATGCTTTCTATTTATGAGTAGAATCTACAAAAAAAATATGAGCTTCTAACTCCACGTCCTCTATTGGAAATTTGTATAATTACAAAATATTTTAAATAAAATCTTGACAGAAAAATAATAAAATACACAAAGACGGTTAACGAAACGTGCAATGTCAACTGTCACGCATATCTTACGAAATTTTCTAACCTAAAATAGTTTTCAATCGTGGTACTTTCAGTTTTTGTATGGAAACTTCAAAAATTTATATCTCCAAAACCATGAGTTTCCGTAAGCTGAAATTTCACAAAATGCTTTCTCTTTATGAGTAGAATCTACAAAAAAAATATGAGCTTCTAACTCCACGTCCTCTATTGGAAATTTGTATAATGACAAAATATTTTAAATAAAATCTTGACACAGAAAAATAATAAAATACACAAAGACGGTTAACGAAACGTGCAATGTCAACTGTGACGCATATCTTACGAAATTGTCTAACCTAAAATAGTGTTCAATCGTGGTACTTTCAGTTTTTGTATGGAAACTTCAAACATTTATATCTCCAAAACCATAAGTTTCCGTAAGCTGAAATTTCACAAAATGCTTTCTATTTATGAGTAGAATCTACAAAAAAAAAGAGCTTCTAACTCCACGTCCTCTATTGGAAATTTGTGTAATTACAAAATATTTTAAATAAAATCTTGACACAGAAAAATAATAAAATACACAAAGACGGTTAACGAAATGTGCAATGTCAACTGTGACGCATATCTTACGAAATCTTACGAAATTTTCTAACCTAAAATAGTGTTCAATCGTGGTACTTTCAGTTTTTCTATGGAAACTTCAAAAATTTATATCTCCAAAACCATAAGTTTCCGTTAGCTGAATTTTCACAAAATGCTTTCTATTTATGAGTAGAATCTACAAAAAAAATATGAGCTTCTAACTCCACGTCCTCTATTGGAAATTTGTATAATTACAAAATATTTTAAATAAAATCTTGACAGAAAAATAATAAAATACACAAAGACGGTTAATGAAACGTGCAATGTCAACTGTGACCTGTGACGCATATCTTACGAAATTTTCTAACCTAAAATAGTGTTCAATCGTGGTACTTTCAGTTTTTGTATGGAAACTTCAAAAAATTATATCTCCAAAACCATAAGTTTCCGTAAGCTGCAATTTCACAAAATGCTTTCTATTTATGAGTAGAATCTACAAAAAAAATATGAGCTTCTAACTCCACGTCCTCTATTGGAAATTTGTATAATGACAAAATATTTTAAATAAAATCTTGACACAGAAAAATAATAAAATACACAAAGACGGTTAACGAAACGTGCAATGTCAACTGTGACGCATAGGTATCTTACGAAATTTTCTAACCTAAAATAGTGTTCAATCGTGGTACTTTCAGTTTTTCTATGGAAACTTCAAAAATTTATATTTCCAAAACCATAAGTTTCCGTAAGCTGAAATTTCACAAAATGCTTTCTATTTATGAGTAGAATCTACAAAAAAAATATGAGCTTCTAACTCCACGTCCTCTATTGGAAATTTGTATAATTACAAAATATTTTAAATAAAATCTTGACACAGAAAAATAATAAAATACACAAAGACGGTTAACGAAACGTGCAATGTCAACTGTGACGCATATCTTACGAAATTTTCTAACCTAAAATAGTGTTCAATCGTGGTACTTTCAGTTTTTGTATGGAAACTTCAAAAATTTATATCTCCAAAACCATAAGTTTCCGTAAGCTGAAATTTCACAAAATGCTTTCTATTTATGAGTAGAATCTACAAAAAAAATATGAGCTTCTAACTCCACGTCCTCTATTGGAAATTTGTATAATTACAAAATATTTTAAATAAAATCTTGACAGAAAAATAATAAAATACACAAAGACGGTTAACGAAACGTGCAATGTCAACTATGACGCATATCTTACGAAATTTTCTAACCTAAAATAGTGTTCAATCGTGGTACTTTCAGTTTTTGTATGGAAACTTCAAAAAATTATATCTCCAAAACCATAAGTTTCCGTAAGCTGCAATTTCACAAAATGCTTTCTATTTATGAGTAGAATCTACAAAAAAAATATGAGCTTCTAACTCCACGTCCTCTATTGGAAATTTGTATAATGACAAAATATTTTAAATAAAATCTTGACACAGAAAAATAATAAAATACACAAAGACGGTTAACGAAACGTGCAATGTCAACTGTGACGCATAGGTATCTTACGAAATTTTCTAACCTAAAATAGTGTTCAATCGTGGTACTTTCAGTTTTTCTATGGAAACTTCAAAAATTTATATTTCCAAAACCATAAGTTTCCGTAAGCTGAAATTTCACAAAATGCTTTCTATTTATGAGTAGAATCTACAAAAAAAATATGAGCTTCTAACTCCACGTCCTCTATTGGAAATTTGTATAATTACAAAATATTTTAAATAAAATCTTGACAGAAAAATAATAAAATACACAAAGACGGTTAACGAAACGTGCAATGTCAACTGTCACGCATATCTTACGAAATTTTCTAACCTAAAATAGTTTTCAATCGTGGTACTTTCAGTTTTTGTATGGAAACTTCAAAAATTTATATCTCCAAAACCATAAGTTTCCGTAAGCTGAAATTTCACAAAATGCTTTCTATTTATGAGTAGAATCTACAAAAAAAATATGAGCTTCTAACTCCACGTCCTCTATTGGAAATTTGTATAATGACAAAATATTTTAAATAAAATCATGACACAGAAAAATAATAAAATACACAAAGACGGTTAACGAAACGTGCAATGTCAACTGTGACGCATATCTTACGAAATTTTGTAACCTAAAATAGTGTTCAATCGTGGTACTTTCAGTTTTTCTATGGAAACTTCAAAAATTTAAATATCTCCAAAACCATAAGTTTCCGTAAGCTGAAATTTCACAAAATGCTTTCTATTTATGAGTAGAATCTACAAAAAAAATATGAGCTTCTAACTCCACGTCCTCTATTGGAAATTTGTATAATTACAAAATATTTTAAATAAAATCTTGACAGAAAAATAATAAAATACACAAAGACGGTTAACGAAACGTGCAATGTCAACTATGACGCATATCTTACGAAATTTTCTAACCTAAAATAGTGTTCAATCGTGGTACTTTCAGTTTTTGTATGGAAACTTCAAAAAATTATATCTCCAAAACCATAAGTTTCCGTAAGCTGCAATTTCACAAAATGCTTTCTATTTATGAGTAGAATCTACAAAAAAAATATGAGCTTCTAACTCCACGTCCTCTATTGGAAATTTGTATAATGACAAAATATTTTAAATAAAATCTTGACACAGAAAAATAATAAAATACACAAAGACGGTTAACGAAACGTGCAATGTCAACTGTGACGCATATCTTACGAAATTTTCTAACCTAAAATAGTGTTCAATCGTGGTACTTTCAGTTTTTGTATGGAAACTTCAAAAATTTATATTTCCAAAACCATAAGTTTCCGTAAGCTGAAATTTCACAAAATGCTTTCTATTTATGAGTAGAATCTACAAAAAAAATATGAGCTTCTAACTCCACGTCCTCTATTGGAAATTTGTACAATTACAAAATATTTTAAATAAAATCTTGACAGAAAAATAATAAAATACACAAAGACGGTTAACGAAACGTGCAATGTCAACTGTCACGCATATCTTACGAAATTTTCTAACCTAAAATAGTTTTCAATCGTGGTACTTTCAGTTTTTGTATGGAAACTTCAAAAATTTATATCTCCAAAACCATAAGTTTCCGTAAGCTGAAATTTCACAAAATGCTTTCTATTTATGAGTAGAATCTACAAAAAAAATATGAGCTTCTAACTCCACGTCCTCTATTGGAAATTTGTATAATGACAAAATATTTTAAATAAAATCTTGACACAGAAAAATAATAAAATACACAAAGACGGTTAACGAAACGTGCAATGTCAACTGTGACGCATATCTTACGAAATTTTCTAACCTAAAATAGTGTTCAATCGTGGTACTTTCAGTTTTTGTATGGAAACTTCAAAAATTTATATCTCCAAAACCATAAGTTTCCGTAAGCTGAAATTTCACAAAATGCTTTCTATTTATGAGTAGAATCTACAAAAAAAAAAGAGCTTCTAACTCCACGTCCTCTATTGGAAATTTGTATAATTACAAAATATTTTAAATAAAATCTTGACAGAAAAATAATAAAATACACAAAGACGGTTAACGAAACGTGCAATGTCAACTGTGACGCATATCTTACGAAATTTTCTAACCTAAAATAGTGTTCAATCGTGGTACTTTCAGTTTTTGTATGGAAACTTCAAAAATTTATATCTCCAAAACCATAAGTTTCCGTAAGCTGAAATTTCACAAAATGCTTTCTATTTATGAGTAGAATCTACAAAAAAAATATGAGCTTCTAACTCCACGTCCTCTATTGGAAATTTGTATAATTACAAAATATTTTAAATAAAATCTTGACAGAAAAATAATAAAATACACCAAAAATTTATATCTCCAAAACCATAAGTTTCCGTAAGCTGAAATTTCACAAAATGCTTTCTATTTATGAGTAGAATCTACAAAAAAAAATGAGCTTCTAACTCCACGTCCTCTATTGGAAATTTGTATAATTACAAAATATTTTAAATAAAATCTTGACACAGAAAAATAATAAAATACACAAAGACGGTTAACGAAACGTGCAATGTCAACTGTGACGCATATCTTACGAAATCTTACGAATTTTTCTAACCTAAAATAGTGTTCAATCGTGGTACTTTCAGTTTTTCTATGGAAACTTCAAAAATTTATATCTCCAAAACCATAAGTTTCCGTAAGCTGAAATTTCACAAAATGCTTTCTATTTATGAGTAGAATCTACAAAAAAAATATGAGCTTCTAACTCCACGTCCTCTATTGGAAATTTGTATAATTACAAAATATTTTAAATAAAATCTTGACAGAAAAATAATAAAATACACAAAGACGGTTAATGAAACGTGCAATGTCAACTGTGACCTGTGACGCATATCTTACGAAATTTTCTAACCTAAAATAGTGTTCAATCGTGGTACTCTCAGTTTTTGTATGGAAACTTCAAAAATTTATATCTCCAAAACCATAAGTTTCCGTAAGCTGAAATTTCACAAAATGCTTTCTATTTATGAGTAGAATCTACAAAAAAAATATGAGCTTCTAACTCCACGTCCTCTATTGGAAATTTGTATAATTACAAAATATTTTAAATAAAATCTTGACACAGAAAAATAATAAAATACACAAAGACGGTTAACGAAACGTGCAATGTCAACTGTGACGCATATCTTACGAAATTTTGTAACCTAAAATAGTGTTCAATCGTGGTACTTTCAGTTTTTCTATGGAAACTTCAAAAATTTAAATATCTCCAAAACCATAAGTTTCCGTAAGCTGAAATTTCACAAAATGCTTTCTATTTATGAGTAGAATCTACAAAAAAAATATGAGCTTCTAACTCCACGTCCTCTATTGGAAATTTGTATAATTACAAAATATTTTAAATAAAATCTTGACAGAAAAATAATAAAATACACAAAGACGGTTAACGAAACGTGCAATGTCAACTATGACGCATATCTTACGAAATTTTCTAACCTAAAATAGTGTTCAATCGTGGTACTTTCAGTTTTTGTATGGAAACTTCAAAAAATTATATCTCCAAAACCATAAGTTTCCGTAAGCTGCAATTTCACAAAATGCTTTCTATTTATGAGTAGAATCTACAAAAAAAATATGAGCTTCTAACTCCACGTCCTCTATTGGAAATTTGTATAATGACAAAATATTTTAAATAAAATCTTGACACAGAAAAATAATAAAATACACAAAGACGGTTAACGAAACGTGCAATGTCAACTGTGACGCATAGGTATCTTACGAAATTTTCTAACCTAAAATAGTGTTCAATCGTGGTACTTTCAGTTTTTCTATGGAAACTTCAAAAATTTATATTTCCAAAACCATAAGTTTCCGTAAGCTGAAATTTCACAAAATGCTTTCTATTTATGAGTAGAATCTACAAAAAAAATATGAGCTTCTAACTCCACGTCCTCTATTGGAAATTTGTATAATTACAAAATATTTTAAATAAAATCTTGACAGAAAAATAATAAAATACACAAAGACGGTTAACGAAACGTGCAATGTCAACTGTCACGCATATCTTACGAAATTTTCTAACCTAAAATAGTTTTCAATCGTGGTACTTTCAGTTTTTGTATGGAAACTTCAAAAATTTATATCTCCAAAACCATAAGTTTCCGTAAGCTGAAATTTCACAAAATGCTTTCTATTTATGAGTAGAATCTACAAAAAAAATATGAGCTTCTAACTCCACGTCCTCTATTGGAAATTTGTATAATGACAAAATATTTTAAATAAAATCTTGACACAGAAAAATAATAAAATACACAAAGACGGTTAACGAAACGTGCAATGTCAACTGTGACGCATATCTTACGAAATTTTCTAACCTAAAATAGTGTTCAATCGTGGTACTTTCAGTTTTTGTATGGAAACTTTAAACATTTATATCTCCAAAACCATAAGTTTCCGTAAGCTGAAATTTCACAAAATGCTTTCTATTTATGAGTAGAATCTACAAAAAAAAAAGAGCTTCTAACTCCACGTCCTCTATTGGAAATTTGTATAATTACAAAATATTTTAAATAAAATCTTGACACAGAAAAATAATACAATACACAAAGACGGTTAACGAAACGTGCAATGTCAACTGTGACGCATATCTTACGAAATTTTGTAACCTAAAATAGTGTTCAATCGTGGTACTTTCAGTTTTTCTATGGAAACTTCAAAAATTTAAATATCTCCAAAACCATAAGTTTCCGTAAGCTGAAATTTCACAAAATGCTTTCTATTTATGAGTAGAATCTACAAAAAAAATATGAGCTTCTAACTCCACGTCCTCTATTGGAAATTTATATAATTACAAAATATTTTAAATAAAATCTTGACAGAAAAATAATAAAATACACAAAGACGGTTAACGAAACGTGCAATGTCAACTGTGACGCATATCTTACGAAATTTTCTAACCTAAAATAGTGTTCAATCGTGGTACTTTCAGTTTTTGTATGGAAACTTCAAAAAATTATATCTCCAAAACCATAAGTTTCCGTAAGCTGAAATTTCACAAAATGCTTTCTATTTATGAGTAGAATCTACAAAAAAAATATGAGCTTCTAACTCCACGTCCTCTATTGGAAATTTGTATAATGACAAAATATTTTAAATAAAATCTTGACACAGAAAAATAATAAAATACACAAAGACGGTTAACGAAACGTGCAATGTCAACTGTGACGCATATCTTACGAAATTTTCTAACCTAAAATAGTGTTCAATCGTGGTACTTTCAGTTTTTGTATGGAAACTTCAAAAATTTATATTTCCAAAACCATAAGTTTCCGTAAGCTGAAATTTCACAAAATGCTTTCTATTTATGAGTAGAATCTACAAAAAAAATATGAGCTTCTAACTCCACGTCCTCTATTGGAAATTTGTATAATTACAAAATATTTTAAATAAAATCTTGACAGAAAAATAATAAAATACACAAAGACGGTTAACGAAACGTGCAATGTCAACTGTCACGCATATCTTACGAAATTTTCTAACCTAAAATAGTTTTCAATCGTGGTACTTTCAGTTTTTGTATGGAAACTTCAAAAATTTATATCTCCAAAACCATGAGTTTCCGTAAGCTGAAATTTCACAAAATGCTTTCTCTTTATGAGTAGAATCTACAAAAAAAATATGAGCTTCTAACTCCACGTCCTCTATTGGAAATTTGTATAATGACAAAATATTTTAAATAAAATCTTGACACAGAAAAATAATAAAATACACAAAGACGGTTAACGAAACGTGCAATGTCAACTGTGACGCATATCTTACGAAATTGTCTAACCTAAAATAGTGTTCAATCGTGGTACTTTCAGTTTTTGTATGGAAACTTCAAACATTTATATCTCCAAAACCATAAGTTTCCGTAAGCTGAAATTTCACAAAATGCTTTCTATTTATGAGTAGAATCTACAAAAAAAAAGAGCTTCTAACTCCACGTCCTCTATTGGAAATTTGTGTAATTACAAAATATTTTAAATAAAATCTTGACACAGAAAAATAATAAAATACACAAAGACGGTTAACGAAATGTGCAATGTCAACTGTGACGCATATCTTACGAAATCTTACGAAATTTTCTAACCTAAAATAGTGTTCAATCGTGGTACTTTCAGTTTTTCTATGGAAACTTCAAAAATTTATATCTCCAAAACCATAAGTTTCCGTTAGCTGAATTTTCACAAAATGCTTTCTATTTATGAGTAGAATCTACAAAAAAAATATGAGCTTCTAACTCCACGTCCTCTATTGGAAATTTGTATAATTACAAAATATTTTAAATAAAATCTTGACAGAAAAATAATAAAATACACAAAGACGGTTAATGAAACGTGCAATGTCAACTGTGACCTGTGACGCATATCTTACGAAATTTTCTAACCTAAAATAGTGTTCAATCGTGGTACTTTCAGTTTTTGTATGGAAACTTCAAAAAATTATATCTCCAAAACCATAAGTTTCCGTAAGCTGCAATTTCACAAAATGCTTTCTATTTATGAGTAGAATCTACAAAAAAAATATGAGCTTCTAACTCCACGTCCTCTATTGGAAATTTGTATAATGACAAAATATTTTAAATAAAATCTTGACACAGAAAAATAATAAAATACACAAAGACGGTTAACGAAACGTGCAATGTCAACTGTGACGCATAGGTATCTTACGAAATTTTCTAACCTAAAATAGTGTTCAATCGTGGTACTTTCAGTTTTTCTATGGAAACTTCAAAAATTTATATTTCCAAAACCATAAGTTTCCGTAAGCTGAAATTTCACAAAATGCTTTCTATTTATGAGTAGAATCTACAAAAAAAATATGAGCTTCTAACTCCACGTCCTCTATTGGAAATTTGTATAATTACAAAATATTTTAAATAAAATCTTGACAGAAAAATAATAAAATACACAAAGACGGTTAACGAAACGTGCAATGTCAACTGTCACGCATATCTTACGAAATTTTCTAACCTAAAATAGTTTTCAATCGTGGTACTTTCAGTTTTTGTATGGAAACTTCAAAAATTTATATCTCCAAAACCATAAGTTTCCGTAAGCTGAAATTTCACAAAATGCTTTCTATTTATGAGTAGAATCTACAAAAAAAATATGAGCTTCTAACTCCACGTCCTCTATTGGAAATTTGTATAATGACAAAATATTTTAAATAAAATCTTGACACAGAAAAATAATAAAATACACAAAGACGGTTAACGAAACGTGCAATGTCAACTGTGACGCATATCTTACGAAATCTTACGAAATTTTCTAACCTTAAATAGTGTTCAATCGTGGTACTTTCAGTTTTTGTATGGAAACTTCAAAAATTTATATCTCCAAAACCATAAGTTTCCGTAAGCTGAAATTTCACAAAATGCTTTCTATTTATGAGTAGAATCTACAAAAAAAATATGAGCTTCTAACTCCACGTCCTCTATTGGAAATTTGTATAATTACAAAATATTTTAAATAAAATCTTGACACAGAAAAATAATAAAATACACAAAGACGGTTAACGAAACGTGCAATGTCAACTGTGACGCATATCTTACGAAATCTTACGAAATTTTCTAACCTAAAATAGTGTTCAATCGTGGTACTTTCAGTTTTTGTATGGAAACTTCAAAAATTGATATCTCCAAAACCATAAGTTTCCGTACGCTGAAATTGCACAAAATGCTTTCTATTTATGAGTAGAATCTACAAAAAAAATATGAGCTTCTAACTCCACGTCCTCTATTGGAAATTTGTATAATGACAAAATATTTTAAATAAAATCTTGACACAGAAAAATAATAAAATACACAAAGACGGTTAATGAAACGTGCAATGTCAACTGTGACCTGTGACGCATATCTTACGAAATTTTCTAACCTAAAATAGTGTTCAATCGTGGTACTTTCAGTTTTTGTATGGAAACTTCAAAAATTTATATCTCCAAAACCTTAAGTTTCCGTAAGCTGAAATTTCACAAAATGCTTTCTATTTATGAGTAGAATCTACAAAAAAAATATGAGCTTCTAACTCCACGTCCTCTATTGGAAATTTGTATAATTACAAAATATTTTAAATAAAATCTTGACACAGAAAAATAATAAAATACACAAAGACGGTTAACGAAACGTGCAATGTCAACTGTGACGCATATCTTACGAAATCTTGCGAAATTTTCTAACCTAAAATAGTGTTCAATCGTGGTACTTTCAGTTTTTCTATGGAAACTTCAAAAATTTATATCTCCAAAACCATAAGTTTCCGTAAGCTGAAATTTCACAAAATGCTTTCTATTTATGAGTAGAATCTACAAAAAAAATATGAGCTTCTAACTCCACGTCCTCTATTGGAAATTTGTATAATGACAAAATATTTTAAATAAAATCTTGACACAGAAAAATAATAAAATACACAAAGACGGTTAACGAAACGTGCAATGTCAACTGTCACGCATATCTTACGAAATTTTCTAACCTAAAATAGTTTTCAATCGTGGTACTTTCAGTTTTTGTATGGAAACTTCAAAAATTTATATCTCCAAAACCATAAGTTTCCGTAAGCTGAAATTTCACAAAATGCTTTCTATTTATGAGTAGAATCTACAAAAAAAATATGAGCTTCTAACTCCACGTCCTCTATTGGAAATTTGTATAATGACAAAATATTTTAAATAAAATCTTGACACAGAAAAATAATAAAATACACAAAGACGGTTAACGAAACGTGCAATGTCAACTGTGACCTGTGACGCATATCTTACGAAATTTTCTAACCTAAAATAGTGTTCAATCGTGGTACTCTCAGTTTTTGTATGGAAACTTCAAAAATTTATATCTCCAAAACCATAAGTTTCCGTAAGCTGAAATTTCACAAAATGCTTTCTATTTATGAGTAGAATCTACAAAAAAAAAAGAGCTTCTAACTCCACGTCCTCTATTGGAAATTTGTATAATTACAAAATATTTTAAATAAAATCTTGACAGAAAAATAATAAAATACACAAAGACGGTTAACGAAACGTGCAATGTCAACTGTGACGCATATCTTACGAAATTTTCTAACCTAAAATAGTGTTCAATCGTGGTACTTTCAGTTTTTGTATGGAAACTTCAAAAATTTATATCTCCAAAACCATAAGTTTCCGTAAGCTGAAATTTCACAAAATGCTTTCTATTTATGAGTAGAATCTACAAAAAAAATATGAGCTTCTAACTCCACGTCCTCTATTGGAAATTTGTATAATTACAAAATATTTTAAATAAAATCTTGACAGAAAAATAATAAAATACACAAAGACGGTTAATGAAACGTGCAATGTCAACTGTGACCTGTGACGCATATCTTACGAAATTTTCTAACCTAAAATAGTGTTCAATCGTGGTACTTTCAGTTTTTGTATGGAAACTTCAAAAAATTATATCTCCAAAACCATAAGTTTCTGTAAGCTGCAATTTCACAAAATGCTTTCTATTTATGAGTAGAATCTACAAAAAAAATATGAGCTTCTAACTCCACGTCCTCCATTGGAAATTTGTATAATGACAAAATATTTTAAATAAAATCTTGACACAGAAAAATAATAAAATACACAAAGACGGTTAACGAAACGTGCAATGTCAACTGTGACGCATAGGTATCTTACGAAATTTTCTAACCTAAAATAGTGTTCAATCGTGGTACTTTCAGTTTTTCTATGGAAACTTCAAAAATTTATATTTCCAAAACCATAAGTTTCCGTAAGCTGAAATTTCACAAAATGCTTTCTATTTATGAGTAGAATCTACAAAAAAAATATGAGCTTCTAACTCCACGTCCTCTATTGGAAATTTGTATAATTACAAAATATTTTAAATAAAATCTTGACAGAAAAATAATAAAATACACAAAGACGGTTAACGAAACGTGCAATGTCAACTGTCACGCATATCTTACGAAATTTTCTAACCTAAAATAGTTTTCAATCGTGGTACTTTCAGTTTTTGTATGGAAACTTCAAAAATTTATATCTCCAAAACCATAAGTTTCCGTAAGCTGAAATTTCACAAAATGCTTTCTATTTATGAGTAGAATCTACAAAAAAAATATGAGCTTCTAACTCCACGTCCTCTATTGGAAATTTGTATAATGACAAAATATTTTAAATAAAATCTTGACACAGAAAAATAATAAAATACACAAAGACGGTTAACGAAACGTGCAATGTCAACTGTGACGCATATCTTACGAAATCTTACGAAATTTTCTAACCTAAAATAGTGTTCAATCGTGGTACTTTCAGTTTTTGTATGGAAACTTCAAAAATTTATATCTCCAAAACCATAAGTTTCCGTAAGCTGAAATTTCACAAAATGCTTTCTATTTATGAGTAGAATCTACAAAAAAAATATGAGCTTCTAACTCCACGTCCTCTATTGGAAATTTGTATAATTACAAAATATTTTAAATAAAATCTTGACACAGAAAAATAATAAAATACACAAAGACGGTTAACGAAACGTGCAATGTCAACTGTGACGCATATCTTACGAAATCTTACGAAATTTTCTAACCTAAAATAGTGTTCAATCGTGGTACTTTCAGTTTTTGTATGGAAACTTCAAAAATTGATATCTCCAAAACCATAAGTTTCCGTACGCTGAAATTGCACAAAATGCTTTCTATTTATGAGTAGAATCTACAAAAAAAATATGAGCTTCTAACTCCACGTCCTCTATTGGAAATTTGTATAATGACAAAATATTTTAAATAAAATCTTGACACAGAAAAATAATAAAATACACAAAGACGGTTAATGAAACGTGCAATGTCAACTGTGACCTGTGACGCATATCTTACGAAATTTTCTAACCTAAAATAGTGTTCAATCGTGGTACTTTCAGTTTTTGTATGGAAACTTCAAAAATTTATATCTCCAAAACCTTAAGTTTCCGTAAGCTGAAATTTCACAAAATGCTTTCTATTTATGAGTAGAATCTACAAAAAAAATATGAGCTTCTAACTCCACGTCCTCTATTGGAAATTTGTATAATTACAAAATATTTTAAATAAAATCTTGACACAGAAAAATAATAAAATACACAAAGACGGTTAACGAAACGTGCAATGTCAACTGTGACGCATATCTTACGAAATCTTGCGAAATTTTCTAACCTAAAATAGTGTTCAATCGTGGTACTTTCAGTTTTTCTATGGAAACTTCAAAAATTTATATCTCCAAAACCATAAGTTTCCGTAAGCTGAAATTTCACAAAATGCTTTCTATTTATGAGTAGAATCTACAAAAAAAATATGAGCTTCTAACTCCACGTCCTCTATTGGAAATTTGTATAATGACAAAATATTTTAAATAAAATCTTGACACAGAAAAATAATAAAATACACAAAGACGGTTAACGAAACGTGCAATGTCAACTGTCACGCATATCTTACGAAATTTTCTAACCTAAAATAGTTTTCAATCGTGGTACTTTCAGTTTTTGTATGGAAACTTCAAAAATTTATATCTCCAAAACCATAAGTTTCCGTAAGCTGAAATTTCACAAAATGCTTTCTATTTATGAGTAGAATCTACAAAAAAAATATGAGCTTCTAACTCCACGTCCTCTATTGGAAATTTGTATAATGACAAAATATTTTAAATAAAATCTTGACACAGAAAAATAATAAAATACACAAAGACGGTTAACGAAACGTGCAATGTCAACTGTGACCTGTGACGCATATCTTACGAAATTTTCTAACCTAAAATAGTGTTCAATCGTGGTACTCTCAGTTTTTGTATGGAAACTTCAAAAATTTATATCTCCAAAACCATAAGTTTCCGTAAGCTGAAATTTCACAAAATGCTTTCTATTTATGAGTAGAATCTACAAAAAAAAAAGAGCTTCTAACTCCACGTCCTCTATTGGAAATTTGTATAATTACAAAATATTTTAAATAAAATCTTGACAGAAAAATAATAAAATACACAAAGACGGTTAACGAAACGTGCAATGTCAACTGTGACGCATATCTTACGAAATTTTCTAACCTAAAATAGTGTTCAATCGTGGTACTTTCAGTTTTTGTATGGAAACTTCAAAAATTTATATCTCCAAAACCATAAGTTTCCGTAAGCTGAAATTTCACAAAATGCTTTCTATTTATGAGTAGAATCTACAAAAAAAATATGAGCTTCTAACTCCACGTCCTCTATTGGAAATTTGTATAATTACAAAATATTTTAAATAAAATCTTGACAGAAAAATAATAAAATACACAAAGACGGTTAATGAAACGTGCAATGTCAACTGTGACCTGTGACGCATATCTTACGAAATTTTCTAACCTAAAATAGTGTTCAATCGTGGTACTTTCAGTTTTTGTATGGAAACTTCAAAAAATTATATCTCCAAAACCATAAGTTTCTGTAAGCTGCAATTTCACAAAATGCTTTCTATTTATGAGTAGAATCTACAAAAAAAATATGAGCTTCTAACTCCACGTCCTCCATTGGAAATTTGTATAATGACAAAATATTTTAAATAAAATCTTGACACAGAAAAATAATAAAATACACAAAGACGGTTAACGAAACGTGCAATGTCAACTGTGACGCATAGGTATCTTACGAAATTTTCTAACCTAAAATAGTGTTCAATCGTGGTACTTTCAGTTTTTCTATGGAAACTTCAAAAATTTATATTTCCAAAACCATAAGTTTCCGTAAGCTGAAATTTCACAAAATGCTTTCTATTTATGAGTAGAATCTACAAAAAAAATATGAGCTTCTAACTCCACGTCCTCTATTGGAAATTTGTATAATTACAAAATATTTTAAATAAAATCTTGACAGAAAAATAATAAAATACACAAAGACGGTTAACGAAACGTGCAATGTCAACTGTCACGCATATCTTACGAAATTTTCTAACCTAAAATAGTTTTCAATCGTGGTACTTTCAGTTTTTGTATGGAAACTTCAAAAATTTATATCTCCAAAACCATAAGTTTCCGTAAGCTGAAATTTCACAAAATGCTTTCTATTTATGAGTAGAATCTACAAAAAAAATATGAGCTTCTAACTCCACGTCCTCTATTGGAAATTTGTATAATGACAAAATATTTTAAATAAAATCTTGACACAGAAAAATAATAAAATACACAAAGACGGTTAACGAAACGTGCAATGTCAACTGTGACGCATATCTTACGAAATCTTACGAAATTTTCTAACCTAAAATAGTGTTCAATCGTGGTACTTTCAGTTTTTGTATGGAAACTTCAAAAATTTATATCTCCAAAACCATAAGTTTCCGTAAGCTGAAATTTCACAAAATGCTTTCTATTTATGAGTAGAATCTACAAAAAAAATATGAGCTTCTAACTCCACGTCCTCTATTGGAAATTTGTATAATTACAAAATATTTTAAATAAAATCTTGACACAGAAAAATAATAAAATACACAAAGACGGTTAACGAAACGTGCAATGTCAACTGTGACGCATATCTTACGAAATCTTACGAAATTTTCTAACCTAAAATAGTGTTCAATCGTGGTACTTTCAGTTTTTGTATGGAAACTTCAAAAATTGATATCTCCAAAACCATAAGTTTCCGTACGCTGAAATTGCACAAAATGCTTTCTATTTATGAGTAGAATCTACAAAAAAAATATGAGCTTCTAACTCCACGTCCTCTATTGGAAATTTGTATAATGACAAAATATTTTAAATAAAATCTTGACACAGAAAAATAATAAAATACACAAAGACGGTTAATGAAACGTGCAATGTCAACTGTGACCTGTGACGCATATCTTACGAAATTTTCTAACCTAAAATAGTGTTCAATCGTGGTACTTTCAGTTTTTGTATGGAAACTTCAAAAATTTATATCTCCAAAACCTTAAGTTTCCGTAAGCTGAAATTTCACAAAATGCTTTCTATTTATGAGTAGAATCTACAAAAAAAATATGAGCTTCTAACTCCACGTCCTCTATTGGAAATTTGTATAATTACAAAATATTTTAAATAAAATCTTGACACAGAAAAATAATAAAATACACAAAGACGGTTAACGAAACGTGCAATGTCAACTGTGACGCATATCTTACGAAATCTTGCGAAATTTTCTAACCTAAAATAGTGTTCAATCGTGGTACTTTCAGTTTTTCTATGGAAACTTCAAAAATTTATATCTCCAAAACCATAAGTTTCCGTAAGCTGAAATTTCACAAAATGCTTTCTATTTATGAGTAGAATCTACAAAAAAAATATGAGCTTCTAACTCCACGTCCTCTATTGGAAATTTGTATAATGACAAAATATTTTAAATAAAATCTTGACACAGAAAAATAATAAAATACACAAAGACGGTTAACGAAACGTGCAATGTCAACTGTCACGCATATCTTACGAAATTTTCTAACCTAAAATAGTTTTCAATCGTGGTACTTTCAGTTTTTGTATGGAAACTTCAAAAATTTATATCTCCAAAACCATAAGTTTCCGTAAGCTGAAATTTCACAAAATGCTTTCTATTTATGAGTAGAATCTACAAAAAAAAAAGAGCTTCTAACTCCACGTCCTCTATTGGAAATTTGTATAATTACAAAATATTTTAAATAAAATCTTGACAGAAAAATAATAAAATACACAAAGACGGTTAACGAAACGTGCAATGTCAACTGTGACGCATATCTTACGAAATTTTCTAACCTAAAATAGTGTTCAATCGTGGTACTTTCAGTTTTTGTATGGAAACTTCAAAAATTTATATCTCCAAAACCATAAGTTTCCGTAAGCTGAAATTTCACAAAATGCTTTCTATTTATGAGTAGAATCTACAAAAAAAATATGAGCTTCTAACTCCACGTCCTCTATTGGAAATTTGTATAATTACAAAATATTTTAAATAAAATCTTGACAGAAAAATAATAAAATACACCAAAAATTTATATCTCCAAAACCATAAGTTTCCGTAAGCTGAAATTTCACAAAATGCTTTCTATTTATGAGTAGAATCTACAAAAAAAAATGAGCTTCTAACTCCACGTCCTCTATTGGAAATTTGTATAATTACAAAATATTTTAAATAAAATCTTGACAGAAAAATAATAAAATACACAAAGACGGTTAACGAAACGTGCAATGTCAACTGTGACGCATATCTTACGAAATCTTACGAAATTTTCTAACCTAAAATAGTGTTCAATCGTGGTACTTTCAGTTTTTATATGGAAACTTCAAAAATTTATATCTCCAAAACCATAAGTTTCCGTAAGCTGAAATTTCACAAAATGCTTTCTATTTATGAGTAGAATCTACAAAAAAAATATGAGCTTCTAACTCCACGTCCTCTATTGGAAATTTGTATAATTACAAAATATTTTAAATAAAATCTTGACAGAAAAATAATAAAATACACAAAGACGGTTAATGAAACGTGCAATGTCAACTGTGACCTGTGACGCATATCTTACGAAATTTTCTAACCTAAAATAGTGTTCAATCGTGGTACTCTCAGTTTTTGTATGGAAACTTCAAAAATTTATATCTCCAAAACCATAAGTTTCCGTAAGCTGAAATTTCACAAAATGCTTTCTATTTATGAGTAGAATCTACAAAAAAAATATGAGCTTCTAACTCCACGTCCTCTATTGGAAATTTGTATAATTACAAAATATTTTAAATAAAATCTTGACACAGAAAAATAATAAAATACACAAAGACGGTTAACGAAACGTGCAATGTCAACTGTCACGCATATCTTACGAAATTTTCTAACCTAAAATAGTTTTCAATCGTGGTACTTTCAGTTTTTGTATGGAAACTTCAAAAATTTATATCTCCAAAACCATAAGTTTCCGTAAGCTGAAATTTCACAAAATGCTTTCTATTTATGAGTAGAATCTACAAAAAAAATATGAGCTTCTAACTCCACGTCCTCTATTGGAAATTTGTATAATGACAAAATATTTTAAATAAAATCTTGACACAGAAAAATAATAAAATACACAAAGACGGTTAACGAAACGTGCAATGTCAACTGTGACGCATATCTTACGAAATTTTCTAACCTAAAATAGTGTTCAATCGTGGTACTTTCAGTTTTTGTATGGAAACTTCAAAAATTTATATCTCCAAAACCATAAGTTTCCGTAAGCTGAAATTTCACAAAATGCTTTCTATTTATGAGTAGAATCTACAAAAAAAAAAGAGCTTCTAACTCCACGTCCTCTATTGGAAATTTGTATAATTACAAAATATTTTAAATAAAATCTTGACAGAAAAATAATAAAATACACAAAGACGGTTAACGAAACGTGCAATGTCAACTGTGACGCATATCTTACGAAATTTTCTAACCTAAAATAGTGTTCAATCGTGGTACTTTCAGTTTTTGTATGGAAACTTCAAAAATTTATATCTCCAAAACCATAAGTTTCCGTAAGCTGAAATTTCACAAAATGCTTTCTATTTATGAGTAGAATCTACAAAAAAAATATGAGCTTCTAACTCCACGTCCTCTATTGGAAATTTGTATAATTACAAAATATTTTAAATAAAATCTTGACAGAAAAATAATAAAATACACCAAAAATTTATATCTCCAAAACCATAAGTTTCCGTAAGCTGAAATTTCACACAATGCTTTCTATTTATGAGTAGAATCTACAAAAAAAAATGAGCTTCTAACTCCACGTCCTCTATTGGAAATTTGTATAATTACAAAATATTTTAAATAAAATCTTGACACAGAAAAATAATAAAATACACAAAGACGGTTAACGAAACGTGCAATGTCAACTGTGACGCATATCTTACGAAATCTTACGAAATTTTCTAACCTAAAATAGTGTTCAATCGTGGTACTTTCAGTTTTTCTATGGAAACTTCAAAAATTTATATCTCCAAAACCATAAGTTTCCGTAAGCTGAAATTTCACAAAATGCTTTCTATTTATGAGTAGAATCTACAAAAAAAATATGAGCTTCTAACTCCACGTCCTCTATTGGAAATTTGTATAATTACAAAATATTTTAAATAAAATCTTGACAGAAAAATAATAAAATACACAAAGACGGTTAATGAAACGTGCAATGTCAACTGTGACCTGTGACGCATATCTTACGAAATTTTCTAACCTAAAATAGTGTTCAATCGTGGTACTCTCAGTTTTTGTATGGAAACTTCAAAAATTTATATCTCCAAAACCATAAGTTTCCGTAAGCTGAAATTTCACAAAATGCTTTCTATTTATGAGTAGAATCTACAAAAAAAATATGAGCTTCTAACTCCACGTCCTCTATTGGAAATTTGTATAATTACAAAATATTTTAAATAAAATCTTGACACAGAAAAATAATAAAATACACAAAGACGGTTAACGAAACGTGCAATGTCAACTGTGACGCATATCTTACGAAATTTTGTAACCTAAAATAGTGTTCAATCGTGGTACTTTCAGTTTTTCTATGGAAACTTCAAAAATTTAAATATCTCCAAAACCATAAGTTTCCGTAAGCTGAAATTTCACAAAATGCTTTCTATTTATGAGTAGAATCTACAAAAAAAATATGAGCTTCTAACTCCACGTCCTCTATTGGAAATTTGTATAATTACAAAATATTTTAAATAAAATCTTGACAGAAAAATAATAAAATACACAAAGACGGTTAACGAAACGTGCAATGTCAACTATGACGCATATCTTACGAAATTTTCTAACCTAAAATAGTGTTCAATCGTGGTACTTTCAGTTTTTGTATGGAAACTTCAAAAAATTATATCTCCAAAACCATAAGTTTCCGTAAGCTGCAATTTCACAAAATGCTTTCTATTTATGAGTAGAATCTACAAAAAAAATATGAGCTTCTAACTCCACGTCCTCTATTGGAAATTTGTATAATGACAAAATATTTTAAATAAAATCTTGACACAGAAAAATAATAAAATACACAAAGACGGTTAACGAAACGTGCAATGTCAACTGTGACGCATAGGTATCTTACGAAATTTTCTAACCTAAAATAGTGTTCAATCGTGGTACTTTCAGTTTTTCTATGGAAACTTCAAAAATTTATATTTCCAAAACCATAAGTTTCCGTAAGCTGAAATTTCACAAAATGCTTTCTATTTATGAGTAGAATCTACAAAAAAAATATGAGCTTCTAACTCCACGTCCTCTATTGGAAATTTGTATAATTACAAAATATTTTAAATAAAATCTTGACAGAAAAATAATAAAATACACAAAGACGGTTAACGAAACGTGCAATGTCAACTGTCACGCATATCTTACGAAATTTTCTAACCTAAAATAGTTTTCAATCGTGGTACTTTCAGTTTTTGTATGGAAACTTCAAAAATTTATATCTCCAAAACCATAAGTTTCCGTAAGCTGAAATTTCACAAAATGCTTTCTATTTATGAGTAGAATCTACAAAAAAAATATGAGCTTCTAACTCCACGTCCTCTATTGGAAATTTGTATAATGACAAAATATTTTAAATAAAATCTTGACACAGAAAAATAATAAAATACACAAAGACGGTTAACGAAACGTGCAATGTCAACTGTGACGCATATCTTACGAAATTTTCTAACCTAAAATAGTGTTCAATCGTGGTACTTTCAGTTTTTGTATGGAAACTTTAAACATTTATATCTCCAAAACCATAAGTTTCCGTAAGCTGAAATTTCACAAAATGCTTTCTATTTATGAGTAGAATCTACAAAAAAAAAAGAGCTTCTAACTCCACGTCCTCTATTGGAAATTTGTATAATTACAAAATATTTTAAATAAAATCTTGACACAGAAAAATAATACAATACACAAAGACGGTTAACGAAACGTGCAATGTCAACTGTGACGCATATCTTACGAAATTTTGTAACCTAAAATAGTGTTCAATCGTGGTACTTTCAGTTTTTCTATGGAAACTTCAAAAATTTAAATATCTCCAAAACCATAAGTTTCCGTAAGCTGAAATTTCACAAAATGCTTTCTATTTATGAGTAGAATCTACAAAAAAAATATGAGCTTCTAACTCCACGTCCTCTATTGGAAATTTATATAATTACAAAATATTTTAAATAAAATCTTGACAGAAAAATAATAAAATACACAAAGACGCTTAACGAAACGTGCAATGTCAACTGTGACGCATATCTTACGAAATTTTCTAACCTAAAATAGTGTTCAATCGTGGTACTTTCAGTTTTTGTATGGAAACTTCAAAAAATTATATCTCCAAAACCATAAGTTTCCGTAAGCTGAAATTTCACAAAATGCTTTCTATTTATGAGTAGAATCTACAAAAAAAATATGAGCTTCTAACTCCACGTCCTCTATTGGAAATTTGTATAATGACAAAATATTTTAAATAAAATCTTGACACAGAAAAATAATAAAATACACAAAGACGGTTAACGAAACGTGCAATGTCAACTGTGACGCATATCTTACGAAATTTTCTAACCTAAAATAGTGTTCAATCGTGGTACTTTCAGTTTTTGTATGGAAACTTCAAAAATTTATATTTCCAAAACCATAAGTTTCCGTAAGCTGAAATTTCACAAAATGCTTTCTATTTATGAGTAGAATCTACAAAAAAAATATGAGCTTCTAACTCCACGTCCTCTATTGGAAATTTGTATAATTACAAAATATTTTAAATAAAATCTTGACAGAAAAATAATAAAATACACAAAGACGGTTAACGAAACGTGCAATGTCAACTGTCACGCATATCTTACGAAATTTTCTAACCTAAAATAGTTTTCAATCGTGGTACTTTCAGTTTTTGTATGGAAACTTCAAAAATTTATATCTCCAAAACCATGAGTTTCCGTAAGCTGAAATTTCACAAAATGCTTTCTCTTTATGAGTAGAATCTACAAAAAAAATATGAGCTTCTAACTCCACGTCCTCTATTGGAAATTTGTATAATTACAAAATATTTTAAATAAAATCTTGACAGAAAAATAATAAAATACACAAAGACGGTTAACGAAACGTGCAATGTCAACTATGACGCATATCTTACGAAATTTTCTAACCTAAAATAGTGTTCAATCGTGGTACTTTCAGTTTTTGTATGGAAACTTCAAAAAATTATATCTCCAAAACCATAAGTTTCCGTAAGCTGCAATTTCACAAAATGCTTTCTATTTATGAGTAGAATCTACAAAAAAAATATGAGCTTCTAACTCCACGTCCTCTATTGGAAATTTGTATAATGACAAAATATTTTAAATAAAATCTTGACACAGAAAAATAATAAAATACACAAAGACGGTTAACGAAACGTGCAATGTCAACTGTGACGCATAGGTATCTTACGAAATTTTCTAACCTAAAATAGTGTTCAATCGTGGTACTTTCAGTTTTTCTATGGAAACTTCAAAAATTTATATTTCCAAAACCATAAGTTTCCGTAAGCTGAAATTTCACAAAATGCTTTCTATTTATGAGTAGAATCTACAAAAAAAATATGAGCTTCTAACTCCACGTCCTCTATTGGAAATTTGTATAATTACAAAATATTTTAAATAAAATCTTGACAGAAAAATAATAAAATACACAAAGACGGTTAACGAAACGTGCAATGTCAACTGTCACGCATATCTTACGAAATTTTCTAACCTAAAATAGTTTTCAATCGTGGTACTTTCAGTTTTTGTATGGAAACTTCAAAAATTTATATCTCCAAAACCATAAGTTTCCGTAAGCTGAAATTTCACAAAATGCTTTCTATTTATGAGTAGAATCTACAAAAAAAATATGAGCTTCTAACTCCACGTCCTCTATTGGAAATTTGTATAATGACAAAATATTTTAAATAAAATCTTGACACAGAAAAATAATAAAATACACAAAGACGGTTAACGAAACGTGCAATGTCAACTGTGACGCATATCTTACGAAATTTTCTAACCTAAAATAGTGTTCAATCGTGGTACTTTCAGTTTTTGTATGGAAACTTTAAACATTTATATCTCCAAAACCATAAGTTTCCGTAAGCTGAAATTTCACAAAATGCTTTCTATTTATGAGTAGAATCTACAAAAAAAAAAGAGCTTCTAACTCCACGTCCTCTATTGGAAATTTGTATAATTACAAAATATTTTAAATAAAATCTTGACACAGAAAAATAATACAATACACAAAGACGGTTAACGAAACGTGCAATGTCAACTGTGACGCATATCTTACGAAATTTTGTAACCTAAAATAGTGTTCAATCGTGGTACTTTCAGTTTTTCTATGGAAACTTCAAAAATTTAAATATCTCCAAAACCATAAGTTTCCGTAAGCTGAAATTTCACAAAATGCTTTCTATTTATGAGTAGAATCTACAAAAAAAATATGAGCTTCTAACTCCACGTCCTCTATTGGAAATTTATATAATTACAAAATATTTTAAATAAAATCTTGACAGAAAAATAATAAAATACACAAAGACGGTTAACGAAACGTGCAATGTCAACTGTGACGCATATCTTACGAAATTTTCTAACCTAAAATAGTGTTCAATCGTGGTACTTTCAGTTTTTGTATGGAAACTTCAAAAAATTATATCTCCAAAACCATAAGTTTCCGTAAGCTGAAATTTCACAAAATGCTTTCTATTTATGAGTAGAATCTACAAAAAAAATATGAGCTTCTAACTCCACGTCCTCTATTGGAAATTTGTATAATGACAAAATATTTTAAATAAAATCTTGACACAGAAAAATAATAAAATACACAAAGACGGTTAACGAAACGTGCAATGTCAACTGTGACGCATATCTTACGAAATTTTCTAACCTAAAATAGTGTTCAATCGTGGTACTTTCAGTTTTTGTATGGAAACTTCAAAAATTTATATTTCCAAAACCATAAGTTTCCGTAAGCTGAAATTTCACAAAATGCTTTCTATTTATGAGTAGAATCTACAAAAAAAATATGAGCTTCTAACTCCACGTCCTCTATTGGAAATTTGTATAATTACAAAATATTTTAAATAAAATCTTGACAGAAAAATAATAAAATACACAAAGACGGTTAACGAAACGTGCAATGTCAACTGTCACGCATATCTTACGAAATTTTCTAACCTAAAATAGTTTTCAATCGTGGTACTTTCAGTTTTTGTATGGAAACTTCAAAAATTTATATCTCCAAAACCATGAGTTTCCGTAAGCTGAAATTTCACAAAATGCTTTCTCTTTATGAGTAGAATCTACAAAAAAAATATGAGCTTCTAACTCCACGTCCTCTATTGGAAATTTGTATAATGACAAAATATTTTAAATAAAATCTTGACACAGAAAAATAATAAAATACACAAAGACGGTTAACGAAACGTGCAATGTCAACTGTGACGCATATCTTACGAAATTGTCTAACCTAAAATAGTGTTCAATCGTGGTACTTTCAGTTTTTGTATGGAAACTTCAAACATTTATATCTCCAAAACCATAAGTTTCCGTAAGCTGAAATTTCACAAAATGCTTTCTATTTATGAGTAGAATCTACAAAAAAAAAGAGCTTCTAACTCCACGTCCTCTATTGGAAATTTGTGTAATTACAAAATATTTTAAATAAAATCTTGACACAGAAAAATAATAAAATACACAAAGACGGTTAACGAAATGTGCAATGTCAACTGTGACGCATATCTTACGAAATCTTACGAAATTTTCTAACCTAAAATAGTGTTCAATCGTGGTACTTTCAGTTTTTCTATGGAAACTTCAAAAATTTATATCTCCAAAACCATAAGTTTCCGTTAGCTGAATTTTCACAAAATGCTTTCTATTTATGAGTAGAATCTACAAAAAAAATATGAGCTTCTAACTCCACGTCCTCTATTGGAAATTTGTAAAATTACAAAATATTTTAAATAAAATCTTGACAGAAAAATAATAAAATACACCAAAAATTTATATCTCCAAAACCATAAGTTTCCGTAAGCTGAAATTTCACAAAATGCTTTCTATTTATGAGTAGAATCTACAAAAAAAAATGAGCTTCTAACTCCACGTCCTCTATTGGAAATTTGTATAATTACAAAATATTTTAAATAAAATCTTGACACAGAAAAATAATAAAATACACAAAGACGGTTAACGAAACGTGCAATGTCAACTGTGACGCATATCTTACGAAATCTTACGAAATTTTCTAACCTAAAATAGTGTTCAATCGTGGTACTTTCAGTTTTTCTATGGAAACTTCAAAAATTTATATCTCCAAAACCATAAGTTTCCGTAAGCTGAAATTTCACAAAATGCTTTCTATTTATGAGTAGAATCTACAAAAAAAATATGAGCTTCTAACTCCACGTCCTCTATTGGAAATTTGTATAATTACAAAATATTTTAAATAAAATCTTGACAGAAAAATAATAAAATACACAAAGACGGTTAATGAAACGTGCAATGTCAACTGTGACCTGTGACGCATATCTTACGAAATTTTCTAACCTAAAATAGTGTTCAATCGTGGTACTCTCAGTTTTTGTATGGAAACTTCAAAAATTTATATCTCCAAAACCATAAGTTTCCGTAAGCTGAAATTTCACAAAATGCTTTCTATTTATGAGTAGAATCTACAAAAAAAATATGAGCTTCTAACTCCACGTCCTCTATTGGAAATTTGTATAATTACAAAATATTTTAAATAAAATCTTGACACAGAAAAATAATAAAATACACAAAGACGGTTAACGAAACGTGCAATGTCAACTGTGACGCATATCTTACGAAATTTTGTAACCTAAAATAGTGTTCAATCGTGGTACTTTCAGTTTTTCTATGGAAACTTCAAAAATTTAAATATCTCCAAAACCATAAGTTTCCGTAAGCTGAAATTTCACAAAATGCTTTCTATTTATGAGTAGAATCTACAAAAAAAATATGAGCTTCTAACTCCACGTCCTCTATTGGAAATTTGTATAATTACAAAATATTTTAAATAAAATCTTGACAGAAAAATAATAAAATACACAAAGACGGTTAACGAAACGTGCAATGTCAACTATGACGCATATCTTACGAAATTTTCTAACCTAAAATAGTGTTCAATCGTGGTACTTTCAGTTTTTGTATGGAAACTTCAAAAAATTATATCTCCAAAACCATAAGTTTCCGTAAGCTGCAATTTCACAAAATGCTTTCTATTTATGAGTAGAATCTACAAAAAAAATATGAGCTTCTAACTCCACGTCCTCTATTGGAAATTTGTATAATGACAAAATATTTTAAATAAAATCTTGACACAGAAAAATAATAAAATACACAAAGACGGTTAACGAAACGTGCAATGTCAACTGTGACGCATAGGTATCTTACGAAATTTTCTAACCTAAAATAGTGTTCAATCGTGGTACTTTCAGTTTTTCTATGGAAACTTCAAAAATTTATATTTCCAAAACCATAAGTTTCCGTAAGCTGAAATTTCACAAAATGCTTTCTATTTATGAGTAGAATCTACAAAAAAAATATGAGCTTCTAACTCCACGTCCTCTATTGGAAATTTGTATAATTACAAAATATTTTAAATAAAATCTTGACAGAAAAATAATAAAATACACAAAGACGGTTAACGAAACGTGCAATGTCAACTGTCACGCATATCTTACGAAATTTTCTAACCTAAAATAGTTTTCAATCGTGGTACTTTCAGTTTTTGTATGGAAACTTCAAAAATTTATATCTCCAAAACCATAAGTTTCCGTAAGCTGAAATTTCACAAAATGCTTTCTATTTATGAGTAGAATCTACAAAAAAAATATGAGCTTCTAACTCCACGTCCTCTATTGGAAATTTGTATAATGACAAAATATTTTAAATAAAATCTTGACACAGAAAAATAATAAAATACACAAAGACGGTTAACGAAACGTGCAATGTCAACTGTGACGCATATCTTACGAAATTTTCTAACCTAAAATAGTGTTCAATCGTGGTACTTTCAGTTTTTGTATGGAAACTTTAAACATTTATATCTCCAAAACCATAAGTTTCCGTAAGCTGAAATTTCACAAAATGCTTTCTATTTATGAGTAGAATCTACAAAAAAAAAAGAGCTTCTAACTCCACGTCCTCTATTGGAAATTTGTATAATTACAAAATATTTTAAATAAAATCTTGACACAGAAAAATAATACAATACACAAAGACGGTTAACGAAACGTGCAATGTCAACTGTGACGCATATCTTACGAAATTTTGTAACCTAAAATAGTGTTCAATCGTGGTACTTTCAGTTTTTCTATGGAAACTTCAAAAATTTAAATATCTCCAAAACCATAAGTTTCCGTAAGCTGAAATTTCACAAAATGCTTTCTATTTATGAGTAGAATCTACAAAAAAAATATGAGCTTCTAACTCCACGTCCTCTATTGGAAATTTATATAATTACAAAATATTTTAAATAAAATCTTGACAGAAAAATAATAAAATACACAAAGACGGTTAACGAAACGTGCAATGTCAACTGTGACGCATATCTTACGAAATTTTCTAACCTAAAATAGTGTTCAATCGTGGTACTTTCAGTTTTTGTATGGAAACTTCAAAAAATTATATCTCCAAAACCATAAGTTTCCGTAAGCTGAAATTTCACAAAATGCTTTCTATTTATGAGTAGAATCTACAAAAAAAATATGAGCTTCTAACTCCACGTCCTCTATTGGAAATTTGTATAATGACAAAATATTTTAAATAAAATCTTGACACAGAAAAATAATAAAATACACAAAGACGGTTAACGAAACGTGCAATGTCAACTGTGACGCATATCTTACGAAATTTTCTAACCTAAAATAGTGTTCAATCGTGGTACTTTCAGTTTTTGTATGGAAACTTCAAAAATTTATATTTCCAAAACCATAAGTTTCCGTAAGCTGAAATTTCACAAAATGCTTTCTATTTATGAGTAGAATCTACAAAAAAAATATGAGCTTCTAACTCCACGTCCTCTATTGGAAATTTGTATAATTACAAAATATTTTAAATAAAATCTTGACAGAAAAATAATAAAATACACAAAGACGGTTAACGAAACGTGCAATGTCAACTGTCACGCATATCTTACGAAATTTTCTAACCTAAAATAGTTTTCAATCGTGGTACTTTCAGTTTTTGTATGGAAACTTCAAAAATTTATATCTCCAAAACCATGAGTTTCCGTAAGCTGAAATTTCACAAAATGCTTTCTCTTTATGAGTAGAATCTACAAAAAAAATATGAGCTTCTAACTCCACGTCCTCTATTGGAAATTTGTATAATGACAAAATATTTTAAATAAAATCTTGACACAGAAAAATAATAAAATACACAAAGACGGTTAACGAAACGTGCAATGTCAACTGTGACGCATATCTTACGAAATTGTCTAACCTAAAATAGTGTTCAATCGTGGTACTTTCAGTTTTTGTATGGAAACTTCAAACATTTATATCTCCAAAACCATAAGTTTCCGTAAGCTGAAATTTCACAAAATGCTTTCTATTTATGAGTAGAATCTACAAAAAAAAAGAGCTTCTAACTCCACGTCCTCTATTGGAAATTTGTGTAATTACAAAATATTTTAAATAAAATCTTGACACAGAAAAATAATAAAATACACAAAGACGGTTAACGAAATGTGCAATGTCAACTGTGACGCATATCTTACGAAATCTTACGAAATTTTCTAACCTAAAATAGTGTTCAATCGTGGTACTTTCAGTTTTTCTATGGAAACTTCAAAAATTTATATCTCCAAAACCATAAGTTTCCGTTAGCTGAATTTTCACAAAATGCTTTCTATTTATGAGTAGAATCTACAAAAAAAATATGAGCTTCTAACTCCACGTCCTCTATTGGAAATTTGTAAAATTACAAAATATTTTAAATAAAATCTTGACAGAAAAATAATAAAATACACCAAAAATTTATATCTCCAAAACCATAAGTTTCCGTAAGCTGAAATTTCACAAAATGCTTTCTATTTATGAGTAGAATCTACAAAAAAAAATGAGCTTCTAACTCCACGTCCTCTATTGGAAATTTGTATAATTACAAAATATTTTAAATAAAATCTTGACACAGAAAAATAATAAAATACACAAAGACGGTTAACGAAACGTGCAATGTCAACTGTGACGCATATCTTACGAAATCTTACGAAATTTTCTAACCTAAAATAGTGTTCAATCGTGGTACTTTCAGTTTTTCTATGGAAACTTCAAAAATTTATATCTCCAAAACCATAAGTTTCCGTAAGCTGAAATTTCACAAAATGCTTTCTATTTATGAGTAGAATCTACAAAAAAAATATGAGCTTCTAACTCCACGTCCTCTATTGGAAATTTGTATAATTACAAAATATTTTAAATAAAATCTTGACAGAAAAATAATAAAATACACAAAGACGGTTAATGAAACGTGCAATGTCAACTGTGACCTGTGACGCATATCTTACGAAATTTTCTAACCTAAAATAGTGTTCAATCGTGGTACTCTCAGTTTTTGTATGGAAACTTCAAAAATTTATATCTCCAAAACCATAAGTTTCCGTAAGCTGAAATTTCACAAAATGCTTTCTATTTATGAGTAGAATCTACAAAAAAAATATGAGCTTCTAACTCCACGTCCTCTATTGGAAATTTGTATAATTACAAAATATTTTAAATAAAATCTTGACACAGAAAAATAATAAAATACACAAAGACGGTTAACGAAACGTGCAATGTCAACTGTGACGCATATCTTACGAAATTTTGTAACCTAAAATAGTGTTCAATCGTGGTACTTTCAGTTTTTCTATGGAAACTTCAAAAATTTAAATATCTCCAAAACCATAAGTTTCCGTAAGCTGAAATTTCACAAAATGCTTTCTATTTATGAGTAGAATCTACAAAAAAAATATGAGCTTCTAACTCCACGTCCTCTATTGGAAATTTGTATAATTACAAAATATTTTAAATAAAATCTTGACAGAAAAATAATAAAATACACAAAGACGGTTAACGAAACGTGCAATGTCAACTATGACGCATATCTTACGAAATTTTCTAACCTAAAATAGTGTTCAATCGTGGTACTTTCAGTTTTTGTATGGAAACTTCAAAAAATTATATCTCCAAAACCATAAGTTTCCGTAAGCTGCAATTTCACAAAATGCTTTCTATTTATGAGTAGAATCTACAAAAAAAATATGAGCTTCTAACTCCACGTCCTCTATTGGAAATTTGTATAATGACAAAATATTTTAAATAAAATCTTGACACAGAAAAATAATAAAATACACAAAGACGGTTAACGAAACGTGCAATGTCAACTGTGACGCATAGGTATCTTACGAAATTTTCTAACCTAAAATAGTGTTCAATCGTGGTACTTTCAGTTTTTCTATGGAAACTTCAAAAATTTATATTTCCAAAACCATAAGTTTCCGTAAGCTGAAATTTCACAAAATGCTTTCTATTTATGAGTAGAATCTACAAAAAAAATATGAGCTTCTAACTCCACGTCCTCTATTGGAAATTTGTATAATTACAAAATATTTTAAATAAAATCTTGACAGAAAAATAATAAAATACACAAAGACGGTTAACGAAACGTGCAATGTCAACTGTCACGCATATCTTACGAAATTTTCTAACCTAAAATAGTTTTCAATCGTGGTACTTTCAGTTTTTGTATGGAAACTTCAAAAATTTATATCTCCAAAACCATAAGTTTCCGTAAGCTGAAATTTCACAAAATGCTTTCTATTTATGAGTAGAATCTACAAAAAAAATATGAGCTTCTAACTCCACGTCCTCTATTGGAAATTTGTATAATGACAAAATATTTTAAATAAAATCTTGACACAGAAAAATAATAAAATACACAAAGACGGTTAACGAAACGTGCAATGTCAACTGTGACGCATATCTTACGAAATTTTCTAACCTAAAATAGTGTTCAATCGTGGTACTTTCAGTTTTTGTATGGAAACTTTAAACATTTATATCTCCAAAACCATAAGTTTCCGTAAGCTGAAATTTCACAAAATGCTTTCTATTTATGAGTAGAATCTACAAAAAAAAAAGAGCTTCTAACTCCACGTCCTCTATTGGAAATTTGTATAATTACAAAATATTTTAAATAAAATCTTGACACAGAAAAATAATACAATACACAAAGACGGTTAACGAAACGTGCAATGTCAACTGTGACGCATATCTTACGAAATTTTGTAACCTAAAATAGTGTTCAATCGTGGTACTTTCAGTTTTTCTATGGAAACTTCAAAAATTTAAATATCTCCAAAACCATAAGTTTCCGTAAGCTGAAATTTCACAAAATGCTTTCTATTTATGAGTAGAATCTACAAAAAAAATATGAGCTTCTAACTCCACGTCCTCTATTGGAAATTTATATAATTACAAAATATTTTAAATAAAATCTTGACAGAAAAATAATAAAATACACAAAGACGGTTAACGAAACGTGCAATGTCAACTGTGACGCATATCTTACGAAATTTTCTAACCTAAAATAGTGTTCAATCGTGGTACTTTCAGTTTTTGTATGGAAACTTCAAAAAATTATATCTCCAAAACCATAAGTTTCCGTAAGCTGAAATTTCACAAAATGCTTTCTATTTATGAGTAGAATCTACAAAAAAAATATGAGCTTCTAACTCCACGTCCTCTATTGGAAATTTGTATAATGACAAAATATTTTAAATAAAATCTTGACACAGAAAAATAATAAAATACACAAAGACGGTTAACGAAACGTGCAATGTCAACTGTGACGCATATCTTACGAAATTTTCTAACCTAAAATAGTGTTCAATCGTGGTACTTTCAGTTTTTGTATGGAAACTTCAAAAATTTATATTTCCAAAACCATAAGTTTCCGTAAGCTGAAATTTCACAAAATGCTTTCTATTTATGAGTAGAATCTACAAAAAAAATATGAGCTTCTAACTCCACGTCCTCTATTGGAAATTTGTATAATTACAAAATATTTTAAATAAAATCTTGACAGAAAAATAATAAAATACACAAAGACGGTTAACGAAACGTGCAATGTCAACTGTCACGCATATCTTACGAAATTTTCTAACCTAAAATAGTTTTCAATCGTGGTACTTTCAGTTTTTGTATGGAAACTTCAAAAATTTATATCTCCAAAACCATGAGTTTCCGTAAGCTGAAATTTCACAAAATGCTTTCTCTTTATGAGTAGAATCTACAAAAAAAATATGAGCTTCTAACTCCACGTCCTCTATTGGAAATTTGTATAATGACAAAATATTTTAAATAAAATCTTGACACAGAAAAATAATAAAATACACAAAGACGGTTAACGAAACGTGCAATGTCAACTGTGACGCATATCTTACGAAATTGTCTAACCTAAAATAGTGTTCAATCGTGGTACTTTCAGTTTTTGTATGGAAACTTCAAACATTTATATCTCCAAAACCATAAGTTTCCGTAAGCTGAAATTTCACAAAATGCTTTCTATTTATGAGTAGAATCTACAAAAAAAAAGAGCTTCTAACTCCACGTCCTCTATTGGAAATTTGTGTAATTACAAAATATTTTAAATAAAATCTTGACACAGAAAAATAATAAAATACACAAAGACGGTTAACGAAATGTGCAATGTCAACTGTGACGCATATCTTACGAAATCTTACGAAATTTTCTAACCTAAAATAGTGTTCAATCGTGGTACTTTCAGTTTTTCTATGGAAACTTCAAAAATTTATATCTCCAAAACCATAAGTTTCCGTTAGCTGAATTTTCACAAAATGCTTTCTATTTATGAGTAGAATCTACAAAAAAAATATGAGCTTCTAACTCCACGTCCTCTATTGGAAATTTGTATAATTACAAAATATTTTAAATAAAATCTTGACAGAAAAATAATAAAATACACAAAGACGGTTAATGAAACGTGCAATGTCAACTGTGACCTGTGACGCATATCTTACGAAATTTTCTAACCTAAAATAGTGTTCAATCGTGGTACTTTCAGTTTTTGTATGGAAACTTCAAAAAATTATATCTCCAAAACCATAAGTTTCCGTAAGCTGCAATTTCACAAAATGCTTTCTATTTATGAGTAGAATCTACAAAAAAAATATGAGCTTCTAACTCCACGTCCTCTATTGGAAATTTGTATAATGACAAAATATTTTAAATAAAATCTTGACACAGAAAAATAATAAAATACACAAAGACGGTTAACGAAACGTGCAATGTCAACTGTGACGCATAGGTATCTTACGAAATTTTCTAACCTAAAATAGTGTTCAATCGTGGTACTTTCAGTTTTTCTATGGAAACTTCAAAAATTTATATTTCCAAAACCATAAGTTTCCGTAAGCTGAAATTTCACAAAATGCTTTCTATTTATGAGTAGAATCTACAAAAAAAATATGAGCTTCTAACTCCACGTCCTCTATTGGAAATTTGTATAATTACAAAATATTTTAAATAAAATCTTGACAGAAAAATAATAAAATACACAAAGACGGTTAACGAAACGTGCAATGTCAACTGTCACGCATATCTTACGAAATTTTCTAACCTAAAATAGTTTTCAATCGTGGTACTTTCAGTTTTTGTATGGAAACTTCAAAAATTTATATCTCCAAAACCATGAGTTTCCGTAAGCTGAAATTTCACAAAATGCTTTCTCTTTATGAGTAGAATCTACAAAAAAAATATGAGCTTCTAACTCCACGTCCTCTATTGGAAATTTGTATAATGACAAAATATTTTAAATAAAATCTTGACACAGAAAAATAATAAAATACACAAAGACGGTTAACGAAACGTGCAATGTCAACTGTGACGCATATCTTACGAAATTGTCTAACCTAAAATAGTGTTCAATCGTGGTACTTTCAGTTTTTGTATGGAAACTTCAAACATTTATATCTCCAAAACCATAAGTTTCCGTAAGCTGAAATTTCACAAAATGCTTTCTATTTATGAGTAGAATCTACAAAAAAAAAGAGCTTCTAACTCCACGTCCTCTATTGGAAATTTGTGTAATTACAAAATATTTTAAATAAAATCTTGACACAGAAAAATAATAAAATACACAAAGACGGTTAACGAAATGTGCAATGTCAACTGTGACGCATATCTTACGAAATCTTACGAAATTTTCTAACCTAAAATAGTGTTCAATCGTGGTACTTTCAGTTTTTCTATGGAAACTTCAAAAATTTATATCTCCAAAACCATAAGTTTCCGTTAGCTGAATTTTCACAAAATGCTTTCTATTTATGAGTAGAATCTACAAAAAAAATATGAGCTTCTAACTCCACGTCCTCTATTGGAAATTTGTATAATTACAAAATATTTTAAATAAAATCTTGACAGAAAAATAATAAAATACACAAAGACGGTTAATGAAACGTGCAATGTCAACTGTGACCTGTGACGCATATCTTACGAAATTTTCTAACCTAAAATAGTGTTCAATCGTGGTACTTTCAGTTTTTGTATGGAAACTTCAAAAAATTATATCTCCAAAACCATAAGTTTCCGTAAGCTGCAATTTCACAAAATGCTTTCTATTTATGAGTAGAATCTACAAAAAAAATATGAGCTTCTAACTCCACGTCCTCTATTGGAAATTTGTATAATGACAAAATATTTTAAATAAAATCTTGACACAGAAAAATAATAAAATACACAAAGACGGTTAACGAAACGTGCAATGTCAACTGTGACGCATAGGTATCTTACGAAATTTTCTAACCTAAAATAGTGTTCAATCGTGGTACTTTCAGTTTTTCTATGGAAACTTCAAAAATTTAAATATCTCCAAAACCATAAGTTTCCGTAAGCTGAAATTTCACAAAATGCTTTCTATTTATGAGTAGAATCTACAAAAAAAATATGAGCTTCTAACTCCACGTCCTCTATTGGAAATTTGTATAATTACAAAATATTTTAAATAAAATCTTGACACAGAAAAATAATAAAATACACAAAGACGGTTAACGAAACGTGCAATGTCAACTGTGACGCATATCTTACGAAATTTTGTAACCTAAAATAGTGTTCAATCGTGGTACTTTCAGTTTTTCTATGGAAACTTCAAAAATTTAAATATCTCCAAAACCATAAGTTTCCGTAAGCTGAAATTTCACAAAATGCTTTCTATTTATGAGTAGAATCTACAAAAAAAATATGAGCTTCTAACTCCACGTCCTCTATTGGAAATTTGTATAATTACAAAATATTTTAAATAAAATCTTGACAGAAAAATAATAAAATACACAAAGACGGTTAACGAAACGTGCAATGTCAACTATGACGCATATCTTACGAAATTTTCTAACCTAAAATAGTGTTCAATCGTGGTACTTTCAGTTTTTGTATGGAAACTTCAAAAAATTATATCTCCAAAACCATAAGTTTCCGTAAGCTGCAATTTCACAAAATGCTTTCTATTTATGAGTAGAATCTACAAAAAAAATATGAGCTTCTAACTCCACGTCCTCTATTGGAAATTTGTATAATGACAAAATATTTTAAATAAAATCTTGACACAGAAAAATAATAAAATACACAAAGACGGTTAACGAAACGTGCAATGTCAACTGTGACGCATAGGTATCTTACGAAATTTTCTAACCTAAAATAGTGTTCAATCGTGGTACTTTCAGTTTTTCTATGGAAACTTCAAAAATTTATATTTCCAAAACCATAAGTTTCCGTAAGCTGAAATTTCACAAAATGCTTTCTATTTATGAGTAGAATCTACAAAAAAAATATGAGCTTCTAACTCCACGTCCTCTATTGGAAATTTGTATAATTACAAAATATTTTAAATAAAATCTTGACAGAAAAATAATAAAATACACAAAGACGGTTAACGAAACGTGCAATGTCAACTGTCACGCATATCTTACGAAATTTTCTAACCTAAAATAGTTTTCAATCGTGGTACTTTCAGTTTTTGTATGGAAACTTCAAAAATTTATATCTCCAAAACCATAAGTTTCCGTAAGCTGAAATTTCACAAAATGCTTTCTATTTATGAGTAGAATCTACAAAAAAAATATGAGCTTCTAACTCCACGTCCTCTATTGGAAATTTGTATAATGACAAAATATTTTAAATAAAATCTTGACACAGAAAAATAATAAAATACACAAAGACGGTTAACGAAACGTGCAATGTCAACTGTGACGCATATCTTACGAAATTTTCTAACCTAAAATAGTGTTCAATCGTGGTACTTTCAGTTTTTGTATGGAAACTTTAAACATTTATATCTCCAAAACCATAAGTTTCCGTAAGCTGAAATTTCACAAAATGCTTTCTATTTATGAGTAGAATCTACAAAAAAAAAAGAGCTTCTAACTCCACGTCCTCTATTGGAAATTTGTATAATTACAAAATATTTTAAATAAAATCTTGACACAGAAAAATAATACAATACACAAAGACGGTTAACGAAACGTGCAATGTCAACTGTGACGCATATCTTACGAAATTTTGTAACCTAAAATAGTGTTCAATCGTGGTACTTTCAGTTTTTCTATGGAAACTTCAAAAATTTAAATATCTCCAAAACCATAAGTTTCCGTAAGCTGAAATTTCACAAAATGCTTTCTATTTATGAGTAGAATCTACAAAAAAAATATGAGCTTCTAACTCCACGTCCTCTATTGGAAATTTATATAATTACAAAATATTTTAAATAAAATCTTGACAGAAAAATAATAAAATACACAAAGACGGTTAACGAAACGTGCAATGTCAACTGTGACGCATATCTTACGAAATTTTCTAACCTAAAATAGTGTTCAATCGTGGTACTTTCAGTTTTTGTATGGAAACTTCAAAAAATTATATCTCCAAAACCATAAGTTTCCGTAAGCTGAAATTTCACAAAATGCTTTCTATTTATGAGTAGAATCTACAAAAAAAATATGAGCTTCTAACTCCACGTCCTCTATTGGAAATTTGTATAATGACAAAATATTTTAAATAAAATCTTGACACAGAAAAATAATAAAATACACAAAGACGGTTAACGAAACGTGCAATGTCAACTGTGACGCATATCTTACGAAATTTTCTAACCTAAAATAGTGTTCAATCGTGGTACTTTCAGTTTTTGTATGGAAACTTCAAAAATTTATATTTCCAAAACCATAAGTTTCCGTAAGCTGAAATTTCACAAAATGCTTTCTATTTATGAGTAGAATCTACAAAAAAAATATGAGCTTCTAACTCCACGTCCTCTATTGGAAATTTGTATAATTACAAAATATTTTAAATAAAATCTTGACAGAAAAATAATAAAATACACAAAGACGGTTAACGAAACGTGCAATGTCAACTGTCACGCATATCTTACGAAATTTTCTAACCTAAAATAGTTTTCAATCGTGGTACTTTCAGTTTTTGTATGGAAACTTCAAAAATTTATATCTCCAAAACCATGAGTTTCCGTAAGCTGAAATTTCACAAAATGCTTTCTCTTTATGAGTAGAATCTACAAAAAAAATATGAGCTTCTAACTCCACGTCCTCTATTGGAAATTTGTATAATGACAAAATATTTTAAATAAAATCTTGACACAGAAAAATAATAAAATACACAAAGACGGTTAACGAAACGTGCAATGTCAACTGTGACGCATATCTTACGAAATTGTCTAACCTAAAATAGTGTTCAATCGTGGTACTTTCAGTTTTTGTATGGAAACTTCAAACATTTATATCTCCAAAACCATAAGTTTCCGTAAGCTGAAATTTCACAAAATGCTTTCTATTTATGAGTAGAATCTACAAAAAAAAAGAGCTTCTAACTCCACGTCCTCTATTGGAAATTTGTGTAATTACAAAATATTTTAAATAAAATCTTGACACAGAAAAATAATAAAATACACAAAGACGGTTAACGAAATGTGCAATGTCAACTGTGACGCATATCTTACGAAATCTTACGAAATTTTCTAACCTAAAATAGTGTTCAATCGTGGTACTTTCAGTTTTTCTATGGAAACTTCAAAAATTTATATCTCCAAAACCATAAGTTTCCGTTAGCTGAATTTTCACAAAATGCTTTCTATTTATGAGTAGAATCTACAAAAAAAATATGAGCTTCTAACTCCACGTCCTCTATTGGAAATTTGTATAATTACAAAATATTTTAAATAAAATCTTGACAGAAAAATAATAAAATACACAAAGACGGTTAATGAAACGTGCAATGTCAACTGTGACCTGTGACGCATATCTTACGAAATTTTCTAACCTAAAATAGTGTTCAATCGTGGTACTTTCAGTTTTTGTATGGAAACTTCAAAAAATTATATCTCCAAAACCATAAGTTTCCGTAAGCTGCAATTTCACAAAATGCTTTCTATTTATGAGTAGAATCTACAAAAAAAATATGAGCTTCTAACTCCACGTCCTCTATTGGAAATTTGTATAATGACAAAATATTTTAAATAAAATCTTGACACAGAAAAATAATAAAATACACAAAGACGGTTAACGAAACGTGCAATGTCAACTGTGACGCATAGGTATCTTACGAAATTTTCTAACCTAAAATAGTGTTCAATCGTGGTACTTTCAGTTTTTCTATGGAAACTTCAAAAATTTATATTTCCAAAACCATAAGTTTCCGTAAGCTGAAATTTCACAAAATGCTTTCTATTTATGAGTAGAATCTACAAAAAAAATATGAGCTTCTAACTCCACGTCCTCTATTGGAAATTTGTATAATTACAAAATATTTTAAATAAAATCTTGACAGAAAAATAATAAAATACACAAAGACGGTTAACGAAACGTGCAATGTCAACTGTCACGCATATCTTACGAAATTTTCTAACCTAAAATAGTTTTCAATCGTGGTACTTTCAGTTTTTGTATGGAAACTTCAAAAATTTATATCTCCAAAACCATAAGTTTCCGTAAGCTGAAATTTCACAAAATGCTTTCTATTTATGAGTAGAATCTACAAAAAAAATATGAGCTTCTAACTCCACGTCCTCTATTGGAAATTTGTATAATGACAAAATATTTTAAATAAAATCTTGACACAGAAAAATAATAAAATACACAAAGACGGTTAACGAAACGTGCAATGTCAACTGTGACGCATATCTTACGAAATTTTCTAACCTAAAATAGTGTTCAATCGTGGTACTTTCAGTTTTTGTATGGAAACTTTAAACATTTATATCTCCAAAACCATAAGTTTCCGTAAGCTGAAATTTCACAAAATGCTTTCTATTTATGAGTAGAATCTACAAAAAAAAAAGAGCTTCTAACTCCACGTCCTCTATTGGAAATTTGTATAATTACAAAATATTTTAAATAAAATCTTGACACAGAAAAATAATACAATACACAAAGACGGTTAACGAAACGTGCAATGTCAACTGTGACGCATATCTTACGAAATTTTGTAACCTAAAATAGTGTTCAATCGTGGTACTTTCAGTTTTTCTATGGAAACTTCAAAAATTTAAATATCTCCAAAACCATAAGTTTCCGTAAGCTGAAATTTCACAAAATGCTTTCTATTTATGAGTAGAATCTACAAAAAAAATATGAGCTTCTAACTCCACGTCCTCTATTGGAAATTTATATAATTACAAAATATTTTAAATAAAATCTTGACAGAAAAATAATAAAATACACAAAGACGGTTAACGAAACGTGCAATGTCAACTGTGACGCATATCTTACGAAATTTTCTAACCTAAAATAGTGTTCAATCGTGGTACTTTCAGTTTTTGTATGGAAACTTCAAAAAATTATATCTCCAAAACCATAAGTTTCCGTAAGCTGAAATTTCACAAAATGCTTTCTATTTATGAGTAGAATCTACAAAAAAAATATGAGCTTCTAACTCCACGTCCTCTATTGGAAATTTGTATAATGACAAAATATTTTAAATAAAATCTTGACACAGAAAAATAATAAAATACACAAAGACGGTTAACGAAACGTGCAATGTCAACTGTGACGCATATCTTACGAAATTTTCTAACCTAAAATAGTGTTCAATCGTGGTACTTTCAGTTTTTGTATGGAAACTTCAAAAATTTATATTTCCAAAACCATAAGTTTCCGTAAGCTGAAATTTCACAAAATGCTTTCTATTTATGAGTAGAATCTACAAAAAAAATATGAGCTTCTAACTCCACGTCCTCTATTGGAAATTTGTATAATTACAAAATATTTTAAATAAAATCTTGACAGAAAAATAATAAAATACACAAAGACGGTTAACGAAACGTGCAATGTCAACTGTCACGCATATCTTACGAAATTTTCTAACCTAAAATAGTTTTCAATCGTGGTACTTTCAGTTTTTGTATGGAAACTTCAAAAATTTATATCTCCAAAACCATGAGTTTCCGTAAGCTGAAATTTCACAAAATGCTTTCTCTTTATGAGTAGAATCTACAAAAAAAATATGAGCTTCTAACTCCACGTCCTCTATTGGAAATTTGTATAATGACAAAATATTTTAAATAAAATCTTGACACAGAAAAATAATAAAATACACAAAGACGGTTAACGAAACGTGCAATGTCAACTGTGACGCATATCTTACGAAATTGTCTAACCTAAAATAGTGTTCAATCGTGGTACTTTCAGTTTTTGTATGGAAACTTCAAACATTTATATCTCCAAAACCATAAGTTTCCGTAAGCTGAAATTTCACAAAATGCTTTCTATTTATGAGTAGAATCTACAAAAAAAAAGAGCTTCTAACTCCACGTCCTCTATTGGAAATTTGTGTAATTACAAAATATTTTAAATAAAATCTTGACACAGAAAAATAATAAAATACACAAAGACGGTTAACGAAATGTGCAATGTCAACTGTGACGCATATCTTACGAAATCTTACGAAATTTTCTAACCTAAAATAGTGTTCAATCGTGGTACTTTCAGTTTTTCTATGGAAACTTCAAAAATTTATATCTCCAAAACCATAAGTTTCCGTTAGCTGAATTTTCACAAAATGCTTTCTATTTATGAGTAGAATCTACAAAAAAAATATGAGCTTCTAACTCCACGTCCTCTATTGGAAATTTGTATAATTACAAAATATTTTAAATAAAATCTTGACAGAAAAATAATAAAATACACAAAGACGGTTAATGAAACGTGCAATGTCAACTGTGACCTGTGACGCATATCTTACGAAATTTTCTAACCTAAAATAGTGTTCAATCGTGGTACTTTCAGTTTTTGTATGGAAACTTCAAAAAATTATATCTCCAAAACCATAAGTTTCCGTAAGCTGCAATTTCACAAAATGCTTTCTATTTATGAGTAGAATCTACAAAAAAAATATGAGCTTCTAACTCCACGTCCTCTATTGGAAATTTGTATAATGACAAAATATTTTAAATAAAATCTTGACACAGAAAAATAATAAAATACACAAAGACGGTTAACGAAACGTGCAATGTCAACTGTGACGCATAGGTATCTTACGAAATTTTCTAACCTAAAATAGTGTTCAATCGTGGTACTTTCAGTTTTTCTATGGAAACTTCAAAAATTTATATTTCCAAAACCATAAGTTTCCGTAAGCTGAAATTTCACAAAATGCTTTCTATTTATGAGTAGAATCTACAAAAAAAATATGAGCTTCTAACTCCACGTCCTCTATTGGAAATTTGTATAATTACAAAATATTTTAAATAAAATCTTGACAGAAAAATAATAAAATACACAAAGACGGTTAACGAAACGTGCAATGTCAACTGTCACGCATATCTTACGAAATTTTCTAACCTAAAATAGTTTTCAATCGTGGTACTTTCAGTTTTTGTATGGAAACTTCAAAAATTTATATCTCCAAAACCATAAGTTTCCGTAAGCTGAAATTTCACAAAATGCTTTCTATTTATGAGTAGAATCTACAAAAAAAATATGAGCTTCTAACTCCACGTCCTCTATTGGAAATTTGTATAATGACAAAATATTTTAAATAAAATCTTGACACAGAAAAATAATAAAATACACAAAGACGGTTAACGAAACGTGCAATGTCAACTGTGACGCATATCTTACGAAATCTTACGAAATTTTCTAACCTTAAATAGTGTTCAATCGTGGTACTTTCAGTTTTTGTATGGAAACTTCAAAAATTTATATCTCCAAAACCATAAGTTTCCGTAAGCTGAAATTTCACAAAATGCTTTCTATTTATGAGTAGAATCTACAAAAAAAATATGAGCTTCTAACTCCACGTCCTCTATTGGAAATTTGTATAATTACAAAATATTTTAAATAAAATCTTGACACAGAAAAATAATAAAATACACAAAGACGGTTAACGAAACGTGCAATGTCAACTGTGACGCATATCTTACGAAATCTTACGAAATTTTCTAACCTAAAATAGTGTTCAATCGTGGTACTTTCAGTTTTTGTATGGAAACTTCAAAAATTGATATCTCCAAAACCATAAGTTTCCGTACGCTGAAATTGCACAAAATGCTTTCTATTTATGAGTAGAATCTACAAAAAAAATATGAGCTTCTAACTCCACGTCCTCTATTGGAAATTTGTATAATGACAAAATATTTTAAATAAAATCTTGACACAGAAAAATAATAAAATACACAAAGACGGTTAATGAAACGTGCAATGTCAACTGTGACCTGTGACGCATATCTTACGAAATTTTCTAACCTAAAATAGTGTTCAATCGTGGTACTTTCAGTTTTTGTATGGAAACTTCAAAAATTTATATCTCCAAAACCTTAAGTTTCCGTAAGCTGAAATTTCACAAAATGCTTTCTATTTATGAGTAGAATCTACAAAAAAAATATGAGCTTCTAACTCCACGTCCTCTATTGGAAATTTGTATAATTACAAAATATTTTAAATAAAATCTTGACACAGAAAAATAATAAAATACACAAAGACGGTTAACGAAACGTGCAATGTCAACTGTGACGCATATCTTACGAAATCTTGCGAAATTTTCTAACCTAAAATAGTGTTCAATCGTGGTACTTTCAGTTTTTCTATGGAAACTTCAAAAATTTATATCTCCAAAACCATAAGTTTCCGTAAGCTGAAATTTCACAAAATGCTTTCTATTTATGAGTAGAATCTACAAAAAAAATATGAGCTTCTAACTCCACGTCCTCTATTGGAAATTTGTATAATGACAAAATATTTTAAATAAAATCTTGACACAGAAAAATAATAAAATACACAAAGACGGTTAACGAAACGTGCAATGTCAACTGTCACGCATATCTTACGAAATTTTCTAACCTAAAATAGTTTTCAATCGTGGTACTTTCAGTTTTTGTATGGAAACTTCAAAAATTTATATCTCCAAAACCATAAGTTTCCGTAAGCTGAAATTTCACAAAATGCTTTCTATTTATGAGTAGAATCTACAAAAAAAATATGAGCTTCTAACTCCACGTCCTCTATTGGAAATTTGTATAATGACAAAATATTTTAAATAAAATCTTGACACAGAAAAATAATAAAATACACAAAGACGGTTAACGAAACGTGCAATGTCAACTGTGACGCATATCTTACGAAATTTTCTAACCTAAAATAGTGTTCAATCGTGGTACTTTCAGTTTTTGTATGGAAACTTCAAAAATTTATATCTCCAAAACCATAAGTTTCCGTAAGCTGAAATTTCACAAAATGCTTTCTATTTATGAGTAGAATCTACAAAAAAAAAAGAGCTTCTAACTCCACGTCCTCTATTGGAAATTTGTATAATTACAAAATATTTTAAATAAAATCTTGACAGAAAAATAATAAAATACACAAAGACGGTTAACGAAACGTGCAATGTCAACTGTGACGCATATCTTACGAAATTTTCTAACCTAAAATAGTGTTCAATCGTGGTACTTTCAGTTTTTGTATGGAAACTTCAAAAATTTATATCTCCAAAACCATAAGTTTCCGTAAGCTGAAATTTCACAAAATGCTTTCTATTTATGAGTAGAATCTACAAAAAAAATATGAGCTTCTAACTCCACGTCCTCTATTGGAAATTTGTATAATTACAAAATATTTTAAATAAAATCTTGACAGAAAAATAATAAAATACACCAAAAATTTATATCTCCAAAACCATAAGTTTCCGTAAGCTGAAATTTCACAAAATGCTTTCTATTTATGAGTAGAATCTACAAAAAAAAATGAGCTTCTAACTCCACGTCCTCTATTGGAAATTTGTATAATTACAAAATATTTTAAATAAAATCTTGACACAGAAAAATAATAAAATACACAAAGACGGTTAACGAAACGTGCAATGTCAACTGTGACGCATATCTTACGAAATCTTACGAAATTTTCTAACCTAAAATAGTGTTCAATCGTGGTACTTTCAGTTTTTCTATGGAAACTTCAAAAATTTATATCTCCAAAACCATAAGTTTCCGTAAGCTGAAATTTCACAAAATGCTTTCTATTTATGAGTAGAATCTACAAAAAAAATATGAGCTTCTAACTCCACGTCCTCTATTGGAAATTTGTATAATTACAAAATATTTTAAATAAAATCTTGACAGAAAAATAATAAAATACACAAAGACGGTTAATGAAACGTGCAATGTCAACTGTGACCTGTGACGCATATCTTACGAAATTTTCTAACCTAATGAAGGGTTTGGTGCATAAAAGGAAACTACTGGATTAGCTAATTAGTATTGTATATATTAATATCAAAACAACGAACGAGCCGAGACCTCGGCTCGGGGTGAAGTACACACGGAACACGGTTTTCAACTGAACCACAGACTACTGTGTTTATAGGGCTACTACAGAGTAGGTTGTATATATTGCGTTTACAAAGTATCCAACACTGGCCCTTAAACCAATATCACATAAACACAATAGCGTTTAAAACTAAAACAACTACATCTATGTAACATTACATAATAAATGCTTATTAAAGAACATACAGTCTTTTAATTGTAGAACTAGCTTAACTTTAGCTTCTACAACAACATCAGCTGTTTAACAAAAGTATTGTGTTTAATTTTGCACAATGGTTTTGTCAATACATCAGCTACCATATCATTTGTACATAGATATTTAACGACAATAGTTTTCTCATTCACTAATTGTCTGATAAAATGATGCCTTATATCAATATGTTTAGTTCTAGAATGATGTAAAGAGCTCTTACACAACTTATGTGCTGACTGGTTGTCATTATAAACTGTTGGTACAACATCTCTTTTGATAATTTCTTTTAGAAATGCACGTATAAATAAGCCCTCTTTACATGAATCAGATAACGAGACATATTCCGCTTCCGTCGAGCTCAGTGAAACTGTCTTTTGTTTGCGGCTTTCCCAAGAGACCACTGACTCACCAATTTTAAATACATAGCCAGTGTACGATCTACGGTCAACATCGTCACTACCCCAATCAGCGTCTGCATAAGCAGTTACATCTAACCTGCTCTTTTTAAACGTAAGACAAAGATTCAGGGTACCTTTCAAGTAGCGTAGGACTCTTTTCGCTGCTTTCCAGTGAACCTCTGTAAAAGACTCGTTAAATTGGCTTAGATAACTAACCGCATAGGCAATATCAGGTCGAGTGCAAATGGCAATATAGTTCAGTGAACCAACGAGACCTCGATAATCGTAAGTGTCATCCCTTTGACCACCCCTTGGTAACTTCAGTCCCACTTCCATAGGCGTTGGAGAAGCTTTGCACTCCTCCATATTATGTTTCTTCAGTACAGACAGTATATAACTCGATTGATCAAGAGTAATTTTATTTTCATCTCTACACAATCTCATACCTAACACGTGATGAGCTGGCCCTAAATCTGTTATGTCAAATTCTTTCATTAATTTAACTTTCACATCTAGCTTTTCACGTATATCACCTGTTGAAAATAATATTATATCATCAACATACAATGCAATGATGATGAGCGACTTTTCGTGCCATCTGTAGTACACGCACGGCTCAGATGAAGACTTACTAAAGTTCAGCTTTTCATGTAAAGCATTGTCTATCTTCTCGTACCAGGCCTTAGAGGCCTGTTTCAACCCATAAACAGCTTTATTTAATTTGTATACCTTATCTTCCTGGCCCTTAACAATAAAGCCTTCTGGTTGCTCCATGTACACTGTTTCCTTTAGATCGCCATTGAGAAAAGCTGTTTTCACATCAAGATGTTCAATTTGCATGTCATACTCCACCGCTAGGGCTAACAGAGTACGTATAGTTGAGTATCTGACAACTGGGGAAAAAGTCTCCTCATAGTCTATGCCATATTTTTGTGTATAGCCTTTAGCCACCAGGCGTGCTCTATACTTCAGTAGCTCGCCATTAAGACCACGCTTGACTTTGAATACCCACTTACACTTGACAGGTTTTTGTGACTTCTGTCTATCTGTCAGTGTCCAGCACTTGTTTTTAATAAACGAGTTGTACTCACAAGTCATGGCTTCTTTCCAATTGTCAGCATCTGGCCCGCTCAGTACTTCTTGTACAGTCTGTGGCGCATCTGCATCACACGATCCCGCCAGCAAGCTCGATAGCAGCAAAGTGTTCGATGAACTGTCATATTCCGACGAACTTGTGGTCTCCTCCTCTGGAATATACGTTTCATCGGCCGGATCATCATGCTCACTCGAGCTGTCAGAATCATCTGTTGCGGTTGTACTTTCCCTCTGAGTAATTTGTACTAAAGTATCATCAGATGTACCGCTTGCAACAGGTGTTTCTGTTTGTACAGGAATAGGGTCAGATCGATGAGTCTCATCATTCATATTTACATTGGTGTAAGTCTGTGTAAATATGTGGTCAGACTCACTGTTAATATCATTATTTAATACTTTCTTAATGAATTCATTTTCTAAGAATTTAACATCTCTGGCTTTAATACATTTTGTTGGAACCTCAGGGTCTATGAGTCTATAGCCTTTGGTTTCCTCACAATAACCAACAAATATGTACTTTTTGCATTTTGAATCTAATTTTGACCTTTTTGGATTCAATGCATAGGCCACAGAACCAAATACACGTAAGTGATCAACAGATACCTTCTTGCCACTCCATTTTTCTTCAGGAGTGCTTCCCAAGACTGCTTTTGTAGGACAACGATTCCGGATATGGACGGCAGTGTTAACCGCTTCAGCCCAGAACTCATTGCCCAGGCCTGCGTCCTGCAGCATGCACCTGGCAGCCTCCATGATGGTACGATTTGCCCGTTCTGCAACCCCATTCTGACTCGGATTGTCCGGAACAGTTGTCTGATGCCGGATGCCGTTATTCTTCAGATAAGCCTGGAAAACAGAACTGGTATACTCTCCACCATTATCACTACGAAGGATTTTTATCTTTTTATCTGTCTGGTTCTCTACTAAAGCCTTAAATTCTTTGAATTTTTCAAAGACTTCACTCTTTTTCTTTAGGAAATACACGAAAGTTCTTCGAGTATAATCATCAATGAACAATAAAAAATATCTAGCACCACTGAGAGAGGCACAGGGCACTGGCCCACATACGTCGCTGTGAACTAGCCCTAGAACTTGCTTAGCTCTATTGCAAGACTTCTTAGGAAAGGGTAACCTACTTGTCTTTCCTTGAATGCATGCAACACATGGTTCAAATTTAGAATTGTCATAAGAAATTCCTGAAACCATACCTTGTTTAAGAAGTTCCATGCTTCTTCGGTTGAGGTGTGCTAATCTCCGATGCCAAACCTTGTCCATTTCCACACCAACAGTATTACCAGAGGTCTCGGGTTCCACTGCTATATTTGCCTTTGCCTCACTGAACTGCATGACCGCATCCAGTACAAAAGCACCATTTTTCAAAGTAGCCGTTGCCGCAACAATGCCATTGTCTAGTATTTGACAACTCCTGCAACCAAACACTACCTCAAAGCCCTTTTTTACTAAGGAGCTTACAGACAATAAGTTTGCCGTTAAATTAGGTACATAATAAACGTCACTTATAGTCTTTATGGTTCCATTATGCAGTTTCACTTGAACTGAGCCTCTTCCGGCAGTAAACATTCTGTCTCCGTTTGCCACTGTCACTGGTAGAGGTGTCTCCTCTACGAAGTCCTGCATTGCCTGCCTGCAATGGCTCATGCTGTTCGAAGCACCACTATCCAAATACCACACATCACTTTGCACATTCACTGATAAAGCCGTAAGCAACGCCTTCGATGACTCCGGAGTCGGACTTGCCTTAGTCTTCTTTTTGTTCCATTTGGGACAATCCTTCTTAAAATGGCCCGTCTTCTTACATCCGTAGCATTTAGGCTGCTTGCTTGTAGCGGCTAAAGCTGTGGCATTATCCTGTTTGTCTTCCCGGCGAACTTTTTCCTGTATTAATTTTGTCGCAATGACTTCACTTGTCAACTTGACATTCGAGTGTTCTATCGCCATAATTAACGGATCATAATCTTCCGGTAGACCACTGAGCATAATTACTGCAACGAGATCGTCGTCCAGCCCAGCCTTAATGTCACATAGCTGCTGTGCAAGGTCCCTTATTTTGTTTACGTAGTTTTCCATACTGTCACATTCTACGAGTTTTGTATTAAACATACTTCTTAGTAATCCCAAGCGCCGACACAATCCTGTGTCCTCATACGCCTTCTGGAGATTAGTCCAGGCTTTATGAGCTGACGATGCATTTCTGACATGAACAAAAGCCGAAGGCTGAACTGACAGCGCGATTCGAGCGAGCGCCTTTTGTCCTTTTTTGACGTGTTCAGGAATTTTTATGTCCACTTCTTCTTCGACAAATTCCCAAAGATCTTCGTGGATTAAAACCATCCGCATCATGAACTTCCATGAGTTGTAGTTTTCCACTCCTTTCAGCTTTTCAATTACGTTCGCGACCGCCATATTTTGCATGTCGTCGAGCGGCGATTGTTTCCCCTTTATTTATGCTTTTACAGAATTTTGAAGAGCAATTTTTCTAGCGCGACTATCCGCCCATAACCTGAAGGGTTTGGTGCATAAAAGGAAACTACTGGATTAGCTAATTAGTATTGTATATATTAATATCAAAACAACGAACGAGCCGAGACCTCGGCTCGGGGTGAAGTACACACGGAACACGGTTTTCAACTGAACCACAGACTACTGTGTTTATAGGGCTACTACAGAGTAGGTTGTATATATTGCGTTTACAAAGTATCCAACACCTAAAATAGTGTTCAATCGTGGTACTCTCAGTTTTTGTATGGAAACTTCAAAAATTTATATCTCCAAAACCATAAGTTTCCGTAAGCTGAAATTTCACAAAATGCTTTCTATTTATGAGTAGAATCTACAAAAAAAATATGAGCTTCTAACTCCACGTCCTCTATTGGAAATTTGTATAATTACAAAATATTTTAAATAAAATCTTGACACAGAAAAATAATAAAATACACAAAGACGGTTAACGAAACGTGCAATGTCAACTGTCACGCATATCTTACGAAATTTTCTTACCTAAAATAGTTTTCAATCGTGGTACTTTCAGTTTTTGTATGGAAACTTCAAAAATTTATATCTCCAAAACCATAAGTTTCCGTAAGCTGAAATTTCACAAAATGCTTTCTATTTATGAGTAGAATCTACAAAAAAAATATGAGCTTCTAACTCCACGTCCTCTATTGGAAATTTGTATAATTACAAAATATTTTAAATAAAATCTTGACAGAAAAATAATAAAATACACAAAGACGGTTAATGAAACGTGCAATGTCAACTGTGACCTGTGACGCATATCTTACGAAATTTTCTAACCTAAAATAGTGTTCAATCGTGGTACTTTCAGTTTTTGTATGGAAACTTCAAAAAATTATATCTCCAAAACCATAAGTTTCCGTAAGCTGCAATTTCACAAAATGCTTTCTATTTATGAGTAGAATCTACAAAAAAAATATGAGCTTCTAACTCCACGTCCTCCATTGGAAATTTGTATAATGACAAAATATTTTAAATAAAATCTTGACACAGAAAAATAATAAAATACACAAAGACGGTTAACGAAACGTGCAATGTCAACTGTGACGCATAGGTATCTTACGAAATTTTCTAACCTAAAATAGTGTTCAATCGTGGTACTTTCAGTTTTTCTATGGAAACTTCAAAAATTTATATTTCCAAAACCATAAGTTTCCGTAAGCTGAAATTTCACAAAATGCTTTCTATTTATGAGTAGAATCTACAAAAAAAATATGAGCTTCTAACTCCACGTCCTCTATTGGAAATTTGTATAATTACAAAATATTTTAAATAAAATCTTGACAGAAAAATAATAAAATACACAAAGACGGTTAACGAAACGTGCAATGTCAACTGTCACGCATATCTTACGAAATTTTCTAACCTAAAATAGTTTTCAATCGTGGTACTTTCAGTTTTTGTATGGAAACTTCAAAAATTTATATCTCCAAAACCATAAGTTTCCGTAAGCTGAAATTTCACAAAATGCTTTCTATTTATGAGTAGAATCTACAAAAAAAATATGAGCTTCTAACTCCACGTCCTCTATTGGAAATTTGTATAATGACAAAATATTTTAAATAAAATCTTGACACAGAAAAATAATAAAATACACAAAGACGGTTAACGAAACGTGCAATGTCAACTGTGACGCATATCTTACGAAATCTTACGAAATTTTCTAACCTAAAATAGTGTTCAATCGTGGTACTTTCAGTTTTTGTATGGAAACTTCAAAAATTTATATCTCCAAAACCATAAGTTTCCGTAAGCTGAAATTTCACAAAATGCTTTCTATTTATGAGTAGAATCTACAAAAAAAATATGAGCTTCTAACTCCACGTCCTCTATTGGAAATTTGTATAATTACAAAATATTTTAAATAAAATCTTGACACAGAAAAATAATAAAATACACAAAGACGGTTAACGAAACGTGCAATGTCAACTGTGACGCATATCTTACGAAATCTTACGAAATTTTCTAACCTAAAATAGTGTTCAATCGTGGTACTTTCAGTTTTTGTATGGAAACTTCAAAAATTGATATCTCCAAAACCATAAGTTTCCGTACGCTGAAATTGCACAAAATGCTTTCTATTTATGAGTAGAATCTACAAAAAAAATATGAGCTTCTAACTCCACGTCCTCTATTGGAAATTTGTATAATGACAAAATATTTTAAATAAAATCTTGACACAGAAAAATAATAATATACACAAAGACGGTTAATGAAACGTGCAATGTCAACTGTGACCTGTGACGCATATCTTACGAAATTTTCTAACCTAAAATAGTGTTCAATCGTGGTACTTTCAGTTTTTGTATGGAAACTTCAAAAATTTATATCTCCAAAACCTTAAGTTTCCGTAAGCTGAAATTTCACAAAATGCTTTCTATTTATGAGTAGAATCTACAAAAAAAATATGAGCTTCTAACTCCACGTCCTCTATTGGAAATTTGTATAATTACAAAATATTTTAAATAAAATCTTGACACAGAAAAATAATAAAATACACAAAGACGGTTAACGAAACGTGCAATGTCAACTGTGACGCATATCTTACGAAATCTTGCGAAATTTTCTAACCTAAAATAGTGTTCAATCGTGGTACTTTCAGTTTTTCTATGGAAACTTCAAAAATTTATATCTCCAAAACCATAAGTTTCCGTAAGCTGAAATTTCACAAAATGCTTTCTATTTATGAGTAGAATCTACAAAAAAAATATGAGCTTCTAACTCCACGTCCTCTATTGGAAATTTGTATAATGACAAAATATTTTAAATAAAATCTTGACACAGAAAAATAATAAAATACACAAAGACGGTTAACGAAACGTGCAATGTCAACTGTCACGCATATCTTACGAAATTTTCTAACCTAAAATAGTTTTCAATCGTGGTACTTTCAGTTTTTGTATGGAAACTTCAAAAATTTATATCTCCAAAACCATAAGTTTCCGTAAGCTGAAATTTCACAAAATGCTTTCTATTTATGAGTAGAATCTACAAAAAAAATATGAGCTTCTAACTCCACGTCCTCTATTGGAAATTTGTATAATGACAAAATATTTTAAATAAAATCTTGACACAGAAAAATAATAAAATACACAAAGACGGTTAACGAAACGTGCAATGTCAACTGTGACGCATATCTTACGAAATTTTCTAACCTAAAATAGTGTTCAATCGTGGTACTTTCAGTTTTTGTATGGAAACTTCAAAAATTTATATCTCCAAAACCATAAGTTTCCGTAAGCTGAAATTTCACAAAATGCTTTCTATTTATGAGTAGAATCTACAAAAAAAAAAGAGCTTCTAACTCCACGTCCTCTATTGGAAATTTGTATAATTACAAAATATTTTAAATAAAATCTTGACAGAAAAATAATAAAATACACAAAGACGGTTAACGAAACGTGCAATGTCAACTGTGACGCATATCTTACGAAATTTTCTAACCTAAAATAGTGTTCAATCGTGGTACTTTCAGTTTTTGTATGGAAACTTCAAAAATTTATATCTCCAAAACCATAAGTTTCCGTAAGCTGAAATTTCACAAAATGCTTTCTATTTATGAGTAGAATCTACAAAAAAAATATGAGCTTCTAACTCCACGTCCTCTATTGGAAATTTGTATAATTACAAAATATTTTAAATAAAATCTTGACAGAAAAATAATAAAATACACCAAAAATTTATATCTCCAAAACCATAAGTTTCCGTAAGCTGAAATTTCACAAAATGCTTTCTATTTATGAGTAGAATCTACAAAAAAAAATGAGCTTCTAACTCCACGTCCTCTATTGGAAATTTGTATAATTACAAAATATTTTAAATAAAATCTTGACACAGAAAAATAATAAAATACACAAAGACGGTTAACGAAACGTGCAATGTCAACTGTGACGCATATCTTACGAAATCTTACGAAATTTTCTAACCTAAAATAGTGTTCAATCGTGGTACTTTCAGTTTTTCTATGGAAACTTCAAAAATTTATATCTCCAAAACCATAAGTTTCCGTAAGCTGAAATTTCACAAAATGCTTTCTATTTATGAGTAGAATCTACAAAAAAAATATGAGCTTCTAACTCCACGTCCTCTATTGGAAATTTGTATAATTACAAAATATTTTAAATAAAATCTTGACAGAAAAATAATAAAATACACAAAGACGGTTAATGAAACGTGCAATGTCAACTGTGACCTGTGACGCATATCTTACGAAATTTTCTAACCTAAAATAGTGTTCAATCGTGGTACTCTCAGTTTTTGTATGGAAACTTCAAAAATTTATATCTCCAAAACCATAAGTTTCCGTAAGCTGAAATTTCACAAAATGCTTTCTATTTATGAGTAGAATCTACAAAAAAAATATGAGCTTCTAACTCCACGTCCTCTATTGGAAATTTGTATAATTACAAAATATTTTAAATAAAATCTTGACACAGAAAAATAATAAAATACACAAAGACGGTTAACGAAACGTGCAATGTCAACTGTCACGCATATCTTACGAAATTTTCTAACCTAAAATAGTTTTCAATCGTGGTACTTTCAGTTTTTGTATGGAAACTTCAAAAATTTATATCTCCAAAACCATAAGTTTCTGTAAGCTGAAATTTCACAAAATGCTTTCTATTTATGAGTAGAATCTACAAAAAAAATATGAGCTTCTAACTCCACGTCCTCTATTGGAAATTTGTATAATGACAAAATATTTTAAATAAAATCTTGACACAGAAAAATAATAAAATACACAAAGACGGTTAACGAAACGTGCAATGTCAACAGTGACGCATATCTTACGAAATTTTCTAACCTAAAATAGTGTTCAATCGTGGTACTTTCAGTTTTTGTATGGAAACTTCAAAAATTTATATCTCCAAAACCATAAGTTTCCGTAAGCTGAAATTTCACAAAATGCTTTCTATTTATGAGTAGAATCTACAAAAAAAAAGAGCTTCTAACTCCACGTCCTCTATTGGAAATTTGTATAATTACAAAATATTTTAAATAAAATCTTGACAGAAAAATAATAAAATACACAAAGACGGTTAACGAAACGTGCAATGTCAACTGTGACGCATATCTTACGAAATTTTCTAACCTAAAATAGTGTTCAATCGTGGTACTTTCAGTTTTTGTATGGAAACTTCAAAAATTTATATCTCCAAAACCATAAGTTTCCGTAAGCTGAAATTTCACAAAATGCTTTCTATTTATGAGTAGAATCTACAAAAAAAATATGAGCTTCTAACTCCACGTCCTCTATTGGAAATTTGTATAATTACAAAATATTTTAAATAAAATCTTGACAGAAAAATAATAAAATACACCAAAAATTTATATCTCCAAAACCATAAGTTTCCGTAAGCTGAAATTTCACAAAATGCTTTCTATTTATGAGTAGAATCTACAAAAAAAAATGAGCTTCTAACTCCACGTCCTCTATTGGAAATTTGTATAATTACAAAATATTTTAAATAAAATCTTGACACAGAAAAATAATAAAATACACAAAGACGGTTAACGAAACGTGCAATGTCAACTGTGACGCATATCTTACGAAATCTTACGAAATTTTCTAACCTAAAATAGTGTTCAATCGTGGTACTTTCAGTTTTTCTATGGAAACTTCAAAAATTTATATCTCCAAAACCATAAGTTTCCGTAAGCTGAAATTTCACAAAATGCTTTCTATTTATGAGTAGAATCTACAAAAAAAATATGAGCTTCTAACTCCACGTCCTCTATTGGAAATTTGTATAATTACAAAATATTTTAAATAAAATCTTGACAGAAAAATAATAAAATACACAAAGACGGTTAATGAAACGTGCAATGTCAACTGTGACCTGTGACGCATATCTTACGAAATTTTCTAACCTAAAATAGTGTTCAATCGTGGTACTCTCAGTTTTTGTATGGAAACTTCAAAAATTTATATCTCCAAAACCATAAGTTTCCGTAAGCTGAAATTTCACAAAATGCTTTCTATTTATGAGTAGAATCTACAAAAAAAATATGAGCTTCTAACTCCACGTCCTCTATTGGAAATTTGTATAATTACAAAATATTTTAAATAAAATCTTGACACAGAAAAATAATAAAATACACAAAGACGGTTAACGAAACGTGCAATGTCAACTGTGACGCATATCTTACGAAATTTTGTAACCTAAAATAGTGTTCAATCGTGGTACTTTCAGTTTTTCTATGGAAACTTCAAAAATTTAAATATCTCCAAAACCATAAGTTTCCGTAAGCTGAAATTTCACAAAATGCTTTCTATTTATGAGTAGAATCTACAAAAAAAATATGAGCTTCTAACTCCACGTCCTCTATTGAAATTTGTATAATTACAAAATATTTTAAATAAAATCTTGACAGAAAAATAATAAAATACACAAAGACGGTTAACGAAACGTGCAATGTCAACTATGACGCATATCTTACGAAATTTTCTAACCTAAAATAGTGTTCAATCGTGGTACTTTCAGTTTTTGTATGGAAACTTCAAAAAATTATATCTCCAAAACCATAAGTTTCCGTAAGCTGCAATTTCACAAAATGCTTTCTATTTATGAGTAGAATCTACAAAAAAAATATGAGCTTCTAACTCCACGTCCTCTATTGGAAATTTGTATAATTACAAAATATTTTAAATAAAATCTTGACACAGAAAAATAATAAAATACACAAAGACGGTTAACGAAACGTGCAATGTCAACTGTGACGCATAGGTATCTTACGAAATTTTCTAACCTAAAATAGTGTTCAATCGTGGTACTTTCAGTTTTTCTATGGAAACTTCAAAAATTTATATTTCCAAAACCATAAGTTTCCGTAAGCTGAAATTTCACAAAATGCTTTCTATTTATGAGTAGAATCTACAAAAAAAATATGAGCTTCTAACTCCACGTCCTCTATTGGAAATTTGTATAATTACAAAATATTTTAAATAAAATCTTGACAGAAAAATAATAAAATACACAAAGACGGTTAACGAAACGTGCAATGTCAACTGTCACGCATATCTTACGAAATTTTCTAACCTAAAATAGTTTTCAATCGTGGTACTTTCAGTTTTTGTATGGAAACTTCAAAAATTTATATCTCCAAAACCATAAGTTTCCGTAAGCTGAAATTTCACAAAATGCTTTCTATTTATGAGTAGAATCTACAAAAAAAATATGAGCTTCTAACTCCACGTCCTCTATTGGAAATTTGTATAATGACAAAATATTTTAAATAAAATCTTGACACAGAAAAATAATAAAATACACAAAGACGGTTAACGAAACGTGCAATGTCAACTGTGACGCATATCTTACGAAATTTTCTAACCTAAAATAGTGTTCAATCGTGGTACTTTCAGTTTTTGTATGGAAACTTTAAACATTTATATCTCCAAAACCATAAGTTTCCGTAAGCTGAAATTTCACAAAATGCTTTCTATTTATGAGTAGAATCTACAAAAAAAAAAAGAGCTTCTAACTCCACGTCCTCTATTGGAAATTTGTATAATTACAAAATATTTTAAATAAAATCTTGACACAGAAAAATAATACAATACACAAAGACGGTTAACGAAACGTGCAATGTCAACTGTGACGCATATCTTACGAAATTTTGTAACCTAAAATAGTGTTCAATCGTGGTACTTTCAGTTTTTCTATGGAAACTTCAAAAATTTAAATATCTCCAAAACCATAAGTTTCCGTAAGCTGAAATTTCACAAAATGCTTTCTATTTATGAGTAGAATCTACAAAAAAAATATGAGCTTCTAACTCCACGTCCTCTATTGGAAATTTATATAATTACAAAATATTTTAAATAAAATCTTGACAGAAAAATAATAAAATACACAAAGACGGTTAACGAAACGTGCAATGTCAACTGTGACGCATATCTTACGAAATTTTCTAACCTAAAATAGTGTTCAATCGTGGTACTTTCAGTTTTTGTATGGAAACTTCAAAAAATTATATCTCCAAAACCATAAGTTTCCGTAAGCTGAAATTTCACAAAATGCTTTCTCTTTATGAGTAGAATCTACAAAAAAAATATGAGCTTCTAACTCCACGTCCTCTATTGGAAATTTGTATAATGACAAAATATTTTAAATAAAATCTTGACACAGAAAAATAATAAAATACACAAAGACGGTTAACGAAACGTGCAATGTCAACTGTGACGCATATCTTACGAAATTGTCTAACCTAAAATAGTGTTCAATCGTGGTACTTTCAGTTTTTGTATGGAAACTTCAAACATTTATATCTCCAAAACCATAAGTTTCCGTAAGCTGAAATTTCACAAAATGCTTTCTATTTATGAGTAGAATCTACAAAAAAAAAGAGCTTCTAACTCCACGTCCTCTATTGGAAATTTGTGTAATTACAAAATATTTTAAATAAAATCTTGACACAGAAAAATAATAAAATACACAAAGACGGTTAACGAAATGTGCAATGTCAACTGTGACGCATATCTTACGAAATCTTACGAAATTTTCTAACCTAAAATAGTGTTCAATCGTGGTACTTTCAGTTTTTCTATGGAAACTTCAAAAATTTATATCTCCAAAACCATAAGTTTCCGTTAGCTGAATTTTCACAAAATGCTTTCTATTTATGAGTAGAATCTACAAAAAAAATATGAGCTTCTAACTCCACGTCCTCTATTGGAAATTTGTATAATTACAAAATATTTTAAATAAAATCTTGACAGAAAAATAATAAAATACACAAAGACGGTTAATGAAACGTGCAATGTCAACTGTGACCTGTGACGCATATCTTACGAAATTTTCTAACCTAAAATAGTGTTCAATCGTGGTACTTTCAGTTTTTGTATGGAAACTTCAAAAAATTATATCTCCAAAACCATAAGTTTCCGTAAGCTGCAATTTCACAAAATGCTTTCTATTTATGAGTAGAATCTACAAAAAAAATATGAGCTTCTAACTCCACGTCCTCTATTGGAAATTTGTATAATGACAAAATATTTTAAATAAAATCTTGACACAGAAAAATAATAAAATACACAAAGACGGTTAACGAAACGTGCAATGTCAACTGTGACGCATAGGTATCTTACGAAATTTTCTAACCTAAAATAGTGTTCAATCGTGGTACTTTCAGTTTTTGTATGGAAACTTCAAAAAATTATATCTCCAAAACCATAAGTTTCCGTAAGCTGCAATTTCACAAAATGCTTTCTATTTATGAGTAGAATCTACAAAAAAAATATGAGCTTCTAACTCCACGTCCTCTATTGGAAATTTGTATAATGACAAAATATTTTAAATAAAATCTTGACACAGAAAAATAATAAAATACACAAAGACGGTTAACGAAACGTGCAATGTCAACTGTCACGCATATCTTACGAAATTTTCTAACCTAAAATAGTTTTCAATCGTGGTACTTTCAGTTTTTGTATGGAAACTTCAAAAATTTATATCTCCAAAACCATAAGTTTCCGTAAGCTGAAATTTCACAAAATGCTTTCTATTTATGAGTAGAATCTACAAAAAAAATATGAGCTTCTAACTCCACGTCCTCTATTGGAAATTTGTATAATGACAAAATATTTTAAATAAAATCTTGACACAGAAAAATAATAAAATACACAAAGACGGTTAACGAAACGTGCAATGTCAACTGTGACGCATATCTTACGAAATCTTACGAAATTTTCTAACCTAAAATAGTGTTCAATCGTGGTACTTTCAGTTTTTGTATGGAAACTTCAAAAATTTATATCTCCAAAACCATAAGTTTCCGTAAGCTGAAATTTCACAAAATGCTTTCTATTTATGAGTAGAATCTACAAAAAAAATATGAGCTTCTAACTCCACGTCCTCTATTGGAAATTTGTATAATTACAAAATATTTTAAATAAAATCTTGACACAGAAAAATAATAAAATACACAAAGACGGTTAACGAAACGTGCAATGTCAACTGTGACGCATATCTTACGAAATCTTACGAAATTTTCTAACCTAAAATAGTGTTCAATCGTGGTACTTTCAGTTTTTGTATGGAAACTTCAAAAATTGATATCTCCAAAACCATAAGTTTCCGTACGCTGAAATTGCACAAAATGCTTTCTATTTATGAGTAGAATCTACAAAAAAAATATGAGCTTCTAACTCCACGTCCTCTATTGGAAATTTGTATAATGACAAAATATTTTAAATAAAATCTTGACACAGAAAAATAATAAAATACACAAAGACGGTTAATGAAACGTGCAATGTCAACTGTGACCTGTGACGCATATCTTACGAAATTTTCTAACCTAAAATAGTGTTCAATCGTGGTACTTTCAGTTTTTGTATGGAAACTTCAAAAATTTATATCTCCAAAACCTTAAGTTTCCGTAAGCTGAAATTTCACAAAATGCTTTCTATTTATGAGTAGAATCTACAAAAAAAATATGAGCTTCTAACTCCACGTCCTCTATTGGAAATTTGTATAATTACAAAATATTTTAAATAAAATCTTGACAGAAAAATAATAAAATACACAAAGACGGTTAACGAAACGTGCAATGTCAACTGTGACGCATATCTTACGAAATCTTGCGAAATTTTCTAACCTAAAATAGTGTTCAATCGTGGTACTTTCAGTTTTTCTATGGAAACTTCAAAAATTTATATCTCCAAAACCATAAGTTTCCGTAAGCTGAAATTTCACAAAATGCTTTCTATTTATGAGTAGAATCTACAAAAAAAATATGAGCTTCTAACTCCACGTCCTCTATTGGAAATTTGTATAATGACAAAATATTTTAAATAAAATCTTGACACAGAAAAATAATAAAATACACAAAGACGGTTAACGAAACGTGCAATGTCAACTGTGACGCATATCTTACGAAATTTTCTAACCTAAAATAGTGTTCAATCGTGGTACTTTCAGTTTTTGTATGGAAACTTCAAAAATTTATATCTCCAAAACCATAAGTTTCCGTAAGCTGAAATTTCACAAAATGCTTTCTATTTATGAGTAGAATCTACAAAAAAAATATGAGCTTCTAACTCCACGTCCTCTATTGGAAATTTGTATAATTACAAAATATTTTAAATAAAATCTTGACACAGAAAAATAATAAAATACACAAAGACGGTTAACGAAACGTGCAATGTCAACTGTGACGCATATCTTACGAAATTTTCTAACCTAAAATAGTGTTCAATCGTGGTACTTTCAGTTTTTCTATGGAAACTTCAAAAATTTATATCTCCAAAACCATAAGTTTCCGTAAGCTGAAATTTCACAAAATGCTTTCTATTTATGAGTAGAATCTACAAAAAAAATATGAGCTTCTAACTCCACGTCCTCTATTGGAAATTATATCCTGTCGCCATCCCCAAATTTGAGCCGGAAGAATGTTATATCGGAAAAGGTGCAGCCCAACAATTTTTTTCGTTGTACATTTGGTAAATCGTTGTTCCGGTACTCTAACTATGGTCCGATTGTTATAGATTTTTGATATGCCGTAAAGAACAATATTTGTCATCGTATCCCGAAATGTTTGACACTCCAGCTCCACGTCTTTCTCCGCCATCTTGGAAAATCTGTCACTTTTTTCAGGTTTTTGCTCATACTGTCATCAAAGTTCATTTGAGTGCGAAACATAGTTCTGCAATATTGTAGAATACAATATTTGCTAAAACTTTTAGGTACAAAGATTTTTTCCATGACCCCTAGGGACGAAGATATGACAGGAGATATCATTAAAAATTGCCACTTTTTTCTAGTTTTCCTCTCATGTTTACTTTTTAAGTGCATTTTAGCGCTAACTATACTTCGGAAATATTGTAGATCACAAAATTAGCTACAACTTTTGTATTGAAATATTTTTTCCACGACCATTAGGAAAGAAGATATGAAGTTATCTATGGAGTACAACCGTCGAAATTTGCTACTTTTCCAGTTTTCTTCCCATATTTGCGTTTTAGTGCATTTCTCGGTCAGCAATATTACAGAAGACAAAATTATCTGCAAATTCAAAGTACCTACGATCTTCTAGGTATCGTGGAAACAGACGATTTTGTCTTCTGAGGGATTGAAGTGGTATAGATCGGAAAGTGACAGATGCTTTATCTTATCGTCTATCACGCTATCACTCGACCATCATAGATCCCCTTCAGATTGCGATTCTATGCATTCAAACTTAAATATGGGAAGAAAACTGGAAAAGTAGCAAATTTCGACGGTTGTACTCCATAGATAACTTCATATCTTCTTTCCTAATGGTCGTGGAAAAAATATTTCAATACAAAAGTTGTAGCTAATTTTGTGATCTACAATATTTCCGAAGTATAGTTAGCGCTAAAATGCACTTAAAATGTAAACATGAGAGGAAAACTAGAAAAAAGTAGCAATTTTTAATGATATCTCCTGTCATATCTTCGTCCCTAGGGGTCATGGAAAAAATCTTTGTACCTAAAAGTTTTAGCAAATATTGTATTCTACAATATTGCAGAACTATGTTTCGCACTCAAATGAACTTTGATGACAGTATGAGCAAAAAACTGAAAACAGTGACACTATTTCCAAGATGGCGGCCAAACTTATGGCACTAGAGGGCCGAAAATTTTAGGTTACCATGGCCAATATTGTCCTTTACAACATACCAAAAAACCATATCAATCGGACCTCTTTTAAAGTACCAGAGCAACGATTTACTAAATGTACTACGAAAAACTTCGTATTGGCTGCACCTTTTCCGGTATACCGTACTTCCGGCTCAAATTTCGAGATGGCGACAGGCTGATCCGTATTCTGCAGGGTCCAAACCCTCTGATAACGTTGTCACCCCAACTGTTACATGACTTGCCGCTTGCATTTTTTAGAGACGCCTTTTCCAATTCTGTTCCTGCTCTATTTTACAGCATGGGGAAATCCAAAAATAAAAGCAATACCATTTCTTCAGAACGTTTGTTAAGTTGCAGTGTTGCCAGAACGTGCTTTTTAGCACGGTTTTACGTGCTTTTTTGGATACGAACGTGCTTTTTACGTGCGCTCCTCAAAAACGTGCTAAAACCGTGCTTTTTCAAGTGCTATGGTGCATTATGATTTTACTACTAAAAATTGGCAGGTAATGTTGGTTTGGTCCTCTCTTAAACTGTACATTTTTTTCTAATAATCATTGTGTCAAACAATCTTTCTCTCATACCCTACGCTTTGATATCCTAAAGTTAAAAGTTATGTCTTACCTGTGCTGTGGTTGCATTGCAGGACAGGACTGTTCTGTCCTGCAACTGCAAGCTCTATCGTTCGTGTCATGCAATGTGTACCTACACGATGTAAGGGCTCAATACTGCGAATGTGAATGTGACGTACTTATTAAAAAACCGGCCAAGTGCGTGTCGGTCTAGGTTTCCGAACCAACCACAAAAGTAACTTGGTTTTAACATGAAAAATAAGGAAATTTTTAATAGAAAAAAAAACTTTTTTTATCAACACCTATATAAGTATTTGTTGGTAAAATACCCGTAATAATGAACAGTATCACCAAAATTCAAGTTTATGGGTCAACGGGAAGAAAAAAAAAATCTTATGAACAAAAATTTGTGATAGACGACGGACGGACGGACGCGTGAGTGACAGGAATAGGATTCATTTTGGACCCTTCGGGTACGGAACCCTAAAAACGTGCTTTTTATTCCAAAAACGTGCTTTTTTGGACACAAGACCGTACTTTTTGACGGAAGTGCTCTGGCAACACTGTTAAGTTGTTTACGATTACAAACTATATTAACAACTTAATTGTAACATAATTTATTATTTTTTATGTAAGAAATGACATGTAAAACTATGTTCTATGAATAAATAATAAATAAATGAATGAAATTATTAACTAACCACACAGCTTTAATTAAGGGAAAACGTGGAACGTGGTTGCCGTAGAAGAAGCTTTCAATGAAAGTGGTCATCAATAATAAAAATATACTTCGTACCTATGGATAATACAATCTAAAGAGTTAAACCTTAAATCGAGATTGCTACACAAGACCTAATTTAACTACTAAAATTTCACCAATGACGAAATGAATCACAGCAACTTTATACAAATCATGCAACACTACACCAACAATTAAAGATAATCTGTGCGTTAACCTAAAATCTAGCAAGACCACACGACATAATTTGCGTATAAAGCTGAGCTCTAACATTTTATGTCGTATGAAGTGGACGCGGAGCAATAAAGCGTCCGTCATGCTTGAATTTTAGTCGCGTTCGTTACGCTACGCCTAATGAAAGGCGACCCAGTCTCTTTAAACGTATTTACTACAGCACACATTGTGCCATAAAACCCGCTCTAGTATTCTAGTACTTTCAGCAGAATGCAAATATGCTGCCAACGAGCGCTAGTTACGAAAAACTTTCCACATAGAAACAATGTAAGCAGTTTGCTGTCAATTCAGCAACGTACCCTAGACGAGAAAGTTGGGGAGATAGTCTGGTTTGAGGCGATATTGTACGAACATTTCAGCTGTTGAATAGTTCACGAATGAAACCAGAATGGACTGAAGGCGGAACACCGTAGCACTCAAATTCAATTACATTTTTATTCAATTCAAAATTTATTGTTCAAAGCTGGATTTTCGATGTTATATTGTATTGTGCGAGTTCTGGCGAATATCAAGATTTTAATAACATTTGAAAAAGTGAGTACGATTTCTATTGTATATGATTCAAAAGACCATTTACTACACCTGAAAAACATGTAAATAAACAAAATATAAACAATTTTTGACTTGATTAAAGTGTATTTAGAAACAGGGTTCATATTTTTGAAAAATGGTACCTACCGTTCCAATTTCCAGCTAAGGTAGGGAACAGCAAAAAAATCTGCATGCAGCAGTGGGCTGATGTACTTTTTGCTACTGTTGCGTTGTAAAATAATTGCTTGGTAATAAATAAGACTAATCATTTGAGAAATGTGAGCGCTCAGTAAACCTGAGGTAAAAGGCGAAAAGATGCTAACATTTTCACATATTTGTACACACAGTTTAACGTAATCAGTGCAGATCACACGGCGCGTTATGATCGGCGGTAACTTAATCTGAGTAAGGTACAAAATACCAACGCTATGCGGAAGCGGAACCGTCACGGCGCAAGTCAACACGAGCGTAATATAGGTACATAATATCACTTCATTCAGTTACTTAATATATAATGCTGGCTACAACCACTTAAATTCATAAACCAGCATTAGTACCGTCAAAATTTGATTGTGTTGAGATATAGGTGCCCACGCTCAGTACCTAATAGCGCGCAAGCCCATATAAACGTACGTACATATGTTAAACAAACGTATGCGATATTAGCGTAATCTCAAAACACGGCGCCTTAGCCACCTTATGATGGGCGGTAATTTAATCAGTGTACGAAATATAGCCAAGTTCGTGTGAAAGCGGATCTCTGCAAATGAGGCGTGTTATTAAATTTGTAACAAAATTATCAGAATTGCTTGGATGTTTAGAAACAACAATTTATCATACGGAGTAACTTTTCTCAATCAACTACAATTGCAACTGTGTATAGTGCGCGCCATCCACGAAGGCGCGCCCCTCCACAGCCCAAGCCGTACAACTGCGCACAGATTAGTATGAGATTCGCTGTGGAGGGGCGCGTCGTCGTGGATGGCGCGCACTATACTCGGTGTAGGTTAACTATCGGAAAATCTTGTACAGTAGGACAAGCAGATATAGAAGAAGACTTCCTTCCTTCACAGCTTTATTGTCAAATAAATATCGACGTCAGTATAAGAAATAAAATATAAAGTAGAAGCTAAAGGTATTGTAAACATGTAAACTAACGAGTTACGCTGAAGCGATATAAGCAGAACCTCGAATAAAGTATTCCGACACGTGCCTACCTTCCGTATTTCAGGAAACCAACCCCGATAGGCATGGCATGGTGCTTGGTAATAGCCTTATTTCTAAGTAGTCATTTATCTCCCGCCACCATTATGTTCTATTCGCAGGAACATGAAAATAGAAACCTACATCGTAATCACTACATCTCACACACAATGCTCTATACAACCGCGATGGGTTTAAACATTTGAAATGATCCGACAGGTTTTGTTCAAGTTTTTTATACCATTACATTGTATGTTTGTAATATCATTGAAGACCTCTGGAGCTCTTTTCCGTCACATAATAGAAACCAGTAGGGGTTGTGTATAACAAAGGTCTAATAGATATTACATATACATATTACTAGGTATTTCCTGGAAAAATCTTACTATCGATGGAAGCGCCTGCTAATGTTTAAACCTATATACTTTCGAGTTCGGGCAGTTTTATCGACTAAAGTCCGTGCAGTAATCTGCACACTAATCTGAGACTTTTGAGGAGCTGAGCTAATATCTGATGGTTTTGTAGTTATCTAGAATCAAAAATCTATCATGAAATTCCCAACGAAGGCGAAGCCGGCAAATAACCTCCGGGCAAACAAAAGCCATAAACGGGAAGATTTAAAAAAATTACTATATCATTTAAACGAACCACATTCTTTGGAATATTAATTAGTCCACATTAATTCCTCGTTTGGCCATTGTTGTTAGGGAAACAGCAATTTAAAGCAACAATGATTATGATTTATTGCATTTTTCGAACGACGCAACTTTATTAAGTGGTAGTATAAATACCGAGATGTATAGGTAATGATTTAATAGTACCTACACTTGTAAACAAGGAAGAAGTCGTATTGTAATTGCGTCGTCTGACTAATTTATGCGACGGTTGTAGCGAGCGTAAGTAGTCGAAAATTGGTTCGGAATTCGGAATGACGGCTGCGCCGGTAGATATGTGTACATAGACTACATGCCAGAGATACTCGTATGTTACTTTCAAATAGGGATACCTACAACCAAGTTACAAAAATATTTAAGAAGATTATTTACGCCAGATGGTCTTTTTTGATACGCTAATGCTCCCCCTCATCTCCCGATCCCTAAAAACAGTCGTCTATCGAAACCATTACACGTTATATTTACTAATAAATCAATGTCGAGTCATTGCCATTCCTCGAACCATTCATGCCAAACAGTCTTTGAATAGACATAGACAATAGACTAGGTCCTACTCGGTCCTAATACTCCGAGGGCTGTGTGCCGCTCACAAACACTGAAGCTGAGACGGTAAACATGGCCCACATAAAGAGATTAGTAAATATCATTAGTAACACAAATAAACAATGAAGATTGGGCGCAAGAACGTAATATAGTGGAAAGTATGAAGATCTTGACTGTATCTACCGTGGCTCCACGATGTGATAGCACTCATTCATATATTAGTACATTACTTAACAAGGGCGGTAAAACAAAGAATGTCTCAGATCGCAGGTATTTGACGCCCGAGCCGAAGGCAAGGGCGATAAATATGCGATTTGAGGCTTTCTTTATTACCGCCCGTTTTAAGTACAAAATTTTATGTCACCCACTGGCCAGGAAGTGGGTTTTTTCGCGCGCGGAGCGTGCGATAATGGCCGCTTTATGGCCAGGTGTGACATAAAATATATTACGAGACCTTAAGTATTCTAATGAGTAACGTTATTCGCCTGGTTTAATAAAGATGTGTTAGAAAAAAAATAACATTACATTTTGGTAAGTTAGTACATTTTTGACATTATATCTATATAAAACGGATCTTTACAAAACCGAACCTTAGATAGTATATACTTTACTGATTATTTTTTAATACCTAGGACGCTAATAATGGGCCCTAGATCCTATAAAGTTAACGTTTCAAATTCCACGCATTTGTAGTCAATAGAGAATAAAGAGATGCCAAAAGATGCCCAGATGCAGTCTAAAGTCAGATTACACGCTTCGCATTCGACGTGCCAAAACTTTCATATTCTTTTTTCTAACAAACAAGATCGTATTAGATTCTTTAATAAAATAGTCTGAAACATTAATAGTAGGTAAACAAATTAGTTGTCTTCGTCGTATATATACGTGTGATGTTTGTATAGGATTTCGAATCTTTTCGTAGGCCTTGGCATCATCCATAGAAAAGCCAATAGAAACCCGAGCAAACGGGCCTAGTCAATGTCATTGATCGTGAAAATGAGCTTTTTTCTATTATTGGATTTTTCCGTAGACCCGAAACGGAATCAAGTGATCGGCTTATGAAGTCAAGATCTGCTTATGAAAGGCTGCGAATAGGTATTCAATATTCATAACATCAAGCATATTTTCTTTATGCTGGTTAGAAAAATCAAGTCATTTCTAAAATGTTCCATATGTATTTTCTAAGGCACGAGGAACGAAAAAGTATTAATTTAAAATACATATTTTATACCTTTGATGATTGTATCAATGTGATATTTTCACCAATCAAGATAAAATTTCGGAGAATTACTCCCACGCTCAGTTGCCAATTATTGTTAGCTATATTTACCACTTTTTCCACGTGTTAATTGAGTTGATATTTCTACTTACTTATATGAGTTTAATTTAATAATTGTCGTGTGGGATACCATAATATCGTATCACCAAACCTTGTGTACAAGGTAAACAATAATGATGCAGATAAAACACGTTTCTATTACACCAAAGCAAGGCAGAGGCCCGGGCGTGTGTATAGGCAACATTTTAGAAAATTGATCTTCGGAAAATTAAGTCAAGCTCCAACATACTCGTTTAAGCTAATTTGATACAATAATAGATAGCGTGTTTGTCGTATTGGTAGTAATTAACTAGTGCTTCGCTGCAAACAGAAAACTCCCCTAGCGTTATTTCAGTACAGTACAAACAGAAAATTCCCGATGCTTTAAAAAAATGTCTCGACCGACATATCGACTGGCCAGGTTAATTTACTTAGCATACATCCGCATTGTTTGACAGAGTATATCCCAATATCGCTCTCATGCCTAAATACTTGTGAAAATATGACATGTTTTATATCCCAGCTCCCAGCAACATTACACGGCGATCATCAATCATCATCATCACGCATACACGGAAAAGACTAAACCGAAATAGGTACATATATATTTAACTTATTTGAGGAATTTATTTATTCATTTAAACTTTATTGCACAAAAGCACAGAATTGTACAAATGGCGGGCTTAATGCCAAATGGCTCTACCAGCCAACCATTGGGATAAATAGAGATTGAACGACTATAGCTTTATCATTTATTAGTGAATTGCATATATGTATGTATCACTCACCAGCGCCGAGAACGCTACACAAATTGTAATACAAACCTGACAACTAGACCATAACCCTAAACCTCAACAGAATCTTAAGGCAAATTACGCAAAGGGCTGCTAATGAATATTGCGGTACCTTCTGGCGTGGTTAAGGTCCTCATTAAATCGGCTCGAATTACCTACCATACCTGACACACGAGGTGTCCGTGCACCCGTATCCGACCCCTGTCTGTCTCGGCAGTTGGACCACCCTGTGTAATTTCTCGCGCTAGTCAAGCATGCCTTGATTACTAACTGACGTAGGGATGAATGTACATTCATTACAGTCAGTACAGCCTTTGAATTAAAAAGGTACAAAATTTAAGAAAATTGTAAAGGACCGCTTAGTACGTAAGGCCTATTATAGCGTTAAGGACTTTGTAGAAGACAATAACTTCTTCTAAGCCAATCAGTCATCGCTCAGTGTGAGTCTAATCTATTTCATTATATTATATTATTTTTATTATTTTATGTCACACCTGGCCATAAAGCGGCAATTACCGCACGCTCCGTGCGCGGGAAATCCCACTTCCTGGCCAGGGGGTGACATAAAATGTTCTACTTAACACGGGCGGTAATTAAGAAAGCCTCAGATCGCATATTTATCGCCCTTGCCTTCGGCTCGGGCGTCAAATACCTGCGATCAGAGACATTCTTTGTTTTACCGCCCTTGTTAAGTAATGTACTATTTAGTGACATATTATTTTATTGGGCTTAATCTTTTTGATGTGTATTGTTTGTGTTTCTATTATTATGGTTAATTTCGTGTGAACTCTTAGCTGTTGACGTGTTAACATCCGATAGTTCAATGTGATATTTCAATGTGATATTTTAATGTGCTTTTATTTATATTGTATCACTGACATTTATGTGTATAATTGGTCATGTGTGATTTTCTTTGTGACAATTGTGACGTTTCTCAAGCACTCTTTTGAGTCTATGTGAAAATAAATTATTTTGATTTTGATTTTGTTCGTCGCTTTTGGAAATGCGGCGAATCTTTTCATTTTTCGACTATGCGACTCGGCTAGGTTGAATGAAACAATGTGGTTATTTGTTTTTTACAAACATGTCGTGGATTTCAGAGACCGATATAATTAATACCTACATTTGCACTGATTCTGTTTTTATGGGCTTCCTACCGGCAGACGAGAACTCAATAGAACAGTGGGACTGTTAGCTACAATTATACATATGTACCTATACGATCAAGCGATCATATAGGTATAGTATAATAATATAAAGATAGCCTTTTTTGTTCAGTTCAGACCTCAACATTTTGGTATTTATTTAGCCGTAATAGAAACTTCAAGTGTTACATTTTACGATATCACGTGTCAAATTTGTCTCAATGAAGACATGCTGACGAAAATGGACAAAATAAAACGAAGTCAGTAGACGAAGTTTATGTATTAATGATAAGGATAAAGAAAATCAAGACTTATATGAGCTCTCTAGACAGAATGGCAATCATAATTCTTATCGGCTGCATCCATAACTGTTTTCGTCCAAATTTAAGCCGATATCTTCAAATCAAATACACACTGTATTCAGGAAAAAAATATACTCTAAACTAATTAACTACTTACTAAAATGCAAATTAGAAATAAGAGCATGTTTGATGTGCAATCTGCTGGTAATCTGCTGTGGTAATGCTTAATAAAGATATATTCCTAAATTTGCAGAAGAAAATACATAATTTATTAATTGCGCTTTGTGTGTTCCTTTCGTTACTAATGTGAATACGTTGAACAGGTAGCTCCGATATCGCATATACAATACAAGGGTGGATTACCGAAATTTGCTCATATCATAACAATGTCCACAATATATAACACTCCGATGCCCACGCCGCAATCGATTCAGTCCTATTGTACTGTACTCGTAAGCTCCGAAGTAAACATAAATATATATACACCTATGTAAAAAGAAAACATAAGGAACAATACCTCTGTAGGATTTACAGGATCAATATAACAAAAAAAACGCAAACTTTCGAGAGATCTTTCTCGTCGTTCGAGGAAACACAACTGGAACAATACCTCGGTAGCATTTAGGGTCCCATGCACAACGCGTTTTTAAACGCGCCGTCGAGAGGAGAAAGGGGAAAGAGGCACGTTCCCCTATTACTTATTTACCATCTGCTACTGTAAACATGGCAGTAGGAGAACGCGCGTCGACGGCGCGTTTACAAAACGCCGTGTGCATAGACACAAGGATCAATATTACAAAAAAAACGCAAACATGGAGAGATCGTTAGCGTCGCTCGATCGAGGCAGGAAAGCCGGAAGTATTGAAAACATAACTTTAGTCTACAACTTACATAATTTGACATAAATCGCTCTTTTATCAGTTTTTACTGTCTTTTATGTGACATGGGAGGGACAGAATACGACAATCACGAAGATAAAGGTTAAACATAAAAAGCACCGAAAAAGGAACGTGCCGCATTTTAAACGTCAATTCTAATTAAAATATTTAAAGTGATGAGGAATTAACGCCCTTGTGGATGGTAAAAACCAAATTATTGGCACAATTTATTACGCACCTTTTTGAATGAATAAAATAACGTAGAAATTTCTAAAATTTTTCTAATTTATCTTCTTCAGTACGACAACCACGCGTTTTCGATAAGATTTTTTTAGGTAAAATAGGATTCGAATACCGGTACTTTCGGTGATTCCGTAGAGCCTATGAATGTAGACTCAGTGAGTCAACATGCGACTCACAAATTGAACGGATGAGAGGATATACTAAGGAATAACATGCCAGGTTTCAAATCCCTACCTCGTATCGTTTTCGATAAAACATCTTTGAATGACAGATTGGGCTCGTATGACCTCATATTACTCATACCTAAGGATTCTATTTTTTTTTGGATTGGTTTATATTAAGAACGAGGAAAACCTTTCGTACCCGGTGATGTAACGGTGCCGCATTGTATCTCTTGCTATACCGTTCTCTTAAAGTCATATGGACGTTATTTCTTCTCAGGTTCTTACGGTCTTTTGGATTCAGGGCGTGTGACTCAGTGTGTTAACGCGCGTCATCCAACTTCCGTAAGAGTCAAACGAATTTTGCATTTAACTACTTTATAATGTCAACGTTTTTCGAGAGCTATAATTCCGCTTTTGACGACATAATTTTGTTAATCTATACATGTATAAATATATAATGTTAATTAAATTTGTATCGCTTTTAGATAAAACAATCATTTGCTTCTAAAAGCGACGTAGTCACTATCACGATATTTTATTTTATATTAAGCTGCTATGACTAAGATGAAACACAATGAATTATCTCTAGTGCAGTCATAATGAATTATACGACTTTAATGTTCTACAAAAAGGAAAGTTACCCCATTACTAAAGTTGGCCAGTTAAAACTACAATAATCGTTTTTGATGAAACATAATAATTATTATGACAAAGCAATAGTAATTTGTATTGTCTATGGGCCTAGACTATATAGACCATGCGTCAATTAGTTGCGTTGAGGAAAACGTTATTAAATTTTGAACCATCTAGGTTAAACAATAAAATGGCTATTATTAAAAATGTTCTATTAAAACATTTCACTATAAAAAAAAATCTGGAAGCAAAATGCTTTATAGCTAATTTTAACACAGGGTCAAAGCAGTCTCTATAACAGTCAACAAAAGACCGTGCGTTGTGCGTTGTAGTAGATTTCAACTAAATTTGGTTATAACCGCCGGCTACACTGTAAAACCACTGTCTACACTGTTTAAACCCATCTCATTTTCTATACAAATCTAGTACCGGACCCGGGAATTCCTGGTTCTCACCATACACAATCAGAACCGGGAGCATGCCCTAGACACGGCCCATGCGGGCTAAGGTTGCTCCGTAGTAGGGCTTGTCGGCGACCGTCTGGCACGGGCTTTAAGGATACCCGAGCTGATTTCATATAATGCGACCGGAAACTAGACAAGAGCCTAAATAACGTCCATAAATCTCCTTTTCATTGAACATTCCAGCAACAGGGTAACGGAAAATATTAAAAGTAAACATCACAATAAAAATATTTCGAGGATTTTTCAGGTAACAATTAAATAGCGGTTAGATTACGGTACGCGATGGGCGTCGTTTCCAGCCGCCGTGACAAAGGACCACCCAACAGCTTTCTTCTCCGTAATAATAGAGAACATGTAATAGCACGGGAAAATGACTGAACAATGAATGGAGCGTCGGAATTGGCGCGGGAATTGAACCACGCGTTTAGGGTATCAATTATATTCATAATTATATCTCCTCAGGGCTACTTCCCGAGGGATAGAGGTGGCAAAGTAATGGCAGAGAGTAAGAAAATAAGAGGGCAGGACACATTGCTAGGCAGACGGATGGCAGGTGGACCAACAAAGTGTCAGACTGGTGGCCAATTCATGGGAAAAGGAGCGTCGGCCGTCCACCGGCTAGATGGGTCGATGATATTAGGAAGATCGCGGGTCACTCTTGGATAAGACTGGCTCAAGACCGGGACGAGTGGCGTACTCGAAGAGAGGCCTATGCTCAGCAGTGGGCGATTACAGGCTGAAAATGATGATGATGAAGAAAATAAGCCCAACGCGTTCGTCAACTGAATGTGCCTTATGTATACACTCACGGACTTTTAATTCGCTTTTATGGTGCCATCGAATCAATTTTAGGGACGATCAAATGTTAGAACAACACAAAAGACGAAACATGAGAATTTTATGTCTAACTTTCAATTTACATTGGACTATAAAGAAACAACCTTTTGGCGATTCTTTATTTTTATGACTGATTAATTTGTCTAATTCACTATTTATTGTGATAATTTGATGGCTTTCTTGCACACAGTGTTATAAATATTTCAAGGGACCCTTCCTTGTTTTAGAATAAGGGATAACGCTAGGGAGGTATGACTAACGTAATTAACAAGCAAAACCTAATTATATATTGGATTGTTTTTATATTAGGACCAGTGCGTATTTACTGTGTATTATCCCTACAATATAAACATTTTTATTAATTTTCATACATGTACATCAACAGATTGTGTATTCAACAGATACTAGATATATAACTACTACTTCATTTTATGTATAACACCCACACCTCATGTAATCACTAACCGTTGGGACTAATGCTGCCAATTTACCGGCATCGGGCGATAGCACATCAGTTTCATTAACCTTAATTAAGGTAATGGAATGTCAAAGCTTGGAGCGCTCGAGCCTTACTAATCTGAACAGTAACACAAGCACACATTTGCGGATTATGGAATAATAATTATTTCAAACTAGCTTTTGCCCGCGACTTCGTCTGCGTAGAACTCGCGTCATCGCGTTAGAATGTTATTTCATTCTTCTATTTCTTGCACTTACCTAGTTATCTCTCTTCCATTCTAACTTAAACCCCGTTAAGGGATGATTTCCGGGATAAAAGTATCCTATGTCCTTCCCTAGGACTCAAACTATATCCATACCAAATTTCATCGAAATCGGTTGAGCATTTTAAGGGGAAACAGGCAGACAGAGTTACTTTCGCATGTATACCCCGCCCCGGTTTCGCACGGGTAGTCCAGTTTTAAACAACAACAAACAACAACAAATACCTAGTTAAAGTTGGGAGCTCATGAGGACGTTTCAAGGTAAAACTCAGGTTACTTGGACTTAACTTTAATGATTAAAATATAAGATGAGTGAACAGCTTGAAGCTTAAACTGTAACTAACTTATTCTATGTAAGAACTATCTCATACACAGCGGTGGGCTTGATTCCCGGTACTCGCCACCTGTGCGCGGGCGCTCTGGGCATAACATCCTTACCGCAATGTCAGCGGTTATGCATTCACTGTAACTGGCCGGGAGGCCCGGGAGTCAACATACATAACTCTTCCCTCCGCAAGTTCAAAATCCTCAGTCGGACGATTTTGCGACTGATGATTTTGAAAACATAAAAGTTTCTTATATTTAGCAAAAATGGTTATACATGTGCCTAAAACTAGGATTATATATAGCCCCAATGTCCAGACACTGATACCTTTCACTTTCACTATGCTTTCATTACTACTTTCCACTATTTCACTATCACTTTTCTGTAACGCATATTGTATGAACTGCAAATCCGCCAGGTTAACTCCGTTCAAATTCAGAGGCTTCCTCTCTGGTAGCGGTGTCGGCATATCGATCTCTGGTAGGTTTATAATTGGTAATTTTGTTACTGGTACATCCTTCCCTTTTATTAAATGTTGGCTCAAAAAGATGTCTGTGATCCTTACTTCACAATTGTCTTCCAAGGTAAGTATGTAAGTGCCTCGGATCATGTGCTGAGTGACTCCTGTTTCGCAGAACCTCTTCAGTGTGAGGGGCTCTTTTGTAAAAATTAGCCATTGATTTAGTTGCAGGGTTTCTATTTTTAGCCCTTGTATGTTAGCAACCACAGGATGGCAAGAGCTGGTATTTGTGTTAAATTTCATCAAATCTGCTACGCAGCGGTCAGGGGTTAACGGGAGTATTTCATTTTCTTGGCAGAGGAAATAGCCTTCTTCAATCTCCATACACGGTGTAGCAACCGGCTCGGTTTTCGACCCTTTTACGAGGATATAAGGATGTACAGGTATGATAACGGTTATTTGGTTATGGATATTTACGGTTGGTAAGGGTAAGATTTTATAGTAGGAATAAGTTTCCTTTCGAATAACTGGAATGTCTAGCAAAAATGTTATTGTACTTCCTTTAGTGTAAGCTTTTAATTCTATACATTGTTCAAGTTTTAATAAGTTCTCTAAGTTAACAGGGTACACTAAAATGTTCTTTGATTCAATAGTTCTTAGCATAGTTAACAATTCATCGCTATCCACAATGGTTTGGTGTAGGGTTCTTAACTTACTAAATGTTATGGCTGTTTCTATTTCATCCAGGCGGACATACAGCGTCATAAAATTATGCAAAAACAAATTAAATGTAAGAATGATTTTGTTGACGGTCTGATTACTTGCAGTTTGGTTAAACATTTTTCTTAATTCCCATATTTCCTTGTCCAGCTGAATGAAGTTAGATCGAGAGGAATTGGTGGCATTTATGAATGAATCCGCCATTTTTCTAACCAAGGTGAACCTTTTGTTAGTTGCATCCTGGCTCGACTTTAATTCGTTTATCAATCTATCATACCTAAGGGCGTCTTGGTGATCTAGATTACCAGTTATAGCCTTAACTAAAGAGCCAAGGGGGTTTAGAATTCCACGTTTAACTCTACGCGATGGGAGTATTTGGGCAATTTTTTGTATCGTTATATTCTTTATGTGATCTGTCTGGAGTTTAATGTTTTTTAACTCTGAGTTAATACCCCTTTGTGTATAAAAGATCGAAATATGTTTGCATAGATTCGCGTACCTGTTAATGTTGAATTCTAAATCTTCACAAAGCAAGTCTAAATCTAAAACTTTAACTATAGTCCATTTGTCGTGACTAATAACCGCTTGACCCTGTCTAATCGGAAAAATGCCCCTGTCATTTTCCATTTGTTGAAGAAGGAGGGTCTGGCTCTGTATTCCCTGGATCAGCAGGAGGGCGGCAACCCTGCGAAAGACGTTTAATATCCTTAATTGGAGTTTTAGTCTTTCTGCCGCGAATTTCTATTGGTACAATATTTCTAGCAACTTCTCCCGTAACCTTTGCTTTTTGATAGCGAGGTGCATCTTTACTACGTCTTACATTGACCCCTTTTACGAATACTGTATCTCCTTCTGTAACATCGAATTCGGTTTCGCCACCCCGTTTTTCCCTAACTTTATCTTTTTGTTTCAAAATTTTATCAGTCAAATATTTATAGAGATATTGCGTTTTCTTAACATGATCTCGAACTAGTTTTTGAGTATACTGTTTGTTAAAATCCACATCAAAGACATCGTTAGAATCAGTGTGACCGAATACTATTTCGAACGGGGTCAAGCCCGTTGTGGAGTGTATTGTTGAATTATATGACATGATCGCATAGTTCATGGTGGATATTACATCGGTAAGTTTGTATTCACGCTTAGCTAAACGGTATATTTCCAAAATGGTAGAATGAAATCGTTCTATAATACCCATAGAGTTGGGATTATGCGGAGTGCCAATGTGCATGTCTACTTTGTAAAATTCTAGCATCTCTTTTAGTAGTGTGTTGTTGAACTCCGACCCTGGGTCTGAGCTCCACCTTTTAGGAATGCCATATAACGAGAAATATTTTAGGAGGGCCTTGATAACTTCGGGGGTAGAGCGATTTGGGATTTCAAAGGCTTGCCCTAATTTGCTAAAGGCGTCTATTATGGTAAGGAAGTATTGCCCTTCAATAGAGAAGAGATCAACAAAAATTTCTTGAAAAGGTTTTGTCTGTGTTTGTGTGAGTTGCAGCTTAGGTTTCAGTGGTTTTCTGTCATATTTCATAGTTTGGCAAGTCTCACAGGAATTAATAATACTTGCTACAGTGGTGAGCATATTATTCCAGTAGTAAGTTCGTTTTAGATGCATTAGAGTTTCCCTAATGCCACGATGGCACGTTTTGCCTTGATGATACTGTTTTACGATATCGCGTTGTTCATTTTCATCATCAACATATATTACTCTTTCAGTGCATTCAAAGAACCATACGGAGTCTTTTCTATAAAGGGCCATCACTGCTTGGGTGAATTGGGCTCTATGAGCAGCATTTTCGAAATACATAAAGTATTTAATCTTGGGCCTTATATATTCTTTCAGGAACTGTTTTACTAGATCAGGTCTATCTCGGGGAAGGTGGACTTCTAACACCTTTTGTTTATCTCTTGCAAGGTCTTTTACGCTTATATGATTTCTATTCCAATCATATATCAGTATTTGATTAGGTTTTGTATCGATGGCTTCGTGAAGAATTGGTATACCAATGGTATCTACGAGCTCTGCGGAGTGTGCAGTATCTGTACTAGAGTCACTATGTTTCTCTGAAGCCGTTAAAGTACTTGACGTAGATGAATGTGCCGTTTCCGTATCAGAATCATTGCCTTCCCGATCGTATTGTTCATTTGGATCGACGTTTGCACGCATTGAATTTTGGTCATCAGTGTCATCATTTTCTAATACATTAATTACAACACGGGATAAGGCATCCGCGTTCGTGTTTTGTTTCCCGCTTTTGTACATAATTTCGTAATCAAACTCCTCCAGTCTCAACTTCCATCTCGTTAACTTACTGTTAGGTTCTTTGATAGATTTTAACCATGCGAGAGGTCTGTGGTCTGTATATATAGTAAACTTTTTACCATAAAGGTAAGGCCGGAAATACTTGGTAGCCCAAACTATCGCTAGCAGTTCCTTTTCAATCGTGCTGTAGCGCGCTTCAGCATCGTTCAGAGTACGACTCGCATAGGCGATAGGTTTGTCGCTGCCAATAGGGCCTTGGGAAAGGACGGCGCCAATTGCTACATTTGACGCATCCGTGGTGAGAACGAATGGTTTAGAAAAGTCAGGGAATTGAAGCAACGGTGCATTCACTAATAATTCTTTACATTTTTCAAACGCCGTCTTATATTCGTCCGTTATTAGAATTTTCTTTCCTTTGTTTTTCTTCTTCAGACAAGCGGTAAGTGGTTGGGTTATTTTGGAGAAATCTTTTATGAATTTGCGGTAGTATCCTACAAAGCCCAAAAAGCTTTTAATTTCTGTCGGTGTTCGAGGAAGGGGAAAGTTGAGAACGGCCTTTATCTTGTCATCATTGGGTTTGAGGCCGTCTTTTGTGACTTGGTGACCCAGGTAGAGTACCTCTTTTCTTAAGAATTCACTTTTGTCTAATGTGACCTTTAAATTTGTTTCTCTTAACCTGTTAAAGACCTTGCGTAATTTTTCTATGTGTTCTTGTAGACTTGTTGAGAATATAATTATGTCATCCAAATATACGAGGCAATGTGAGCCTTGTAAGCCTCTGAGAACATTGTCCATAGTACGCTGAAATGTAGCGGGTGCTGTTTTCAACCCGAATGGTAGGCGGGTGAATTCATAGTGTCCTGATTGTGTCGTGAATGCAGTTTTAGGTCTGTCTTGTTCGTCAACCTCTACTTGGTGGTAACCGCTCGCCAGATCTAGAGTGCTGAAATAGTTGGCTCTTCCTATTTTATCAAAGAGGTCAGTTATATTAGGAAGCGGATATTTGTCGTCGATGGTTATATCATTTAGGCGTCGATAATCAATTACCATTCTATATTTCTTTTCGCCGCTTGCATCTTGTTTTTTTGGTACCAGGTGGACCGGAGCGCTCCACGGGGAATAAGATTCCTGCACCACGTTGTTCTTAAGGAGCTTATTGACTTGTCGCTGAATTTCTTCATTTTGCGAAGGTGGGTGACGGAATGGCCGGATGTAAATTGGATCTTCGTTCTTAGTCCTGATTTTATGCTTTACGTTATTAGTAAAGGTAAGTGGCAATTCTTCGCAGTAGAAAATGTCGCGGTATTCGTGGCAAAGTTTTTGTATGCATGCTCGTTCTTCGGCATTGGTGTGATCTAATCGTAACTTCGACAAATTTTGTTTTAGCAGATCGTCCACATCGCAATTTGCTCGAGAAGTAAAATTAACTAAGACATCATCTTCATTGAATTCAATCTTTTCAACGTGTACGGCTTTTTTAAATTTGATTGTCACATTATGTTCGGTCGCGTTCTGTATAACTGTAGTTGCAAAATAGTTTTCACATTTGACTAATGCAGATGGCATTCTTACAGCGTCCTTGAACTCTTGAAAGCATACAATGGCTGTTCCGTCGCGGAGATCCGTTGGAATCTTGACTCGTGTCTCTGTTCTTGGCTCTAAGTTGATTTCGCAGGGGGGGTTGTATATAATTGGTATGCTTGTATTCCGTGTGTGTAACATAAGATCTTTCATGTTCACTGTTGCGTCTAATTGTTTGAGTAAGTCAGATCCGATGAGTCCGTCATAACCTTGGGCGACATCATATACATAAAATTTGTGATATTCCGTACTTTTAAATGTTTCTAGAAGTGGTATATATATAATTTCGTTATGCATACTTCTTGCGTGGGTGCTGATCACCTCAAAGGGCTCTGTGTATTTAAATTCCGAAAAATAGCGATTGGCCAGTGTAGTATTTATGAAAGATCGGGTGCTTCCCGTGTCGACCATAAAGCGTGCACCGATTTCCGGTAACTCTATACACGGTAATTTCGAAATTTTGTCGCAATTTAATTCGATCACTAACGCTTTGGGGTTTTCGAGGCCGTTAACTGAAAATTTTCAGTTTCGATTACGTTTTGTTCATCATTCGCGTTTTCTTCAGGTATTTCTTCGATTTGAGTCGGTTCAACAGGCTCTTGTTCATAGTAATATTCGTTGTCTAAATACTGCGGGGTGTCACTGTAAAACAGGTTATCATTTTCGCATGGCACGACCAAGTTGTTCTGTCTAACTGTGCGCATGGTGACGTCAGAATTGTCAAGGGCTCTTAGGTTTGGCTGAACCCGTGGACCACCAAACCGAAAGCCTGGAGATGCTGTTTGTTGGTTGAAACCGTGATTGGGCAAAGGCCTGTAGCCTTGTTGAGCAGGAGTGCCAAATCTAAATCCATTATATTGTTGGGGTGCACCATACCCAAATACTTGATTAGAAGTAGGCCTAAAACCTAGCTGTGGCTGATTTGGGATACCAAATCTGAAACCCCGATTCGGCGTTGAATTGGGTTGGAAACCATTTGGTCTCGGTGTCGAATTTTGAGGAATGCCAAATCTAAAATTGTTTTGTTGAGGAACGCTAAAATAACGATTTTGTGGTGGTTGTTGGAAGGTCAGACGTGGCTGTGAGTTTTGCTGCTGTTGCACTGGACGCGTGCCGTTTTTAGAATTGTACTGGAGTTGAAAATTCACTTCCTCAGTTACCACACTTAACGCACTCTCCAAAGTGGAGCAACCCTTCAGACGCACTATCCTAAGCATGTGCTCGGGAAGGTTATACAAAAACGAGTTTAATGCGGTATTATTATATATTGTCGTCTTAGCATTTCGTAATTGTTCGTCGTCAGTTTCATTGACCTTAGCAAATAAAGTACTTCTTACGTGCTGAATTCTATTGCAAAAATCGGTGTAAGATTCTCCTTGTTTAATTTTTAAATTTTCTAATTCAATAGCAATACATTGCTCTGAACGAGGATCACCGAAATGTTGGCGTAATACACTTTTTAATTGATCCCATGACACCAAATCTCCTCGTTCACTCAGGAGGGTCGCAGCCCTACCAATAAGTCTGCTCGTTACAGCATGAAATACATATTCATCTTGAATAACATTTTCATCTACACCTCTAAATCTCTGAATTACATATTCAGCTTTACGGATGAATAAATCTAATTGTTTATTGTCACCCTCAAATCTAGGGATGATATCAATCATCTCTTTGGGAATTACTTGTAATTGTACTTGAGCCATTTTATTTTAATAAAATTTATGATCAATGTGAAATCACGAATTTCTATTTACTGGCTCAAAAAAAAAAACACAAATTTATTTATTATATTTTTTTTTTTTTTTTTTTCGAAAAATTAGCACAAAACACTTTTAGCACTTATTCCTATATCAGTTTCTTATAATTTACGCCACTCTATCGATGGAGAGCAGAGCACGATAACTTAAACACTATTTGCTAGAGTTTCCAGTGAAGTTTATCCGAAAATCTACTATTAACAACTACTACTAAACCTACTAGTAACACGAGTTTTCACCAGCTTTCAGGAAAAATCAGGAATAAGCAAGGAATGCAAAAAGGTCTACTCACAAACCGCCGATTGCCATGACTTCCGCCGCTGATGACACCTTTTATCACGTACCTCACGTTGTAATTCAATTAATGTCCACAATTTAACTTATTTATTTGGTTCGAAGATATTCGAGTTACGCGTGAGAACCAATAGTAGTGTCCTTTATCACGCGACGCGACTATACGCACTATTTTCACGAATATCCTTCAAGGCTGCGCCAGTTAAAGTTGGGAGCTCATGAGGACGTTTCAAGGTAAAACTCAGGTTACTTGGACTTAACTTTAATGATTAAAATATAAGATGAGTGAACAGCTTGAAGCTTAAACTGTAACTAACTTATTCTATGTAAGAACTATCTCATACACAGCGGTGGGCTTGATTCCCGGTACTCGCCACCTGTGCGCGGGCGCTCTGGGCATAACATCCTTACCGCAATGTCAGCGGTTATGCATTCACTGTAACTGGCCGGGAGGCCCGGGAGTCAACATACATAACTACCTACTCTTTATTGCACACCTCAATCCTCAATTAAAGGACACAGATCAGGATCACAGGGAGAGGATTTTTTATGATTTAAATTTATTTATCTAAGCTTTTGCCCGCGACTTCATTCGCGTGAATATCCATATCAACTTCTACACTGTATTTCGCCGGGCTGTCTCGCCAAACATTGCGCACGCCGGCTCAATGCGCCCACATGAAACACATGACAGAGGACAAAATATATATTAAGAAGGAAGTAGATGAAATGTTTCGGATATTCTGATACGGGTATGGAAAATACTTCATACGCATCAAGTAATGAAGATGAAAACGCGAGCGCAGCGAGCGCGAATTCTTTCAAACATTACGATGCAGGGGCGGAAAATGCTTCATACGCATCAAATAGTGTAGATGAAAACGCGAGCGCAGCGAGCGCGAAATGTTTCGAACATTATGATGCAGGTGTACAAAAGACTTCATACGCACCAAGTAATGTAGATGAAAACGCGAGCGTAGCGAGCGCAAAATAAAATAAAAAACATTGTGATGCATACTTCATACGCATCAAGTAATGAAGATAAAAACGCGAGCGTAGTGAGTGCGAAATGTTTCGAACGTTATGATGCAGGCACGGAAAAGATTTCACACGCATCAACTAATGTATCTGAAAACAATGTGAAAACGTGAGCGTAGGGCGCGCGAAAATTTTCGAACATTATGATGTAGGTGCGGAAAATACTTTATACTCATCAAGTAATGTAGTTGAAAACGCGAGCGCAGCTAGCGCGAAATTTTTGAACATTAATATGCAGGTGCGGAAAATACTTCATACGCATCAAGAAATGAAGAAAATCGCGAGCGTAGTGAGCGCGAAATGTTTTGATGCAGGTGAGGAAAATACTTCATACGCATCAACTATAATGTAGATGAAAACGCGAGCGTAGGGCGCGCGAAAATTATCGAACATTATGACGTAGGTGCGGAAAATACTCATCAAGTAATGTAGACGAAAACGCGAGCGTAGCGAGCGCGAAATTTTTCGAACATTCTGATGCAGGTGCCGAAAATACTTCATACGTATCAACTATAATGTAGATGAAAACGCGAGCGTACGTCGCGCGAAAATTTTCGAACATTATGATGTAGGTGCGGAAAATGCTCATCAAGTAATGTAGAAGAAAACGCGAGCGCAGCGAGCGCGAAATTTTTCGAACATTATGATGCAGGTGCGGAAAATACTTCATACTCATCAAGTAATGTGTATGAAAACGCGAGCGTAGCGAGCGCGAAATATTTCAAACATTATGATGCCGGTGCGGAAAATAATTCATACGCATCAAGTCATGCAGATGAAAACGCGAGCGTAGCGAACGCGAAATTTTTACAAACATTATGATGCAGGTGCGGAAAAGACTTCAAACGCATCAAGTAATGTAGATGAAAAAGCGAGCGTAGCGCGCGCTAACGTTTTTGAACATTATGATTAAGGTGCGGAAAATAATCCCTACGCGTCAAGTAATGTAGATAAAAAAGCGAGTGCGAAATGATTCGAACATTATGATGCAGGTTAGGAAAATACTTCATACTCATCAAGTAATGTGTATGAAAACGCGAGCGCAGCGAGCGCGAAATGTTTCGAACATTATGATGCAGGTGCGGAAAATATTTCATACGCATCAACTATAATGTAGATAAAAACGCGAGTGTAGGGCGCGCGAAAATTATCGAACATTATGATGTACTCGTATATGCGTAAAATACTCATCAAGTGATGTAGATGAAAACGCGAGCGCAGCGAGCGCGAAATTTTTCGAACATTATTATGCAGGTGCGGAAAATACTTCACACTCATTAAGTAATGTATATGAAAACGCGAGCGCAGCGAGCGCGAAATGATTCGAACATTCTGATGCAGGTGCGGAAAAGACTTCATACGCATCAACTATAATGTAGATGAAAACGCGAGCGTACGGCGCGCGAAAATTTTCGAACATTATGATGCAGGTGCGGAAAATACTTCATACTCATCAAGTAATGTGTATGAAAACGCGAGCGTAGCGAGCGCGAAATATTTCGAACATTATGATGCCGGTGTGGAAAATAATTCATACGCATCAAGTCATGCAGATGAAAACGCGAGCGTAGCGAGCGCGAAATTTTTACAAACATTATGATGCAGGTGCGGAAAAGACTTCAAACGCATCAAGTAATGTAGATGAAAAAGCGAGCGTAGCGCGCGCTAACGTTTTTGAACATTATGATGCAGGTGCGGAAAAGACTTCAAACGCATCAAGTAATGTAGATGAAAAAGCGAGCGTAGCGCGCGCTAACGTTTTTGAACATTATGATGCAGGTGCGGAAAATAATTCCTACGCGTCAAGTAATGTAGATAAAAAAGCGAGTGCGAAATGATTCGAACATTATGATGCAGGTACGGAAAATACTTAATACGCATCAAGCAATGTAGATGATTGAACAAAAAGAAATTGTTGACCTAGCAAACGGCTTTGTAAAGAGGTGGTTGGATAGATATTTTTTTGTTCATAAATTAGTGGAATACCTTTCAAAGTTCAAAGTGCCTTCTTGTAAAACATAGGTATAACTGAATACCTACTTTGGTCTGTTCTTTCACTTTCGAAGATGGAGTAGGGGCCTAGGTTGATAGCGCACCCACCCTGGTTGCTTCTAAGAGGTATGATTTTCTGAGAATTGTGTTTTTTTTGCTTCCTATCCACCTATAACTTTCGAATTTGGTCATACTTGATGTTTATTGTTACGTAGGTATATTTTACTAACGAATACCAATATACCCTAAATTTATGTCTGTTACGCGCTGAACGTATTTTATACATTTTGCTGACGGAAAACGCAACTAATCGGCACCTCGAAGAACCTCAATGACACCCATATCGATTATTAAGAAAAGTAAATAAGTAAATGTCCGCCATCTTCGATTTGAAAATGGATATCATTGGATTGTAATGAGCACCTCAAAAAACAATATTTTATACAAAAATGCACATACCTAATATATAGGTACATGTCGCAAGTGCTACCATGCAACCGAGAGCCCGCCGCTCTGCGTAGGTACCCTCCATCGAAGACAAAAAAAACCGAGGTTTCGTAGTAAGATTTGTGAATATTGATAGAGACTGACTGACCAACATAATTAGTTCTCTAATTTCAAACAGTTAATATTGTTTGAGGGACTTTTGTATTTTTGTCTTTAGCCCTGAGAGGCAGATGTATTGTTATTTCACCCCCCATTTTTTCAAATACTATCTGTTTATTATAAAATGTTTGAATGGGGTTCTATTTACTTTGCGTCCATGTATATACTTACCAATTTTCAAGCCTATAAATCATGAACTGAAAGACTTCTCATACAAAGTTTAACCCCTCTTTTCACCCCCTTTCATCCCTAATCTATATGATTTTTATAGCCTATAACCTGGCCGAAGATCCAATAAACATATTAGTGAAGGCTGTATTAAAATCCATTCGCTAGTTTTCGCGTGATAGTTAGACATATAAACAGACAGACAAACAGACAAACAGACAAACAGACACGAATTCTAAAAACAGTTGAAACGTGTTCTGTTATCGATTCTTAGACCCCTCCATCGATTTTTTTACTAATATCTTCAATGTACAGATTTTCGACCCTCTTCTGCTTTATTATATGTATAGATTGAATACGAACACAAATCTATAAACACGAAAATCGAAATCCGGATATTACCGTCTATATCGCATTTACAATACTCGAGCGACAGAAATAGACATATATATACTTAAAATTATTTGAATTGTCCGAGTTGTATCAAATTAGGCCGTTCAAAAAGCGACTTTACTGTCCAAGCGTGAAGATTCAAAGTCCAATGACAAGTTTTATAAAATGTCGGACATTTTAAATAATTTCTACTATACGTACACTTTGATATTCGGATTAAGTGGTAGCGCCGCAGTTTTATCTCGCGTTGGTCATATTTTACCTGAAAATGCCCATATTGCCCATTGTCTGGCACGTGTCGGTTAAGTACATTTTCGAGATCACACACAGACGTGTGCCAGCTATAGTAAGATAACAACTGTATACGGGCCCTCTGTGCCGACGGCATACCGTTTAATAGTAGTTTATGCAACTGGTACATAATGTGGGGCATTAAAACACGAGTGTTTTAATGCCTAAAATAAGATGGGTTCAGAAGCCGAAGGCAAATGACCTGCATTGCTACCAGTGCTACCGGCAATCTAATATAATATACTAATACCAATACACAAACATACAATATACAAATACAGAGGAAATACATCAAAACAAAGATAAAACATTATATTATAATCATATTTTGTAAATAAATATTAAGTATTAATTTATTAGGTAATACAACCTTTTTGCACAATAACCAAAATGGCGGAAACAGCGAAATCAGAACTGGCAGCCGAACAAACCTGAACGTTTTTTAAAAAGCATAGACCAATGTCGTTCGAACTCAAATGTCGTGCGATATAGGCACACTAAAAAACATAAGAGTTGAAGTTTCGTATCGACTGAATTTGAATTTTTAGTGATACTAGAATAGGGGCATATTTAAATTTTGTTGGTTTTATCTAAACTCCTTGGTTTTGAATGATGTACTAAATTAAAAAAAAAAAACATATTATTAAATAGGTGATTCTTATGATATAATATTACTGCTGTCACCTTCTGCCGCAGATAAGAAAAAAATCATAAATACATAGAATGTATTAACGGTTGTCATTATATACGGCTTCTGCACGCATTTTAGAGGAGGAGGAGGAGGATACAACGTTATGACATAGATCGTACACACACACGACACCTTCGTGACACGTATTATTTCAAAGGCTGTCTACGAATTGAATTCGATTATGTTATGACGTGTACTGCCAGAGGTACCTACTGTAGAGAAATTATAAATAAAACTATCACGCTTACAGGATACGAGAATTAAATTATAATAATTTATTTATTATAATTTCAATATAAAAATGTAATAAAACCACTCGCGCTTTCAGGCTGCCGCACAAAACGAGCGGTACAGTCGGTCAAAAGAATAACGGTTAAACTACGGTAAGTAAAAACCACAACAACACACATTTTATCCCCGACCAAAACTACACACAAACGCATGTCCTTATTAGGCATGTGGAAAATTGATTGACGAGAAGAATTGAACTTAAATGAGAACGGCAGGTGCTAAACTTTAGTTCTAAACAGCACATAGATGCAGTGTTATTAACGCTGCACTCCATATCAATGCAATGCTCTTCAAGAAACACAATAATTAATCAGAGCAATTCTCTGCTAGAGATGTGGGGTCTACAAAACGAAGGCTGTTCGGTGTGTTGTGTAGATATAAATAATTGGCAGGTAAGGTAACGCATTATTATTGATCATTTCTGTCTGCGCCGCTTTGATCGCACCACGGGCTCTAAGAATAGGACGATTGATGTGATTCGATCACTTGAGCTTTGAGCTCGCAGTACGATACAAAAGAATACAAGAGTTTGCCTCGGAACGGGAATCCGTTTGACGCACATAACGACTTATGGTTCGAAAAGCATCGTTCATTTTTGAAATACTGTTTGTTCGTTAAGTTTATGCCTCAATTAACAAAGATTTCAAAGGACAATGCTGCAATGGTCGCGCTGGGTTTTCACGACTTGGCTTTTCTCTCTGTACATAGACGCGAGGAAAATATATAATAATATCATAGTGGGAGAAACGAATTGGTCCGCAGAAACGCAGTTCGATCAGGAAAACCGATTACAGAAACAAAACACCACAATTCCACCAAAATGATCATCGAATACATGCACGGATTTACTGATTTAGCTAAAAATCCGGCCAAGTGCGTGTCGGATCACGCAGAACGAAGGGTTCCGTGCCGACACACACACTATCCAATACCTTACCTCCTACACCTACTAGTCTACAACCAAAAACACTATCCAATACCTTAAATCAAAAAAAGTCGCATCTTCATAGGGAACTCACGGCACTTACGTCCTTTTGTTTGGGCAAGACAGTTTTTCAGTGATAACTCAAAAACTCTTAATGCCATCTTGTTCAAACCAAAAATCGTTGAAAGTATTTATTAATCTACATCTCCTCAATTTTTTTCAGAATTTTCAACTTACTGGTTTAGAAATTAGAGGGGGGGGGGGGGGGGACACTTTTTGTACGACTTTGGGAGCTAATATGTCACCAACGATTGACTTGAATGGAAAACTTTTTCAGTAACTTTTATATTATTTTTAAAGGTCTATCCAAAAATACCCCGCATAACATCTCACAAATCAACCCTACAATTTTTTTTCACTTTTGTGTAGCGGTTTATAGAATGTTACCAAATTTAATAATTGTAGTACTTATAGTCTCCGAGTAAATCGGCTGTGACATACGGATAGACAGACAGACCGAAACTATAAGGGTTCCGTTTTAGCCATTCTGGCTACGGAACCCTAAAAAAATGAGCAATGGCAGACACCAGTACAGCCAACTTCATATTTTTTTATTGATTTCTAACTTTGTTTATAATTATTAATATTTCGAATTATGGTTATAAAAAAACTAAATAAAAACTCGTAAAATTTTCAGATATATGATTCTTGACTATATGATTGTGGTACTGACAATAGCGAAACATGATTGCTTAAAATTTTCTCGATAGCAAATAAATCCAAAGTCGAGTCTATATTTTCCTTCTTTACCTCAGCCTACTAAAACAACGCATTATTAAAAGACACGATTAAGTTAATATGATGGTATTTTGCCTCATCTAGGTACTGACAAGAGGAAATTTAATAAACCTGCACACAGTCAGATATTTAACGAGATTTGTCTAAAAAGCCATTCTTGGAGAGGGTTACATCCCGTTTTGTCGTGAGCGAAAAACAAAGGGTGTCTCTTTCAATCGATATATCGCCTTAGAGGGGGACTTTTGCAATGCCATCTACGCCCTCTTAATACTTGTGAAAATCAATGTCTAATCTGATAAGTTCATGGCTTGGGCTTAAAACTTGACAGTATTTTCTCGTATGGTTTTGAGTATTCTTATAATATTGCCATATTTTTTTATTAATTTTTTTACATAAAAAAAAAATCTTATTTTAGGTTACACAGAAAAGTGTCTTACAAAAAAGATATAGTGCAAACACGTTACGTAAGAATACGAATGCATACGAATGACCCAATTCGGGCAGATGTAGGTGCGTTCGACCTTCGCTGGCTTATCCCTGGCCCGGCGGCCTTGATAGGGAATGCTCACCGACCGTGGGAAACCTTGTGACCGCGCTGCATCCGGCGAAGCACCAGACACATCGGAGTTCACAACGCAGGTATAAAAGGGTACAGCGAGCGATACATGTATTTAACTATTTATTACATATTACGTTATAAACGATAAAACATAAGATGAATGTGTTTACGCGGCCTCTAGCTAATGAGCTACCGGAGCAACCCTCGCTCGGCCCCGAAATTCCTGAATCGTTCCATAATACAATACAATGCCTTTGGATACGGCGGTTGCTCCGAGAGCTGCGGCTAGAGCGTATACCACAAAAACGTAGGTTCGAATCCTGCACGCAGCCTAAAATTTTCAATTTTTCCTATGGCGGCTATCTCGCCCAACGGATTGCTATTGCAATCCAGCGAGGAAATGCCGCCAGCCTTCTGGGCACCTTGCCTCACGGTACTGACCTTTTTTTTTGGACGTGGGGGAAAATCCTTTATGGATACCCTGACATATATCATTATACTATTTGATTGATACCTTCGCACCGCGGGAGCAGTGCGCAGGTTATTTAATGTTTTGTATTTGTTGTGTATTTTTATTTTTTTGGCGGCAATAAATTTACTTTTATTTATTTAGTTTATTTATTTATATCGGACTTGCACCGACTAAAAACCCCCCGATTGTCCTCCTCAACCCATTTCGGACGGCTCTGGGATCTCCCATCGAACTCTCCAGTGCCGCCCTAGAGTCCACCTATATGGGTCCCGCCATGTTTTTATGGACGATCGCAGCCCCCAACTACGACAGTCTTCGGCACCGAGGACCCACTTTTAGTCGCTTTCTACTACAGACCTGGCATGGCTGACCTGGGGCCAGTTTCTTATTTGTAAATGTTTAGTTTTGTTAGTTTAAATGTTAGTTTTAGTCATGTTTTTATAATGCTATGTATATTTTATTTTTGATTTATTAAAACGATTCATAAAAATACTTTTCCTTCAATTTGAAATTTCTAGTTTGCGTTAGCAGTTACGGCTTAGTACAAAATCTAATAACAAGAATGCTGTAAAGTACCATAGTTAATTGACCATAAATACGTGAACCTTATTGCAACTAGCTGAGCTGAGGTCTACCAATAGGCTGTCTATCAATGGTCTAACTGATGCTGATAATACATCCGTTATTTAGCATTGAGGATTCATGAAACAAGTCATCTCCAATAACAAGATCATCCAAAATTGTTTAATCTAAATACTATAATGTTTCGAATCTTAATAGGAAGAATCTTATCTTTTTTTCTTTTTCCTGTAGTTACGATTTTTAATTTTCCTTTCACGTATAACAGTATATATTTTCCTGTAATATATTTATGTAGGTTTATTATTTTTCTTTTATTTGCATTTGTCTAACTTTACTCACTTTTCCTCTCATATACAAGTTAACTGGAAGAGATCCCTTTAAGGGATAAGATCACCTTTGTACTTAACTTATTTTTCTGTAAATTATGTATGTTATGTTTTTTTTTAGGGTTCCGTAGTAAACAAGGAACCCTTATAGTTTCGCCATGTCCGTCCGCCCGGCCGTCCGTCTGTCCCCCGTTTTTCTCAGCCCTCAGCCATTATTCATGAGCTAAAATACCATCTGAATGACTCTGAGAGACACCTCTATATTAAACTGTTTTTTTTTTCCTTTTATATTTAAAACTTATTATTTTTATTTTGACGCTTTGAGACCATGTACATCTCAAAGCACGTTAGAATAGTCATTATTAAGAATATTTTGACGCTCAGAGACCATTTACATCTTTGAGATATTATTAAATTTTGTTATTCAGACTGAGACCTTATACATCTCTCAATTTTACTATTATTGTAATGTTTGTAATAGATAATTAATATTTGGACATGAAAAATTTATTAAATTCTTATTGATATATTTCTTAAATTGTAAATTAATATTTTCTCATGAAAAATCTATCATATGCTTATATTGTCAGATTTTTTTAAATTGTACATTAACATTATGACATGTGAAAGTGCCCTTGTGGCCTATTTGCAGAATAAATGTTTGAATTTTGAATCAATTTAGCCCGACTGAACACTGTCAGTCTATTCAACTATGCTTGTCGAATACGTACACAGCAAACACAAGAGCAGATATAATAAGATAACAATAATCATGTTAGTTATTATATACTGATAATGTCGTGCTTGTCAACGATAATTGGCCATGTTCAGTAAATTGAATTGAGCAATAACATTGCAGGACATATATGACATGGTCGCAAGACTTACAAAGGACTCGTATGACATATTTTGAAGAATTGTACTTCTTTCTTTATTATACGGACGACCGCTTTAGCTTAGTTGGTAGTGACCCTACCTACGAAGCTGGAGGTCCCGGGTGCGAATCCCGGCCGGGGCATTTATTTGTGTGATGAGCACGAATATTTCTTCTTGGGTCTTAGATGTTTTCTATGTATTTATTTATCTATATAAGTATGTATATCGTCGCTTAGTGCCCATAGTACAAGCTTTGCTTAGTTTGGGACTAGGTTGATTTGTGTAAGATTGTCCACAAAATATTTATTTATTATTATTTATGCAAGGTAGATTTTTTATTTATTTTATATAATTTATTTTGCGATACAAAATAAATGAAAAGTGTGGATGTACCCATGATTTCATGTCAGTTTTCATGTCAGTGCCAAAACCGGCTAAGTGCGTGTCGGACTTCGCAGTTTTAGGGTTCCGAACCAATCGCAAAATCAAGTTGGTTTTAATAGGATAAATAAGGGCATTTCAAAAAGATTTGCTTTTTCAATATTTATTTATAGTATTTTAGTAAAATATACGCAAAATAAAAATAAAAAACAAAAACAAAAAAAATTAAGTTCATAGGTCAATAAAAAATTAAAAAGTCTTCGGAACGAAATTTTGTGACAGACGACGGACGGACCCGTTCCGTTTGGAACCTTCGGGTACGGAACCCAAAAACAGCTATTTCATACGTCTTGGTTGGTCGATTGATGGAAGACCTTTCTTATGAAACAGCAGATAATTTTCAAGCAAGGTTGGACAAGGTTGATTCCATCGTAAAAGTTGTTCCGAATCATGATTAGATTAAGATTATATTTAGTTTCTTATCACGAGTTCACGAATTGAATTCAACCTTGTACGTATGATACAGCTGATACAGGGACTTTCAGCTTTCCCTTCTTTCCGACTAAAAATTCGCTCTAATTAGAATAAAAAAAAAAAAACTATAATAATAATAACTGATAAGATTGCAGCAGTAGGTAATTCTTGTTGTGAGAAATAACCGAATTAAACGTCCGAGGTGGCCATTCAAGAAATCAAGAATGTGAGTCAACTAATTTTCTACTTCCTTGCGCCAGGCACAATGAGAATCTGCAACACATTAAACTTAATCTGTTTGAATTTAAACTTTCGTGAGTCATGTTATAACTATATTTTACTGAAACGGCAAGCTAAGCGGCGACGGCGTCTATATAAATTATGTGCGATCCGCGCGTTTTGCTAATGCACTCATCCTGAGGAAGAACTCCCGAAGGGTTCAAAACATGTCGCGCGGCAATCAACGCGTGAGTATTAACCATTTAGTAAAATATACTTAGACTGTTATTCGAAGAATTCTATGAATTGTACTTGAATTGAATTGCCCCAATCGTCAATTTCCATCAAAAGATAACATAATTTTCCCAAGAAAACGTTATGCAAACCGTGTAGGATATGATGCGAAGAGAAGAAGCGAAGAGAGGGGCAATCTCTTCAGAAAAGACAAATTGATTTTTGCTTCCTACGAACGGAGCAATAAGAATTTCTTAAAAGCGGAAATATTGAAGCCGATAAGGGATAGATGTGGTGAGGAGAATATCCCTCGCGTGAAATATGTCGTTAATATTTTCTTGACACGACACCCGTAGCAAGCAAACATTGTCATGTAGGTACGTAACATAACCGAATGCATAACTTCCAGGGTATAAAATCGGCAACCTCGAAGCGTTCCCGAGCCATTAAACTCAGGGCTTACGCTACGTGACAAAATAATAGACTGATACAAGTTGTAATTTTCGAGTACGGCTGGCTTGACATTATGGGAACTTACCGAGGCTGCGGCCGCTGAGGGGGGGGGCAATTCGAGTGGAAAAACGTGTGTGCGTCGAGTCGAGAAGCTATTGAAAGGCGTGGCGAGGTTGGAGGACGCTTAAGATCGAGTCACAGTCCCTATACAGGCTAAAAGGAACTCTAATATCTATAACTTAATAAAGGCAATTATATTAGCGACTAGAGATTTATTATTCTGTTCTGTACTTAACGCTAAAGTGAATTTATATGTATAATATAATCACAGTCAGATTCTTGATTATATTAGTTATTTAATACGAGTTTGCTTGAAGTATTATGAATAATTAAATTTTCTGGATCAAAAGTGAAACTTGTGGGCGATGCCGGGGCCATAACTTTTTCGTTTTGTATTTACGAGTAGATCATCGTGGTTTTAGGATCTAACTTATGCGTTGCGAGTTGAGTAGGTAATGAGCAATATTTAAACTAAGGAAAGTTGAACGCAATCGACTAAATGTAAAATGTATTTTCCTCTTCTACTACAGAAAGACAGAATCTACAAAATTGGATCGCGAAATAACTAAACGATCAATAAACGATTTCATAACAGATAATATAAGAAAATAATTGATATGATGCAAGGCTGAAAATTATGCAAAGTGAAGTGTCCAATTGGTAAGAAATTACAGACAGAATGGGGCAGCATGGCGGAATCGTTAATAACCAATCTCAATGTAATTTGAGACGTTAGTGCAGATAAGGAAGTTATAGTTAGTCGCGGTATATGTTCGGTGCAGATGAACTGATGAATGCAGAGGTCGTGGGTTCAAATCCCACTCGTGGAAAGTATTTTTTCAAGTTTTTCACTTTGATCGGAAATTAGGATGTAAGGCATCAACAAATACATCTATAGTAGTAAGACAAGTATCACCTAGTTGTTTCACCTATGAAAAAGGAAAAAAACCGCGTCCAATGTTTTGTTCAGGATGTGGTGCGTGGCTTTGAACTGTCATTTGCATCTGCAACTCGTGGATGCTATTTTTGCCGGCCGTATGGAACAATGAACAAAGTGAGAAAGGAACTTTTCAACTTGTTTATTACGTTTTGTCCCGTCATGTTTGCCCATACATTTGTCCATTTTGAAACAAAAATGGTGTTACGAAAGCGGGTGTTTATGGGTACCTATAGGAATAATACGTATGTTTATATTTTCCTTCCTCTATCTGTGAAAAAATATCCAACGAACCAGAAACTATTCTGAACTGAATTAAATATTTTAAAGGCAGGTACACAAATATAAATAACACGGCCCAGTGATTTCGCAGCCAAATGAAAATATCCTTGCCTCCAGCATCATGGGAAGACAAATTGTTAAACATATCCTCCAATATTCAATACGGATGTGGAGACGGTGGTCGGACGCAGCCATAAGTATTCCCGGCGAGTCCGTTCGGAACTCGCAGCTAGGGACTCTTATTCACAATGCAACTCTCAGGAGAACCAGTGTAGGCCAGAGCTCCGTAATCGCGTTGATATTCCGAAAATCGGCGTCAAGATAAACTAGGGGAGAGCAGTGAAGTGAGGTGAAACAAGTTGTGAGCATAGAAGGTCTTGGAGCGGCTCTATTCGGCTCACGTGCGAGACGTCTCGGTATAATCATTTTCGAATACCGAAATGTATTGTTTGCTCGATGGCACAAATCATCTTCATAATCCTGTTTTATGCGACGACGTGTCAGTCACGATGCCTTGATGAATTTTTAATACGATTTGCCCAATTTGCACATGAAATGTGTGGTTTGCTAACTTGAGTATACAGTATACATACAGGTGATTGGTTGCTATGTGCCGATGGACAGGCGCTTAGTGAAATTGTATTTTAATTAATATTATTAACATTTAAACCTAACACAATGTTTAAGATCCTTCATTAAGTATGGACTTATGGAGAGATATTTATAAAATAAAAGGAACGCTTACATATCTGAAGATACCTACTCAAATACGACACTTTTTGATGCTAAGTTCGTATTTATTCACAAAGCAAAATTTACCGTTTCGCATCTTTATTGAAATAATAGCAAGCAAGGAGAGAATAAACCTTTGTAATTTTGAACTCTTTAAAGAACTTGCCTTGCATCGTAAGATCGTAACAGAGACTATACATATTTTCATAAAAGCAGTCTTATTTGAAGTTATAAAAATGCTGTTAAATGATATCACGCGAGCTTTTCGTAGGGGCTGTAAGTCTGGCGTGACTCTTTTCTCATTTGCAATTCTGTAAAGGAAATTATGCATCGGCGCGTGTTAAATAGGGCTGGGGCCGGGGCCGGGGTAGACCCCTTGGACAATTTGCTACGTATTCATGATCTTGCAAAACTGGAACGTATGCTTATAAATGTCCTCTCAAGATCTTCATAGGTGCCTAAGTAGAGATTTGCACTTTAAACATTTAGTATACTTAAAATTATTTGAACTGTCCGAGTTGTGTCATATTAGGCCGTTCAAAAAGCGACTTTACTATTCAAAGTCCAATGACAAGTTTTATAAAATGTCGGACATTTTATATATAATTTCTACTTATAAATGTGGTGTAAATCATCATTGATTATGATTACCTTGCTAGTTATCGGAATTATATAGTTACGGGTTTGCTATTGAACTACTAATACATAATTAGTTTGCTTTTGAGGTGGCGTGGATTATACGGACCGACCATTACAGGTAGTGATAACAAAGTGATCCTATAAGGGTTCCGTGCCGTAATTAGGTTGTTAGTTTTATGTATCGATGCTACTTTACTGCATTCCTATGTTTTCTTGCATTCTACTATGCTCGTGTGACGTGTATAGAATACTCAGTTACTTACGTAAAGCCTTTAACCGCATGTATAACTACAATTTATTAACCTTATTCATAAACGTTCTTCAAACCTATTGTAATTAAAGTGCCGTTAAAGTTAATTCGTGTCTATCACTTTGACATTTTTGTTGAAATTGGACAAAGAAATGGTAGTTTAAGTACATTTATTGAGGGCCGATTATTCAATCCCAATTATGATTATGACTGTTTTTTTGAAGTCAAATGAAAGGAAAAGACAGAGCTAACATTTACCTGACAGATACTTTTATCTGGGAATTGTACGTATAAAATCGGCCGTAAGTTTTGTAAATAGCAGGGTACTGCCAGTATTGAATTCTTTTGGAATTTTTATATTTGTATCGACAAAAACAGCAAACAGTCAGACTATAAACAAACGAAACCGTATTATAGGTACTAATGGAAGTGAATCTTGCTAGTCTAGCTATTTTTTCGCAGTCATAGAAATTCAATAACCTAAAGCTATCATCGTCTGTATTTGTAAACAGAACGCTACTCAATCATGAATTTCCATGAATATCGCAAATTCAACATGACAGCTGATTAGGGCTCAAAGCAATTTTAGCAAGTTCGGATACTAGAAAATGCCAGGGACACATTTGCTGTAGCGAAAAAGGTTAAAAGGCAGAGCAAGGTTAAATGTTCAGTACACGGTTCAGTGGTCCCGTTTGAATTATGTATGGGGTTAGCTTATAGGTGAACTGGCTATTTCACGTCACGTCCGTAATACCACAATCCTCTTTCCCCTCTGAATGTTGCAGGGCCGGCCGCTTGGAGATTCCAGAACGTGCAATGCAAGCAGTAGTTACTCATTGAAAGTAACACGAGCGCTATTTTCTATCCATGGTTTATTTATCTATAATAACGACAATCTCATATCTGCATTCCACTACCAACCCGTATGTATAGGTATATGTATGCTGTAAATATATGTATATTGTTCTAATGACATGATTGCAACTGGCAAATATCTCGCTACAACCCGACATTATATTAATTGAACAGCTCATAAATAAATAATACTTATAGTATAAGAGCACGTTTGACAACAAACACGCAATGCATCTGAGCAATAACGCTAAGCACAGCAAATGTCTGGCCAATATGTCGAAGCCTGTTATGTATGACATAACTAAATCACAGTTTGAGCGACAATATCGGAGCGATATACGGACTAGATTTACGGCGACGCAAAGAACTGCCATTTGCTATAATTCCCATTGACAGTCTCAACCGGTTTGAATTAAGATCAATCTTCAGTTGTAAGTACAATTATACGGGCAGTTTCCTAAATTTCTAATTTGCTCTATTCATAAAATAAACTTTTTTTCTATCCTGATGTGGGTGATTCCTCCGTAAAACTACATTTCAATAATTAGGAGGGGTACCCTTTCGGATAGAGGGAGACTGGAGGCATTTGAAATGTGGTGTTGGAGGAGAATGGAAAGGATTAGTTTGACGGAGCGAAAAACGAATGAAGAGGTTTTAAGTATTGTGAAAGAGAAGAGGACTATGCTTAAAACCATACAGAACAGGAGAGGACGAATGTTTGGATACGGCACGACACCTTTTTTGTGAACATTTTGGAAGGGAAAATTGAAGGAAGAAGGGGAAGAGGTAGACCCAGATTGACGTACTTCAATCAAGTGAAGGAGAAAATTGGTGCCGCGTCGTATCAGGACGCTAAAAGACTGGCAGAGAACCGAGAAGACTGCCGATCTCTCCACCGACAAGAGCGTAGCTCTTAAGTTTGATGATGATGACCCTTTCTGAAAGTATTTTTGTATGGCATTAATGATTTTTAACAATTATTATTAGGTATAGGTACATCCACATTAGTACTAGATCTAATTATACATATGCTTAGTTCATCACTATGAACATTTTGATTGGACACATTTTTTTGTTGATATGGAGACCCTAATGCCCCACGATCATGAACCTATCAATCAGATCGCACGCAATCCAATCGAAACTAATTGCTCAGTTAAACACCGGGAAGATTCATGCTTAAGGCTGTTTTGATTAAAACAAAAGCGGGTTCGTCACGCTTGTTACAGGCACATGTAATATTAACCGGAGGACTATATAAATGGTTCAGTTTTATAAAGATCTGTTAGACATTATGTCGGTAAGTTATGTCAAAAAGTAAAAATTGTACTGCCATAATAATTTCATCTTTCATTCGGTCTAACGAATCTGTATAAAACACAATTAACCCCAGAGTCAATATTAGATGTACATTGTTTTAACCTAGTTTATAGCCGGAGATACGCGTATACTACGCTAACGCTACGAGGAAGCTTTCGGATCAGCCCTTGTTGAGTGTTAATTAACCGCATGTTATGTATCGTTAGATGTGTAATAGTTTCATACTATGTATATATATCATACTACTATGACCATGTAATGTATACGAGTATGTACTTCTCAACTCAGTTATCCAGCTAAGTTATTAACTACTCTAATGCAAAAATTGAGTATTAAAAATTTGATGCAGGTCTACGTTTGCAATTTTGTAATTTTATTTTTATAATAGACTGACCAGCGTTTGACCGTAGTCTCACCTGATGGCAAGTGATGATAGTGCCAAAGATGAAGCATACCGGCGGTTCAGTAGGATCGTTTCAACCGCGTCGCTTTCAGGGACACGTTTTTGACGAATTGGCTGTAGATTTTGGTTGGATTTCTAAGTGTGTTGGTAGCGGTACAGTAGTTCCAACAAATAACCGAAAACGCATTAAAATCTTGATCCACTTCGACTTCGACAGAATAGTGACAATGATAGTGATTTATAACGTCCAAATAATGAGTTAATGACCCAGTAATAACATATTTACTCTTGCATTGAAGATAACTCGTACCTTTTGGAGCTATCTCTTACCGAAATGTCACATCGTCATACCAATTCTTACTTTATCAGCGGCTGCTCTAACTCCCGAATCATAAGTATCCTTACCGAAGGTCCGTTTGCCAGAATGTCTTCTCTGTCTGAAAAAACTCGTTTTAAATATTAACTCATATTGTATTTAAACTTTCGTGAGACATGTTATAACTTTACTTTTTGTCGCCCGAAGTGACAATTAATACGTGAGTTTTAACCGTTTAGTAAAATAAACTCATATTGTGGCCGAGATATTGCATCATAAGCTATTTATAATGGTTATTAAATTTTAACTTAACGCCTTGTTCGAAATGAGACGGTTCATATGACATGACACTGACAGGACATGAGATTTTCACGGCATACATACGTACATATACTCACGCCCGTATCCCATTGGGGTAGGCAGAGACCAAAGAACGCCAAGAACTACGGTCCTTACATACATCTCTTGCTTCAATCACATCCATACATCTCCTCATACAGGCTCGTCGGTAGCGGGAACTTCTGACCTGGCCTTTTTTCAGTATCGCAGAAATCTGATCAAGATACCCTCGCCTTGGTCGCCCCCTTCCGACCCTTCCTTCCATCTCCTGATCATAAATCTTCTACTTCTTCTTCTTCTTTATTTTCACGGCATACGAGTAATAAACGAACAAAAGTCCCATAGGATTTACTTTAAATAAATAAGTATCTACTGGAGTGTTAACTATAAGTGTGAGCACTTTCTTCTCCCGACCGTGAAACACGTACGTAAGATTGTTTATTTGTCACTTTCAAAACCAATGTCATAAGTATTAATCAAGTTAAATTTAAACCAATAACTGTTTTCAAATTCCCTGAATTAGGTAGATCTATTTCAATATTCTAGTGATGCTTCCAAGTTTTGTTTATTATTGGCAAGCAAACTTATAGTTCGGGGTTGTCATTGAAAGGATCTTGCGAAGAAACACTAACTAGTTTATGAGACCTTCTTCAAAGCTAGGCGAATTACGATTCGCGTAACTTGGTGCCCCCAGATAAAGTTACTGTGAGTTCTGATCGGGATTAGTTGCACCAATATCTAGGATTAGGTATTATCACAAATTCGTGCTCAAATACAGTTGCGGCTTTGGGCATCAAATGCTAGTCGGCTCGCTACTCTTTTTCGAAGGGACTTTTTTCTGTCATTCCGGCGACAGTATCGCATGATCGTGCTGTGCTAGGGATCACACTATCCTTGATGCCCTAAGAATGTAAAATTCAATTAAAACAATCACATGATATCTTAAAAACATTAATATAGTAGTGTAGTCTTAGTTATTAGCAACCCCGTCCTAGCAAAATTATCGGCAACAATCTAAGAAAGTTACGGAACAACGTAAAATGGGCTAAATTACATCAATTCACTTTAATCACTTAAATTTTTCATGCTACTGTAATTAGGCGATTTTGTACTTTGTAGTTAGGTTTTATCGTAGTTAGCTAAGTGGCGGCTTTAGTATGCAAAGTAAACGGAACCATTTGTATCGTCGATGTCAGGCCCCTATCTATACCACAAAACTTTACAAGTCTATACAATTTGACAAAATTGTACAATTTTCTATAGAAAAAGTTGACAAATTTGTCGAATTGTACGCTTGTAAAGTGTATTGTTGCATCAGTAATTGTACATTTCAATGCGACTGGAAAATGTCTAGAATAATAAATTCTGATGGGTACTGGAAAACCGTTGGAGTAGCAGTACCTAGAGTGTTCAATTCCAACGACTTTTTTGTTGGATATTTTTTGCAGTTATTATTCTATAAACTATAAAGGATGAAGGCGGTGGATTCATCGCACCGAAAGATGTCAACATGAAGTGTGAAGCCTTAATTGTTTGAAAGCGCTTTTCTATTTCATGGTAGCTCTGACAGTATGAAACAATTTGAAACCGTTTTAGCCAGGCTTTCGATCTCGATCGAAAGATCACGCATTATATCACAGAGTCATTTGATTGCGTAGTGCGTACCATTTTTCACCATCGGTTTATAGCATCTTCGACGAAAGATGTGTGTAATATTGATCTGCTCTGTGCTAATTCTCCAAACATCTTGCGGGTGTTGCACTTGGTGACCGCTGGGGCTTAAGCAATAATAACTTGTTTTGATTTTATTAATGCACATTTACATTCACGACGCGCCCACGCGCTGTTAGTTGTCTTGTCTCCGATTAAGAAGTTGAAATTTTTATCGGTAGTCTTAAAATTTTTAGTCATCTTTTAAAATCTCTTTTTAACACTTCATTTCTTTAAATTTTCAAAGCAGCTTTCGGTATTTTTTTTGTTATTTAACTATTAATAAAGATCTTAGATAAGTTTTTTTTTAGCGAAAATGTCTTGTGGCAATCGGTAGAGCTAGAGACGCCTCCAGCTATTAATCTGAACACGAAATAATCAGAGTATCCTTGTTTCATTCTAAATTTAGTTATATTATAATTATAGCATTAGTATTAGTAGGTACTATAATTTAACTTTATAACTTTAGTAATTATGGGTTTGGTATAATATTCTATAGATCCAAGTAATTTCAATCAATAAATCTAAGCATTCTACGACAAACAAAACCTTATAAAGTCCGCTGTTCATCTAATCATCAAATAACTTCCGATTGACTTGTAAAAGTGCCCCTGTGGCCTATTTGCAGAATAAATGTTTGAATTTTGTATTTTTGAATGCGCGCCGCTCATACACATTTGGTTGTTATGTGTAAGAGCGAACTAGAGCGTCTTTACAAATATTTTGCATTCACGTTTTCCTGGAATTGACCTACACGTTGACGGTTGTAACTGACAGTGAGAGGTACTTACTTAATATTATGGTATTACTTAATATTATTTAACAATTACGAGCGTTTTCACTAGTACCACTCGTGAATAATTGAGATAATTTAAATTTAACGATGGATATTTAAAAAGGCGAATGTCTGAACTTAGGTCTGCAGTCCCTTGAAGCTGTGAAAAAAAAAACTTCTAATAACGCATATTTTGACACTTATAGGGTACTTTCCGTTGACCTAGAACTATGAAATTTGGCAAGTAATATCGTCTTATACTACAAGTACAGGGAAAATCTGAAAACTAAACATTAGTAATCAAATCATAAAATAGTGTAGGTTTTGGAAACAATATCGGGAAAAGCTCGGAATAAATTGCGAGACTCAATTCCTGAACTATTTATAATATACATGTTTACATGTACACCTACGCCACAAATTTGAAACGAAAAAATTAAAGACATAAATCTATTAATATGTTTGTTAAGCGGATGCGTCTGTGTGGTGTTGAATTTTTTTTTTCAATTTTCACTTTGATTTAAAAAAAAAAATCTATTGTCACGATAAAATTAATCTTCAATAAATAGTAATAAAATCAAAATAACATAACATAAAAATGTGACAAAAGGACAAGCTCACCTAATGCTCTGAACCTTGCCACTTTTGCGAGGTCACAGCGCTGATTTTCAGCTTGCCCAAAATTTACAGGAGTGACGCAGAGCGACTGCTGCAGCAACCCTTATAAAGTATAACATAACATTTAAAAAAAACAGTGGAAAGACGGCACCTTTGCAGCGGTAGATTTGTACGTAACCCTCGGTGGACGAGTCCGACTAGCACTTGTCCAGTTTTTTGCTATAGCTAGTATCTTTCATGGAACCCTTTCTTTTTATTGCGGCGAACCGAATTCAGCACTTATTTATAGCAATATTATAGCGAAAAAAATACAAACGACACATTTTATGCACGTGTTCAGTAATCATGGCAGCATGTTACGATGGAATAGTTTTTCATCTATAGCACTATGGTGACAAACAAGCTTACGGTCCGCCTGAAGTAAGTGGACATAGCCTATGGCCACCTGCAACTCTTAAAGAAGTAACTTGTACATTGCCAATTTTTTTATTTACGTACGTAAACGTAAACAAATTTATAAACTTGTGTGTTATAATATGTAGTAATGATTAATTATGGTTTATTGTATTGTAATATCTGGGCGGCCGAGCTTTGCTTGTTGCTTATTTATTGGTAAATAATACATTTACAAGTCAATAAATGTATTATTTACCAATAAATAATCTGAATCTGAATATTCTGAATTATTCAATACAGTTTTTTTATCCTCCATAGTAGATGTCACACCGCTTGCACGCGCACGCGCACGCACACGTCACGCAAGCGGTGTGACATCTAATATGGAGATTCATACATTACAATACAACGCACACGTCATGCAAGCGGTGTGACATCTACTATGGAGATTCATACATTCTACAATACGCGCACGTCTACGTGCACGTCGACGCTTACGTGCTGCACACGCAACCAATGTGCACCGGCCTTAAAGCTATAGGAGTTTTGGAGAGTGGCCTGGGGAAAATCCAGTGGAAACCACCGACACGACCACGCGGGAGGTTAAATACTGAAAAACTAAGAGTTTGCGCTCCAGTGAGATTGATTGAGCGGCTTCAACCGAATCTGAGGTGGGAGTGGAATCGAGCTACTAGGAAATTTGTCGCTGGTTCATTAAACCTAGCCTAGCTCAGAAGAGTCCGGCAAAAACTCAGCTATAGGCCTGAGCTGACCTGGGTCGGACTGATAAACGGGCACAAATAGGGACTATATGTGTCCGTGTCGTCGCGATCGCGCGGTGGACGTCCCCGCCAGCGGGAATGCAAGTGCACGCGTCATTGTCTGAGTTGGACGCCGTAAGCGCAGCGTTCCATTTCCATCCGTGAGTATGTGCCTAGGACGCCGGACCGTGCGGACCCTAATCAGTGATCGCCGAGTTACGTCAGAAGGGAGATGGATGCGAACGTAGCCGACAGCCTTCCTAATTAAGAGCATTCACTGCTTTGACAACAATATAGATAAACGCAGAACCCTCACCCAACACAGCGCATCCTCAGAAGCAAGGCGACCTTTACGTATGTTTTCCTTATAGCTAATGATAATACCTAAAGCACCTGTCGATAAGTCCTTGCATTACGTACATGCTCTATGGAAATGACGACAGCGTCACCATATCTTCCTCTCTCTTCTCTCTCGCCACAGATAACCGAATACGTATGTACAATAATCAAATCAAAAATACGCGCGCAACGAATCACGCTATGAGCCTTTGTGCGCTTGTCGAACAGACACCCAGCTAATTGATATAAAACAACATTCCATCGTACAGTCCAAATAGTAGTGACGTTGTTACTCTTGGGTTATCCATTATAATATACATATTTACCTACATTAGCTACATATTACATGATATCATATCATATCAGAAATCAATCAATAATAACAGCCCACACTTCACTGGGTTTTTCCCCCGAGACAAAATACGAGTTTCTCACTCAAAACATACTGGCATAGAAAAGCATGACGCATACCATATACAATGTTCAAATAGACAATATATATAGTTATACAACTGTTTAAAATTACAATGTGAAATTGAATGAGTCATTTTATGTGTTATCATAAGTTTCACACCTCTATTGAGATAAGACTCATAGATTGATACATAAGTACATTAAATTAAACAATTACACATAAAGATAGGTGTTTTATGTGGACAAGCTTTGGTTTAACTTGCCACCAAATGCCAGGAATATATTGGTCGCTCTAGCCTTTCCAACCCAGACGGGAAACAAAATAATCTCAGCGAAATTAAGTTTTATCAAACAAGTGCATGATGTAACTGTCTAAAGACATTTTTGATGCCTCTAACTCGACCTCAAAAACGATGCAGTAGATAACAACTAGGATCACCAGCTTAACAAGTGACACAGATTCCTATAACATTAAGCGGTCAGGTTATAAAAACATCTTTAATCAAAAATACATACTGTGTTAACTATTTAGGATTTTGGAATCTTTACCATCCAGATTATCTATAAAATGTAAGTTTGATAAGTACCATTGGCATAAAGCTCTATGTCACCCATTTGTACTGAAGAAACTGATTGGAAACAAAGGTTTTCATTATTTAACCTCCAGATATAAAAATATTTCATTTCATTATTTATATTTGTTTGTATTTACAAATACAGCAAATACCTACCAAATTAAAATTTGAAAATAACAAATTATAATCTGTTAGCGATAGTTTTCTCAAACTAAAGTAACACAAGAGATAAACACAGATGATTTTTTCAATTCCAAATTGCCAAGGTGCAACATATACTCTGGTATAAGGAAGGAGCTGTTAATTACGAAGAACACAGCACTTATAAAGCTTTGTAACTGACAAGTGTTAAGATAAGGCTTATTGTATTGGTGCAGAATTAATAGGTACACCTAACATAACCAACAAGGAAAAACATGCCACTTACCATTTATAGTTACTCAAACACACATACACAATGTATATTGTACAACTGGCATAGGTATTACCTTTCCTAATTGCCTGTTCTGGCTCTAGTTGTACTATGATAATGATGTCATTTCTGAATGAGATATAACACCAAATGTTTGTACTTTGTTTCATAACTATGTTTGTTACATCTGTACCCTATTTTTGTCAATGTAAGTCGTTCTGAAAAGGTTATACTTAAGATTGATCATTGTCAACCATCACAAACAATGCAGTTCTAGTAGATAGATACTTACACAACCATCCCATAGGCGCCTTCGCCGATGTACTGCAGATTCACGTATCGAGGACCCACTTCGAAGACCTGGCCGCGCACGATCTCAGCGTTGGGGTTGGTGCTCGTTGCTCCTGCTTCAGCCATCGCGATGCACTTTCAATAAGCGGGAATACAAACTGTTCACTTGCTGTTCACTTTAAAGTGCCTCACACGCTCACCTCTCTCAACTTCAGCATCCGTGAATGAGGCCACACAGTGATCAAGTCTCCGCGTTTTAATTTACATCAAACACCTAATAATTAACCAAAACAAACTGCTGTATCCGACCTACATTATCCACTACCCAACCAAACGGTACACTTGTCACAGTCACTCGCTTATCATTCTCGTTTGCAAGACTTCATGGACACTCCCGCACGTACCGTTACCGTTCCACAAATGAAATGAATACACATATAAGAGCATCTCTTTCACACTTGCGCTAATTGTAATTTATCGTTTCCTTTCATTGCCTAGTGATGCACAACTCTGCGCGTGCCTTTCATTACCGGTTTTTTATTATATATCCGTAATCAAAGTGAAAATTGTATGTAATTGTTGCATATTGCAAAAATGTACAGTAAAAGCTATGTTATTCTATTCAGATTTAATATACATATTAAGTATTGAGTATTATGTCCATAAATTATTTTGGTGTTGCCACCTCAATAACATATTTCTAACTGACAGGACAGCTTTGAGACACTTTTCAGTTAAGTCCTTTTCATTTAGTAATACAAATGCCATAAAAATCCTAAATAAAATGCATATTAACGCCGTAATAATGTTGTGCATTTCAGGCTCCGTTTTAATTTGAATACTGTTTTGCCTGAAACACACACAGGGCCATCATGGCAACTCAAAAAGTTAATAATGGAATGGCCGGCTGTGTGGGCGCGCACACGATCACCATCACGAATTCCTTTGATGTACCGCCTTGGTACCGCCCATGGACCGATTATGCTATGCTCGATCACAAGCAATGATTGACACTCGCAGACGATTAAGGTAAGACCGCACTAGGCGACGCGACACTACGCGACGCGACGCTACGCGACACGGCTCTAAATCAGTATACCGCACTGAAACTGCAGCGACGCGACACTTTGCGACACATTTTGCCAGTCATTTGTTATCAGTGTTGCCAGAACGTGCTTTTTAGCACTTTTTTGGACACGAACGTGCTTTTTACGTGCGCTCCCCAAAAACGTGCTAAAACCGAGCTTTTTTATGTAAAGAAGACTATCACCGAATTTCAAGTTCATGGGTCAACGGGAAGAAAAAATAATCTTATGAACAAAATTTTGTGACAGATTACGGATGGACGGACGCGTGAGTGACAACAATAGGATTCATTTTGGACCCTTCGGGTATGGAACCCTAAAAACGCGCTTTTTATTCCAAAAACGTGCTTGGACACCCGATCGTACTTTTTGCCGGAAGTGCTCTGGCAACACTGAGTGTCGCGTCGCTTACTATACCGCACTACGCGACGCGACACTACGCATCGCGCTACGGCGCGACAAAGTTGGTCGATTGGTCAACTCTGTCGCGTCGCGTAGTGTCGCGTCGCGTAGTGCGGTTTACCTCATACATTTACATACAAAGAATATTAGAGCCGTGTCGCGTAGCGTCGCATCGCGTAGTGTCGCGTCGCCTAGTGCGGTCTTACCTTTAGAGCCGTGTCGCGTAGCGTCGCGTCGCGTAGTGTCGCGTCGCCTAGTGCGGTCTTACCTTTACACCGTCCCGTCCAGGCTGGCGCAACTAGGAAGAAAAAGTGATTTTTGCATGGTCTGAGGCATTAAAAACACAAAAAACATGGCGAATACCGATATCTCGCTCTCTCAGTTAATCCATCTGAGTCACATGACAATGTCACTTATTGTCATTTCCGTTCTGTTGAAAGGAGTTTTTACTTCAATACTCAAAGTCTCTGGTTCAGGCTGTCATTATATTCAGTTGTCAAGAAAACAAACATAATACTTATTATGTTATAGAAAAAAGATATAGAAGAAGGAACGGGTGATGCAGCAGTTCTCATAAGATACATACATACAAGTCCTTTGTAGATGTATGCCAGGTTCAACCAAATCAAGAACGAGTGCTGATGGATTTAATACTTTGGCTAGCGTAAATAAATGTTAATAAAATTATTTCATTGTGTTATTCTTTTGGCTAGTAAGTACATATTATTATTTACTAAGTTAAGTCATTTATTAATCGAACAACTAAAAAAAGGGACATTGCAATAAAAAAAAAACTAAAAACTAAAAGCTACTTATAAATAAAAAATATCTTCTAAATCAGTGCCGATTGGGAGTGTGCCCAGAAGGCTGGCCGTGTAAGTACATATGTTCAAAAACTGAATAGATTCGTCCATTATTTATGTGGACGTCACTGGTCATCATTTATCGATATCGATATATAGGATATCGATATCGATATCCCTATTGCGTTGTTATGTTGGCATGACGTACTTCCGCGTTTTCTTTTTTATTGTGGTTCAAAATGTCTGCCAAACTGTACATCAATGTCATGTGATGACAATATTGACAATGTCACTGTCATCAAAAACCTTGTTCTAAGTCCCGTCTCTTAGAACGTAGTGGTTATATTCTCTTTGGTCCCGTCCACACCAAGGCACATGTCTGTGATTGGCCATGATGGCCCTGGGTGTGTTTCAGGTGTTAAAATTAGAATTTGCCACGCGAAGTTAAGAAAAACATCTCTAACCTGACATATTTGGTTGACAATTTTGACTTTTGACATGGACTTTACGTGTATCACGAGAATTCGCGTTTTAATTGTTTAATTCAAGTACAATTTTGGATGTAATGTAAATTTATTACCGCCATCTAATTTACAAATGAAATCATAATCAGTTGTGTAATATCTTAGGCGGAACATGGACTAATAGATAATAATACCACTTGCAAAATTGACCTCGTCGCATCATATCGAAGGACTGTGCAATTGTTTAGGTATGTCGGTTTGGTCAGGCAGTACAGTCCCAGGCCCACCCAGTCGTTACAATCAGTCTAATAACTGGTGTCCAAAAATGAGCAAGGTATGATGTTTCCCAGCATGTTTTTTACGCGCTGCGCATTGAGTCGTGCCTACGCTAAGCGCAGTGTTTATTAGCAGGCCCGCACGATTACACGATAAACTCACGTACTATTATGCAGTCTCTTGCGTGATTCTGTGTTGTATAGTTGTGTCACATTTTTTTTATAATGTTTGCACAGGAAGTCCTTTCAGCACTAATTTAATCACTGCAATTAAGTAATTGGGACAGTTGATACAATCAAGTTTAAAAATAACAGTTGTAGTTTACAATCCCTGTGAATATAGCACAATTGGTTTGGTTTAATGTTTTTTTTTTTTCATAGTGAGATTGATGTGCGATTTGCAAAGCCTTTAAATTTGGTTTTGTGCTACACGGAGGCAACTAGCTGTCCTTCTCTAATAAAGAGTGAGTTAACTGATTGTTTGTTTGTTGGGAGCGGTTTGCTGGGTCCTGTAGTATGCTGGTGTCATGGTGAACTCTGGCTAGGAATCTGATTGTTGTATTTACATTACTTTGGTAATAACAATTTGATTCTTAGCCACACAACAACAAATGCTACTGATCTAACACCAAAGGGCTTATCTAACATTTGAAATCTCTTGCTCAGATGCTTCAATTTATCATAATTGCCCTCTTATTAGCTAGGCTTCTGCTTTCTGTGTCAATTAATGTGTATTGTCTGTAATCATCTAATTTAAGTGACTTGTTTGTAACTAATCAAAATGTTATGATGGTGTTTGTTATTCGATAGATTGATTATTATTGGTGCTGGTGACCGGTGACTGGGATCCCCGGCCGGATAACAAAAGAATGGTTTTTTTTTGCTGGGAGAGGACAGGTTAATTATACATCTGCTTTTTCATTAAGGCCTGATTAAACCCATCTGCAATAAGGACTTATACTAGGATTAATAATAAAGTTAAAAACAATTGAAATTAAAAAACTAGGATTAAACAAGAATAAGTTTAATCTTGTTTTTGTCGCGCAGCCGGTGTGGCGTCGCTAACCTAACAGCATATGTTCTGGCGCGCAGCTGTCGCGCAACGCTGTGTGACCAAGCCTTAAAGCAACAAATATAATATTGTTATTTTAATTAGTCAATTACCTTAAAGTGTCTTTAAATTCTATGGAAATCTTTTAGCTGTGTTCAAACATATAAACAAAGTGTGTCATGCTTTGTTAATTACTTCCTGCTTGAATTAACCATCAGAAATAGTACATATTTTATTGCACTTGAGTTGTGAACCATGTAATAATGGACCATTTTTGGCAACTCTTCTGTAAATTGAAGGGTTATTGACTTATCATCTGTAATGGGCACTCATCTCTAATAACAACAATGATATCATGTATCACTCACTTAGACCATTGAAATATGAACCTAATGTGCTTAGAGTTAGGTATATTATTGATCAATTATGATGATACAATGTAACCCATATTATTAAGTTCATGCATGAATGTTTATGCTTCATGAAACCAAGGTCTGCATGCTCAAGTAAATTGTGAATGGCAGATGAACACATGTCTCATGTGGTTACACTTGTTATATTGCCATTGTATAGTAACCTTCTATAATCTAAGTGGATTATTTGTTCATAAAATATCTACTAGAATTTGCCTGCGACTATGCGCTCGTCCTGTCGTATCAACTTCAATCCTAATTTTATCTTTTTGGGGTATGATATTCTTGATAAAAGGTTCCTACATTCTAATCATTCTTATTTATGCTATCTCTATGCCAAATTTCAGGTAAGTAGGTAAAACGGTTTTAGTAAAAGTTGGTGTGGGGTAGCAAGAAATACCAATTTTATACTTTATAATAATAATCATTTATTTGTACGTAACTTACTGCGAGCATACATAATAGGAATTCATCTGGAATTGTACAACAATGCCTTAAAGTAGTATTCGATATTTCCGACTACTTTGCAAACTACACTTCTTCAAACTTGATAAAAAGTTATATATTACTTATGTAATATAATATTATTATATCACAATCACATACAACATGTTGTATCTGGTATATGGATGTTGTTGAGTAACATTTTTGTAGTAACTTTTGTGTCTAAACTAAACTTAAACTTACAAGCCAAATTTTAAGGTTTGTAAATTGCACTTCAATTTTCGATTTGCTTTAGGATTAGGAGCAAGTACAAATATCTCATTTCAATTCAGTTCCACCAGCAAATCGCCTTTGAACTTCTAGACATTTTAATAAATTGGTAATTTATCACTTGTTGGAACTGTACTGAATTGAACACATGTCGGTACCTAAGTAGATACCGTCAGCATTATATAGTTAGATAGCAGCCGAAGTAGCCAAATAATATACCAACATATTACTGTAGCAGTAAATATACATTACTTTGTATTTAATTGGCTACGTTGGCTACTATTATCTATGTATATGAACGATGCCTACTTTTCCTACATAGCACAGCTTGGGACGACTTTGGGCCGACGCTAGCTGACGCGGTTTGCACGGAGCGGGTCATACTAAACTGCCCGCGGCAGGCATATTTTAGGCCGCGTCAGCTAGCTTTGGCCCTTAATGGGCCCTTAGGGTCTATGCACACCGCGTTTTATAAACGCGCCGTCCACGCGTTCCCCTACTACCATCTCCTACCTACTGTAAAGCGCGATCCATATGGCCGCCGACAAGTCCCTAGGACGGAGCGACCCTGGTCCGCAAAGCCCGGTTTTCAGAGGAAATCCTGCTGGAAAGTGGAATCAACTGTCTACACGGTCCGTGCAGACCAAGGTCGCCCGGTTTTGGGGCTTGTTTTCGACCGGCTAGCACGAGCTTAAACATGGTAGTTGAAGAACGCGCTTCGACGTCGCAGCGTGCATAGGCTCTTACTGCAGTGCACGAGCGCCGGTAGCACAATCTATTTTTTAAGACTGATATAGAAAAAGTTATATATCTCCCTCTCGCACTCACCGACTCGTTCGTAAGGGACACGCTTTATGCCGGATACAATATACCGCAAACAGTCTATATGCAACGGTGTCTGCTTAGATACAATGAGACAGGCCGTTCCGTAAAAAAGGGCCCTAATATAACTTCAGCTTCCATAAAAATGTCAACTAAAAGTGCCACTCAATATTGAACTTTATATACAATTTTAACGTTACATTTTGTAACACTGACGCCCTAACTCGTTATACGAAAATTGTTAAATCTGATACTCTGCATTCTTCTCCGAGTGCGACCTTTAAGAAACTCTTGTTTTGCACAGGCAGTTTACGAGAAACTAGCTTCTAAAGGTGACAGGATACACCTACCATGTAGACCACTTCAGCATTTCGTTAAGTTCGTGTTTCGCTTGCAGCACCAGTGCGTGATGTCCGGGGAAGCGCCTATTCAGTCGGACGCGGGGCTCCACACTCCCGCATATCTGTCATGGCGGAAGCTCCAGCTGAGTCGTGCGAAACTGAAGGCGTCCAGTAAAACTTCGGCCTTGCTGTCTGGCTTCGCTATGGTAAGCTTTTAAGGAGAAAACAGCGACAAAACTGGATTCCACTGACACTTCAGATTTGGTAGAAGCTGCTTAACCAATCTCACTGGAGCGCAAACTTTTACGGCGCGGCCAACTTTTACGTTGATATCCACCAATCATATTCATTGGTTCACATACCATAGCATTGGGGGAAATGGAAAGATATCATATCCTTGCAGCATAGATGCATAGCATAGCTCTGATGGAATGGCACCCTTAAACTGAACTCTCCTCCTGTGTGTTTTCGCTCACAACTGACGTAATAATATAACTCGTATTACGTATAGGCGCAATACACATAAACTCAATCATTGAAAGAATGTCCAGGTGAGGGGCGTTCATTTTTAAACGGGTCTACTCTAGCAACGCCTAATGAAGGCTTTTAAAAGTTTAAGATACCTACTTTGAAAACGCTCATTCCTGTTAATAAAAACTCTTATACATAGTCGCTATGTGTTTGCGCATGTTTCGCCATGTTTATGTTCCGCCTAACCTAACGCCTCGCTGTTGATTGTTTGATACCCACCACTCATATTCATTGGTCCACATAAAATAGCACTTTTGGATATGAAAGCTTTCAAATCCTCACGGCATAACTGCATAGCACATACTCGTATCTGGTGGAAAGGAAAGTGGTTTTAAAATTTTACTCTTTAAATTTTAAAAACTTTACTGATTAAAATTTACCAGTCTTCTTGTTCCACTGTTTTTTTGTTGAATACACATTGTTTTTTTTTTGTCGTCCTAATACAGATATATTAGTATGTTTTAAGATACTGGAAAAAGCTGTGGTTACCTGTAAGTAGATAAGCATCTACTTTAAACATTACTAAGGTTATTCACGCATATATGGTGTACTATCTGTTGGTGATCCTTAATAAATAAAATAAAAATATAATAAAGCACCCTCAGCCTACATTGAAATTGAAATGTAGCTTAGCTCTGGTGGAAAATTTATTGCAACCATGGTAGATACAGTCTACCAATTTGCGTAGTTTAAGACTTTTAATTCACTTGACAGTTGAACTTTGTCCACGGGATCCCAAACACGGTCTTGCCTCGGTCGCGTTGTATTGAGAGATTCAACAGAAGTATAAATAATGTATATATTATTCACTAACGCAGAGAAAGTAATTTATGCTTGCTATTTTACACGGTCGTTAATTTATGACCAATTTCGCAAACTTTTTTTAAAAATTCTATACAGTTTGACAGGACTGTCAATCTTAAAGGGGTCCCAAATTAAAATTCGTGAATGTACATACCGCCAATTACACCACCACATCACCATTTCCGATTACGAATTAGGTGACTAGTGTGATTGGCAAAATAATCGTCCACCGGATAAAAATATAACAGGCGTAGGCACGCTATTTTCATTCACAGTACATATTGGTATTCTAACCAGTATGTATCCAAAACGGCAACAAAAGCACAAAATGTTTTGTCACTTGTGCCTCTCCTCCTGAGACGGCGATTGGGGCCTTCTATTATTTTATTAATTAGGAGATAAAACAGAAACAGTCACGAGAATACAGCGTATTGGTATGTTGGTAAAATTACTTAGTTATAGACGTTCCCTTATACATAGGGTCAATTTTATAAAGGGTCTGCAACGCGCACGTGACTCTTTTTTGCGAGCGTCTATAGGCTGCGGCGTCCGCGTACCGTCACGTGGACCGTACGCTTGTTTGCCATCGTCGTCGTATAAAAAAACATATCTCACTATGAACACAAAAATTTTACCACGAATAATGCTAAAAATATGTTGACACAACTACTTTCGGCGGATCAATTATGCAGTCTACTTGATGCATAATTGACGCACTTCAAATTTCCAGTACAGCTTAAGAGATCAAAGCAAAAACGGTGTTTATTATCACGCGATACTTATCACGTGAATATTGAAGCATATCCAATAATTTCGTCCCAGTATTCTGAAAATAATTACCGTGTAAAAGCTCCCATTTACAAAAATTACCAACCCCTTGACGACCTGACATATGAGCCTGATTGGAATACCATTTTGTCCTGACTGCGCGTAGTTATTTCACTGACTTACCTCATGTCTACCGGTGACGCGATTACAAGTCAAGTAAACAAAAACATTTTTTTGTTGTATTTTTTTCGCTGTCAACCCACTGGTTAAGAATTATCGAGATTATTCTCGAGGTCAAACCATCAAATACTTGGAAGTTTAAGAACGAAAATAATTGAAATTATTTAAAAAGACCGATATTTTACTAAACTCTCATTAAAATTTGAACCTTAGGCTTGGACGCTAAAGTCCCTTTTTGTCGTATTTGTACTGTTTCTTGATCACTTCATATCAGTGAAGCATGCTAAAATAATGTTTGTGGAAAATGCAAAGCGCAACAAAACTGTACAACTCACTACAAATTTGACGAGAACAATGGACACCGATCATAGTAGTCATATGCCCATGACTTATTACATTGAAATAAGGTCCAAAAATGTATATCTACTTATGACCTCGACTGTACATTAGTCTGTATATCAACCGCAACAGAAAGCCATTTTCACGAAATATGAATATGTACCAGGTACCTACAGGACCTAGTTTGAAACGTAGGTACATAAGTCATAAACTCACGCATGTCATCCTAAAAGGGGGTCCCAAATTAAATTATCAGTGGCGCTTCTGGCAATTACCAGCCACCATGAAAATGATAGAAAACCCCAACTTGGGTACCTATTTATAAAAGCACATATATTTAATAGAAAAAGAGGGTCTATTTTCTATTAAATATGTGTGCTTTCACAAAATTCAGTATGACATAAGTATATCGTAGAATGCTAAATTAATTTATCAATTCTTGGAACAGAGGATACTTAAGTATGAATGATTTTTGCTTAGTAACAGCACACTAAATATTGTAAAATATTTTTAAATTACTAATAATGTATACTTTATTGGGCTACGTGTTTCTAAGCATGTGATAAACTTATGTATTTATCTATTATATTTATAAATGTATTAATACCTAACAGAAACGTGGTCGACGTATACCTTTAGCAGGAATATTATTATGTGTTGTACTATGATAAACAAAATATACGAATTGAATGCACTGATGCATTCAATTCGTTCGGTCACTAACTAGCGTGCGCTTGAGTTCACTAACCTATGGGAACCTAAACGGGTATATAGCGTAGATTACATATTGTCCACAGGTAGCTTTGGTGGAGTTGCAACTGAATCCTCCCAGCACCACTACAGTGCCCACCAACGACACGGTATACAATTTTAATGAAGACAAGTTAATTAATATAACGAAAACATTGCTAAGAAATATCATCTCCGTCATCTACTCGTAGATTTTCGATTTAAAAAATGCACTTATATAAATCGGTTAATTCGGTTTGGAAGCTACGATGCCACAGATAGACACGCATATACATTAAACTTAACTTATATTATTAAGAGGGGTGCTCTTTTGTGTTGCGTTGCGTTGCGCGCCGGAGGTTAAATACTACTACGCGTTGTACCTTTTGTAATGGGTCTCTGGCTCGCAAATCTCACAATACAATTATGAAGAACATATATGATATGGTATGACCTTACAGTCGGACTGACGCACTTGAAACCTGTCGAACATCAAAAAAGTTATTAGCAAATACTCTGTATAGTATCAAGGTGTCATTTATATTTACATCTGTCACTTTGCCTCATACAATACATCAGACGATAGCGGGTTAATAAGCGAGACGATCAAGGGTTAAAGCATTGAATATGAATTTCACACGTTCTGTTTGCTTTGATAAATATAACTACATGTTTTTCACAATACCAAATCGCCACACTGGGGTATCATAACACGCCTACCCATATAATAATCTTGATAAACCAGGGCCCTGCAAAAAGCTTTCTAAGGCTTGATGGGTCTCAAGAGGACGCGTTTAGGTTATGACTATGAGCAGAGGGCGTACCACAAACCGAAAACAAGGTCGTTCGTGTATATCCCTCGTTGCACTTAGAGAGATACGGTGAACGAACTTCGTTTTGCGGTCCGTAGTAGGCCCTCAGTAATCCAGTAACTTTATACATCAGAACTTGCGTCAAATCCGGTACTTCTGATTTTTTGCAGACTTCCTTATGATGTTGGTTGGCCCAATGAATAATCCAAGTCTGTGACCTCGAGCGCCAAACGCAACTTTGTCAAAAATCGAAAAAACAACCGATTATAACTAGTTGCTGGTTGCTGATAGTACCTGACATGTTTAAAGTAGACTACTCGTAAATTTGCTACAATATGAGACTAGAATGTAGACTTTCCTTTTCAGTTTCCGCGATAAATCCTTTCAAAGTTTCAGAAGTTCGAAAAAACTATGAACGTTGAAAGGCTTTATCTCTGAAACTTTGTAGTCTCACATTGTAGCAAATTTAGTCTACTTTAATAAACTAAGAGAAGGTACTATCAGAAACTAGTCTTTTAGGGTTATAATCGGTTTATTTCGACACAACTTTGTCAAAAATCGAAAAAACACGATTATAATGCTAAAGGACTATTATATAGTTGCTGATAGTACCTTCTTTTACGTTTTTAAAGTAGACTAAATCTGCTAGAATATTACACCAGAATTGTCTCTCTCTCCCCGTACTTTCAAGCGACAAGGTTACTGGATTACAGTTTTATTTCTTTTTACGTTCCTGTAACGGACAGCTTTTCAAACTGTATTTTCTTTCATATCTGCCATCGCAGTTTAACAATCGCTATGGGGATTTCCGAATAAGACAGCAGCTCTAAATACATGTTTTTTTTAGAAATCATTCCCTAATAATGCTTAAAATTTATGCGTTATTAGTAAGAGTAAAATTAGATATTTTGAGAGGTATTTAACAGCCCCATCAGCTGTCGATGAATTATCCTCGGTTTATGCGACACCCTGTAAGTATTTTGCCGTTGCAAAAAACGTCTTATTTCACGAACAACTGCTTCTTGGTAAAGCGGGCGTATAAAATCTCATGTAGGTAAACAACATAATTACATGACATAACGCCTGGGAAATATTCGCGTCCTTTCTGACATTTGAAACAATAACATCATTTTTCCACGTTACATTTTTTATATCATTGTCAGAATTCACCAAAATTTCATACCCGGTCCGTGTCGGGTCGGTCGGTCCGGCTGAACAAAATCTGTGACCGTCTTTCTCCATTTTTTCCCTGATCCTGATTTGCACTATTAATTAATAAATAATAATGAAATTCATTTATTTCAGACCATAGATCCATAATAGGTTAATAACAATATTCTTGTACTATGTTAATGTCACTTTAACTTTAACTATGGACTCTTGGCAATTTTTTTCCAAATTAAGGTTTCAGTCAGTTCGCTAACCATAAACATTTTAATAGTTATCTATCCACACCGGCAACGCTAGTTTATATCCAATTGCCGCGATTAATTGAATGCCCGATTTGAAGGTTAGGTAAGGAGCTGTATATATAGGCATTGTCTTTACATTAATGGGCTTAGGTAATTAAAGTAATCGGATTGAAGTCATTTATTGATACAATCGTGTGTGAGATTATTTGAAAGAGATAAAATAAATTAACATAATAACAAGAAGTTGTTATTAATGGTACCTAATAATGTATAGTATGTGATTAGACTTTACCCATTTATACATACAATGCATTTCAAACGGGCGTAAACAGCATGCGAAAGTGCGATAACAATGTTTGTAATCGACACATGCGTTGATTACATGATTTACATGTTACATGTTTGTTCACAGGTTGCTATGGTGGAGGTGCAACTGAACACAGACAGCACGAGCAAAGTGCCCAAGGAAATGCTCGTCGCGTTCACAGTATGCACCACACTTCTCGTAGCTGTTCACATGTTGGCTTTGATGATAAGCACTTGCATCCTGCCCAACATAGAGGCTGTGGGCAACCTCCACAGCATAGCGCTGGTCCACGAATCTCCCCACGAACGCTTGCACTGGTACATTGAAATCGCATGGGCGTTTTCCACACTGCTCGGACTAATTCTGTTCCTAGTCGAAATAGCTATCCTTTGTTGGGTTAAATTCTACGATCTCAGCGAGACAGCCGCTTGGTCAGCGTGCGTAGTACTTATACCCGTAATGATTGTGTTCCTAGCGTTCGCTATACATTTCTACATGTCCTTAGCAACGCACAAATACGAAGTGACTGTGACGGGCATAAAAGAGCTAGAGTTACTTAAAGAACAGATCGAAATGGGCGACCACGATGGTAGGATGAATAATCTAACATTACTCGACCAGGGTCGAGTGGTGTGAAACCTTCATCTTTCAAGTGTCCGATTTTGGGATGTTATTTACCTTTTTGACTTAATATACCCTCGTTTTTATTGTTGACGCGTAGATTATAGGAAGTACTTATTGATCTGTATACTATTGTACTTATGTAAGTGCCAATTTTGCAATATTAGGCATCGGGTATAATATTCGACTGGGTTGTGGGCATTGGACGTAATTGTGACTCTTTTTAAGTCAATATTGACCTTATAAATATTCTATGACAAACTATTATTTGGAGATAGATTTTTATCAAAAAAGCTTGCTCAAAAAACTAAACTTTTTAAATAGTGGTGTCTACTTGAAGAAGAGAGGATGCTTCTCTTCTTGCTCTCTCTGATCTGTCTTGTGTCTTCTCCAGATAATTGTTACCCAACTTTCTTGTTTTTTGGTGCAAGCTGCATGACATATATGTATATGAATCTCCAACAATGTTTCCTCTGTAAATTATAATGTTTCGTTTTGAGTTCAAGAACGCCCGATAAACTAAATATACTTAAACATCGGGCAGGCAAAAAATCCAAAAGTATGCCTATGTAAACTTACCTAATCGCAAAATCTCAGAATAATTCTAGGAATAGAAACTTTTCCAGCATTTCCCTTTATGAAAATTAATAGTGACTATATAGTGGTCGTAGATTTTTTAAATATTGACTGTTCATTAAATAACACCAAACAGTATAAGTAGTATTTTTATTGATTAGGAAAATACTTAGGTGCTAGTATGCTCAGGACTTAGGTACAGTCAAGGGCATAAATATATATACATTTTTGGACCTTATCTCAATGGAGTAAGGTGAAAAAATGTATACATATTGAAGCCCTTGACTGATTACAAAGTCAGATCCAATATGTAAATACTTACCTGTACAGAAATAGCATTAAGAGTTCAAAAAATGTTGACATAATGAACTATTTATGTGTTGTTGAGTAACAGGGGTACCGCAGGTAAATTTTTACTGTTATAGGTACATATGACAATTTTTATATATCGACAAATAACATTTATGGAATTTTATTTACTATCGAAAAACAGTGATTAAATATGGAATGGATTTTAGTGTATTTGAGCCAAATGGAGCTGCTGATTTCTGATATTTTTCCCTTTTGGTAAAATTTTCAGTAATTGTTTCGTCACGCAATTGGCAGGCAAAACAGGTCCAAAGCGCTTTCGTAGGTTTTTTATCAAAATATATATCATGAGCATTACGTACTGTAGTTTCTACTAGAACAATGTTAGTTTGGACCTATTTTGTTACCCTTCATTTTTAAATTTGTTTAGAAATAAAATTATCGCGTTAAAACTGTTATCGACGCCGGAATAAGCCGATAAACGTTACGTTCAATGCACATTATATAATCGACCGTAGCTCAAGGCGTTAAAACCCAAAGTTGCATAAAATTAAGCATATGTAGTTGACGCTTAAAGACCTTAAAGTAGCTGATCATATGAGAACCTTGTCATACTGACCGCTTCCACATATTTACAAGAGTATTTAGGTACTAACGTTTTAATCATATTATGTCAATCTTGTCAATTAAAGTACCTAAATGACCAGCTATTTTAAAAGTTGACTATATATACCAAAAGTAGCACTAAATTATTGTTAGGTTATCAAAGGCAATATTGTAAATGTTACTTATATGGGTTAAATCGTAATTTTTTGTACATAGTTAACTACTACTACTAGTACTTATGACTAAATTTTAATTGAGGTAATTTTCGTTACACACTTGACTTAATTAAAATTTAGTCAAAATTAAGTCCTTAACTATGTACAAAAAATTACGATTTAACCCATATAATAATTTGACCCAAACCTATACTCTGTTTTTTTATCTATAAAGTACCTACTATCCTGTACAAGTTCTATGCAAGAATTGGCAATAAATGAACACGCCATACATTTCACTATGCCAGTACTTTATAGATAAACAGTCTATGTGTTATACTTAAGTCCTCTGTGATAATGATAAATATGACATTTTATTTAATCTGTCAATGTAATCCGCATCAAATTACTTAATGTAAAGAGTGTGTATAAGTGTATACTTGTAAAATGAGTGTATACACGTTTATGAATTTTTATGTTTTCCCCAACATGATGACCACAGGAGGTTAGTGTACCTAAAATAACGGAACGGAACCGACTGCATAAATTCGCTTGGTCAGAGCGTTGCGCGACCGCTGCGCGCCGGAACATATATGTTAGTGACGCCACACAGGCTGCGCGATGCGAGCGGGACGGTTTCATACATTTTGGCGCGCAGCGCAGCGTCCCGCTTGCGTCGCGCAAGTAACTACAAATTTCTAAATAAAGGAAAAAATTGGGCTCAGAGCAGGAACAACGCCTCCATCCCCTGCCTAAGCGGGTGGTGGCATACGGGGCACTTTATATAACGGGGTAACGTATTACTTACTTTACTTATTTACAATACAGCAAAACTTTGTCGTAACTCATATAAGGACCGCGTTTAAGAAACGATATGACATATGCACTATTAAAATCTCTCTATTATTATTTTATTTATTTATTTAAAATCTGATGCAGATTACATATTAGGAGTAGGGATTTTAAGTCCATTATTTAATTAATATTCAATTTTATACCTACTAAACTTACCAAATAGTGATCTAATCCTAGTGTGGAATGTTAAATAAGTTAGACCATGATTGAAACAGGTTGCGATAAATGATACTATACATAGTGTTTGGACGAATTTAACGTATAGTGTGGATGTCCACCAGATATGGCAGAAGCTTAGTTTTTGTTTTGATCGCCCCGTGTTACTTGTTCACTGTTTTAGGGGCCACCCCGTAACGAATTATAAAAATCGTTGTCACTAAAAGCCTACGTAAAGGCTGGAATATACCTACGTATATATAATATCTTGTTGCTGGCGCCAGTCTCGCTCGATGCCGGCGCTGGCAGGGTATAGTGGCCATGTAAATATGTATATTTTCGTGCCAGTCCAGTGATGGCTGCCATTTTTACATAGCGCCAGTACCTTGCCAGCGCAGTATCCAGCATATCTGGCGCCGGCAAGTGCAGTCATCGTAAAAAAAATACGTCTTTAGATTGTCGCACGCATAAAGGCTCGGCACCCGACCGGCGCTGCCCCAGCTCGCGCCGCTCAGTATTCTGCTACGCACACTTATCCACTCTGTAACGGCATCGCCCCAGCTCGGGACCACCTCTCGGTGGATCGACAGCTCGCCGTCGCAAGGTGAACGCCGCGCTTGCAGCTCGCTGTCGGCGAGAGGAGCGCGCGTGACCGCCGCGTGAAAACCGAAACGGCCTCCTTTAACGCATTCACTGCCACCCTCTTTTGCTGGATTCGGCAGGTGTGTGTGCCCCAAACGCACACGTGAGTTCAACCGACAATTCTAAGTCTAAAGCACGGGGTGAAAGTCACTAAATATTATGAACGCGTCTGTGCGTTCAAGGCACTGGGTGAAAGTAACGGAAACGCATATATGCGTTGGTGGCAGTGAAAGCGTTAAACGTAAAAAAGCTGTCAACCAGTGGACACCTCGCGGCAAGCGCGGCGCCGCCGCGCGACCACCTCTGCGATGCTGTTCCGTGCTTGCGTTGGGTTGAAGCTTGGGTGACGGCGAGCCGGCGAGTTGAAGCGGCGCTGGTCAGTTGCCGAGCCTTTATGCGACAGCCTTATTCCAGCCTTTAGTCTCTTCTGTCATGTATTATCACAAATCAAATAAAACATCCAAATTATCAATGCATGAGGCAGTGTTGTACTACCTTCTATTTATTTATAATCAAACGTCCTGTTACGGTTTTCAGCAATAAATTACCACATTTGGTCAATACAGTAGCGCAGTTTTTTGTCAATATCTCCAATCTTCATTTTCAGCCAGAGTCTGCTGTCTTCTAGCACTTTCCTGGGGTTCATTAATTCCTCCTGTAGGTACCAAGAAAAAAGGCAAGCATTCTATATACCTACCTAGACGCAATTTGTTTCTAAAGCATGTTTTTAACAGCGGTAAAAGAACCAGCGATGACTAAAGTTTTATTACCTACCTAGGTACAGTCAAGGGCATAAATATGTATACATTTTTGGACCTTATTTCAATGAAATAAGGTGAAAAAAATATATATATTGGTGCTCTTGACTGTACAATACCTAGACCAATTGTTGCGCGAAAACATACCATAATGTTGTAATTAGATGAATTACACACGACGGACAATCTAACCGACGACCATAGAAAAGGGAAATAAATTATCGACTACATAATTTGCCATTTCATTGTTATTAGGAAGGTATACTTCTCTCCACGGGACTTAAAACCTTATTTTACAAGATCGACCTGACGGAATGTTACAATTAAGTTTACTCTGGGTTAACAATGAGACCGAGGATAACACATCAAAATTATTCATCATTGGCTTGCCCTTATCCCATTTAGTTGGGGTCGGCGCAGAATGTTTTTTTCACACACACCAAAACACAACAAAATCAAAACAACACATCAAAATTATTGCCATAAAAATAGAAAGCTAATTAGTTTACGATGTAGACAAGGTGTAGGTGCTCACAGGATGAATAGGGTAGGGCGTAGGCAAATCACAGAACTGCCGTATAAGTATGTCTCTCATCTGTGACTTGACGCAGATGTCGTCGACCCAGCAGCCTTCCTGCATCTGCCCTGTGTGCATGTGATAAAACCGACCGAGGCCGCTCTTGATGTTCCGCTCCCAGTGCCCTTCGTAGCGGTTGCCATTTTCTAATTTAAAAAAATAAGGAAGATTGATTATCTAATTACCCGCTCTGGGCCAGCGTGGGGACAACTGCCCAATCCCTCTCATCTATGAGAGGAGGCCTGTGCCCAGCAGTGGGACGTATATAGGCTGATGATGATGATTATCCATAAGTACGTAACACTATTCCCGTTCACCGTCTAATAACTTTCGTTAGGTATATGCCATTTTTTCCTACGGTACGGTAAACATTTAACATTATGCCAGAGCAATTACGCTACGGTACCTAAACGTAGACAATATATATCTATTAGACGCTATCCGTCAAACATTTCCGCGTCATTGGAGACCTGCAAGGTTAGGCCCTCCGTAAAGCGTCTCCAATCACAGTAAATTATCGGTTAAAATTCTCCCTTACCTTGCACAAACATCCCCAACCCTTCTCTCAGCCCCATATTCCAATAGCCCGCGTACATGGTACCGTTGGCGTACCACATCTTGCCGAAACCGTGCCACCGCCCCCTCCGCCAGTACCCGAGGTACACGTCCCCATTGCCGTAGTACCACACACCGACACCCTCCGGCTTCCCGCGGACCCAATCACCGCGGTAGTCGAGCCGGAATACGCCGTTTTCTTGCCGGTGGCTGAGTGTACCGAACCCGTGCCTGTGGTAACCAGTAGGGTAAGAGGATATAAGGATCAGGTATTCAGTAACCAAGGGAGTGTATACTTTATAAAGGGTCAGAAACGCGCATGTAAAATAATACCCTGCAGTTGCAGACGTCCACTCCTTAGGCTGCGGGGCAGCTTATCATCAGGCGGGCCGTACGCTTGTTCACCACTGACGTGGTGTATACCACAAGAAAAAAGTAGGTACCTAAAGCATAGGTAGCGCCTTATTACAAAGGACTCTCAGTATAATTTGGCACGTCGGTGCAAAATAGTGTGTTATTTTTAACCGACTTCAAAAAAAGGAGGAGGGAGGTATTTTTTTAATGTGTGGATTATGGACCGATTTCGTAAATTCTTTCTCTTATTGAATGCATTATGCTTCAAGGTTAGTCCCGTTGTTACCAGAATCCGGTTCTGATGATGGGATCCATGAGGAATTGAAGGAAGTCCTCAAAAAATCAAGGGAAAAATACAGCGACTTTAGTATTTTCAGTAATAAATCGAGCATTTGCATTCAGAAAGTAGCATTTCGGGTGCGGAAAATGATGAAGACCACGGATGGTCATCTAAAACTACTAGTGGCACTAAGATATTTCGATCAAGATACTGAAGCGACTATGACGAAGGCAATTTAAATGGTCCTGATGTAATGTTACCATCAACCTGATCTGGTAATTCAAGCCGGAATTTAGGCAACGGAACTCCGTAATACGGTGCATTGTAGGTTAGCCGTGTTTGGGCTCAATGGAATCGTTATGAGATGCACTCTGGTAATGATTCACTAAAAAGTGTGAAATAAATAAAAAATTAAAAACCGACTCCAAAAAAACACTAAAAAGTTAAAAATAACTGCCCAACTTGTAATGGTATAATATAAGACTTTAAGATAAAATAAAATAATATGAGACTTTAAGATTCTTATTATATTGAACAATGTACTTAGGTAGACGTATTTGACAATTTTTGAAGACGGTACCATTTCGTCAACTTTAAGCATTTCTTTAGATGAGACATTCCATTACAAGTTGGGCAGTTATTTTTAACTTTTGTGTTTTTTTTGGAGTGGGTTTTATTTTTTTATTTACCTACTCTATTTATACTATAATTATTCAACTTGTTTGAAATATATTTATGAAACAAAATTCAGAAGCCTTCATCCTCAAGATTTACTGGGATAAATTATTTTATATACAAACTATTCATTCACATTGGGGTCGGTCGGAGTTGCCTTTGATTGTGGAGGAATTAGTAGTAGGTACCTTAGACAATTCCCTACTTTGTTAAAGGTACAAACCCACTAGACCGTTCCGTGTCCGGGCCGGCCCGTTTTCTAATACAGGACGCGCGACGGCCGTCGATTTCTTGTACTAGAAAACGGGCCGGCCCGGACACGGAACGCTAGTCTAGTGGGTTTGTACCTTTAGTTGTTACCTGTCAGTTACCTGAATCCTTTATACCAGTCTCCTTCATACAATTTTCCTGTGATGGTATAAAAAGTACCCTTTCCTGCAATAGAGTGGTTATTATGTCATAGACGTAGTTATCGTAAACAGGTTATGGGCCCAGTACCTACCTACTGCAGTGCGGATCAAAATATGATCTACTGAGCAACTCTCGGATAGATTTTAACGCTTTTCTGGGTACTTATACTTACTGGGAACACCACTGTACACCGCTATTGTACCTACCCACTAGATAAGTAAAGAACGACCTCTTGCCACTGATGATGATATGATTGTATCCGTTGGGTAAGATGCAGCCTTATGTAGTACTTTATGCAGTATTATCTCTCTAAGATCATTGTTATTTGATAGCTAATGCCTTCGTACCTACAATAGAAAAATGTCTACTAGGTATCAACGGACTAATCTTAGGTACCTAATCTCGGTAAATATTTACCTTCTTTTAAGTCAGATTTCCACTCTCCTTTGTATACGTCAAGTCTAGATGTAAATATTTTATGGTGTAAACCATTCTTTATTGATTTCTTTTCAGCTGCCACTGAAAGTTGTGTGAAATTTCGGGGATGCCTGTAGAATGGCATTTATAATTATGTACTAAACATTAAATAAGTGCCTAAAATAATAAAGTAAGTAAATAAAAATACTGTGGCCTTAGATGTCAAAATTTACGACTTAATCTGACATGCGTTTTGACTTACTTTATATTTTTAACGGTTTGAGTCAAAAGCAGCGACCCACCTTTTTAAAGGTTGGTTTGTCAGAGGACCATGGACGAATAAAACCTTTCGTAATGTTAAACATCCTACTTACATGCGAAAGTTTAGATCTTTGTTACTCAATCACCTAGGTATACCAGTTTATTACCCTGGATTAATATAATAGTATACTTGGTGTCCCAAAAATCATCCCTCAAAGGGATGAAATAGGGAGTAGAAGATTACGCGAAGCCGCGAGCAAAAACTAGTATCATAAATCATAAGACAAGTAAACATATCAAGATCATTATGCAATTTAATAATTTTGCACCTTATTCTATTATGATAAAAATCTATTGGTAAACTATCAGTTTTCAACACCTCTAAGGTATCATTTCGCGACCAAAGGTCAAAAAAAAGGAAAAGAATAGAAAGGAAAGGAAGGGAAGGAAAGGAAAGGAAGGTTAAGGTTTCATTGGCTTATTGGCGCTAAAATACCAAGTATAGTTTTACACTTAAAAAGTAATAAATTAAAACCACCATTCATTACTTAACTATACATTTATTACAAAACTACATAAATTCAAGCATTCCCATGAGCTATCTTAAGGCCGCGACTCAAGTCGATCAGCTGTTGGTAGCACTCTCTAAAGCCTTGCAGAGCCAGTTCCTGTTGGCTCTTCATTGAAGAGTTGCTGGCGATATATTTCTGAACACAGTCAACGCAACTGTTGTCCAATTGGATGTCTTCTTCTGAGAGGCGCTCCTGTTTTGTAAGTTGGACTGGTGTGGGCAGGATCTGGCATAAAAATAATCAGAAACATTATGATCAATACATTTCAAATTCATCTCTGACAATGAGGAAGCAACAAAAATTTGGGGTACCCACGGGCCTTAAAGTCGTGAGTCGTGCCTATCAAGTGAGGATAAAAGATGTTGGATTGTGATGAATGGTCGTTATAGATTGGTCAAATTAAACTGCATATATTGTCACATATTAAGTCAGAGGCAACAGAAAGTAATTTTAATTACCTGTTGTACAAGTTTCAGTGCCGATTCGCCATTGGCAATGTCTCCATGGATAGATTGTCTTGTGGCAACCAGCAGTACTGCCTCCCTCACCGCTCCGGATTGAAGCAGCTCAAGCATGAGATTGTCTATGTTCTGGTGCCATGTTAGGTAAAACACAAGTGGGCCGAAGTGTCTTGTGGACCTACAAAGATAGTGAAAAAATGTGGGTTTTATGACAATTATAAAATTTGCAGGTGGGGTGGGGTGTATTCGTTTTTTTTTTTTTTTGTTTTGTGACTATTCCCGGTCTATATATCCCTCATATCACTGCGACCATTCCTGATCTATTGTGATCAGGGTGTATCCATTGATAACAATTGAATTTGCTGCCATTAGACTTAAAATTCATTCTAAACTAGCAACATACCTCAACAAGTTATATTTGCTCTTGGAGTCAACATGTTGGTACGTAATACTGGTGACCCGTTGGTATGAGGGTTCGTCTGGCTCATACTGGAGACAAGCTCGGTCCAGCACAAACTCATACTGTTCTCTATCAAGGAGATTATTGAATTTCTCAGAATCCGTAAACATGATTGGCTCCCTTATTTTGCGGCCATTTATAGGGAAATATATCTGGAAGTTAATAATGATTAAATTGATGAAAGTTATAATAAGTTATTTTCACTACTTGCTGCAATTCTAACAGTTTTACCTGGTTCAGCCTCTTCCGGATGTCATGGTCACAACTTTGAAGAGTACCATCAGGTAATCTGAAAAGAAGTATTCATAATTAATAAACATGATATAATACAGTTCAGTAGGTAGTGTATGATTCTGGTCATCATTGATAATCTTTTCTTTTCTATATTTATTGCTTCAAAATAGGGATAGGTAGTGTGGTGTTATCCCCCTTGCCTTTGACATGCAGTTTCTGTATGATTCTGATGCTAAATAATTTTTTGATGATGTGAATTTAACATTAACACACATAACAAAACAATCCCATTGTTTATTTTTTTCGCCGGATAGGATGGTTTAATTCATGTTAATAAATTTAAAAAACATACAATAGAATCTGGATACAGTGACGGGGTCAAGGGACCGGCGATATTACGTCGCATAAACGGGACTGATTTTCTTTGAAAATGTTTGGTATGAATCCTAACATCGGTGATTTAGCAGTCGATAAAAGTGGTAAAATGTTAAATGCAGAGTCGTTATAAGCAGATTCTACTGTAATAACTATCTTACCTCTCCACAATGATTCTGTGTTCATTAGCGACACCAAAACTGATGTCTGTGAAGATGTATTTGGATGTGTCATAGCCAATCAGGGCAGGGTCCTCTGACAAGACATCATGGATGTGTTGTTGAATCTGAAAATGTTCGATTAAAGTTGTTTTGATGTACATAGTTCATATGTTTATTTATGAATCCATACTTAATATCATATTGAAGACCATTGCTGAATGCCAGTGATGAGCAATTATTATAGTAATGAACCCCCCTCAGGATTTGTACAACATGTGAACAAAGTTATTGAGAACTAGCTAGAGTTTTTAGCACTGAAGGTGTTAAACTGAGTGTAATCAAATGTGGTATGGAGATAGTTTGAGACCCTGGGAAGGACATAGGATAATTTTTATCCCAGGGTGGTTTAATTTTGTACAGAGATAGGATATAAACGAGTTCCACACGGATCAACTCGCGTGAAAAGCTGTTATATTTATAATTTAGTGTAACATAATAACTTATAGGTACCTGTACAACCGGGGGCATCTGTAGAAGTTGATCAGCTCTTTCATTTGCCTTAGCGACTTCTACTTCTAATTCTTCTGATGTTAAGAATTTATATTTTGGGGTACGAAGTACAGGCAGGCCGCTGCTAATTCTTTTGCGGAAAACCTTCGCCAAATCCGGCCTCGTCAATCTTTTCAACAGAGTTTGAATATCGGGGGAGAAGAACTTTGGCGCTGGATCTTTTTCACCATCTAAAAATGAGCACAATAGATACAATTTAGTCATTAATTGACTTTAAAGTTATAACCATAATTAATCGACTGATATCTCTTACCGTATAACGAAGGCACAAAACTTAATTTCCTTGAATAAATAAGGAACTGTGTGTCACTGTGCCGTAATATTACATTTTTAGTACTGCTGTGAGCCAATTTCTTAAATAATATAGACATTTTAATTACAAACAATGTTTCGAGGATCCTAACCTAACTTCTGTTTTTTTTTTGAGTATTTTGACAACTGCATTACACACAGACATAATACAATTCGTCGTGAGGGATGTCCGAATAGGAGTAAAAACCGGTAAAAGGTCATCGGTTACATTTGTTTTGTAATTGAAAACTAACTGACTTTTATTAACAGCTAGCAACATTTTTGACTAGGTGTCTGCAGTGTTGCCAACTTAGCATATTTTCTGCTAAATTTAGCATATTTTCGACTTATTTAGCAGTTATTTTACATTTAGCAGTTGGCGTATTTTTTAGCACATTTTTCTCAGGTCATGAATCCGTGAAAACATATAGCCAAATTTGAAAATCCTATCAGAATTCGATTTTTAGTGTGCATTATGAAATGGAAATTGTTTTTTTTATTATAACAGGTGGTAGATTAATCGGATGAAGAGATTCATTTAAAAAACATAATCAATATAAGTTTCTGTAAAACATACATGATAAAACCTTATATTGTAATAAAACAATTCTAAAGAGCCTAATCCAAAAAATATTTGATCAGCTTCTTCTCAATCCATTGCTTACACTGACGAAGAATATATGTTACTACTATTTAAATAACCATTTTTTTATAACCAGAATTACCACTATACAGATAAAAAAAAAAGTTTATAGAAATATAATATATTTGCCACGCTATTTTTTATTTAATTTAGCTATTTTTAATGATAGTTTAAAACGCAATATTAATGAGTAGTATGATTTTTAATTAGCCCATTTTCAGAAATTTTGCAGAATTTCGTATATAGTCTTAGCACTAAACCAAATTTCGGGTTGGCAACACTGGTTGTCTGTCTCAGTCTATCTCATTTCTGTCTTTGTCTTATTTGTCAAATTTCTTACGCGCTTCGTTGTATTTATCAAGAATTTCTCTTGTATTTTCTTATTTGATTTCTTTAATTTTGATCTTTATCGACGCTTTAATGATCTTTAATACTCATCATGTCCAAAAGAAAGGCTGGAGTTAACGATATCATTTACGAATTGGATAATGATGACATCGAACTAAGTAGCGAAGATGAAGGTAAACATCCTAAAATTAACCGCCTTGAGGCAAAAACTGATTCGCAAGCCTCAAGCGACGATGTTATTATTGAAGAAACACCCGTAGAATGCATAGATATCGATTGTTCTACTGAAACTATTGAGGTAGAATCCTCGCCAATAAAGAAACGAAAAACTCCCAATGTTATTCAAATTGAAGACGAAGATGAGCAACTTGTCGAGGAGGAAAATGGAGGGAAAAGTCCCAATATTATTCAAATTGAAGATGAAGATCAACTCGTTGTCGAGGAGGATGATAGTCAAGTGAAAACCATTGCTTCCGAAACTATATTGAATGAAGACATAGTTGTGGATTCTCCCGCGTCTAACACAGACCTGGGTGTCGCTGGTTGTGAGAACAGGACACCCTTGTTCACTGTACGCTTCAAAGACAAGAGAATAGCTAAAGCGTACAAGGAAGAAATTAAAGCTTTCATGTTGAAACTCATTAAACTGCATGACCATGAGGCTTTGGAAGGCTCGGAAACTGAAACGGACTTGGAGCTAGATGTGTGGCCAGAAGATTTACAAGAGGCAGACAGTGTCCGCACAGAGTCACACGTCGAGCCAGAGGAACAGGATAACTTCTTCTTTGTTGATACGGACCCAACCAGCCAGGAACCTGATGAAATACCAAGATACAAACAGGTATATATTGCAATCTGCTATGCTTGTTAAGGTCTAATTAGTTCTAAGTTTTTAGAGGGGGCATATTCCGTCCCTTTTCTGCAAAACACACCTTTGTTTTTGAATGATCATGTACAATACAATACAAATACTTTGTATTGCACACCTCACATAATAAAGCAGCACAAACAAAAGAAAAAAACAAAGAAACAGGGAGGAAACAGAGGTAGAACGAAAGGTGGCATGTACTTACTATTATTACTATTTAATTAATGTTTTCTCATGGATAATCTATCATATGCTTATATTGTCAGACTTTTTTAAATTGTACATTAACATTATGACATGTGAAAGTGCCCTTGTGGCCTATTTGCAGAATAAATGTTTGAATTTTGAATATTTTTTTATTAATAATGGGATTGCTTTTGGCCAGCATTTAACCAGGGGGCAAATATGAGACCGACGGTATAGCACTAGAGGTCTGTGACATCACAGACCTGTAGCACTTTCTTACTCTAACTAGCAATATTGAAGCTAGTAGCTTTTGCCAGCGACTTCATCCACGTAAACTTCCATTCCATATTTCATCCCTTCAAGGGATACTTATTTTACTCGGAACAATATAAACTATAAATATTTGTGGACAATCTTACACCTAGTCCCCAACATAGCAAAGCGACGATATACATACTTATATAGTTAAATAGATACTTTTATACATAGAAAACATCCAAGACCCAAGTACAAATATTTGTGCTCATCACACAAATAAATGCCCTGGCCGGGATTCGAACCCGGGACCTCCAGCTTCATAGGCAGGGTCACTACCAACTAAGCTAAAGCGGTCGTCAAAATTATTCAACACTTCAGGCCTCCACGCTAATCTGCAACGTGCCCGCCAAAGAGCCGACGCCGCCCCCGGTGCTGCGCCGCGGCCCCACCTGCTTCAACTGCGACGGCGCGCACCCGCTGCGCGAGTGCACTCTACCCAGGGACAACGCTAGGATTGCTGACAAGAGAAAGAACATGGTCAAAGTTGGGTGAGGCTTTAATTTTGATTGACATTCTTGTATTTAGTTTGACATTAATTTAATCTGTTAATTTGTTTTGTGTTCTTTATTTTATAAGTTTTGACATTAATATTAATTTGTACTTTAGAAATAAAAATTCGAACACAATGTATATTGTTAACGAAATAAATTAAATGAAATGAAATTATCTATGACTAGCTGCCCGCACGGCTCCTAAATTTTAAATTTGTTACATTTAAAAACTCAGGCATTGCTGTGGGATAATATATAGCTTATGTCCATTCCAAAACATTATTCATGTAAGAAAATGAAATCGGTTGACTAGTTCCAGAGACTACTATATACGTCGGCAGCTCACTATAACATAAACAAGATAAGCCAGTAGAAATAATTAAGGTCCGACCGAGAACACCTTTTTTGTCTCGGCCGAGACCGAGACCGAGAATAAATTAAATTCTCGGCCGAGACCGAGACCGAGAATAAATTAAATTCTCGGCCGAGATCGAGACCGAGAATTTAAAAATGTGAGAGAAAAATTCAAATTTGTAATTTTTTATTTATTTAGTAGGTAATAAAAATCAAATATACATCGATGTTTTGAGATAAAAATCGCAATAATTCCGCATTGTGCATATTGTGCCCACTGAGATTGTGTCTATGCTCTTCGTCTGCAATTGTGGCAGTGTCATAATTGGTTTGAAAAGTTAATACGCAACCAATCAACATGGCGAAAATCAATGGCGAACAAAACTACCAGCCAATAGATCACCTCGTGCGGCCCCACAGGTGCGTGGCAAATTCAAATTTACCAATCTTAAATCGTTGCATAGTCTCGGCTAGGGCCGATAATCTCGGCTCGTTTTGGCCGAGACCGAGACCGAGTTCTCGGTTCGAATTTTGGCCGAGAATAGCCGAGACCGAGACCGAGATCTCGGTCGGACCTTAGAAATAATTCTAAGGATGCTACTGATATTCTTATTAAATATTATTGAGTGCCTTGTTTTGTCTGACTGAGAGTTAATTTCAATTGAATCTAATTTTAACTTCTCACTCCAGCCGCTACCACGTAGAGGATGAGCAGAAGTACGGCCACCTGGTCCCCGGCCGGATATCCGGCAACTTGCGACACGCGCTCGGCCTCAAGCGTAGTGAGATCCCGCTGTACATATACCGCATGCGGCTGCTCGGTTACCCGCCCGGCTGGCTCGAGGAAGCAAGGATATCACACTCGGGGATCACCATGTTTGATTCCACGGTAATTTACATCGCGCTTAGGAACGATATAAGACATTTATTTTATTTCCAGTTTTGGGGCATTCGCTGATAATCAGCGTCACGGTTTCCGTGAAAACATGCTGAGTGGATGTCCTATTTAGCACATTAGATGTACAAGTTGTTTTGGATGTGTATTTTGTAATAATTCTATTCTATAAGTTATCCTCACGTCCCATACATAGTAAAAAAAATACTTATTTTCTGGCACTTGCCAGAGATGCATTTGTTTGCTTCGTTGGATTTTAGAAGAAATAAAATTGAAATTCATAATTGGAATTGCTAGGTTCAAATTCGATTGTTTTTTCTTTGTATAATCCTGTTATAGTTCATACGAAACTAAAGACCAAGTTCTGTCAAACGAACGCAAGCAAAAAACGACCAAGAGTGTTAACTATAATGTAGATTCTTGCTTGCAATTGACAGAATTTGGCCTTACAGTTTTAGATGTACTATGTGTGATTCAAGCACACTTGTGATACGCGAAGGAACGTAAGCGCTGTGGGTAAGTATGTGTGCGTGCGCTGTCGGTACACGCGTCAATTGTTTGCGCGGGTGCGTAGCGCGTGGCGCGGATGAATCGCGACGCGCGACGGCACCCGATCGTAACCAGGCGGGTCTCTCAGGGACGAGGTAACTGACCTCGGTGCGGGGTGTTCGTGTCCATTCTGTATGTAATACTATTATACTATTCTGTGATTCAGGGAAGCGCAATAAGGGACCCGGAAGAGGAGGAGGGCGAAGTGTGTGAGCCCGGGTCCAAGGACAAGTTCGACATTAAGAAGATATTAGACTTCCCCGGTTTCAACGTGCCGGCGAGCTCGCGGTACCGAGAGGTAAGACAGCCCCTCTAGCACAACATGCATTCCGTATCTACTCGCGCGCGAGATAAGCTACCTGTCACTTTTTGACAGCATTCATCAGACAGTGACAGGTAGCCTATCTCGCGCGCGAGTAGAGACAAGATGCATGTTATGCTAGCTCCATTTGACACAGGAAAGACTGATGTATGTACGCTATACGGTCACGTTCGTTAATTTATGACCCATTTCGCAATTTTTTTTCTTTGATTTTCTATACTGTTTGACAGGACTGTCAACCTTCTAAATCTAAATTAAATAACCTATTGCATAATGACTTTTAACTAATATAACAAGCCTCTTTCGAAGGAAAGGGGTTGAAAAGACACTTCCGCTTGTAATATTAGTTACAATTATAAATAAATAATATTAATTAATTAATAATTCATTATGCACTAGGCCCCAGATCATAAAACTGGAACTAGAGAATCAACCAAAGTTCAAAAGTCTTCAAGACGACCGTAGTCATCAACATTCTGTTTAAGGCGAGGCCAGTTCATGAATCGACGAAAATATTAAAGTTTTGAGGTTGAGTGTGAAGAAATAATGTAGAATTAGACTACACAAAAATTACTTTACGTTGAGAAAGAAAAAAAGTAAAAAAATAACCGAACAAAATATTGAAAAATGCTTTGGTAACCATCTGGTGGACCGTACGCTTGTTTGCCACCGTCGTAGTATAAAATACATCAGTATATCAAGTAGCTATAAATACTTGTCGCTTAAGCGAGTAGTATTATGAGAGTACTCGCTACTCGCCGGTGGTGGGACCTGTGCCTTATAATATGGTCCAGAATCACCCATCAGTCTCATCTCATTCCAGGAAGCGCACGTGTACGGCTTACCGCCCATTTCGGAGCAGGACAGCAAGATAGCCATGCTGCAGATGTTGGCGCCCAATGCTATGAAGGCGTACAAGCGGAAAAAGCTAACTTTCTTCCCCTCGGCCGACAAAGTCGCGACCGATGGACAGGCAGAGATGGAGTTGGACAGCGGCGATGGTAAATGTTTTTGATCTACACCCATTTAGTAAATCCTCTTTAATGTGTTCAAAAACCGTAGGTAAGGATCAGCTATTCAATATATCGTGCACGCCGCCCCACGGCACCGCGGGCGCGCGCCTTAAATACACCGAAAATACGGTACGTACGAGATCACGTAGGTACAACCTTAACAGCGGCGGTGCGCGCCCACATGAAACACATGAAAGAGGATTTAATATATGTGTATGCAACTGTACATAATTAGGATTTCAATTGGCAAGAACTTGCGTGCAATTTTCTTTACATTACGGGGCTTGGGGCTATCGAGGTAAGATGAGTACGATCAAACCCGGCAATGTAATGAAAATTGCATGCAAGTTCTTGCAAATGTAAGAACCTGTATCTGTATACATTGAGCTATAAGTAATCACGACAAAAAATACATTGAATACAACATACATTGAGCTATAATAAATCACTACAAAAAATGAGTACACTATGCAGTATGCATTGTATCGAAATTATATATTATGTATAAGTAGTATAAGTATCTGTTATTTCTGCTCTTGAGTGTATTATAATTATCATACATATGTATGTTGAATGTCTTATAAAAGAAAGGTAAATTACTTTTGTTCTAATAATCTTCTGTACAGTCGCCATCAAAACCACTTCTGAGTGTTCTCAAAAATTCACTCTAAACCCTAGAAAATAGTGTTGTTTGTGACAACCTTGGTTGCTTGATGTATGTGGCGTTTACACGATACTATTTTATTATAGGGATAATTTTAAATAATCATTTTATTACATAGTTTGTTAAATCACTCAGCCTGTCGAAAGGTTTCTTATTCAAATACGACTAGAAGCAATGAATTTTTCAGTTTTCCCCTAACTTTCCTTTCCTCTTTTTCTTCTTTGTTTTCTATACATAATAAACTTTACAACAAGAGTAATTCGCACATTACATCTCACTTTACAGAAGTAGCCGAGTTCCCGTTAGTACCCCCACTACCCGACGACGCGCCGCCACCTCCACCGCCGCCACCCAAATCTCCTCCCCCACCCCCACCCGAATCACCCCCTCCGCTCCCTAAGTCTCCCCAATCTAAATCACCCCGCAAATCTCCCCCGCCTGCCTCCAGCCCCCCCAAATCCCCGGAACCCAATGACGTCACGAACCAAGATGCAGAAAAGTTGAATGATACTGATCTAGAAAAGTTAAATGATACTGATCTAGAAATTGTGGCGGTCACTGAAGTCAAAGATATACCGATGCCGTTGGATGCCTCGCATATAACTATTGATGATGAATTGGTAAGTTGCTAACAATATTTTTGCTGACCCTACAGACAATCTTCCAGTTTCTATGAGTTCAAGAAAGTTTATGTATTGTTCCTCCATTAAACGCTTCAGCATTAAGTGCTTCTTCATTCATTAACCTAAAATATTAGAATGCTATATCATAAGTATGTTCATAGACCTTGTTTTTTCTTGTGTCATTTAAAAATATATGCATAAACTTGTAAAAAAATTGCATTCCTATCGTTCGTATTTTGCATACTTACCATGTCCAAGTCTGTGAGAAACTTTATAAACTATTTATTTTTTTACAGGACAAGTCAGACAGCGGCCGAGACAGCCCCACCCTAGACGATTTAGAAGAGAAGAAACGCCTCTTGCTCAACGCTCTAGAAACAGACGTTACCCTCCCCAACTCGCCTATAATTCTCGTAGACACAGAACCTAGTAAAGATACTCCAAGTGACAATACTTCAGTGGACACAAGTGAAATAGAACCTGTAGTCATAGACGGGGAAAGTGCAGATCCTAAAGAAACAACGCCTAATGAAAATGTGCCTGCCGTTAAGCTTTTAAGAGTGGAAATAGACTCAAACGCTTCGCCCTCAAGGAGTATAGAAAGTCCAAGTAGAAATTCATTGCCAAACGAAGTCAAAACACCTACATCCGATACAAAGGGTTTGGTCAAAACTACATCATACGGAACGCCTGTATTGAACATCGCGTCTAATTACGTTAAGCTGCCTAGTGACTCGAATTTCGCTAAGGACATTTGTGACGTCATCAATTTCGAGAATCTTCCGAACTCGACGGGGAAGTATAAGAAGATATGTAATTTGTTGAAGAAGGTTAAAAGTGAGGTGGATAGGATACATGACTCGTGATGCAAGTCTGATATTACCACTGACTTATAGATTATGTTATAACACTGGATAGCAAGCCCCTATTTCAAGTATAAGCAATCTGGACTAGCACAAGACCGTGCGCGAAATACACTATCCGTCTCTTTCTAAGTGTGCTCATTGGAAACAGACGCATAGTTTATCTCATGCGCGGTATTTTGCTAGACCGAAGTTAAGCCCGACTCAAAAACCTTTTAAAATAAACAGTTAATCATGAAATAACAATGGCGACCATATGAGCTGAATGTAATTCATGGTGTTGGATAAGTTCTTTTTACACGACTGCCCAAAAAAAAATGAGTTTTACCACTTGACATATTATAATACAAATACACTATTACACAACTCAGAAAATAACACAATACAGAACATAAAACGTGACCATTTTAACCGCCGAACGTCAAAAAAGTTTTTCACGATTTTCAACTCTGTCAACTCGGGAAGGTGTCATTTACACTCTCACTTTGTCGGATATATCAGACGATGGCGGTTAAAGGGTTAAGCAGAGGTAACAAGTCTTATCGCTAAAGAGCGATATCTTCCAAACAACCCTTGGGGACACATGAATTAAATTAAAACTCGATATAACTGACGTGTTCTTGAGCTGCAAAGATTTCATTCAGGCAGGATTTTGTACTTATGTATGTAATTTATATAACATTGGGCACACTATCCAGTGTATATAATAGAGGAATAAGCGATTAGGACGGATTGTGTTCATGAATAAGTACATAATAGTTAGGTTATTATAATAGCAAAGCTTGTTCATGGTAACCTTTTGATGATACAATGAGCAAATGAGTCAAACCTCAAGATCTACCAATAACATCCCGCTCGCCTTTTAAGGGTGCTTTGGCGCCAGTCAAGGGCGGATCCAGGATTTTTTCTGGGACGGGCAAAAATATTCAACTATAACTGTTAAAAATAAACTTGTAGTGATGGAAACTTCACAACCGTAAGGGGATGGCACGTGCTCCTGTGCTCAAATTGTTTTCAATTTTGATCATCTCACAGAACATATTACAAATCAATTTCGGGGAACGTTGTTACGCTACGGCAAGCGTGTTTAATCTCTTATGTTTTTTTAGTTCCCTTAAAGTTTCATAGTCTCAACATTCGGAGGGAAAAGGCGTTAAACAACAGTTATAGTCGTTGATGAATTGTTCTAGCAATAAGTTTACCATGAATATGCGATCTTGTAATGAAAAAGTCAGAAAATAGAAAAGATTATTTGCGTTGGCCGAATTGTGTCAAAGTAATCATACAAAAAGCTACTTAATTTTGCATTATAGAAGATTCAAAATCGGATAACAGTTTTATAAAATATCGGCCAGCACAAAACATCCCAACTATACAAGTTGATACATTACATAATAGTTTAATAGTACATCACTTACCCAAGGCGGTAATCCAAGAATGTCTCAGATCGCCGGTATTTGAAGCCGAAGGCAAGGGTGATAAATATGCTACCTGACCCGAGGCTTCCTTTATTACCGCCCTTGGTAAATACAAAATTTTGTGACTCCCCCTGGCCAGGAAGTGAGATTTTCCGCACTCGTAGTGTGCTGTAATTGTCACTTTATAGCCAGGTGTGACATATAGACCATTCTTGACATTGTAGTGTCAAAGATTGTAAATAGGTTTGTTATTTTAACATATCTTCATTAGTAGATCTATAACCGGTATATAATCCTGTTTTGACAAGCAATATTTTGAGAAAGCTAGATTTTATACATAAGGCTCTGTGCGTGTCTCATTTGGACTCACTGAGAACAGTCAGATAGAGTTTATTATGTTATAGTCAGCATATATGAAATTGAGTGTATAGTGGTATGGTGGACATAGAAATTAACATATTTTTATACAACTACTCAATAGAATTAGTTTAAGAATCCGATTTGGAGTATTGGCTTTTAAGACCTTCCAAATCCAAAAACTTTGTGTTTACTTAGTTAACCGATTCAGTTACATACAACAACATATATTAACAACACAACAACATATATTTTACACGAACATGTCTAAAGGCCAACCATTTAACTGAGATGGGCGCTTGTGAGGAGGGCAGACGTCAAATAGTGGCAGGCAGCAAAGGGGCTATGATGATCGCTTATATGTCGCACATATAGCCTTCGTCCCTCTCGCACTTACATACTTGACAGTAAGGGAAGGGACGAAAGCTCCATGTCCGACATATAACCGATTATCTTAACCCCCTCAGGTAACGGTAGGGGTTACCGTTTTTTTCCTCCCGCGCCGTACATATAGCCAAAAAAATTGATTTTATAGCAAACTATGACTATGTTCTTTATGTGAAAGAGGCTATTCATAAATTACGTCATTTCAAATTTGGGGGGGGGGGGGGGTCATAACATAGGATGATGGTAGCATGACGTAGGAGGGGAGGGGGGTCAATCCCAAGATGACATCATCTCTCGCATCTTTAAAAAGTGTTTTAATGAGTAAAAAAGGAATGAAATTCGTGTTTCTATAAACTGTTAATGCTATAAAAAATTACCTACTAAACTTGAATCAACAATAAATTGTTATAATAAATAAATAGCTAATGAAATTGGCTGGAGGCTCTCATCAAGAACCACATGATTCCAGGCCCGATTTGATTCAGAACTTGGAGGAGTGGGTGAAGTCCCCATGGGAAAACACTAAATGAATAAAAATTGTTATTTGATATTTAGAGTTGATTCTTAATTTGTTGTTTTGTTGATTGTTTTAACTTTAAAGAAATAATAATAACTAAATCATTTTAAATAGTTTTTTATTGAAAAATTAAGCTAAGAACGCATTTTTTAGAAATGACATCATTTTATTTGATAGGGGGGGGGGGGGGGGGGTCATTCGAATTATGATGGTTGGATGATCTTAGGGGGGGGTCAAAAATCGTCAAAAATAGATGACGTAATTTATGAATAGCCCCAAAGCAATATTTGCCCTGCCTGCGAAGCTGGAGGTCCCGGGTTCGAATCCCGGCCGGGGCATTTATTTGTGTGATGAGCACGAATATTTGTTCCTGGGTCTTGGATGTTTTCTATGTATTTAAGTATCTATTTATCTATATAAGTATGTATATCGTCGCTTAGTACCCATAGTACAAGCTTTGCTTAGTTTGGGATTAGGTTGATTTGTGTAAGATTGTTCACAAATATTTATTTATTATTATTATAATTTACCTACGTGTCAAATTATAGCATAATGTCGTTAGATTTTATTTTCGGTACTATACAATGTTCTTGTTTCATGCCGGAATCACACAATGGGCGAGCATGATGGCGCAAGCGGGACAAGGACGCAGCTATGCGGGGAATGAGAGTCCAGAGGGGCTATGCGATCGCTTATATGTCGTACTATCAAATATGTAAGTGCGAGAGGGACGAATGCTATATGCGATCATCTTAGCCCCTCTGTACGTTGCGCCATCATGGGCCATTGTTTTGATCCGGAAATACATTTGAAGTTGAGCGAGTGTGAATGTGTGAATTCAATATACACCATATCAGAACCACTTTCGTAAGCATAGAAGTGACAGTTTATTTGTCCATTTTATTTGGTCTAGTTAAGTAATGCGGATTAATAATAATAAAAAAAATTGGTTTGTAAACCATCCGTCCGTTAAACATTTGATTTTTGTAATGTAAATAACTTTTGAATGCATGGACGATGGCATATATTTTAACACGTGTAATGTCCTACTTTGAGATGTGAACCTTATGTATTTGCAATAAGTGCTTATTTTGTTATGTTACCCATAAAACCATAACCCATATGATGTTGCTGGCCACGGAAAGTGAATGTTTTAAGTTAGCCGAAGGGTTGATAACCCTTTGAGCGCCAAGCATCGGACATAAATCACGCGTCCCTGCGACGCCACACCATCGCTTTCTTCAACATTTTCAGTCACATTTTGAGTCGTATCATGTCATATTTACATTTTTCCGTGCACATTTTACGTACTGTACATTATAATTTCCTTATACATAAATGAAACAAATGAATTGTCACAGTTTTATTTATTTTTTCATAATATCAATAAAAATCTCCATTGGTGTCTTGACATTATTAGCAATAGTGATAAAGAAACGAAACCCACCAAAAACTAACTAATATAAGCAGTATACATATTTATGCATAATTAAAATAAAATAGTGCAATTATTTCAAATTAAAATCGACTAAATATCATCTGAATACAGATACGATCACTTTTTAAAACATAGTATAATTATTTGTCTTATATTCTAGTTGCAAGTCAGACCTGAATAAAATATACAACGTCTGGGACGCAGGCTACTCGCATCCTTTTTCTAGCAAAAATTTTACTAATGTGCGGATACTATGCTCGTAGCAGACTGCATCCTTATAGACGCCAATTGCACTTATCATTGCAATGAGACGAAATTTTCACCGCCACTGTCTGGTGTAGTGATGTATTTGACGCGTAGCCTAGGTACCTACACCTTAGTAGTTAAAAATTGCGAGTTTTAGGCATACGCGTCAGTTAAGAGTATATTGAGGAAATCTCATTTACATCCGCATTTTGTCACTGATTGCAATTTCAAGGAAAATTTAAATGGGCAAGTTGATTTTACTGTTTTCATTCAACGCTTAAATGTTTGGAATTTGTTTTGTGACACAGAATTAAATCACAATGTCAAGTTATTTTGTGATTTTAAATTCGCATTTATAATAGAGTGACTTACGTTCAAAATTTGGATTCATATAAAATAATGCGAATTAGAATTGTTTCCTGTCTGGTTCATTCTTAACGTGCACCCATTTCTAAGATAGGTAGATCACGATATTCGAGATTTAGCTATTATACAACTATATTTTTTAATAAATCATGGAGTCTAACATAAATACAATCTATAATGGAATGAAACTGTATTTAACAACTTTTAGTCAAGCCTGTTAAAGTATTACGGAAGTTAGGTAAGGAAATATTGTCGTTCCCGTTGAGTCGCGCATGGATAAATACACTGTTTTAGGATAAATATTCGTCGTTTTTACCGCGCTGTTTCATTGCCAATGCAATAACTTGCTCGGAAACTGGACATTGTCAGGATTGAATTTGATCTACGACTTTAGCCTATCCCTGTAGCATCCTAGGCTACTGCTACAGAGCCTGAATGTCTACCTGAAAGTACAATCCCGTAGTGACTTGTGTATATGTAGGTATAGTTGTACTACTATTTGACGATTCGGCATTCCTTTACGGCAAGATGAATTGACGGAAATGAAATAAACGCGCGGTTGAAACGCTCGTATATTGGCCCTATCAGGCATGGCCGTCGTGAGCTCGGTCCGGGTTCCGTCCAGGCTTAGATTCTAGGCGGCGTCGGAGGAGCTCCGTCGTGGTCCTGGAACAGAATATGGAACTATTATGGGTTTCACAAAGCATTGAGGGCCTATTTGATCGACAGAGGGAGATACTTCGTTTTCTCTAGTGCCTCTGATCTCGACTGGAAACATCTGGATGAAGTTGCGTAAGTATGACACAAGTTGAAAACTATCCATATCCCTAATGCAATGAACCATCCCCAATGAGGGATAACAGGTGGGCTAGCACAACTTGCTGCCAAGTCGAATCTCGCGCGACTCAGCAATTCCTGTCTCACTCGAAATGTACGAATTAGAAAGAGGAGGATAGATTTTTCTCTACTCGCGTCGCGTCGCAGCGGCAGTTGTGCAGGCACTGGTTGTTGGAAAATTATAATCGAATCTAAGTCTTATTCTTTATGCATGGCATGCAGCATCGTAACCATATACACTTTCCGACCTATATATATATTCAAAAAGTGCTATAATGTATAGGGTACAGTTGCGGGATGAAATGTTCGTCACTTTTTGGACCTTAATGTAAATTAAAATAGAGTCGAAAATTGGCGATCGCTTTTACTCGTCGAATAAATGAATGAATGAATTAATTAATACATGTTTGTTATAGTGAATGTGCACGCGTTTATTGGAAAAAAAAAGTAGACGTCACTTCGCACACTTATTTTAAACTTTTTGAAAGCATGCCGGTTGCTCGATATATATATAGGCTTGGTCACAGGCGCGGTCTCATTTAAACGGTACACCTATAATTAATACTATGAACATATGCCGTTACAGAAAACAATGTATTTCTAATGCAGATTTATTCGACAACGACAATAACTATCATTGACGTTGGTGGTACGTGTTCAGGGAAGAATTACATTATGTATTAACGAAAGAATCGGCCATGACACAAAAGTCAAGGCAAAAATTTCAGGAAGTTTACAAAATAATCCGTTACACGAATTGCATAATTTCGATTTTAGAATGGAAAAATTTGACAGTATGACCATTTGGAGGTACAGCCTACCCCCAACTGGGCCAGTGAAATATACCGCAGGGTTTCTAAAACTGTGGCCCATGGGGGTTCGTGAAAACCAGGGATTCATGGCAAGCCTACCTATTAAAAGTGCCTTATTATCATAAAAATTGAGATTATATTTATTTTCAAAAGGTAAAAGGACTGTTTGTAGTCTCTAGAGTTGTATCCAATAAATAAGAAACATTAACCAGATTTCGTGTTAAAGCTAAAGCCATAATAACAATTATTATTTAAAGTGACTCAAAGCAAATTGATACCCTACGCTCGGTAACGTCCGTTTTCCTCCCAATAAATATTTATTATTTACCTATACTTACAGACTCATTTATAATACTCAGTTCTATCTATATAAAGTGTAGGTTTAAGTTTAATTGTCCACTCGAACATCGTACGGCACAGACTAAACATTTATTAAATGTATACTAGGTTTTTATTTAGGAGATTGAGAATTTGTAAGAAAATAAAACAGGTGTCATGCAGAGTTCTTTTTCTAGTCATTAGACTACTAACTCTACGTCTAGACTACGTCTCTACTAAGTCTTTTTTGTACGAAACTATTGGAATGTAATCGACAGTGTCAAATTGGGCCACATTTTCCGCCATTTCTGTTAGGCATTGTGTGTCTATTTCTATGTTTTAAGTCAATGGTGAGCTTAAAAAAAAGCAGACCTGTGAGTTGCGCGGAGGTTTGGCCGCGTCCTGTATCTGGTTGCGGCGCGGGCGCATCATGTACATGGCGACGGCGAGCGCCATCATCACGAACATCACCAGGAAGCTGTTCCCGGCCGACTCGGGCCTCGGCAGCCCCGGTATCTCGTCTAGACACTCCGTGTCTGTGCAGTATGACTGCCCCTGCCGAAGCTGTAAGAAAAAAAAACACAGGTTAACCTTTTCAGCTCTCTGTCAAACACAAACGCTGTCACTGACCGCCATGACCTGGGAATGTCAAACGCGAAGTTGAACCATATAGATACGCATGTAGGTGGACATGGCATTAGACGCCGTGACGGATATATGCGTCGTTGGTGTCGAACCATTTCAAGTTTTTCGTTTGGTAGTTATGGATGTATATTATGATTCAAACAATTTTGAAACGCCCAATGGCTACCCATCTATACAGATAGTGAAAAAACCATTTCCATAGGCTAGATGAAAGACAAGTAATTTTAAAAGCTTTTTTACTTTATCTGTATCCAGGTGTTTCCTTGTCCAAACCAAAACAACAAGTTATATTGATAGATTATGATAGTTTTTTTTCCTTTCTTCTTCTTCTCATTCTCCTATATGCGCCGGCAATATACTGTATTATTTCTTGGAAGATAATTGAATATAGAAGTAATTAAATCAGCCGCTTGGAAAGGAGTGAGCAAATGTGGGCCAGCACAGTGGAAAAGGAAGAATCATCCAGTTAGCCCCAGATACATAATGTTGTAGTGATCTCTCAAATATCTGACCAAAGCCACAGAAGTGAATAATGAATACTTAAAATTCAATATAATGTTAAATGCATTTGAAATGCAAATTCACAATTCCGAAAATAATACATTTATGAGAACAGGGCCGGCCCAAGGGTGGGGCGGATGGGGCGGCCGCTCCAGGCGCCGGATGTCAAGGGGCGCTAAACTGGCAATGTCGAAAAATTTCAAACCAATAGGCGCCCAAAGACCATCTCGCCCCACCCGGATCTAGGGCCGGCGCTGTATGAGAATGCTATAAACTAGTACATAAAATGAAATAAAAAAAATGAAATAAATGAATCTAATCTAATCTATCTAATCATACCCAATCACCATGTAGTAACAAAAATAGGGGAAAATGGTCTTGTGTCAGAGGCAAGGGTTCACAAGTAGAAAATAAATATTATTTCAGTACCTATACATATCAATTAGTTAATTTGATATTGATGTTTATGCCTTCACAACTGACTTTGTAGTTTTACAAGGGAGTTGTGAAGACATGAACTTTGTGTCAGTACACACACAGTTACAGACATGCAGAAACATACCCAGATAACCTAGTTTATCACGGAATGTTAATGCAGCTGTAATGTATATGATATTTCCTGGATGATATAGGTATAATGGCAGCATACTATAAAATGTTATTCTTTTATTAGTCATACCTTTGCTCTATAAGGTGTATTATGTTTTTAAGCATGAATACAAAGTTATTTTTAGAACAATTTTTGAAGCAATCTGAACCATTTTTTTTTTTAATTTTTGAACCATACTGGTGGAGTTACAGAAGTTGCATTACAGCCTCATTTAATACAAGCATTCTACTAATTAAACAAATTGAAAGTTTGCACAGTACTTGTACTTACAACACTAGTTTCATAATATAATATTTACAGAAAAGGCATGTTCACTGGAGTATCCCAATACAGTAGGTACAGTCAAGGGCATAAATATGTATACATTTTTGGGCCTTATTTCAATGGAGTAAGGGGAAAAAATGTATACATATTGGTGCCCTTGACTGTACCTACATGGCTGTTTTGTTAACAAAACAATTCCAATTACAAACAATATAATTGGAATACATACATTACCTACTGATAACAGTTGTTTCAGTGTGCATTGTTAGCGCGTGTGTGTGCATGCACCCATGTGTGACCAATCAAAAGCTAAAAACCTTTCTGATAGCAAATTATTCTCACATACACTTCCTTAACTGTTTTGGTCCACCCACAGAAGTGAATAATGAATACTTAGAATTTTTAGAATTCAAAATAATATTTGATTAGCATTTTGAATGCCATAATTTCGAAAAAAAAACCGTTTATGAGAAGACTATAAACTAGTCATTAACAGGTATGCTGTAGTGGCACTTATCTGTAATTCTCGGCGTTCACCACAATAGGCACAAGGTCACGAGATTATACCAACCAGAGAGATCAGCCGCCGCATCGCCAGCTCGTGGTTCCAAATGCACTCGCAAGGATCCATTTCGTCACCCATTTCTGCATAAAGAAACTTGTTTCAATCTGCGCCAAAGGCGTATAGCAAAGTTGCGGAATTAGTCTTACAAAACGTATCAAAAGCTTCATTTTACAATATAAATGGGTAATTTCAACCACAACAATTAACTAGCGAAGAGATTATGCAAACGATTTCGCGAGATTATGGTGTTTTGTTTTTATTTACAAATATTGTTGTAGAATTTGTAGTCTCAGCTGTCAATGGAGGGGGAGTAGGTAGGTGAAAGTGGTACTTTACCTGTATAATCTCTTTATTGTCCAAGAAAACACAACAACACAAATATTACGATAACTAAACACTAACTATGCGAGTGCTTCGTCGCCACCGTCTTTTGCAAAACAAAAAGGAAAATGCGAATCTCGTCAAAAGATGGTGACGACTTGCGACGTCATTTTTTCGATTGATGTCTGGGTGTTTTCCTATTGGCTAGCGCTAGTGAGTGAGTGAGAGCGGATTGACAGTTCAGTAGCAAGTTCGAGTAGAACTCAAATATGACTGCGTCTGCGTACGTTGGGCCATCATGGCCCATCAAGCGTGCCCCACACCCGACCGCCACCGCGGCCGCCACCGCAGGCCGCTGCAGTGTGTGACACGCTTAAAAGCATCCATATTCCATTTATTTCACGAAAAAATAAAGTACATTGATTACATCCCGAGATCGAAGAATTGGTGGCCGAACCGAATATCATCGGCGAAACAAAGGCACACAGACTTCGCTGGTTCGGCCACCTACTGAGATTGGGAGAGGATCGAGCCGTCAAGAAAGCATACTTGGGGCGACCAAGTGGGCGCCGCCCGGTTGGTCGACCCAGGTATCGCTGGGAAGACAGTGTGGAGGCGGATCTGCGGCAGCTTCAGGTCGAAGACTGGCAGGAGGCTGCGCAGGATCGGGAAAGGTGGCGTGCTCTCGTTTCGGAGGCCAAGATCCTCTTTGGGTCGCTGCGCCGCTAAAGTAAGTAAGTAAGATTACATCCCGTCGTTACCGATTCGCAGGGGCGTATTTACCCTAGGGCCAAGGGGGTCATGGCCCAGGGCGCCAGACATAGAGGGGCGGCGAAGCCACACCTCGCCAGGACCGGCCCAAGGGTGGGCTGTTGGCGCGGACGCGCCAGGCGCCGGATGTCAAGGGGCGCCAGCCACCGGATATCAAGGGGCGCCAAACTGGAACGAACTTCCAACGTGGAAAAATTTAAATCAAAGGCCATCTCGCACCATCCGGATTTAGGGCTAGGCTACGGCTGGCGCTGCCCCTTGCATCTTTCTTTGGGTGCCTTTTCTTGTCACTCACTACAGTTTTTGTCATTTTATGTTTCCGTACCTAGACAGTGAATACGCAGCGCCAGACAAAAAAGTGAAGATATTATAGATGGTGTTCGGCACATGGGCTGGCAAAATTTTTCAGGGCGCTGCTATGCAACTGGTACATAATGAGGGGCTTTAAAAATCGAGCCGAAGGCGAGTTTTATAATAAGGTCAGACGAGTGTTGTAATGCCTAATTATGTACAGTTGCATACACTACTTTATCTACATCGATATATTAAATCCTCTTTCTTGACGTGTTTCGTGTGAGCACGTTGAGCCGGCGTACGCCATGTTTGCCTCGACAGGCCGGCCCGCCCGCCGCCGCCAGCCCGCAGCTGTGGCATTAAGGTTGTACGTGACCTCGTATTCGTAATGGTTTTTTTTTTTTTTTTTTAATTTATTTTCATAAAAGGTACACAATTATTAACAATACAATACAATTATTATATATTATATTATATTTGGTGTCGTTTCTCAGCGCGCGCTCAGCCCCGGGAAGCTAGCACGGTATATTAAAAAGCGGGGTCTTATCTACGGTTTTTGAACTTATTAAAGAGGATTTATTATATGGGTGTGGATAAATAATTATATAGTATGATTTTTCAGCGCTAAATGTCGAAACATAACTTAATGGTAGCGCCACCTAGTGCCCGTGAAAACAATGATATAGTACGGCTTTTCACTGCTAGATGTCAGCATACAACTTAATATTAGCGCTATCTAGTGATCACGTAACACACTAAATAGTTTGGCTGTTCACCGCTAGATGTCAGGTCTTATACATTAATTTAAGCGCCATTTAGTGATCAAGTAACATACTAAATAGTTTGGCTTTTCACCACTAAATGTCAGGTCTTATACATTAATTTTAGCGCCATCTAGTGATCAAGTTACACACTAAATAGTTAGGCTTTTTACCGCTAGATGTCAGGTCTTATACATTAATTTTAGCGCCATCTAGTGATCAATTAACACACTAAATAGTTTTGCTTTTCCTCACTAGATGTCGCATAATTAGAGTAGCTCGTTCTCACACCACTAGATTTTTTAAATGGGGGACTGTAGTCTTTGCATTCTACTCAAATTATGCACATTTTCTTTCGCGAAAAAAAAAATGACGCATCAACATGGTACCTACATACAAATTGTTTTGAAATAGTGCCTTAAACATTTATAAGGGATTGCTTGGTATAACATAGATAATAGATATATTTATTGCCGTAAAATGCTGGCATAGTGGTAAATATCATAGGTAACTACCATTTTTTCATACCTACAAAGTCCGGGGACTTCCATGACCACTCTGTTATACGATTTACGGATACTTACCATAGTTACGAGTAAATACCAATTTGACAAAACAGTAGTAGGAGATCCTAATTATTCCCGTTTTCCAATCACAATCCAGCATATTGATGTGAGGCCGAAGCATTCCAAAATACTATGCATACGGAAACTTATGTTCCCACTAGTTTTGTGCTGTAGTTCTGTTCAGAGAACTAGTGAGACTTTTTGTCCTATTAGTTCAGTCGATGAGTACCTAGTTATGTTAATAGAACTACTGGGATATGTCATGGATACGTGGTTCCCACTAGTCCTGTTGATGAAACTTCCATGTGTTTAATCGAACTCAAAGCATTGATGCAGGAATGTTCTTAGTTTAATATGAGAATGAGAAAGTACCAGGGCACCATAGAGTTGAGTTTCTTAAACCGTTTTTTGATTCAGTGATCCGATTGCGTGGGTAGACACGCTTATTTGCCACCGGCTTAGTATAAAAAAAACGAATACAATTCTATTTTTTATTCTAAAGAAACACAATATAATAAAATACAAATATGAACGACTAAAACTAAACTCGTCTTACCTCGGTAGCTCGATGCCAGCAAATTAATCAAAATTGCATGCAAATTCTTGCACCATTAAATCAGCCTTAATACCACAAAAACTGACTCAACGCTGCCGGAGACGGCTGCTAAGGATAAAGGCTTCGCCTCACCGGCTACGTGCACGCATTCAGCTCCAACATCGCTGGAGCTGTAAGTATGTGCACGCAGCAGATGTGATGTGGCATGTGGCCCGGGCTTAAAATGGACAGGTCGCCATACTCTCTCGCTATCTATTCTAATGGAGCTCAGCTCAATATTAAACAACAAAAGACTTTCGTCGATTGTACAACTGCTAATTTTGAAAACGTATGGACATTATCATCCGCAACGAAAGATCAATTGAGCGGCTAGTAGTGCAGGGGAGAGTGGAAGGGCAACGTTCTCGCGGCCAGACTCCTACAAGATGGACAGATCTAATGAAATCCACGATCAAATATTCCCTAACAGCGTGCACGCAATGCTGCAAATAGAGAGGAGGAGAAAGCTTGCAAAAGCTGTAATTAAAGGGTGATTCACGCTAGACCGTTCCGTTCCGGCCGGCCCGTTTTGTAGTAGGTACAAGAAATCGACGGACGCGCGCGATCAATGCGGAAGTAGGTAACCCATAAACACGACCACAGAAAAGAGTGCAACGACTGAGAAGAAGTAAGAGCAAGAACATCACGTAACATTCACTAGGTCCAAACTTGTCCGACCACTTTAAAGATAATAGCGTAATAAATATTCGCATCGGGACGCAATAATGCGCTTACAATAAAATAATATTTTATACTTTTATATCTTGGTACTTTCGTGATGGTAAGAGCTTTGCGCTAAGCTTTCAGAGTGCTGTGGGCGGGGCCTCGCGGTGGGCGTGTCCGCCCGCCTACCACTTGTCGCGGGCGGGCTTCATTATCTGTACTTAAGTAGGAAAGTATTTATATTATTAAGGTTAAAATATAACCTAATCTTAAATAAGTACATGTATTAAGTGGCTACATTTGAGGTTCCCAAACTTATTTCTTGTGGACCCTTTTCAAAATTTTGCTGGTTTCGGTGGACCCCCTTCTGCTACATTTCTACCACGTTCCATTTTTTCTCACGCGAACGTGGACCCCCACGGAGTCTCTCATGGACCCCTGGGGATCCACATGGACCACTTTGAAAATCACTGGGCTACATCTATCTATAAGTGGCCGCGGTGCACATTGACTGATTGACTAACCAGTTACCAGTTATGGGTTCGATTTGACTGGACACGTCGTGTCCAGTGATATATAGTGATTTATGTGATTATTCAATCTCGACCCACCACAAATAGTGCTAGTTATAATTTCCTTATATCCAACACCCAGAGTTGCTCTCTGAAACTTCCTATCGATGTAGACTCAAAAGGCCGATTTACAGTGCAAGACATTGCATGCAATTCGTCGCTTACCCATACCCGTACCCATAGTACAAGCTTTACCCGTACCCATATAGTACAAGCTTTGCTTGGTTTGGGACTAGGTTGATTTGTGACCACAAATATTTATTTATTTATTTTATTTTATTTTATTTTGATTACACTGCGGGCTGCGGGCTACAAGGTAAGACGATGGCGACCAAACCTCGCAATGTAATGAAAATCGCATCCAAGTTGCCTGAAGAACAACCTGCATAATATGATGGTAGCTCGAACAGGAGACGCGGCAGACGCCGACCTCGTCGGCGATACCGCGATAAGCAAGGCCAGAGGTTTTTTTTATACTACGACGGCGGCAAACAAGCGTACGGTCCACGTGATGGTAAGCGGACACAGCATCCTATAGACGCTCGCAACTCCAAAAGAGTAACGTGCGCGTTGCCGACCCTTTATAAAATTAGAGGATTCAATGTGTTGACAGTAGGAGGAACAAAAGGTTCCACGCTCTTAACGCAGTGCATCCTCGGGAACTCTGGCAACCTTGCTCACCTCCAGGAACACAACGCTACAATACTTGTATAGTCAATAATGTTACTATATGGCTATACTATGGTCTTTTGCAAGGCGGAGGTACGCTTCCCCAGTTGGGATGCTCAAAATTCGAGCAAGAGATGACATTATGCTGTGCCCTACCTTTCTCTCTCTCTCTCTCTGCTCTGCTATCTCAGAATCGGAAGGATCGGAGGGCTTTGTATATTTAAGCAGTAAAAACAACAATTAAAAAACGCTCTAACTCTACTTATTAAGAATGAAAAAACAATAAGTAATACATATTAGTTACTAGCTTTTGCCCGCGACTTCGTCTGCGTAGAACTCGCGTCATCGCGTTAGAATGTTATTTAATTCTTCTATTTCATGCGCTTACCTAGTTATCTCTCTTCCATTCTAACTTAAACCCCGTTAAGGGATGATTTCCGGGATAAAAATATCCTATGTCCTTCCCTAGGACTCAAACTATATCCATAACAAATTTCATCTAAATCGGTTGAGCATTTTAAGAGGAAACAGGCAGACAGAGTTACTTTCGCATTTATAACCCGCCCCAGTTTCGCACGGGTAGTCCAGTTTTAAATTTATTTATCTAAGCTTTTGCCCGCGACTTCATTCGCGTGAATATCCATTATCCATATCAACTTCTACACCGTATTTCGCCGGGTTGTCTCGCCAAACATTGCGCACGCCGGCTCAATGCGCCCACATGAAACATGACAGAGGACTAAATATATGTTATTAACTTATAATAGATGTAGATGAAAACGCTCGCGAGCGAAGTGAGCGCGAAACTTTTCGGATAATCTGATACGGGTGTGGAAAATACTTCATACGCATCAAGTAATGAAGATGAAAACGCGAGCGCAGCGAGCGCGAATTCTTTCAAACATTACGATGTAGGTGCGGAAAATACTTCATACGCATCAAATAGTGTAGATGAAAACGCGAGCGCAGCGAGCGCGAAATGTTTCGAACATTGATGCAGGTGTGGAAAAGACTTCATACGCACCAAGTAATGAAGATAAAAACGCGAGCGTAGTGAGTGCGAAATGTTTCGAACATTATGATGCAGGTGCGGAAAATACTCATCAAGTAATGTAGATGAAAACGCGAGCGCAGCGAGCGCGAAATTTTTCGAACATTCTGATGCAGGCGCGGAAAAGACTTCATACGCATCAACTATAATGTAGATGAAAACGCGAGCGTACGGCGCGCAAAATTTTTTTGAACGTTATGATGTAAGTGCGGAAAATGCTCATCAAGTAATGTAGAAGAAAACGCGAACGCAGCGAGCGCGAAATTTTTCGAACATTATGTTATGATGCAGGTGCGGAAAATACTTTACACTCATCAAGTAATGTGTATGAAAACGCGAGCGCAGCGAGCTCCAAATATTTCGAACATTATGATGCCGGTGCGGAAAATAATTCATACGCATCAAGTCATGCAGATGAAAACGCGAGCGTAGCAAACGCGAAATTTTTACGAACGTTATGATGTAGGTGCGGAAAATACTCATCAAGTAATGTAGATGAAAACGCGAGCGCAGCGAGCGCGAAATTTTTCGAACATTCTGATGCAGGCGCGGAAAAGACTTCATACGTATCAACTATAATGTAGATGAAAACGCGAGCGTACGGCGCGCGAAAATTTTCGAACATTATGATGTAGGTTGTGCGGAAAATGCTCATCAAGTAATGTGTATGAAAACGCGAGCGCAGCGAGCGCGAAATATTTCGAACATTGTGATGCCGGTGCGGTAAATAATTCATACGCATCAAGTCTTGCAGATGAAAACGCAAGCATAGCGAACGCGAAATTTTTACGAACATTATGATGCAGGTGCGGAAAAGACTTCAAACGCATCTGTAATTTAGATGAAAAAGCGATCGTAGCGGGCACTGCGGAAAATAGTTCATACTCATGAAGTTATGTAGATGAAAACGCGAGCGCAGCGAGCGCGAAATTTTTCGAACATTATTATGCAGGTGCGGAAAATACTTCATACGCATCAAGAAATGAAGATGAGATCGCGAGCGTAGTGAGCGCGAAATGTTTCGAACATTATGATGCAGGTGCGGAAAAGACTTCATAAGCATCAACTATAATGCAGATGAAAACGCGAGTGTAGGGCGCGCGAGAATTATCGAACATTATGATGTAGGTTGTGCGGAAAATGCTCATCAAGTAATGTGTATGAAAACGCGAGCGCAGCGAGCGCGAAATATTTCGAACATTGTGATGCCGGTGCGGTAAATAATTCATACGCATCAAGTCTTGCAGATGAAAACGCAAGCATAGCGAACGCGAAATTTTTACGAACATTATGATGCAGGTGCGGAAAAGACTTCAAACGCATCTGTAATTTAGATGAAAAAGCGATCGTAGCGGGCACTGCGGAAAATAGTTCATACTCATGAAGTTATGTAGATGAAAACGCGAGCGCAGCGAGCGCGAAATTTTTCGAACATTATTATGCAGGTGCGGAAAATACTTCATACGCATCAAGAAATGAAGATGAGATCGCGAGCGTAGTGAGCGCGAAATGTTTCGAACATTATGATGCAGGTGCGGAAAAGACTTCATAAGCATCAACTATAATGCAGATGAAAACGCGAGTGTAGGGCGCGCGAGAATTATCGAACATTATGATGTAGGTGCGGAAAATTCTCATCAAGTAATGTAGATGAAAACGCGAGCGCAGCGAGCGCGAAATTTTTCAAACATTATGATGCAGGTGCGGAAAATACTTCACACTCATTAAGTAATGTATATGAAACGCGAGCGCAGCGAGCGCGATATGATTCGAACATTCTGATGCAGGTGCGGAAAAGACGTCATTCGCATTAACTATAATGTAGATGAAAACGCGAGCGTACGGCGCGCGAAAATTTTCGAACATTATGATGCAGGTGCGGGAAATACCTACTTCATTCTCATGAAGTTATGCACATGAAAACGCGAGCGCAGCGAGCGCGAAATTTTTCGAACATTATGATGCAGTTACGGAAAATAATTCCTACGCGTCAAGTAATGTAGATAAAAAAGCTAGTGCGAAATGATTCGAACATTATGATGCAGGTACAGAAAATACTTCATACGCATCAAGCAATGTAGATGAAAACGCGAGAGCAGCGAGCGCGAAATATTGAACAAAAAAATTTGTTGACCTATTAAGTGGCTTTGTAAAGAGGTAGTTGAATAGAAATTTTGTTCCGATGAATTTAAAATTTGGTAATAATGATTGTTATCACGTATTTTTTACCAACAAATACTAATATATTGATAAATTTAGAAAAAAAATTTTTTTTTTTTGAAAAATTAGATTTTTTTCTTTGAAATTTCCTTATTTTTCCTATAAAAACCAACTTAACTTTGCGGTCGGTTCGGAACCCTAAATGTGCGAAGTCCGACTCGCACTTGACCGGTTTTTTTGCTTTCCAATCCGCCTGTTCGAATTTGGTCATACTTGATGTTTATTGTTACGTAGGTATGTATGTTTTAATAACGAATACCAATATACCCTAAATTTATGTCTGTTACGCGCTCAACGTATTTTATACATTTTGCTGACGGAAAACGCAACTAATCGGCACCTCGAAGAACCTCAAAGATGAAACTCATATCGATTATTAAGAAAAGTAAATAAGTAAATGTCCGCCATCTTCAATTTGAAAATTGATAAGTATCATTCTTGTAATGAGCACCTCAAAAAACAATATTTTATACAAAAATGCGCATACTTAATATATAGGTAGTACATGTCGCAAGTGCTACCATGCAACCGAGAGCCTGCCGCTCTGCGTAGGTAAAGTACCCTCCATCGAAAACAAAAAAAAACCGAGGTTGCGTAGTAAGGTTTGTGAATATTGATAGCGACTGACTGACCAACATAATTAGATCTCTCATTTCAAATAGTTAATATGGTTTGAGGGACTTTTGTATTTTTGTCTATAGCCTTGAGAGGCAGAGGTATTGTTATTTCACCCCCCATTTTTTCAAATACTATCTGTTTATTATACAATGTTTGAATGAGGTTCTATTTACTTTGCATCCATGTATATACTTACCAACTTTCAAGCCTGTAAATCATGAACTGAAAGACTTCTCATACAAAGTTTACCCCCTCTTTTCACCCCCTTTCATCCCTAACCTGTATGATTTTTATAGCCTATAACCTGGCCGAAGATCCAATAAACATATTAGTGAAGGCTGTATTAAAATCCATTCGCTAGTTTTCGCGTGATAGTTAGACATATAAACAGACAGACAAACAGACAAACAGACAAACAGACATGAATTCTAAAAACAGTTGAAACGTGTTCTGTTATCGATTCTTAGACCCCTCCATCGATTTTTTTACTAATATCTTCAATGTACAGATTTTCGACCCTCTTCTGCTTTATTATATGTATAGATAGATTAGTTATACAAGGGTGCAAAGTTGTATTTTAACCGAGAGTGTGGAATTGAAACACGCGAGCTAGCGAATGGATTCTTGGGTTGAACTACGAACTGGCGAATGGACTCTATGGTTGAACCAGAGCGAAGCGAGTGATTCTATTTAAGAATGAATGATCCTATTGTTGCCAGAACTGAGATCTGATGTAATCAACGAGGAATCTGATGTAATAGACGACACTGAAATATACAGCAATTTTAAAAGTAAATCGGTTGCCAACATTTTAAAAGAAGTAAATTCATCATTTTGACTGTTTTAACAAAATACCGTCACCAATATACTTGTGTCGGTATCGCCGTGGGGTCGCCTTAGGACGTTTTTCATTTTCTTAGACCTTTCATTTTTGGTACTTACTCTCTGACAATCATAGGCGGTACACATTTATTATGGACTAGCTTTTGCCCGCGACTTCGTCTGCGTAGAACTCGCGTCATCGCGTTAGAATGTTATTTCATTCTTCTATTTCTTGCACTTACCTAGTTATCTCTCTTCCATTCTAACTTAAACCCCGTTAAGGGATGATTTCCGGGATAAAAGTATCCTATGTCCTTCCCTAGGACTCAAACTATATCCATACCAAATTTCATCGAAATCGGTTGAGCATTTTAAGGGGAAACAGGCAGACAGAGTTACTTTCGCATGTATACCCCGCCCCGGTTTCGCACGGGTAGTCCAGTTTTAAACAACAACAAACAACAACAAATACCTACTCTTTATTGCACACCTCAATCCTCAATTAAAGGACACAGATCAGGATCACAGGGAGAGGATTTTTTATGATTTAAATTTATTTATCTAAGCTTTTGCCCGCGACTTCATTCGCGTGAATATCCATATCAACTTCTACACTGTATTTCGCCGGGCTGTCTCGCCAAACATTGCGCACGCCGGCTCAATGCGCCCACATGAAACACATGACAGAGGACAAAATATATATTAAGAAGGAAGTAGATGAAATGTTTCGCATATTCTGATACGGGTCGGGTATGGAAAATACTTCATACGCATCAAGTAATGAAGATGAAAACGCGAGCGCAGCGAGCGCGAATTCTTTCAAACATTACGATGCAGGGGCGGAAAATGCTTCATACGCATCAAATAGTGTAGATGAAAACGCGAGCGCAGCGAGCGCGAAATGTTTCGAACATTATGATGCAGGTGTACAAAAGACTTCATACGCACCAAGTAATGTAGATGAAAACGCGAGCGTAGCGAGCGCAAAATAAAATAAAAAACATTGTGATGCATACTTCATACGCATCAAGTAATGAAGATAAAAACGCGAGCGTAGTGAGTGCGAAATGTTTCGAACATTATGATGCAGGCACGGAAAAGATTTCACACGCATCAACTAATGTATCTGAAAACAATGTGAAAACGTGAGCGTAGGGCGCGCGAAAATTTTCGAACATTATGATGTAGGTGCGGAAAATACTTTATACTCATCAAGTAATGTAGTTGAAAACGCGAGCGCAGCTAGCGCGAAATTTTTGAACATTAATATGCAGGTGCGGAAAATACTTCATACGCATCAAGAAATGAAGAAAATCGCGAGCGTAGTGAGCGCGAAATGTTTTGATGCAGGTGAGGAAAATACTTCATACGCATCAACTATAATGTAGATGAAAACGCGAGCGTAGGGCGCGCGAAAATTATCGAACATTATGACGTAGGTGCGGAAAATACTCATCAAGTAATGTAGACGAAAACGCGAGCGTAGCGAGCGCGAAATTTTTCGAACATTCTGATGCAGGTGCCGAAAATACTTCATACGCATCAACTATAATGTAGATGAAAACGCGAGCGTACGTCGCGCGAAAATTTTCGAACATTATGATTATTATGCAGGTGCGGAAAATACTTCACACTCATTAAGTAATGTATATGAAAACGCGAGCGCAGCGAGCGCGAAATGATTCGAACATTATGATGCAGGTGCGGAAAATAATTCCTACGCGTCAAGTAATGTAGATAAAAAAGCGAGTGCGAAATGATTCGAACATTATGATGCAGGTACGGAAAATACTTAATACGCATCAAGCAATGTAGATGATTGAACAAAAAGAAATTGTTGACCTATCAAACGGCTTTGTAAAGAGGTGGTTGGATAGATATTTTTTTGTTCATAAATTAGTGGAATACCTTTCAAAGTTCAAAGTGCCTTCTTGTAAAACATAGGTATAACTGAATACCTACTTTGGTCTGTTCTTTCACTTTCGAAGATGGAGTAGGGGCCTAGGTTGATAGCGCACCCACCCTGGTTGCTTCTAAGAGGTATGTGATTTTCTGAGAATTGTGTTTTTTTTTGCTTCCTATCCACCTATAACTTTCGAATTTGGTCATACTTGATGTTTATTGTTACGTAGGTATATTTTACTAACGAATACCAATATACCCTAAATTTATGTCTGTTACGCGCTGAACGTATTTTATACATTTTGCTGACGGAAAACGCAACTAATCGGCACCTCGAAGAACCTCAATGACACCCATATCGATTATTAAGAAAAGTAAATAAGTAAATGTCCGCCATCTTCGATTTGAAAATGGATATCATTGGATTGTAATGAGCACCTCAAAAAACAATATTTTATACAAAAATGCACATACCTAATATATAGGTACATGTCGCAAGTGCTACCGTGCAACCGAGAGCCTGCCGCTCTGCGTAGGTACCCTCCATCGAAGACAAAAAAACCGAGGTTTCGTAGTAAGGTTTGTGAATATTGATAGAGACTGACTGACCAACATAATTAGATCTCTAATTTCAAACAGTTAATATGGTTTGAGGGACTTTTGTATTTTTGTCTTTAGCCCTGAGAGGCAGATGTATTGTTATTTCACCCCCCATTTTTTCAAATACTATCTGTTTATTATAAAATGTTTGAATGGGGTTCTATTTACTTTGCGTCCATGTATATACTTACCAATTTTCAAGCCTATAAATCATGAACTGAAAGACTTCTCATACAAAGTTTAACCCCTCTTTTCACCCCCTTTCATCCCAAACCTATATGATTTTTATAGCCTATAACCTGGCCGAAGATCCAATAAACATATTAGTGAAGGCTGTATTAAAATCCATTCGCTAGTTTTCGCGTGATAGTTAGACATATAAACAGACAGACAAACAGACAAACAGACAAACAGACAAACAGACACGAATTCAAAAAACAGTTGAAACGTGTTCTGTTATCGATTCTTAGACCCCTCCATCGATTTTTTTACTAATATCTTCAATGTACAGATTTTCGACCCTCTTCTGCTTTATTATATGTATAGATAGATTTATAAAATCGGTTCGTAATATTACTCAGTTTCTAAATTACAATTCTTTCTACTAGCACGAGGCGGGTCAACAAAGCCTAACAATTTTCAAAGGTCACAAACGTCTATCAAATCCATAGTCACTTACAACCTGTCCACACACCGTTTCAACGCAATGCGTTTAATGTCAGTAGGTCGCAACTGCCTTAAATTTTCCATGAAGATGAGGCGTTTTTCAATAAAGGCTGTTGTAGGATGGCGTTAAGGCGTGGCGACGCGGTTAACACTCGCCACTGTGCCCCGGACAGCGCGCCGTGCGGACATGGCGCGAATTCTGCGCCCGCCGACCCGCACGTGAGTACACCCTTACTAACTGTTTAATTGGTTCTTCTTTTTAAATTTTGTTCGTAACTAACGTTAATTAAATAAATGGACGGAATCCACGAGGAATGGGCACAATTTAAAAATATTTTAATCGATTTGCAATTAAGTACCTACAAATAAAATTGTCTTTTATATTGAGTCGTTTTTTGTGTCACATTCTCTGCCAGGAACCCGGCTAGCGGGTGCCTTGCTCGTAGATGCGTAGGCGATACCACGCGTTTTCCCGTACCTATTAGAGGAAATTGCGTAGCGCTACGAAAAACTTGGCAGCGGAAGTGTTCAGGAAGCAAATGTGTTTCAATTTGTAGGTGCCAAATTTTCTATTGCCGTAACTTGAAAGAGAAAAAATGTATGACCAAAAACTCTCTTGCATGCAAGAAAAAAAAAATCCTAAAAGTGTCTCAATTGAGCAGCAATAAAGCCGCAATTTTAATGTAAATCGATCAATAAAGTATTTATGTCATACCTGGCCATAAAGTGGCCATTATCGCACGCTCCGCGCGCGAAAAAATCCACTTCCTGGCCAGGGGGTGACATAAAATTTTGTACTTACCACGGGCGATAATAAAGAAAGCCTCAGATCGCATATTTATCGCCCTTGCCTTCGGCTCGGGCGTAAAATACCTGCGATCTGAGACATTCTTTGTTTTATCGCCCTTGGTAAGTAATGTACTATTACAGTATATTTTCCAAAAAAAAAGGAAACTTCCATATAAAATTCCAATTCATTATAAATGCGCCTCGCACTTGTTGGACCATCAGAGATACATTTTATTTTGATATAAAATCAATTATAATCAGTCTTTAATCGTGTAATATCTGTTTATTTGATATCTAGGTACTAAACTAAACTAGGTAAAAGGAATCTTTTTTATTGTGCGACTGCAGCTAGTTAAAATGTCACACTTTGATCTCTAAGAACTACCCACTTAATTATTATTGACTTTGATCAAATCTGTTTGAAGAGGCTTAAATTTCCCAAGCTAAAAAAAACTTTTTTTTTTAAAGACTGATTACTTTTCGTATTACTTATAAAGGAAAATGTAAATAAAACTCTTTATCTGCGAAGCGTAGATAGTTACCAACCGAGAAATTCGAAATTATACATAATTATGATGAACATTGACGTAAATATTATTCATTCATTCATTCATTTATTTTTCGTAAAACATAGTTTTACATGTCATTTTTACATAAAAAAAAATATTGTTACAATTATACGTTTTCCAAACCACCAAGGTTATTTTTTTACAAGACCAAAATAACTCTATAACGTTATTTTGTACGGAACCCACGGCGCGCAAGTCAGACTCGCACTTGTCCGGTTTTTTTTGGCGCACTTAACCCAGTGGCGAATTTACGATGACGATAAATGCTGTAATAGGTAATGTTTTTTTTCCTGGTTATCGACATTGGGGAGTTAGAATTTTGGACCATAATTAAGACATTTAATTCGTTCGTGAAATATTGTCAATTTGACAATATTTCATAATTTCCAAAAGTCTTAATTCGAAAACCATTTCGGTAAAAACGTGTGAAGTACACAAAAAATTTTTTTTTTAATTTTTTTCTCCGTTAATTTTGGAAAAAATCGCAAATTACTGTAAACCGAAAGTTGACGTCATCTTCCTCGCTGTATTCAGGGAGACCTTAGTACAAAGTACAGACAATCGCTGCTCTGCAGTGGCTCTGGATTCTTGTTGGGAAGATGACGTCATATTTTACTTACGCCCTTTTGGAATGACCTACTTTTCAACGTGTTTTTTTTTGTGTGAAATAATGAGTTAAATTGAAAAAGAAAAAATACGGGTGGCTTAAATTTTTACCTATTTTCTAACTAGTTCATAAAATAAAGTAGTTAAAAATATGAAATGTTGTCAATTCAATAGAAGCTGAAGCTGAAAGAAGCTTAACCAAAAATATCCATATAAATTATATGAATAATAAACAAATGAAGTCTTAACTATATGATCCAAAAACATGTAACTCCCTGACAACGATAGTGAAAATATATGTTTCATTCACATATCTCCAACCGGCAAAACTTGGTTTAAATACACGCCAGATTTTCCTAATTCATAGCCGTTCGAAACAGCTCGATGTCGGGCGTCCGACATGTCGACATCCAATTCCACCCTGTAGTGGGCAGTTGTGACGCTTTTTCGGTGACGCTGGCCGCGACGCGTGACGCCACTCGAGCCTTCGGCTAACAGGGTTGTCCAAACATTTGGTTACAATGAAAATTGCAGTTATGTCGAATTGACGAGTCTACAATGTGAAGTCGTGCGCTATATATATAATAATATTTTAGATATCTGCCTACATATATCATTCGCCACGCCTATAATTAGCTAAACCAAGAGATTACCTATTTGTTACACATCACTTGAAGTAATATTATATAATGTGTACCAGACCAATATAATTTAGAACGTCAATTAGTTTCCTAGATATGAAACCACGTGACTTTAGCGGGACTCACTTTGAATGCCTGTAAAATCATAACTACCTACTTGGTAAAATCATAATCACGAAAACTAATGTATTTGTAAAGTGTAAGATTGTCCACAGATTTATTATTTACTAGCTTTTGCCCGCGACTTCGTCTGCGTAGAACTCGCGTCATCGCGTTAGAATGTTATTTAATTCTTCTATTTCATGCGCTTACCTAGTTATCTCTCTTCCATTCTAACTTAAACCCCGTTAAGGGATGATTTCCGGGATAAAAATATCCTATGTCCTTCCCTAGGACTCAAACTATATCCATAACAAATTTCATCTAAATCGGTTGAGCATTTTAAGAGGAAACAGGCAGACAGAGTTACTTTCGCATTTATAACCCGCCCCAGTTTCGCACGGGTAGTCCAGTTTTAAATTTATTTATCTAAGCTTTTGCCCGCGACTTCATTCGCGTGAATATCCATTATCCATATCAACTTCTACACCGTATTTCGCCGGGTTGTCTCGCCAAACATTGCGCACGCCGGCTCAATGCGCCCACATGAAACATGACAGAGGACTAAATATATGTTATTAACTTATAATAGATGTAGATGAAAACGCTCGCGAGCGAAGTGAGCGCGAAACTTTTCGGATAATCTGATACGGGTGTGGAAAATACTTCATACGCATCAAGTAATGAAGATGAAAACGCGAGCGCAGCGAGCGCGAATTCTTTCAAACATTACGATGTAGGTGCGGAAAATACTTCATACGCATCAAATAGTGTAGATGAAAACGCGAGCGCAGCGAGCGCGAAATGTTTCGAACATTGATGCAGGTGTGGAAAAGACTTCATACGCACCAAGTAATGAAGATAAAAACGCGAGCGTAGTGAGTGCGAAATGTTTCGAACATTATGATGCAGGTGCGGAAAATACTCATCAAGTAATGTAGATGAAAACGCGAGCGCAGCGAGCGCGAAATTTTTCGAACATTCTGATGCAGGCGCGGAAAAGACTTCATACGCATCAACTATAATGTAGATGAAAACGCGAGCGTACGGCGCGCAAAATTTTTTTGAACGTTATGATGTAAGTGCGGAAAATGCTCATCAAGTAATGTAGAAGAAAACGCGAACGCAGCGAGCGCGAAATTTTTCGAACATTATGTTATGATGCAGGTGCGGAAAATACTTTACACTCATCAAGTAATGTGTATGAAAACGCGAGCGCAGCGAGCTCCAAATATTTCGAACATTATGATGCCGGTGCGGAAAATAATTCATACGCATCAAGTCATGCAGATGAAAACGCGAGCGTAGCAAACGCGAAATTTTTACGAACGTTATGATGTAGGTGCGGAAAATACTCATCAAGTAATGTAGATGAAAACGCGAGCGCAGCGAGCGCGAAATTTTTCGAACATTCTGATGCAGGCGCGGAAAAGACTTCATACGTATCAACTATAATGTAGATGAAAACGCGAGCGTACGGCGCGCGAAAATTTTCGAACATTATGATGTAGGTTGTGCGGAAAATGCTCATCAAGTAATGTGTATGAAAACGCGAGCGCAGCGAGCGCGAAATATTTCGAACATTGTGATGCCGGTGCGGTAAATAATTCATACGCATCAAGTCTTGCAGATGAAAACGCAAGCATAGCGAACGCGAAATTTTTACGAACATTATGATGCAGGTGCGGAAAAGACTTCAAACGCATCTGTAATTTAGATGAAAAAGCGATCGTAGCGGGCACTGCGGAAAATAGTTCATACTCATGAAGTTATGTAGATGAAAACGCGAGCGCAGCGAGCGCGAAATTTTTCGAACATTATTATGCAGGTGCGGAAAATACTTCATACGCATCAAGAAATGAAGATGAGATCGCGAGCGTAGTGAGCGCGAAATGTTTCGAACATTATGATGCAGGTGCGGAAAAGACTTCATAAGCATCAACTATAATGCAGATGAAAACGCGAGTGTAGGGCGCGCGAGAATTATCGAACATTATGATGTAGGTTGTGCGGAAAATGCTCATCAAGTAATGTGTATGAAAACGCGAGCGCAGCGAGCGCGAAATATTTCGAACATTGTGATGCCGGTGCGGTAAATAATTCATACGCATCAAGTCTTGCAGATGAAAACGCAAGCATAGCGAACGCGAAATTTTTACGAACATTATGATGCAGGTGCGGAAAAGACTTCAAACGCATCTGTAATTTAGATGAAAAAGCGATCGTAGCGGGCACTGCGGAAAATAGTTCATACTCATGAAGTTATGTAGATGAAAACGCGAGCGCAGCGAGCGCGAAATTTTTCGAACATTATTATGCAGGTGCGGAAAATACTTCATACGCATCAAGAAATGAAGATGAGATCGCGAGCGTAGTGAGCGCGAAATGTTTCGAACATTATGATGCAGGTGCGGAAAAGACTTCATAAGCATCAACTATAATGCAGATGAAAACGCGAGTGTAGGGCGCGCGAGAATTATCGAACATTATGATGTAGGTGCGGAAAATTCTCATCAAGTAATGTAGATGAAAACGCGAGCGCAGCGAGCGCGAAATTTTTCAAACATTATGATGCAGGTGCGGAAAATACTTCACACTCATTAAGTAATGTATATGAAACGCGAGCGCAGCGAGCGCGATATGATTCGAACATTCTGATGCAGGTGCGGAAAAGACGTCATTCGCATTAACTATAATGTAGATGAAAACGCGAGCGTACGGCGCGCGAAAATTTTCGAACATTATGATGCAGGTGCGGGAAATACCTACTTCATTCTCATGAAGTTATGCACATGAAAACGCGAGCGCAGCGAGCGCGAAATTTTTCGAACATTATGATGCAGTTACGGAAAATAATTCCTACGCGTCAAGTAATGTAGATAAAAAAGCTAGTGCGAAATGATTCGAACATTATGATGCAGGTACAGAAAATACTTCATACGCATCAAGCAATGTAGATGAAAACGCGAGAGCAGCGAGCGCGAAATATTGAACAAAAAAATTTGTTGACCTATTAAGTGGCTTTGTAAAGAGGTAGTTGAATAGAAATTTTGTTCCGATGAATTTAAAATTTGGTAATAATGATTGTTATCACGTATTTTTTACCAACAAATACTAATATATTGATAAATTTAGAAAAAAAATTTTTTTTTTTTGAAAAATTAGATTTTTTTCTTTGAAATTTCCTTATTTTTCCTATAAAAACCAACTTAACTTTGCGGTCGGTTCGGAACCCTAAATGTGCGAAGTCCGACTCGCACTTGACCGGTTTTTTTGCTTTCCAATCCGCCTGTTCGAATTTGGTCATACTTGATGTTTATTGTTACGTAGGTATGTATGTTTTAATAACGAATACCAATATACCCTAAATTTATGTCTGTTACGCGCTCAACGTATTTTATACATTTTGCTGACGGAAAACGCAACTAATCGGCACCTCGAAGAACCTCAAAGATGAAACTCATATCGATTATTAAGAAAAGTAAATAAGTAAATGTCCGCCATCTTCAATTTGAAAATTGATAAGTATCATTCTTGTAATGAGCACCTCAAAAAACAATATTTTATACAAAAATGCGCATACTTAATATATAGGTAGTACATGTCGCAAGTGCTACCATGCAACCGAGAGCCTGCCGCTCTGCGTAGGTAAAGTACCCTCCATCGAAAACAAAAAAAAACCGAGGTTGCGTAGTAAGGTTTGTGAATATTGATAGCGACTGACTGACCAACATAATTAGATCTCTCATTTCAAATAGTTAATATGGTTTGAGGGACTTTTGTATTTTTGTCTATAGCCTTGAGAGGCAGAGGTATTGTTATTTCACCCCCCATTTTTTCAAATACTATCTGTTTATTATACAATGTTTGAATGAGGTTCTATTTACTTTGCATCCATGTATATACTTACCAACTTTCAAGCCTGTAAATCATGAACTGAAAGACTTCTCATACAAAGTTTACCCCCTCTTTTCACCCCCTTTCATCCCTAACCTGTATGATTTTTATAGCCTATAACCTGGCCGAAGATCCAATAAACATATTAGTGAAGGCTGTATTAAAATCCATTCGCTAGTTTTCGCGTGATAGTTAGACATATAAACAGACAGACAAACAGACAAACAGACAAACAGACATGAATTCTAAAAACAGTTGAAACGTGTTCTGTTATCGATTCTTAGACCCCTCCATCGATTTTTTTACTAATATCTTCAATGTACAGATTTTCGACCCTCTTCTGCTTTATTATATGTATAGATTTATTTATTATTCCTCATTTTACGTCTGGGCCATTTCGTACCTTGTCACGTCGACATTAATATGAGATCGCTAGCGGCTTTCATATTGATTTTCACTGTGACAAGGTACGAAGCGGCCCAGAAATAAAATTGGTTGACTGCACGTTTATAAAAAAACCTCGTGGCAGCCCTAACGCCGGTCAGTGGAGGGTCCTTCGTCAGCGCCAACATTTGTCACTTGATTACGCCGGCTAATGGAGTGGCATCCGGTTATTTCTGGCCAGTAATTAATACGAATTCAAAGGTCAAGCATTCTTACGGCGCGCTTATTGTTTGAAAAGGGTTGTCATTTGTTTTTGGAGCGTCTCGAGCAAGTCTCGAGTCTTTTGATGTTAGTGGTATATATCTAGATTTGTTTGTGGACACAAGAGAGTGTACTTAAATTGAAGAAAAATGAATGCAAAAGTAAATTATACATAAGGAGTCGCGCGGGCAAAACTCTTTCAATCATATTTCAATCTCATCATTGCCTTATTACTCTAGACCACCAAAAATTACACAAAATGCTGATACTTAATTTCTCAGCAATTTGTTTAGACTCAAAGTTAGCGTAGCAGGGTGGTTTCATAAACACATTTAAGTTACTGACATGGACAAAAATTTACGTCTTTATTTACAATGAATTTAATTGAGACAGCCTTGCTGCTTTGGCAATAGCCATGTTCCGATATTACTTAAGAATTAGGACTCGGGTTCTATTAGTCATCAATCATAATTACATAAATATATATATATACCTAACTAGACGGGGTTTAATTAACATTGAGACCGCTAGCTTTGCTGGCAATGGGTAAGGTAAAGATAACTAAAATTACTAGCCTTTTTATTATTATTCCTTTATTAACATAACTACCTATTATTAAGAGCGAAATAAGTACGCGTTTCCATTTATTGAAATATAATAAACGGGTCACTCACGTCTGTATCGTCGAATATCGCTCGACATGTTTCGGGCCAATACGTGGTCCTTAATCATGAGTGGTCGCGGCGGCCTCGCGTTTAACACTCAACACGGAAGACAACACACTCACGGAACACTCACGGAAGTTTTCTATTTAAAACGCGTTTCTATTTCCTTAAGTTCTGTATTATTACTCAACTAACCGACTCATAAACAGATTTAGGCTGGGTTGCACCAAACCGTCTGTAATCGTAAGCGGTGTTTGTCAAATCTGATTGTATGGAAAGTTTGACAAGTTTCTATGGGATGACAGCTGCCGGCGCCATATTTGACGATGACCGATCTGTGTTCGTACGTTGGTGGAACTGGCACTTAGATAGATAAGTCCGCGTCTTTCCTGTCGGCACATCAAAAGGGCTTAAACTTAAGCTTAAAGCTTAATTTTGGATTGGACTACTAAACTCGCTTAAACAGTGTATCCGTGTCTAATATATGGTGTCTAAAAATCCATGTGATAAAAGCATAACTTAATACAAGCACATAATCCGTTAACTATTGACCACAGGAGGGACGAATTTTGTTTTTTCAAGTGTTGATGACATAACCATAATTTTTCTCCGTCAGGGTGGGGCGCCTTCGTCCTCGGGCCTTCGTGTAGGATGTCCCTGAAGACGCCGACGCCGGCCGCCGGCGACCGAGAGACATGGGGCAAGAAAGTCGACTTCCTGCTCTCGGTCATCGGGTTCGCTGTCGACCTGGCCAACGTGTGGCGCTTCCCCTACCTCTGCTACAAGAATGGAGGGGGTAAGTAATGCATTTAGGAGGCGTGGGGTGAAAAATTTCGATCTGGGCAACGTGTGGCGCTTCCCCAACCTCTGCTACAAGAATGGAGGGAGTAAGTAATGCATTTAGGACACGTGGGGCAAGAAGGTCGATTTCCCGCTCCCGGTCATCGGGTGCGGTACCGGTCTGGCCAATATGTGGCGCTTTCCTTACCTCTGCTACAAGAATGGAGGGGTAAGTCATGCATTTAGGAGACGTAGGGCAAAAAAGTCAACTTCCTGCTCTCGGTCATCAGGTTCGCTGACGATCTAGCCCACGTGTGGCGCTTCCCCTACCTCTGCTACAAGAATGAAGGGGGTAAGTAATGCATCTAGGAGACGCGGTGCGAAAAAGTGGGTCATGGTCATGGGTGGCTCTGCTATTTGAATATGGAGGGGGTAAATTGATGTACCTATCTAAGGCTGCGTTTCCATCAGAGATGTGCGAGGATACGTTTTCATACATTTGACACCTCGCAACGCGCCGAGCGAGGTGTCAAATATATGAAAACACATCGTCGCACATCTCAGGTAGAAACGCAGCCTTTAGATAGGTAGTAGTAAGAGTCGTTGGGGTGGGCAAAAGTCGTGTGGCGTTACCCTATTACTGCTAATGCTAAAATAGGCCTATGTCGAGTGCTCACTGTCAATCTAGCCAACGCTTTCCAAAACCTTAGCTTAAACTCTACTAGAATTGAGAGGAATGAGAAGTGGTATTCATTGTAGAAGAGAAAATTACTGTGACTCCCTGTAGCGCACTATAGGCACGTATCTGATCATCATCATCCTCCTAGCGTTATCCCAGTACAGTTGCATCCTGAAGGATGCCTGGGGTCCGCTACCTAATCCCAAGATTTGGCGTAGGCACTAGTTTTTACGAAAGCGACTGCCATCTGACCTTCCAACCCCGAGGGGAAGCTAGACCTTATTGGGATTAGGCTTTGTCAAGTGAGTAGGCAACTTGACTGTTAGAAGTTCTCAAACCGCCCGAAGGCCTCCAACTTGGCTTAACGACTGCTGCCATAGACAGCAACCGGGATCAACGGCTTAACGTGCCTTCCAAAGCACGGGAGCGCTCAGTTAGTAACCACTCAAAGCGGTCACCCATCCATGTACTGACCGCGGCCCACGTTGCTTAACTTTGAATAACGCTTGCGGCACGCAGGCGCCGCTGGGCCACGAGCGCTCCGTACGAGGCACGTATCTGATCGTACCTTACCTATTACCTACTAAGTTTTACCTACCCTCTTTTTCTAATACTGAGTAAATAAAGAAGATACCTAAATTTGTATATATATTTAGTGCATGCGTCGCGAATTGCGTTCTTATTTACGACAGCACTTCGAACGAAGTTTCTTTGATGTGACGACGCATAGGTACAAGTAGGTACTCGGTGTCGATGCGCCAAAGTAGTGGCCCATTACGAACTTGCCTAACTTCGTAAGTTGGACGCCGAAGTAGGCCACTTCACACGATGCTCGCGGTGTAGTTAGATCGCTTTGTGAGAAGTTGAAAGAGACCGCTTTGATACGAATATTAAAATAGGGAGATGGAAAATTTTGAGCGCGATAATTTTAGTGTGAAAACAAGAGCAGCTACAACAAAGGTGCGATGAATTAATGATTCGTTTCCTTTTAGGTCCGTAGGTATGTGAAAAAAATAAAAAAAAATTTTACCCAATACCTATTTACAACTACATACACGGTGGGAAACGAGTAACCCGACAGATTTTAACCACGAATTTCTGATGATATTAGGAGTTACGAGCAAATAATGTTATATCAACATGGGTCCAATACCTACTCAATATTAACATAATTAATTTCCTTGAACAAAAAATATCAATTAGCGATGGTACTTCAAGGAGTAATAGGGAAAAGCAAACTTCACGCTTCACGAATGACGACGTTAGTGATATTTTAAAACTAACTTACGGTCAATACCTATCTACGTTATTGACCAGAAGAAATTTGAACACACTTGCCTACTCTTTGGTAGAGAACAGAAGTAAAATTAAAGCAACTGAAGCTATTAATGTATAATTGATAACGTTTGTCGGGTTACTCGTTTCCCACCGTGTATAACCACGCACGTCGCTCGTTCACTTTCTAAACAGTTCGTGAATAATTTTCAGTATAATTAAAATTACTGACATTGAGACATAAGCTGTAACTGTAACTAACTTACAGTGCCTAAACAAACCTTGAAAATGTTCGAAGTAAATACAACAAATTGATTACTTAATGTCTATATTCGACAGTGACGAAATCCAGAGGAAAGAAAACAGGACTTTCTCGCCTCAAAGACTTCTTTTCAAAGGGCTGGTAAAGCATTTTTCGGTCGACTTAACGACTTTCTATCAATTGCACCTGAAAAAACACCTCGTCAATTTTATTTCTATTCGACAAATATTACTACAAGACTACTATTTACGAGTATTTATGAGTAACAGAGACACCAAATCATACAGTTTATCTGTATTTAACAACCTATCACCAACTTCTACTACGGTTAGGGGGTCAATATTTTAGGATATTAAATCAGTAGGCATAAGCAACAGATAAAATGGCTGTTCAATCCAAAAATCGCAAACTGAAATTTTTGGACGACCCTATCACATGTCTATATAGATTAGCGATGAAAATGGCGAAAGCTTCATGTTGTTTCTTTCGAAACTTTGTATCTTTCCTATAAAATACATGTAACTTTCGAAAAAAAAACAAAACTGACGTTTGTCTGAAAAATACAATCATACACGTATAAGTATTTCGTCATAATGCCATAATTGATAACTTCAACCTCTTTAGTTAACTGATCTGATATCGAGATATAGTTTGAGCGGAATGAAAAGTCACCTGTGTATGAGAGCCAATACATTCCGAGTTACTATTCATAATATAATATAATAATGCGAAAAATACAATGTATTTTACACGTAAAAAACCTATACTTGCGAAAGATTCAATCGAAGATTCGCAAGGAACGATACTGTATTTTATTGAAAAATACAGGGGTGTTTGAAAGATACATGTATTTTTCATCGCTAATATAGATGCAATTAAGATAACCTCGCATAACCCGGTATAATCCACGGCAATAATCCACGTCCATAATATTACATTACGGCGGCTCGAGCGGCTCGAGAGCGCGGTGAATGGTTAAGTGGCTCTTGCTTGCCGCGCTAATTGTGCCGGCAAGTGTCGTGTCTGCGGCGGCCGAAGGGTTAAATGTGCCTTACATGGAACTTTGACGTTCCACGTCGGTTCCAGCTACGACTGTTCTGGAAGATAATTACATAAGCCCCAGCAAGATAATTACATAGGTAACTATAAATTTTCGAACGTGTTGAGTTTTTACAAGTATTTATAGTTGATAGCTTTCTGACTTGTAACACCCGACGGGGTAACATGTTTGTATCTCAACCATAAAATTACCATCTGTATGTAACAACATGTATGCAAATATGAAATAAATGAAATGAAATAAATGAAGACATTTTCAGTAGCTTTTCCTGAACTTTTTCAGGCTTTCATCGTTGGCCAGTTCTCTTCTTGAAAGTTGTGACCCCCATTTCGCAAAGTCCACCCCAGCAAGATAATTACATAGGTAACTATAAATTTTCGAACGTGTTGAGTTAATATTATTCTGTATTAATGTTCACCAACATTACCAAACTAAGATAAGTCAGGGCTGCCATTACATCTACGTTTTAGTACCTATGTCTTATGAAGATTGTGTTCTACCTATGTATGTAGTTGCACTGCGAAATAAAATGGCTGACAGAAAATATGCCTTTCCTTGAATAGTAAATACAACTTTAAGGCCGTGTATTACCACTTTTGAGTTTTTAAAAACCATCTGAGACATAGAATATAGTGTCTTAAAATCTAAAAAAAATATATGTGTTACATAAGGATCTTGTCTAGTCAAAATCGCAGTCAGTTACATGACCTGATGAATTTCACTCGATAGAAAAAAATCGCGAAGTTACCTCTTTTTGGAATGTTTTTTCAATACTACGGCTACATTACTGATATTTAACATTTAATTTTTGTACTCAATTAAAGATCGTAAATAGTTATAGACAAATTCGCAGGGTTTGCTTTGATAAAATGATTGGCTTAATCACTAGGTATAGCTAAATATTTACAAAACTGCGCGCAGAGCTTGCGTAGAGAGCGGGATGGTTAATTGTAAACTCACGCGTGTTAGAGCGGGACATTTGCGTTGGGGATACCTCCCCTTAATAGAACAAGCGTCAGGATATATTAAACGTCATTTTTAAAAGTTAAAATGTATAATAGTTGATACAAAATTAAAGTAGAAATTATTTAAAATGTCCGACATTTTATAAAACTTGTCATTGGACTTTGAATCTTCACGCTTGGACAGTAAAGTCGCTTTTCGAACGGCCTAATTTGATACAACTCGGACAGTTCAAATAATTTTAAGTATACATATATTATACAATTTATACATATATCCGAACGCCTGAAAAGAACGAAATCCATTACTTAAATGTAGAGTCCAAAACTTTTAAATAAGGTGAAATGGGCAATAAATAGAGGGCACGTAACAACCAGCCTATCAATATTGAACAATATTGAGAAACACCCGTAGGTAGTAGGTAGGTACAGTCAAGGGCATAAATATGTATACACTTTTGGACCTTATTTCAATGGAATAAGGTGAAATAGTGTATACATATTGGTGCCCTTGACTGTACTAACTATGACGACAGATCAAAGAATAAGTACTAGTCCATTACAGTTATTGAACTTGAATGATATGAGGACATACCTACGTCATAATTCATCGTAGGCATTAAGTGGCTAACAATAACCCCAAATGGTATTTGCAGCCATCCTATATAGGTAGGTATTTATTTATATCTGATTGATAGCTTGGGCATTTATTAAGACTGCCAGTTTATTAATTAAGTATATCTATTAAACAATATATTATCTACCAAAAATAAAACTAATTACGACCATTATTATTGGAAAACGGGGCTTAATCGCCTACACTTTTGTCCGACGTTTCGAATGTATCGCAACATTCGTGGTCGCGACCTGACTGCAAACAGCCCCACCACCAACCACGAATGCTACCACCACAAATGTGGCGATACATTCGAAACGTCGGGTAAAACCTTACAAAAGGTAAATAAAATATAAGTGTACGCGATTAAGTCCCGTTTTCCAATAATAATGTGTGAAAATCGTGTAATTACGACCAAATTAAAGCCTACCTAAATATAACCAAACTGACCAAATTAAAGCATACCTAAATATAAAACTAAATTCATCTAAATATGGCCCCCGCGGCATTGTGCCAAAGATACCGCCAGCATTTCCTCTCTGAACAGCTAAACTAATTAATTACTAATTAATTAGGTAGCTCCCAGCTCTTCGGTCACCGTGGCATCAATAAGCGTTTTCGACAATCCTTGGGTTACAGTTTTGCAATCAACTGGGTCACTAAATAGTCTCACACGCATCCTTTAGCCGCTGCATGTGTCTTGACTTTACTCACAAATGTCCAATTCCTGAAATCTGAATTTGTTCTCGCACACACTCACATAAGATGCATTGGTGCACTGTGCACTCAATGTAAGGTGAATCGTGCACTCAACGTGGTGAGTTCATTAAGGTTGCCACTACCGTTGATTGCGTGCGGCGTGCGAGCTTCAGTGTATAATAGCCGGTTAACAATCGCCTTGTGTCTCGAGCCCCTGTGCGATTCACAACGTGGTTTAAGTCGCCTCTCGCCTCACCAAGTCACCACTCGCCCCGGGGAAAAAAAAGTGTTTCCATCGACCGTTATTATCCGGATCGTACTCAACCCTAAAAAAGTAGGTTATTTAATGTTGTCTAATAATGTGTGGGTTTAGTCCGAATTTTGCATTAGGCTGCAAAACTTTTGTACTAAATAGTAACGCAGAGAAAAAACATGCATAATTTGTGTAAAACATCCACAAATAAGTCAGTACACTAAATAAAAATAATATTGATATAATCTATGATGACATCACGTTTAGGAGACGATAAAGACAGCATTTATAACGCCGCGCAGTTAAAATTTTCCCGAAAAATTTCATGCTCCGTTCCTATAATAACTACGCTCCTAGAGGTCGGCCTTACAATGGTTTTCCTTAAGGTAAGCAACGCAAGAGTTGCGAATTTCCCTGCACCTGCAGCTCTAATTGACGTATGCAACAGTTCAGCATTTTACAAGTATGGCTGTGGCTTGTGACGTACGTAAGGTACGTCGGGGTAGTGCTTCAGGTTTTGTATTAAGTACGTACGTAACCTACAATTAGTAAATACCTACAGTATTTACTGATAGTCAAATTAACAACTTGTAAGACATAATTTATTGAATAAATTAAAGATGAAATATACATAACATTATAAAAACATGACTAAACTAAGTAATTTAGTCATGTTTTAACCTATAGACTATAACTAAAACTAAATATTTACAGATAAAAAACTGGCACCAGGTTAGTGCCGTGTGGCAAGACTGGCAAGGCCCAGAAGGCTGGCGGCATTGCCTCGCTGGATTGCAATAGCAATCCGTTGGGCTGGGCGTGATAGGAGCCAGACCTCTGGTCCCCAGTTGCCTCTACGAGTCGCTTGGCCAGCTCCTTATACACAATGTGCGCGCCGGGCCCCCATGACCCAAGCATTTCAACCCCAAACGGGCCAAACTTGTATTGAAACGTCAAAAACGCTCTCTTGATGTGTAGTTTCTAGGGAAATATAATCGTCATCAATGCATACGTTTTTCATCTTTATTTTAAAAAATCTTTAAAATAGGTATGTTTGATGTTTTTCAAGTATTTAGTAAGTTTTGTTTATTAGCGAGGTGTATATTTTTTCTACTCTTTTGTTTGCGACTTCTACTTATAGAGACTATTGTATCGCCTCCAAAATTTTATAGCTGCCTAGATTTTTTTCATTAGACGTTTAGATTCCGACCGACTCTACCCTAAGGTCATGCCTGATTTATAGCCCATTACATTTTAGTGGATTCAGAATCTCAACATCATACAAAATTACGGATATTTTTTTATCCCATACCTACATTTTCTCCTACAAGGGCGAATTATGGGGCTGGGTTTAAAAAGTTTTAAATTTTGGCATAAACTGTAGTTTAGATAACCTGGCACTGTTCGTATATATCTTAGTCCTTAAGCATTTGGACAGACACACATACAGGAAGCAGTGCGGCTGCGAGTGACAAGACGAGATGCGTAACGGGACCGGAAATGAGTCCTTCGGGACCGGAACCGGCTTTAATGAGATTCCTCGCCCGCATCTTCCGCCGTTTGGACGATAATTCACAATTGTGATGTGAAGCTGTGTTCTGTTTTTAATATTCGATGAAATAATACCACAATTAATTATGCCAAATCTGTAACTATGCCAAATCTGAATCTTTCCTCCCGGAACAGAGAATGGTAGTTAATAAGTTTGAGTATTTAGAGAAAAGATCATAAGAATAAAGAAGACAATATATACCTCTCGAAGTCTACTTACCTGAATTCGATAGTAAAAAGTGATTCTACGCTAAAGTACCTGCTACTGATATGTTGATTAGATTCCTGAATTGTGTTTGTTTTTTTAATTGTGATTGCAATAAAATATCTATTCGCCTAATTTATGGATAGCCTTCAAATACAAATACAAATACAAATAGTTTATTACCAAAAAATTAAAGAAACATAGTTACATTTTTAACTGACCCCCACACTAGCGTATTAGCTTATGTTTTTCAGGGCACGTTTATCCATTTCCAACATTAAACACTGTTTAGATATTTTGAGTGTTCATAGTTGGAGTATTTAATAATACATAAACAAACATTATAAACAAAGATTGGGTATAAAAGTAAATTAAACTAAACTAAATTAAAACTAGACTAAGCTAACTTAAACTAAATATGCTAAAAAAGGGAATCAAAATTAGGCCCCCTTGGAATTCGTTATTTATTATTATTTATTATTATAAAAGGTACAATCTTACAAATAACGTCTGTCCCACAAAACGGTTTTCACAGTTTGACTGTGGGAATGGTTCCCATCACGCAGGCAGCATTCCCGCGCTGGATTGCGATGGCAATTCTTTGCGCGAGAAAGCTGCCCGCGCGAGGGTCGAGTATTTAATCATAATTGGTCTATCGGTATTTAGTAATTAATTTGTTCCAAATCAAATCTGAAAATCGGCAAATTTTCGACTCAAGATAAAGTACCTACGTGTTTTTTTAGCTCTATTTCATAGACATAAAGCTTAATTTCGCCTAGCCTTTGTTTCGGTTTGCTACACCTATACAACTATGTCAAACATCGTTAGCGAATCCAAATCAGAACTTACCCAACATCTAACTGCAACGCCGCCATTTTTCATTACCAAAGTTTCGTCTGCTTCTTAATTGCATCCTGGTCTTTGGTCTCAGCCCTTTGCCGCCTAGGAGCCCTAATTGACAATCAAAACGCCCCTTATACGCCAACAGAAACTTCGTTAAGGCTCGATGTGCAGGAAAATTAGTAACGCAATAATGGGAGGCTCTAATAAGATAATGTAGTGGGAGGTCATCCCGGCGAGGCGATCGCTGGCTCCTGTAATATTATTAGTCCCCGTCAATGAGTGTTGAAACGCTGTCTTTTGACGTTTGAAGCGAGATTGCCTGAGAAAATGTATTTAGTGCTCCGCTGGGGATGTAATTGAATATAGCTGAACTCTGAGAGCGATATCATGTCGACCGGGAGGGCGCTGGAATGGAATTTATGTGGTGTTATTTCGCAAAAGAAATGCGTATTGAACGACCAGTTTGCCTACCTGAAGTAGTCCACCTTATCAATCCGGAAGACATCTTTTCGGCAGTGTGTTTGTCCGTACATTTTGGTGGTAGCTGGTAGTGCCACGTTGCAGGCAGTCCACAAGCTTAGCCGTTAAAAATGGACAAATACACAGGCCACTTGGTCTATAAGCTTTTGGATTAACGTATAAGTGAATTCCATTATTAGTGGAAAATTGTGGCCCTAGAGGGTTATCAAATGTTAGAGCAATATAAAACTATTGATGTAGATTGGTTAGAAGGTACATATACAACAACCCAACACTAACATTCGTACTTTATTACATAATTATATGATTTTCAGTTTATTCTATTATCTTGTAACTTTCCCTTCCAGAAAACCATCTTTTAATGAGGATTGTGCTGGTAAGATAAATCTATTTGCGTTTTCGTCATGTCATCCTCCTACAATCTTGAAAGTTCTGAGTATTTTTTTGTTTCTGAGGGCCTACGCAGCGGGTCCATCCCGAATCATTGGAATTACAGTTCGTACGCGGGTTTCTACGCTCTATCATTCATTACCACATGCAGTGTATAATATACAGATGTGCCGGAATAAATTATATTATAATTTATTTCGGCAAGTATACATTGGGTATAAGAATAAAATAAAATTAATAAAGTAACACTGTAACACAATATATTAAAAATGACGCGTGATGGCGCGTGGTTCGAGAACGTAGTCCGACTGTCGGACGAAGAAGAATTTTATTTCCTTGCTGTCCGACATGTCGGACAGTCAGGAATTTTATGTTCCTCTTAGTTCGACCATCGGAATAACAGGATTATTATAATTCCACTTGGTTCGACCCTCGAAGCACGAGGATTTTAGAATCAAAATTGGCCCCCCTTGGAATGGTTCCCATCACGCAATCAGCATTGCCGCGCTGGATTGCGATAGCAATTCTCTGCGCGAGAAAGCTGCCTGTTGAGTACTCAGTTGAGCAACTTAGGTACCTAATTCATAAATAGGCAAAGTAAATAATAATGAATAAAGAAAAAGTCATCATTACTACAGAATTTCGTCCCTAATTGGCGGGCGGGCGCAGTTGTGATTCGCCGGTAATTGATTGCGGGTGTCGCGGCCACTTCATCACGGGCGCAATTCATCACGCGTGACTTGACGTGTTATGGCGGACCCTGGCCCGCAAACTTGTCAACACTGCGTAGTACCGCCGGAGTGGAGCATGGGCGATCATTCAAAATTATGGAACCTTATTATGTTTTTCACTTCAGGGCCCTTATCAGGTAAAAACTCTCATTTATATAGGCCATTTTCTGTTTAATTGACACATTTTCTCAATGTTATTATCTAGAAGGACTATTGCGACCTAATGACATAAATTTAGGTAGGTAAATGTATTTTTTGGATTTTTGATTAAGAAATATATTGTTTCAAACAACACATCGACAATTTTCGAGCTGAAAACTGCTTTTGCCGCTTAAAATCTACCACACACAACAAAATCAAAAAAACCGGCCAAGTGCGTGTCGGGCCACGCGCAAGGTAGGGTTCCGTAGTCATCCACCCGTTACATTATGTGGACTAAAAAGTTCGCAAACTTATATTTACTATGTTTTTGACAGAATTAACAACATTATCTAAGGTATCAATGGAAATTGTTCTAAAGTTTGCTTTTGCAAAGTACATTTCTGAAGTTCGACTATTACTCGTTAACTAGTTATGTCTACTTAGCTGTGATAGTTTTCCTTTTAAATTCATCGTATATCCTACTACCATGATTTTTTTCACATGCCTAGGTGCCACCGTTTAGCTAGCAGGGGGGGGGGGACACTTGACCATAACGAAAATTATCACTTCAAAGCTTAATATCACGCCAACCGATTCTTAAATCAAAAAATACTCTTAGAAACCTTATAATATTTTAAAAGAGCTATCCAACGATACCCCACACGATGGGGTTTGGAAGAAAAAAAAATTGCACCACCACTTTACATGTAGGGGAGGTACCGTAAGAAAAATTTTTTTTCAAGATTTTATTCTACCGTTTTGTCGGCGTCATCAATATCTATACTCATGCCAAATTACAGCTTTCTAGTACTAACGGTTACTGAGAAAAACGGGGGTCGGTCGGACGGACGGACGGACGGACGGACGGACGGACATGGCGAAACTATAAGGGTTCCTTGTTTACTACGGAACCCTAAAAAGGGCTAGGTGACTATCTTAAACTTTAATAAAATTATCGTACCCTTAATCACTGTATTGGTATTATCAATACTTTTCTAGTAATTTAAAATAAAAATATTTTATGTCACACCTGGCCATAAAGTGGCCATTATCGCACGCTCCGCGCGCGAAAAAACCCACTTCCTGGCCAGGGGGTGACATAAAATGTTGTACTTACCACGGGCGATAATAAAGAAAGCCTCAGATCGCATATTTATCGCCCTTGCCTTCGGCTCGGGCGTAAAATACCTGCGATCTGAGACATTCTTTGTTTTATCGCCCTTGGTAAGTAATGTACTATTAAAACTTGTGAGGCCTCTTATAAGTACTTTTTAAGAAAATCAATATGCTTGCTAAGGCCGAAGGCCGCATTCAGCGCCGAAGACACGATATTGTGTTCACCGTTCGTAGACAGTTTTCGCTAACAATTTTGTAGCGCGTAGCACCAAGCACTCGCCGGTAATGAATGTGTTAACACTTTCCCTGCCAACGATTTCGTAGCTTTGCACTCTCGTAGCGAAAACCGTGTGTACAGAAAATCCCCTACGAGCCGAGCGTCCATCTAGCCTAGCGGGTTCCGACTGAAAGTTCACACTAGGCAGGCGATGTAGCAGCCTTTGTAGGTACAAGAGGCCGATTTTTGAGTGTCGACCGCTCGACTTTTCACTCAAGATATGTCAAAAAACTATGATGTTTTGACAGATGTTGAAAGAAAAGTAGAGAGTTCGACACTCAAAAATCGCCTCCCAGGTATTTTATTCTTTCATGATTTTATTAATATAGCCTATGTCCAGCTTTGGACGTCTTTAGGCTGATGTGATGATGATGATGATAATTATTATACTTAGTTAAACTTTTCTACCTACTTATATACATAAAACACTAATTTCAATGGAAAGGACGGCTCGTACGATTTCAAATCTTGCTGGCAATTCTAGTTTACTAAATTTCTGCAACTAATAGGTAAGTGATTAGAAACGGATCTATTTATTTATAAGTGGACGATCGCATAACCACTTCATATTTTCTAAACACTGCAGATCCCAGCAAATACAATGAATAATTCAATAAGACACTATTATAGACACATTTCCGTCGGCATCGAAACAATCCCGATAAAGATCCGACCCGGGTGATTTAATGCGTGCCGTTGGAAATCTCATAATACCCAATCATCCGGCTACCGGGATACCCGGCTTGCCCGGTGCCCGGGCATCGGAGACGATCCGATTACACTCACCTCACTTGAACCGGGCCAGAAATACGCGGATTTGATTTAATAGACCTTGTATTTATTGCCTGTCGATTCAATACGGCAGTTTTGCCAAGTACGTACAGTCGTGTACAGTTGAGCTAAGCAGGTTGCATATTAGTTTATACTGTATTGGTAGAACTGAGTCCAATTGGAGTTTCGTTATGTTATTAGTGGTACTCCACTTAATAACGTAAAATTGAGGCGCAGAGGTGAGGGAGACAATTAAATAAACGATAAACACAAAACTAGATATTTGGCATAAAGCTGGTGTACCTATGTATGTATCCTTTAACATTCAAGTACATACCGAAAAATAGACAACTTAATCGAACAGACGTCTGAGCTACAGTGATATTCCTCGCGACGACTTGGAGACCGATTTCGAAAACATCGAAGACAGTTACGAGTAGGTCGCATGCAAGATATAGCGTAGCTTATAGCTACCAACACACTACATGGAGTATGGAGTAGAGAATATCCCAATGTCAACTAAATAATCTCGCCTATTAGGTAAATATTATTGCTAATAGTGTACTATTAGCAATAGCTATTACTTCATCATTGCTATTAATGTGCCCTACAGCGTGTCTCGTAACTTGGCCAAGAACCTTGGGTGACTTAAGAATGAGACAAGTTTCTCTATACACTGAATACAGGTTGGAAAAGAAATATTGGCCCTGAAGGGGAACTACCTCAAACCCTTAAGTTAGATTATTTTACTTAATGGAAACGTTATTTAATTTAAAAAAAATCAAAACGTCATTCAAAAATTTCCTAAGAATTTCGATTTTATGAATAGGTATCTTGTAGTTACTACAGATGAGTTTAAGACCAAAATGTTTTTTGGAGAAATTCTATCTTTAACATTGATTGTATCGACTAGTGGAATAAAATTGTGAGTATTTGTTTTTTAAAATTTTTAGCTGGTATTCCTGGGTGAGACTGAGACCAGCAAATTTTAGAAAACCGTTGAATGCAGTTTTGTTTCTTTTTTAAAATAAAAAATGTTTCTTTTAAGTAAAACAGGTAACTTTGGGATTTAAGGTAGTTTCCCTCCAGGGCCCATACATTTTTCCATCCTGTATAGTCTAAAATAGGGATTGCAATCCAGCAACGTTTTCAATCCAGCTGGATTTCTGCTGGATTTATATCAATCCAGCTGGATCCAGCGCGGATCCAGCAACTTAGTATTTTGTAAATAATTAACCGATTTTCTTCGAAATCTTAACGTACTTTTATTAATATGAGGACCAATATGGGACCAATGGCTAATATGATTAACCGACGTACATTTACGAGTTTGTTCTAAAGTGCCGTTCACGACCTTGAGTTGAGTGCTGAATCCGCTTCTAATTGCGCTGGATATTTTGGTAATAGCCTGTAGTAAAACCCCCTCAGCATCGACGCTAATAGATTTCATGTTTTTTTTATCAATTATTCATAATACTATTTTTCACACCACCTGCTCGTCAATGCCTAATTATATATCATGCAAACCTTACCGAAAGCAAATCATTATAACCCTTGGCTTAGGCCGGGTAGTAATATCGTACTGAATCTCATTATAACCCGCCGGGTAATAATGTGATTTCACTTTTCATAGTTCTTATAGTTCTGTCATTAAAGTCTAATGTCGTGAAGTCCACTAAGCGGCGAGGAGGCGGCACACCAGCTCCGTGTTTTGTTTGGAACGTCGTGTTCGAAACAAAAGACTGCATCGTCGGCCGCCGCCTGTAGCGCGTCAAGCGCGTGGTTTTAGTACTGAATATTTATAGAATTACATTTTGGAGTTTTCTTATACATTATTCTCATATTTTATTACATTTTTAAATAAAATCACTATGTAATATCCGTGCCTCGGACGTAGCTAGGGCTGGCCTTCCTCCCTTCGCAGTAGTCGCAGCAATGTAAATAACTATATACTTACATATTTGTGGACAGTCTTACACAAATCTACCTAGTCCCAAACTAATCAAAGCTTGTATTATGAGTACTAGTCGACGATATACATATAAATATATACTTAAAATACGAGTACATAGAAAACATATAAGATTAAGGAACAAAATACTTGTGCTCACCACACAAATGAATGCAAGCAGTCGTGGATGTACTAGGTATACCAAAAACAAGATCCGCGTGAGTTACAAGAAGCTTAATTATACGGAGTAAAACAGATTCTATTAAAATAGATACTAAAATTTGCTGCGATTGACTGATTTAATTCTGTTGCAGCCTTGGTTTTTTTATTGCCTCGCAAGAGGTGAGAAAAGTAGAGTATACTCCTCGGGGATAAAGCTGTTTTTGCCTTGGGAGCGCTTAAATCCCTCACTACACTCAGGACTCAGTCTTAATTCCCTCGCTTCGCTCAGGAATTAAGTCATTACTCCCTCGCTCCGCTCGGGAGTAAAATTCGGAGTCCTTCGTTACGTTCGGGATTCAATATCGCACCCGTGGCATAAAACAGTGTTTTATCCCCTTGGTGTATAATCTACTATTACTAAAATTGTGTTTTTCTGAATCCATGACATCGTTTTTAGTCATAAGTTTTTTTTTTTTTTTATACAACTACGTTGCCAAACAAGCATATGGTCCATCTGATGGTAAGCGGATACTGCAGCCTATAGACTCTCGCAACTCCCAAGGGAGTTGCCTGTGCGTTGCCGACCCTTTATATAAAACTTTAAGTAAAACTATTTTACTATTATTGCGTTTTTCTCTAAGGTTTTTCTTGTCACTAAAATCGATGACCAGATCTTTGTATGCCTTATAGTTACCCATACTGACACTGATAGTATATACAGACTTACCCATACCTACTGACCGGTCTAAAAGTGCCACCCAGTATAATCCCCCTCAAATTTGTTTCATTATGTTTCGTAAGTACAGACTTTAGTAGAGACCTTGTGATTAAATAGCGGAGTAGCGGACCCCAGGCTCCAAATATACTGGGATAACGCTAGTGGGGATGATGATTTTAGTAGATAAGTATCTAAAGAGAGTGCTTTCACGGTTTTGTTGGACCTTCTACGAGTAGTTAAAGTTTGGTTGTGACATTGAGAAAATTTAGATCATCTGAGACATCGTTTTCTTGTTTTTCTTCCAATTATTTTCACTGCGGATCCGCAGTGCTGGATCCAGCGGCCGGCGCTGGATCCAGCACATTGAAAAAAGCGCTGGATCCAGCTGGATTGCTGGATGCTGGATCCAGCAATTGCAATCCCTAGTCTAAAAACTATAAGCAACCACGTTTCCCTAAAATATTTCAGAAGCAGCTACCTAACAGTAACAAGAATCGCAAGTTGCGTCTTAGAGCCCCATTATCCCCTAAGTGTAGTAAAAGTCCCCGCTTCACCCGGCCGACTTTCAGCGAGTTCACAATGCCTTTATCCCGACCTGTTGCATCCGGCTATAAAGTAAATCTTCCCCAGTCTCCCCTCGGCTCACTTGCCGCATAATGCGGGGAGCTTGGGGAGTGTTTGAATAATCATTTCGGTGCAAGGATATGGTTTTACTTAACTTCCTTTGCCATGTTGCATTTTGGTGATATTCTAAATTTCTAAAATAAATGAAGCCATAGTCTTTCTACGGAAATTGACGGTTTTCGTTGGAATTAAGAATTCCATCAAACCGGCCAAGTGCGAGTCGGACTCGCGCACGAAGGGTTCCGTACCATTTATCTATAAAAACGGCAAAAAAATCATGTTTGTTGTAGGATGAATGATTTATTTTCCGAATAACAAAGACGAAGTACCAAAGTGTACAGCAACTTATGAGGCCGACTGTACCATGTAGGTAGTAGGTACTAATATTTTCTGATACCCCGTTTCGTCTATATTTCCACATTCCAGAACATGTCTCTCAGGAACAAGATGAAACATTGTATAGGTACTTGATATTGGAGTTCGCACAATTGTGCTTCTTGGGCGGAAACGACTCGTTCACCAATTGGGGCATTCATTAGCTGTTCACATTCAAACGTTACTTGGAAACTGTTGACGGCGCGTTGGCGTTGACGATCGTAGATTACAGTACCCGTCCCTTACCATGAGTTTGCAATGTTTGCATTACCGTACTCGCTAGCAACTGCGTAAACAAATTAGTATGGATGGACAAAAGTACAGCGTATTTGGCGGTTACGCAATAGAACTAAGAATCGCCATACCTGCTAAATTGTTTACGCAGTCGCTAGCGAGTACAGTAATGCAAACTCATGGTAATAGTACAGCAACTTAGTGTTAACGTCCTAATGTAAAGTCACAATACAACAAGTAGTAGTCATAGTACAAGCTTTGCTTAGTTTGGGACTATGTTGATTTGTGTAAGATTGTCCACAAATATTTATTTTATTTATTTTATTTATTTACAATGAAGTCACTTCACCACTTACCGCTAGTGTAATATCTTACACAGACAGACTACTACAGAATAACACTAATTTAGTTCCATTCTGCAGTTTCTGCTTCTGAGTAGGTAGATAGGTAGTCGAAATGTCTCTGAAAATAGAAACTGTGTAAACAGGCTTCAAGAGAATTGCAACCATTTTAGATACAGTAGGTAAACCTACCACAATGTTTGACACTATACCGTGTGCCAATAGAAATTGGAAATTATGTCAACAAATATGGCTGACTGACAATTCATTTGTCGTCTATGGATTTGTTGTAAAATAGTGATGAGAAAAGTTTATAACAATAATTAATCAATCCACTTGACAGTCGAGAAATTATTTTATTGAATACTAGCTTTTGCCCGCGACTTCGTCTGCGTAGAACTCGCGTCATCGCGTTAGAATGTTATTTCATTCTTCTATTTCTTGCACTTACCTAGTTATCTCTCTTCCATTCTAACTTAAACCCCGTTAAGGGATGATTTCCGGGATAAAAGTATCCCATGTCCTTCGCTAGGACTCAAACTATCCATACCAAATTTCATCGAAATCGGTTGAGCATTTTAAGGGGAAACAGGCAGACAGAGTTACTTTCGCATGTATACCCCGCCCCGGTTTCGCACGGGTAGTCCAGTTTTAAACAACAACAAACAACAACAAATACCTACTCTTTATTGCACACCTCAATCCTCAATTAAAGGACACAGATCAAGATCACAGGGAGAGGATTTTTTATGATTTAAATTTATTTATCTAAGCTTTTGCCCGCGACTTCATTCGCGTGAATATCCATATCAACTTCTACACTGTATTTCGCCGGGCTGTCTCGCCAAACATTGCGCACGCCGGCTCAATGCGCCCACATGAAACACATGACAGAGGACAAAATATATATTAAGAAGGAAGTAGATGAAATGTTTCGGATATTCTGATACGGGTGTGGAAAATACTTCATACGCATCAAGTAATGAAGATGAAAACGCGAGCGCAGCGAGCGCGAATTCTTTCAAACATTACGATGCAGGTGCGGAAAATGCTTCATACGCATCAAATAGTGTAGATGAAAACGCGAGCGCAGCGAGCGCGAAATGTTTCGAACATTATGATGCAGGTGTACAAAAGACTTCATACGCACCAAGTAATGTAGATGAAAACGCGAGCGCAGCGAGCGCAAAATTAAAAATAAAACATTGTGATGCATACTTCATACGCATCAAGTAATGAAGATAAAAACGCGAGCGTAGTGAGTGCGAAATGTTTCGAACATTATGATGAAGGCACGGAAAAGATTTCACACGCATCAACTAATGTATCTGAAAACAATGTGAAAACGTGAGCGTAGGGCGCGCGAAAATTTTCGAACATTATGATGTAGGTGCGGAAAATACTTTATACTCATCAAGTAATGTAGTTGAAAACGCGAGCGCAGCTAGCGCGAAATTTTTGAACATTAATATGCAGGTGCGGAAAATACTTCATACGCATCAAAAAATGAAGAAAATCGCGAGCGTAGTGAGCGCGAAATGTTTTGATGCAGGTGAGGAAAATACTTCATACGCATCAACTATAATGTAGATGAAAACGCGAGCGTAGGGCGCGCGAAAATTATCGAACATTATGACGTAGGTGCGGAAAATACTCATCAAGTAATGTAGACGAAAACGCGAGCGTAGCGAGCGCGAAATTTTTCGAACATTCTGATGCAGGTGCCGAAAATACTTCATACGCATCAACTATAATGTAGATGAAAACGCGAGCGTACGTCGCGCGAAAATTTTCGAACATTATGATGTAGGTGCGGAAAATGCTTATCAAGTAATGTAGAAGAAAACGCGAGCGCAGCGAGCGCGAAATTTTTCGAACATTATGATGCAGGTGCCAAAAATACTTCATACTCATCAAGTAATTTGTATGAAAACGCGAGCGTAGCGAGCGCGAAATATTTCAAACATTATGATGCCGGTGCGGAAAATAATTCATACGCATCAAGTCATGCAGATGAAAACGCGAGCGTAGCGAACGCGAAATTTTTACAAACATTATGATGCAGGTGCGGAAAAGACTTCAAACGCATCAAGTAATGTAGATGAAAAAGCGAGCGTAGCGCGCGCTAACGTTTTTGAACATTATGATTAAGGTGCGGAAAATAATCCCTACGCGTCAAGTAATGTTGATAAAAAAGCGAGTGCGAAATGATTCGAACATTATGATGCAGGTTAGGAAAATACTTCATACTCATCAAGTAATGTGTATGAAAACGCGAGCGCAGCGAGCGCGAAATGTTTCGAACATTATGATGCAGGTGCGGAAAATATTTCATACGCATTAACTATAATGTAGATAAAAACGCGAGTGTAGGGCGCGCGAAAATTATCGAACATTATGATGTACTCGTAGATGCGTAAAATACTCATCAAGTGATGTAGATGAAAACGCGAGCGCAGCGAGCGCGAAATTTTTCGAACATTATTATGCAGGTGCGGAAAATTCTTCACACTCATTAAGTAATGTATATGGAAACGCGAGCGCAGCGAGCGCGAAATGATTCGAACATTCTGATGCAGGTGCGGAAAAGACTTCATACGCATCAACTATAATGTAGATGAAAACGCGAGCGTACGGCGCGCGAAAATTTTCGAACATTATGATGTAGGTGCGGAAAATGCTCATTAAGTAATGTAGAAAAAAACGCGAGCGCAGCGAGCGCGAAATTTTTCGAACATTATGATGCAGGTGCGGAAAATACTTCATACTCATCAAGTAATGTGTATGAAAACGCGAGCGTAGCGAGCGCGAAATATTTCGAACATTATGATGCCGGTGTGGAAAATAATTCATACGCATCAAGTCATGCAGATGAAAACGCGAGCGTAGCGAGCGCGAAATTTTTACAAACATTATGATGCAGGTGCGGAAAAGACTTCAAACGCATCAAGTAATGTAGATGAAAAAGCGAGCGTAGCGCGCGCTAACGTTTTTGAACATTATGATGCAGGTGCGGAAAATAATTCCTACGCGTCAAGTAATGTAGATAAAAAAGCGAGTGCGAAATGATTCGAACATTATGATGCAGGTACGGAAAATACTTAATACGCATCAAGCAATGTAGATGATTGAACAAAAAGAAATTGTTGACCTAGCAAACGGCTTTGTAAAGAGGTGGTTGGATAGATATTTTTTTGTTCATAAATTAGTGGAATACCTTTCAAAGTTCAAAGTGCCTTCTTGTAAAACATAGGTATAACTGAATACCTACTTTGGTCTGTTCTTTCACTTTCGAAGATGGAGTAGGGGCCTAGGTTGATAGCGCACCCACCCTGGTTGCTTCTAAGAGGTATGTGATTTTCTGAGAATTGTGTTTTTTTTTGCTTCCTATCCACCTATAACTTTCGAATTTGGTCATACTTGATGTTTATTGTTACGTAGGTATATTTTACTAACGAATACCAATATACCCTAAATTTATGTCTGTTACGCGCTGAACGTATTTTATACATTTTGCTGACGGAAAACGCAACTAATCGGTACCTCGAAGAACCTCAATGACACCCATATCGATTATTAAGAAAAGTAAATAAGTAAATGTCCGCCATCTTCGATTTGAAAATGGATATCATTGGATTGTAATGAGCACCTCAAAAAACAATATTTTATACAAAAATGCACATACCTAATATATAGGTACATGTCGCAAGTGCTACCATGCAACCGAGAGCCCGCCGCTCTGCGTAGGTACCCTCCATCGAAGACAAAAAAAAACCGAGGTTTCGTAGTAAGGTTTGTGAATATTGATAGAGACTGACTGACCAACATAATTAGATCTCTAATTTCAAACAGTTAATATGGTTTGAGGGACTTTTGTATTTTTGTCTTTAGCCCTGAGAGGCAGATGTATTGTTATTTCACAACCCATTTTTTCAAATACTGTTTATTATAAAATGTTTGAATGGGGTTCTATTTACTTTGCGTCCATGTATATACTTACCAATTTTCAAGCCTATAAATCATGAACTGAAAGACTTCTCATACAAAGTTTAACCCCTCTTTTCACCCCCTTTCATCCCTAACCTATATGATTTTTATAGCCTATAACCTGGCCGAAGATCCAATAAACATATTAGTGAAGGCTGTATTAAAATCCATTCGCTAGTTTTCGCGTGATAGTTAGACATATAAACAGACAGACAAACAGACAAACAGACACGAATTCTAAAAACAGTTGAAACGTGTTCTGTTATCGACTCTTAGACCCCTCCATCGATTTTTTTACTAATATCTTCAATGTACAGATTTTCGACCCTCTTCTGCTTTATTATATGTATAGATTCATTGCGAGTATTTGTGGCTCTTAACTTTATGGCCGCAAATAAAAATAAATGGGCAAAGAAAATTCATAACAAAGTAAATGGAAAATGATGAGAAGTGAGTTTATTTGTAATTGAATCTATAATGACATTAAATTTTTTCGATATACTAATATCCCCATCACTTAAAGGAACTTTTTTTTCAATGACAATATAGATTCCTAGCATTTTTATGAGTAAAAAAGTTGACAAGCTATTGTCACATAACTAATCATTGTAAACGAAAATTGTTTTTTATTGAAATATGAGTAATTAAAAGATATTATAGCTTAAAATGAATGCAAATACAAGGATTTTGTCTATAAAGTGTTGGTAAGACTGTGTTTGTTCTTTAAAAGTGCGTGATTACGAAGTAATGAAGGTAAATTGGTCTGTTTACATCGTTCTTTTTTTTTTCTTTTTTTTGTCGTTTGGGTCCATTGACTTGGACCTTACACAATAGTTGACCTGTTTGCCCGCTATTATTATGACGTGTAAGATTTGAAGTTTCATGTATTATTAGGTGTAAATATGGAGCGAATATAATATGGACGAACACTGGAACATTAAGATTTTAAAATGAACGAGCCTCCATTGTGCTTCCGCTCACATTTGAATTAAGCAAACAGGCACAATACACACAAACTCACACATTGAAACAACATATACAGTTTTGTTTCACTCTACTTAATTTAAATTATTATCGCGGTCTAGCGAGGAAAAGTGGCCAGCCTTATGGGCACCATCCCGTAGGCAGCGACAGTAGGGAATGTAAAGTGTTAGTTGAGTTTATATCGTCTGTTCTAGTTTTTGTGGTGTGTTGTGATTTTGTGGATACTTGTAAATTTAGTAGTATGTCATGAATTCTTCTTCTAAAATTGAATTGCATTTAAATTATTATTTATGGTCATCATACATATCATCTAATATTGGCTAACTAATCTAACGGGGTCAGAAAAAGCATATACATACTGTCGCCGATTTCAATACTTTCATGTATTCTTCACCGCCTCACCTCACCGGCGAACACTTCAACCCTTGAGCGACGACTTAATAAAATTTTGAAACTAAATCAATCCAACATTCATAATATTCAAGCCGTGCCAAGTGAATTCACGGTTCAAAGGAGCGAGTCGCTGGTAAAATTGCCCGCGTCTTAAAAGGGCAATTACGGGCAATTTGCGTCGCTCCCAGGGGCATTATTGCGAGATCGGGACATTTTTATACCTTAAGAGGATTATCGGTTCAATCTGTGGAAACAATAAGTCGGGAGATTTGTTAGATAGTGAACTAATTATCAGGAGCTTATTGCTTGGGCAGAATTCATTTGGGAATCCCTAAACGTGACGCGGTTGAACTTTAAAGATTTTTTTGTATGATTGTAATAGGTCAAATACTTTCATACTTAAATTTATAGAAAATTACACTGGTGTGGCCATATATTGATTGAAAGAGACGCGCGTATGTTTTTCGTCACGGCAAAATGGGATGCAACACACTCTTCGGGAATGGCTTTTTTAGACAAATCTCGATAAAAAACCGGCCAAGTGCGAGTCGGACTCGCGCACGAAGGGTTCCGTATCATTATTTATAAATAATAACATTAAATAATATCAAGTAGAATTTTGGTCAAGTGCGAGTATGATTTTAATTTTCCCACACATTTTGAGACCCAGCGGCTGATGAAGGCAACGAGCAAACTTTTAAATATTCTTTTTATAGGAGCCCCCCTTAAATATTTATTTTATTTTGTTTTTAGTGAAAAGTAATTTATTCCATAAAACACACAAAACAAGACTTTTATACAGGTGATACCTACAACTATAGACAACTATATCAAATACCCTTAAAAATATAATAATTGTAGGTTCATCGCCGACAGAGGTCACAAGGTAGATCCAGCAATGTCTTGTGTGCAGTAAAGAAAAGGCTAAAACTCAGCAAAAGTTTTAGTATTTGTTGTTATAGCGGCAACAGAAATACATCGGATCATCTGTGAAAATTTCAACTGTCTAGCTATCACGGTTCATGAGATACAGCCTGGTGACAGACGACGGACAGCGGAGTCTTAGTAATAGGGTCCCGTTTTTACCCTTTAGGTACGGAACCCTAAAAAAGCTGACGGTATGTGTTGTGTGCAGGAGCGTTCCTGGTGCCGTACTGCATCATGCTGGTGGTGGGCGGCATCCCGCTCTTCTACATGGAGCTGGCGCTGGGCCAGTTCCACCGGAAGGGAGCTATCACCTGCTGGGGCCGCCTAGTGCCGCTCTTCAAAGGTAAAATAAGTTTTTGTGAAAAAAAAAAAACATTTTTGAGACAAGCTTTTATTGCCCACTGTATTTTCTTGTAGGGTTCCGTACCCGAAGGGTCCAAACGGAACGCTATTGCTGTCAGCCACGCGTCCGTCCGACCGTCGTCTGTCACAAAAGATATTTTTAACTTCCTGTTGACCTATGAACTTGTAATTTGGTGATAGGTAATGTTTATTGTTTATTATTACGTGTATTTTACTAAAAAAATTCTAATATTTAGTAAGAGAATAACGGTTGAAACTCACTTGGAAAAGTCACTATTAGCGACATGTTTCGGACTGCATTTGGGGTCCTTCATCAGGTTGAGCGATGTTATGATAACCGACTGCGCATCAAATGCTAATATGTATATTGATAAATAAGATTTCTTCTTTGAAATTTCCTTATTTTTCGTATTAAAACCCAACCAATTTAATTAAACTATAGTTTTTAGAACGATTTTTTTGTAGAGGAAATTCCGGTGTCTCAGTGTAAAAGAGATCACGTAACTAGCTAAAGTAGAGATGGGAGCTTGCAATCTTGACTTATTACGCTCTTAGGCTCAGATCGTCAGGCACATAGCGTTTGAGGGCCCATAACCCATAACTCCACAGTGAATAATACCAGGGTTGCACAACTGATATTGTTTAATGGTTACAACCAAAACAAAAGCTAAATAAAAAGCTCCGATTTTTCCAAAAGATAATAACATATATCTAAACTAGCGGCTCTGTTAACTGTAAACCTCGTGAGTATTTTTTTGTGTAAGAAAAAATTGATTGATTTCCAAAAATTGTCTCGACAAAAAAAACTGTGCGATTATCGAACCCACTCACATAACTTCACGAGAATCGGTTGAGATATGCGACCTATAGAAGAGAATAGCCGGACATCCTTATATAAGAGAACGAAAGTATTCTTGCCCAATATGAAACGGAGACGCTTCGCTCGCTTAGTTCGCTCGGTCGATTAAATATACTAGAAAACCTTTCCACGCAAGCGAAGACGGGTGATAAAGCTGGTATGATACATATGCATTTTTGTCGAAGCTTAAAATGAAAATGAAAAAAAGGTACAGTGAAGTGCAATAATATGTATTATCGAATGAATCCTTTCATAAATATGTACCGAATCCTTAATTCACCGACTTAACGACCTATGGGCCATATTTTGGAGCAAGTTGTATGATGCACCTATATTTTTGCATTTGACTGTACATAGGTACATTTTATTAATTAAACCAATCCAACGTCAGTGAGTTCTGGATTACGATTAGGTACCTACCTGTACCTACCTATGTATTAGAATATGTTTGTCTTGAGTTGACTCAATGACCGAAACCTGAAAAGCCTAACGACATATTATAATCTGCTGTAAAAATTCCAATACTCAACTCTTAAACTCAAGCAATTCCAAAAGAATCATATCAGGGTTGATAATAGCGCGCCCCGGCACTTATCCATAATTGACACCATTCCACCCTAAGTGCCCCGTATGGACTAAAAGGACTCCGAGATTTGTGAGGCTTATGCTCTGATTTCATTTGACGCGGTCGTCACGTGCCGTGTAAAGTGGCTTTGGCACGATTTTTGAGGCGAAATAAAATTGGTAATGGAGTGGAAAGGTTGGTTGGTTTATGGGAAAGGATTTTTCGGTGACCGGTTGGCGTTTCATGTCGGAGTTATGGGTTTAATGTAAGGTTTGGGAGTTCTTTGATTTGTTCACCTTATTGTCAAAAAGCAGAAAGGGAGATTCAAAGAAAAAAGAGTATTTTATTGTCATAACTAAGATCTTTTTTCCGTGAGTGCGGTTTTAATTCAAACCCCGTTAATAAGAATTCAGATTAAGTATTACCTATTAAGAAATCCAGACGCTTTGTATAGTTTATATATCTAATTAACTCATAACCATAACAGATAATACAAAACGATACAATAATAACCGAATCCACAAAAAAAACACTCAAAAGTAAAAAAATAATTGCCTTACTTCTAATAGCTGAAAAGCTGAAAGACGTTGAACGTAATGCAAAACCACAGAATAAGTAATAGTACTACGTACAGAAGTTGCACTGTTAACAAATCGCCAACTTACAAACCCAAATTATAATAGGTAAATAACAAATATTGACCACACCAAGCGAATGACGAGACGAGACGACCGTCTGGTAGCAATTCGTCACAGAATGTACTTGCAGCGGCCCGGGGATATACTTGCAGCGGCGCGGCGAACTGACGGAGTGAAAGCCCCCTGGCAAAACTTAAGGTGATATTATTGTTTGGGCAGGCATCGGATACGCGGTGGTGCTGATAGCGTTCTACGTGGACTTCTACTACAACGTGATCATCGCGTGGGCGCTGCGGTTCTTCTTCGCCTCATTCACCACCATGCTACCCTGGACCAACTGCGACAACGAGTGGAACACGCCCGCCTGTAAACCGGTAAATGTATTTGCATTTTTTTAAAATTAGAATTACGATTAGTAACGGTATATTTACCACGTAACTATGTGTGTTTGTGAGCTTCCGATATTTCGGCACTGTTGCAAGCGCCATTGTCACGGGCCATTATCGTAAATAATGTAAATGACGATGTGAGCTTGAAATCTTATAATGACTTTTTTATAACACGTCGGTGGCAAACAAGCGTACGGCCCGCCTGAAGGTAAGCTATCACCGCTGCCTATGGACGCAGGCGTGTCACATGCGCATTGCCGACCCTTTAAAAATGTATAGGTACACTCATTTCTTGAAGAGCCATACTGTAGTCTGTAGGTGTAGACTAACTTATTAATTGTCACTTTGGGCAACATGTTTAATGGGTGCACTCGCGGCGAATAGGTACCCTATATCAAATAATAGTATAACATGATTAGATCATATAAGTAAGTATCTATACAAACTGCTGGTAAAGCAAGCACGATAGTTCTTATGGTCCTGTTTGACCTATCATGCTAAAGTCTCATCACTTTCAACATAGTCAACGGAACCCGCAACTAAGTAAAGATCGCAATTTTTCGTTCCCACTTTGTAACTACCTGCTGTTCTTCTTCGAGTCAACCTTCACATACAACAACTGATAAACGGATATAAACACAATGTAACTATAACTGGGCCATTTTACGGAAAGTTGTACACTCGACTTTTTTTTTAAATTTGGATAAAATCGGGTTTTTTCTACTCAGAATCGAAAGCACTTTCGAATGATATAGGGGAAAAAAAGTGTCCCAAATTTTTTTTATTCCATTCCGTTACCGTTTTCATACTAAGTTTGTAATGCTTGTATGGTGGTAACGGAATGGAAAAACTGAAAATTGTATGAAAAATTTGGGACACTTTTTTTCTCCTATTAGGTTCGAAAGTGCTTTCGATTCTGAGTAGAAAAAACCCGATTTTATCCAAATTTAAAAAAAAAGTCGAGTGTACAACTTTCCGTAAAATGGCCCAACTATGCAAATAAAATTTGATAAAAAATAAAAGAAAATTAGCGTGCCACAAGGCTGGGCTGTGAGCCTGATGGCTGATGTACAGCTGTTATTCAGCCTGCATCTATATCGGCTACATCACGCCAAGCTAGCACAATGGGTTTTATGGTCATGTTTAACATAAGTATCATGCTTCTGTTTGCAGTTCTCGGCGTTTCTACAGCAGGCGCATACCAACCAGTCTCGCACACACAACTCCACCCTCGCGGCTGCGGCGACCACTCCCTTTACTTCCGCTGCTTCTGAATACTTCAAGTGAGTTCAGTGTTTCAAATCTGATTCTGAATGTAATGCAACTAACTTAAAACAGGGTGACACGGAATATAGTCATCAGAAATCGATCTCAACATTATGATATTTAAAAAGTCCTAGAATAAATTAGAATGCGAACGAGTAATTTAGAAAAAATCATGTACCTACTTAAATACGGTACCCTACCTAATAACCCGAAAACAACTAGGTATGATTGATGTCTACGTAAATCTATGGTTTGTTACTTTAGTTTTATGAGCATAAAAGCAGAAATCTTTTTGGGTTGTGAGCGTGACATATGGCCGAAATTCGATCCCCAGATATAATTTATCCGTTGATTAAAATTATGACTGTATTTTTCTAAGTTACATAAAAGTAAAAGATGGAGCTAACATTTAATCTGACAGAGACTTTTATCTGGGGTTTGAAAAATCGGCCCTAAACAACTATCCTATTCTAATTCTACTTTGAATAGGCTTAAATATAGGCAACCCCGTATTGTTACCCCGTGTGTGCGTTAAAATAGCTGATTAAAACGGCCACTGTTTTAGTCGGGCGATACTAGAACTGCAAGGCAGCGAGGGCCTCCATGACCTCGGCGCGATCAAATGGGACATGGCTCTGTGCTTATTGGCGGTCTACATCATTTGTTACTTCTCACTGTGGAAGGGCATCAGCACTTCTGGCAAGGTCAGTACAGAAATAAATGTGTATCATATCATTTGCATGATAAACGCTAAGAACGTCTATCAGGGTCATAAACAAATTTAGGTTCGCGTCTTTCCTGTGGACATACCAAAAGTTAAGTGCTACAAAGCTTAATCTTGGATTGGATTATATAAATCCATGAGATAAAAGCGTAACTTACATGGGCATAAGCCGTTAACTATTGACCACAAGAGGGACGACTTTTGTTTTTTCAAGTGTTTATTACCCATCATGAAATATATTTATTCTCGATCAAGAGTTGCGTACCTTAAACATGGCAAAAAAGAGACACAAAGAGGGCCTCTAGTTAGACTGACAAAAATTTCTCGTGTTCCTGAAAGTTCACACTGCAGTCAAAGTCTTTTAGGGCTGTGTTAAAATGGTCAGCGCAAATAGTTCGTCCATTTTACCAACCATCAATAACATCATCGTCATTCATCATTCTTAGAGCATAGGATTTTCTTTGAGTACGCTAACCGTCTCGGCCTTATGCTATAAAAACCATAGAAAAGATAAGTTAGAACTTATGATCTTGTGTCAACTCAAAACGTTTAGGTTTACCTATTATGTACAACTTTTAGGTGGTTTGGTTCACGGCTCTCTTTCCATACGCGGTACTGCTTATTCTTCTGGTGCGAGGCATCACTCTTCCCGGCTCGGCGGATGGCATTCGGTACTACCTGAGCCCTAACTTTGAGGCTATCACACAACCTCAGGTATGACTAAAAATATAACACTGGAAACTCTTGCACTTTTAACACGGGTCGACGACGATACGACAGATGCGATGGACGGAGAACGAATTACGCGAACGAGTTCTGCTTCTGACTGATGTGCCGATGGGAAGTTTCAAATATTGCGAATTCTTCCACAATAGGAAAATTTAGGAAATTTGTCAAGATTTCCTATGGGAAAATTTCCAAAATTGAAATTTCTTAAAATTCTTGTGTAAGTTTTCTGTATTTATCCGAGAAGTTCCCGACTTTTCGGTAACATAACTTGCACATCTGACACGACCAAGACCGGTTCAACCCAGTGTCGACGCGCTGGTAAATATCGCGTTAGACCCATGCTAACAAGTCATTTTAAAGTATTTGACCAATATACTAAGATTGGAAGATTCTATAATTAATATAGACCTCTAAGTCATTTTAAAGTATTTGACCAATATACTAAGATTGGAAGATTCTATAATTAATATAGGCCTCTATATATCCTAATACTTTAAACAAGAAATCAAGCATTTAAGTTGAAAATAGGTATAAGTAATGTTTGTATCATTCACCAGTAATTAGGTAGTTACTGATTTGTCTCGGCATCTTCATTCTCAGGTATGGGTAGACGCGGCGACTCAAGTATTCTTCTCCCTGGGACCTGGTTTTGGTGTTCTGTTGGCATATGCTTCATACAACAAGTACCATAACAACGTTTACAAGTAAGTTTTACTACATTATATTTATCTGCTCTTCTTAATTATTACAAATACAAATGCGTTTATTTTAATATGCGTTTTTTTATTTAATTTACTTGATTAATTTTTCAACAGGGACGCGCTCCTAACCAGTGTTATCAACTCGTGCACATCGTTTGTGGCTGGCTTCGTGATCTTCAGTGTGTTAGGCTACATGGCGAACGCTTCGGGACGGCATATCGAGGACGTGGCCACAGAAGGCCCAGGGCTCGTGTTTGTGGTATACCCGGCCGCTATAGCCACTATGCCCGGCTCCACGTTCTGGGCTCTAATATTCTTTATGATGCTGCTAACGCTCGGACTGGATAGCTCTGTAAGTTACTCCAGCTTTTTGGGGGTTTTGTGGTACTCGCGATGAGGGTCACGATGGATCGAGACCGATGGAGACAAGTCATCTCATCAGGGCGGTGAAATCCAGAAGTGATCACGATCCTCAGCAATGAGGGACCGACTGAAGAGAGAGAGTGGTACTCGCATTTCATTGTGAAAGCGAACTTACAATGCGGACGGACGGACAGAAAACTTTAACACTGTTCACTGTCCCATTCCGCATACAAAACGATTTGACAATGTCATAAGTCCAACTTACAGTTGGACTATGCATTCAGTATGGGGACGTGACCCCATAGCCCAGAGTGTAAGCATAATGAACTCCTGAAAAAAAGTTTCATGACCCGTACCCGGACAAGGAAGGTGTTAACAGATTTTTAATTATGGAGCAGAATATATTTATGCAAGGACCTAAAATAAAGTAGGACAGAATGTGAGTTTCTTTCCAGTAAATTGGTGCGATATGTCACTAATTGTGTTGTCTTGCTGGCCTGGCCTGGCCATCGCCAGACAAGAAAAGTCTACCCTCCTCCTTCTAATTTCAACAGTACGAGTTAATGGGTCCTACTTGATCTGTCCAAATATACGTAATACTGACCGAAGCTGATACATTTTTTCCTTGAATTTAAACTTTCGTGAGTCATGTTAAAACTAAGTATTATAATATACATTTTTTTCTCTGCAGTTTGGCGGTTCCGAGGCAATAATAACAGCTCTCAGCGACGAGTTTCCACCAATCGGGCGACATCGTGAGATCTTTGTGGCCTGTCTCTTCACGCTGTACTTCTTCGTGGGCTTGGCTTCGTGCACCAAGGGTGGCTTCTACTTCTTCCAACTGCTAGACCGTTATGCGGCTGGATACTCCATTCTGGTGGCCGTGTTCTTTGAAGCTATCGCTGTTTCTTGGATTTATGGTAAATATATAGCTTATATATATGACTTGTAAACCGTAATTAAATTCTACTTATGAATGTAAGCAAGTCCTTAAAGAGATCAACTGCGCTATATTATGATGAGGCATGATCTGTCAGGCGGCAGCATACGCGGAAAATATAGTATCCTGAGAGACTCGGGTAGCGCAAACGCGAGCCTAGACTTATTCACCGAATACACCCACGCAGCAAATTTAAAACTGATTCCTATTCAATACGCTTAGTAGAATATAGCCCTATAAAATTGATAATTGACACATGGTGATGGAAGAGTCACAATAAATGCTTACAGCTGGCTATCGTATAGCGTGTCATCCACGACGACGCGCCCCTCCACAGCGATTCTCACATTAATCTATGCGCAATTGTACGGTCCGTACAGTATACAGTACGGATTCGGCTATAGTATAGAGGGTCGCGGGGCGCGCCTTCGTTAATGGCACGCACTATACCTTTGTATGTTCGCCAGGTACTGAACGGTTTTGCGAGGACATCCGGGACATGATCGGCTTCCGACCAGGCCTCTACTGGCGCGTTTGCTGGCGCTTCGCCGCCCCCATTTTCTTGCTATTCATCATAGTGTACGGGCTCCTGGACTACGAACCGCTGCAGTATGAGGGCTATGTGTACCCTGGCTGGGCAAACGCGCTAGGCTGGGCTATAGCGGGCTCGAGTGTGTTATGTATACCGACCGTGGCGATATTCAAGATTCTCACGACTAAGGGCAGCTTTATGGAGGTTTGTAGACTATACGTAATCTTTTTTTGTTTCCGTCGCGTCCTCAAATTTGTGCTATTCATTACATGTAGGTATGTAGTGTATGATCTCCTTGACTAAGAACAGCTACACTTCACTAAGCACAAACTAGATGGATGGGGCTATACATGGGCTTGACCAGTACTTTATACTTAGATACTTTGGTTAAATAAAATTGGTAATAAGTTAGTTATGACCAATCTACAAAAAAACACTAATAGTAGTCTGCCTTAGGCACCAGCCAAGTGTATTAGGATGAGCAGGAGACAAGTAGAATATATTCACTCGTTCTTCCTGTAGTAATGGTGGAGACGTGTAGTGGAACCGTTTTACCCTTTGGGTACGGAACCCTAAAACTGAACCTGCTTCCAGCGCATACGCATCCTGACGACCCCGTACGCGGACACGGAGGCCCGCAGCGTGCACAACGGCGTCGTGGTGTCGGAGAGCGGCGGCGTGCGGCTCGCGTCCGCCGCGCCCTCCCCCTGCACCCCGCCCGCCACCTCCCCGACCCTGGCCGCGGGACCCGCGCTCGTCTGAGCACAGCTCTCCTTCGACGTCTACTATGTATAGTCCTCTTAGCTTCTTTTTGTACACTCGCGAACTTTATTTGCTGAGCCATTTAGAGCTCACTTTATACTGGATAGTGTATAGTTAATCTATAAGGCGCCTCTAAATGGCTCAACAATTAAAGTTCGTGACCGTACTACCCAAGGGTCGCTTTTATACTTTATGTCACACCTGGCCATAAAGCGGCAATTACCGCACGCTCCGCGCGCGGGAAATCTCACTTCCTGGCCAGGGGGTGACATAAAATTTTGTACTTAACACGGGCGGTAATAAAGAAAGCCTCAGATCGCATATTTATCGCCCTTGCCTTCGGCTCGGGCGTCAAATACCTGCGATCTGAGACATTCTTTGTTTTACCGCCCTTGTTAAGTAATGTACTATTACCGTGGTGCATGCACGGTAAAACTCTATGGTTCCATTTATCATTAAGTCTATGGTCTATTTATGAATGAAACCATAATTTTACCGTATTGTGGCTGTCGACGATAAAGTATAAAAGCGACCAAGGGCTAAGTCACAAGATTTGCTCTCGGCTTCGTCTGCAGATAATGCCACGATTCTCTACCTATCCCAAGTTATCTTTCTTGAGAACTACTATTTTTGACTCTAGTACCTACCTACGTTCATGTTTTTGACCGCACGCGCACACTTGACAGTCTGAGCCAAGATGCTGAAGTGTTAAAGTCAAGGTAAAGTAGAGTTAATATGGAGGGATGAGACGAGAGAAGTTTTGTGAATAGCTTAACCGAAGTTACCGAAGACAGCCTAACTTAGGAAGGAACTTAGGACACGACGCGCAATAGCGGTTATTTGGACGTTTATAGACCGTACCCGTAGTTTACACAACAATTCTGTCCTAGGTAAATCTAGTTACATATTCTCGATCGTTTTTGTTTTGACACGACAGTTACATGAGACAATTATTGGATAAACAAAGATATCACGTTCTTTCCTAGTTAGGTTTCTTCATATTTTTCCTATAAAATTTGACGCCGTTTGGCAATACCTTATGAAATCAGCAGTTATGTCAAGCGAGTTACAACTTGGCTTTATTTTTTGTCGAATTAATTGGAGAGTGCGAGTATGTTTTATTATTTTTCCTACGTCCCAGAAATGTATACCCATAAAATGTTATTTTTTAAGTTTACCTAACTACTGTTCCCGCTTAAATATGAGACGTAAAGAACATGTTTATAAATGCTTCCGATTGGTTTAATGCTTTAACTCCATTCTTTTTGTACAATATAGGTTATCATTTATGATTTTTAAGTACAAGCGAATTAAATAGGTATCTATTTAACATATATAATACTCATTGAGACATATGTTGTGCTGTGATGGATGATATGATAAATAAGTTGGTAGAGAAGGTAATTAAGTTAAAATGTGTCAATAGAATAGAGACACGTAAGTAAGTACGTACCTAGGTACATATACGAGTAATATGTTTCCATTTACGTAATACATTTTATCCGAGTAGTTAAAATTTGCGCCTTTGTAAAATTATTGTTTATTGGCATTATGCTGTGTAGGTATTACTTCATTTTTATCGATAAAAAAGACTAAGTACACAAATGAGTATCTATCATAGACCCAAACTAGACGTAGGTAGAATATTCAAGGGCATAATATTGCACCTAGACACTTGTAAATGAAACTATCTCGAATGATAGATGCGTGTGTGAAAGTTTTATGAAATATATAATAATGTCTTAGTTTAATACATCACTTGTGTAAATAACTAGTTATTTATTAAAATAGTTTTTAATATGGTTTACCGTGGGTTTACCATTTCGATCATGGCATTTTAGCATTTATTGCTGATAAATTAGTCGTTATTATACGGCTTTTGAGGCTCATCTATAAGACCTTGTAAGAACTTTTTTTCGTATTCTGAAAACCAATGGACCCGTGATATCTATGTGAAAAAAAATCTTGATGGAAATAAATGCTGATATGCTAAAGGTCCAAAAACTATATTTTATAATAGGTGTATAACCGATAATTCAGCAAACCGTCGATGTGTTAGCAGTAGCTTATTTTATAGACAGATACTTTATATTGATAAAGCATGAAGGTTGAAGCTGGAACAATAACGTATATATTCAAGAAACCCCGTTTTATTACGAGTACGAATATTTTTTCACACATTAATATTTTAATAATACCTACTAGTTTTTTTGCAGTTTGTAAATGCTTGTGTGAGTAAGATTATTTTATCTTATACTATGTCTATGGAATGTAAATTAAACTGAGGAACGTGTATCGATGCATTAATATTTTAGAAGTAGAGCGTAGTCTTCAAACTTGAGAAGTAACATAGGTAACATTGATTTTGATATCGTTTGTTAGAAGAATATGTAATAATAGCAAAGGTATATAAACATGTACCTAACTCAGATACATTTTTACTTTAAGGTTCTAGTAGTTAATAAGGATGAAAATGAAATGCTGTGTAGATAATAGTAAAGTAGAAATAAAATTTAGATCAGTGTGAAAAAAGAGTTCATATACCCACTTACTTATAGCCAAGTACCTATAATGAACGTTATAATGTAGTAGAACGTAGATTTATCTCTTTATGGTTGTACCTATTCAAGTCATATAATAGACTTTCAAATTATATATGTCGTATTAGTTTCGATGTATATTTATCGGTGCTCCATTTTTTTTTCAAAAGGTGATCTTACTTTTTTTCTTTACCATTCGTCACTCCGTCCTGGGCAATGCGGACTGGTGAATGGTACAAATAAGTTTTTTAAGTTCTTACGTTTTCATTTACTTTTTTTATATTTAACTTCATGCATGCTTGGTATGTATTGTAGGAACACTATAGTAAAAAACTAATTAAAAAAAAAACATTGTTTTGAATGAGATTTTATTCTCTCGGTGTTACCTACACAAAAAATGTTCCAGTGTATCTAATCTTAAATAGTTATGTGAATCGCTTGTGCTTCTTTCTAATTTAATTGCATCAATGTTAAGTGTTAATAATAGGTGTACCTAATTGATAAAAAGTAGTAATAAAACTATGCGACAAAATATAATCTGTTCTGAATTAGTTGTTGGTTGATGTCTCGATATGTAATGTTTCAATCTATACAATACAAGTAGCCTATATTCAAGATTTTTGATGTTAGAACATTTGATGTAGGCATAACATGACATAGGCACAGAATATTATGTTGTGTTATTCGTCTATTTAGCTGTTGATGTTATCCCGCAGGCGATCAGTAGTCATACCAGCCATTATGACTATTGATTATTAGAATAAATTTGTTTATACTTACTGTAAAATGCGTTTTATTTTAACTATATAAGAGTTCCATTACATGCTTTATACTTACGAATAGCTACCTACCTACCAACCAACTCACAATACATTTGATTCAATCTATCTGTTTGGAAAATGTTACTCCGTCTAAATGTTCACAATTCGGATTTCTAAGTTTTTCATTACGGATTTTTTATGTATTCTCCATATACATCATTCAGCAAACAAAATTCATAGAACTCACTGGTTTTTTTATGTAACCAAATATGTAAAAAAACTTTGTTTGAAGAAACTTCGTTCGTCTAGTGGTCACAAACTGACGCTGGTAGCGTAATCGGCCTAGCGACTCGACATAAATAATAAATGAAAAAAAAACAAAATGTTTTATAATCCATTTAAAATTTACTTATGCAGTATGTTTTTCTTTCGCGCCATTTCGGTTGATGTTAAGTTTTTGAAACGTTTTTCACATACCGGCAACCTTTCTATTAGGTACAACATCTGAAGAAAATAAAAAAGGACATGCTTATTCTTATTAAAATCTATTTATTTCGAAAAACCTTGAGTATTTAAATAAATATTTACGAATTTTATATGATTGACCAATTTTATTTTGATTATATTCATCAGAGGTTTTACTTTAATAGTTAAGTATATCAACACAATCGGCCATGATGGCCCATCGTAAAATACGCAGCTATGTGGTAAGATTGAGATAAAAATAATGTCATTTCTCCCTTTAACCCATAACTGCGTCCAGCACGTCAGCCTAATGAGCCTAATGTGTGAGTCCGGCATAACAGGAAATAAAGAGTGTTGATTCGTTTTGATTACCAACTAAAAAATAAGTTGAAAATAATTGATATGATAACTCGTGCAACGACTAAAAATCTTTACGTGGCTATTCGAGTGAGTTTTAGTCAGTATATTTTATTTCCTGTAGTAGTCTACTTAAACACGCACATAAAAAAATTTAGGGAAAACGCCTCAAGAATAAAAAAAAAAACTGACAGTGACAGATGCTTACTTTGAAGTTTGAGGTTGCTTGCTGATTCCTCCTAATCGTTTTCAATTGATTTTCTGGCTAAATAAGAAGCCAATCGATATGGAACCAAAAAATGAAGAGAATTCTGTTGAAAAAACCATCTTTGATTCTATCGCGCAGGGTGACTTAGATTTGTTCAAAAATATATTGGCGCAGCATAAGGGCGACGTCGATTTCTTCGACGAAAATGGCATGACCGCGCTACAACACGCCGCTTATAAGGGTAACAAGGATATGGTGCAACTGTTGCTCGATAGGGTAAGTAATTAAGCTACTATTTAATGTAAGGAACGTGCACGTAACGGGTTATCTTTATTGTTCTTATTATTGGTTATTACAGGGCGCGGACGTTAACTCTGGGAAGCACGAGTACAACTACACAGCGCTACATTTCGGTGCTTTATCCGGTAATTCCGACGTTTGTAAGCTGCTGCTTGATGCTGGTGCCAAGTCAACTGCCACCAACTCTGTGGGGCGCACAGCCTCGCAAATGGCAGCATTCGTTGGCAACCACCACACTGTTGCCACCATTAACAACTTCGTGCCTCGCACCGAGGTCTCCTACTACTCTGTGCCTCAAGGACAGCTAACTGAAGCCTATTTACCTTCCTTTCTAGTAGACCCTCTTCATAAATTCATATTGGGGGTCAACATCCATCCTGTGCGGCTAGCCCTCAATCTACAACATATACCGGGGCTTCTAGAAAATGCTGATAAAGTCAGTAAGGTCCTAGAATTATTATGCAAAAGGGAAATGACACGAGGCAGCGACACCAATGAAGTTATGGCATTTAAATATCACTACCTCTCATATATTGTCCGGGAGATCCACAACATCAGAGACAAGCAGAAGCCAGCTGCAGAAGAGAAGAAGCATGACATTGTTGAAGTGTTTGCTAAGAAACTCTTGAAGCCAGGTAAAGATGGAGTCTCTTTGGACCTAATGGATACATTCCTTAAGGACTGTGTCAGGGAATTCCCATACAGAGAGTGCACCACATTCCACCAAATGGTGACATCGTTGACAAGCAAAGATCCTCCACCAGCATTGTCTGTTATCAATTGCACTATCAATGGACAGCGTGGCTTTGTTGATGCAATTCCTTACTGCAGCACATGTGGTGAGGAGAAACCAGCGAAAAAGTGTTCCAAATGCAAGTCTGTACAGTACTGTGACCGAGAATGCCAGCGTCTTCACTGGTTCGTCCATAAAAAGGCCTGCAACAGAGAATCCAGTGCCCCCGCCTCTACCGCCAATGCTAAAGTAAACATAGATGCCGGTGAGCTTAGTGCAGAGCTTCAAAACCTCGTAGCGGGATAGAACTAACTGTAATTTAGCAAATTAATGTAATGCACCAAGTCAAGTGATTCCAGTTGATCAATAAATGTACCTATGTATCTGTTAGGTAATTAGATCTAGATATTTTTCTGGCATCAACAAGTGATTGACTAGATGATAACAATATTGTTATCAATAAGTGCCATGATCATAGACTACTCCTAAAGCATGTACCAATAAATAGTCCAGATTTTATGCATTCTTGTAACTTGGAAGCCAGAGAAGTCTCTATCTTCTTCAATGTTTCAGGTAATTTCCTATTACAGGATTTCAATGTTGTCATTTTGTCAAGCACTAGTTGATTGCCTGATAAACCTCTAATTTCTAGTTATAATAATAAATATTTTCTTGACACATATAAAATATTAAAGCTAAGCTTGTACTTCCTCATTTTGTTGTATTTAAATGTTTTTGAAAGTGATGTGTGGTTAATTAAATTTATTTACATTACCAAGATCATCATTATCTTTTTATTTATATCTTTCCCTGCCTAAAGGGTCCCAATAATTACCTATCCAATGACTCATTCTGAATCGCGGTATCTCTACTGTTGTCACGCGAATTAGAATACACTGTCTCATCAAAGAGTACAATATATATTGTCTCATTACTAATGATTCATTAGATGGGGATGGTATAAGTCGCTGATAAAGTTATACGCCATCTAGCGACAGTCTCGTCAACTTCCTACAAAACAATATAGGTACATTGGAAATGTTTCTTTTGACGTCACGTCCTCCAGATGGCGCGCATAATCAGAATGAGGTTTAATAACAGAGAGAGAGGCTAATAAAGCGGCCTACACACAGCACTAAAATCAGAGGCGATATCGGGAGAGTGGTGGGCAGCACCCTATATCGCTCCCTAAATCGCCTCGTGTGTAGGTAAATCGTGTATGATTATTGTACCCGATTTACATACACACGAGGCGTTCTAGGGTGCTCCCCACCACTCCCGATATCGCCTCTGATTTTAGGGTTGTGTGTAGGCCGCTTAATTTATTGCATTCATGTTGTATTTTACATTTTAAGAATGAAAATTAAAAAGTATCACCATTTAAGTATGTTGTTGACCTAAAGCTATACAATTTTTTCAAAAATATTGGGGCATCGTTGAGTAGAGCTCGTTGAGTACGAACATAATTATAGTATTTTTGTTTTTAAAAATATTGAAAAACAAAGGAATAAGAACCAGTCCATTTGCGACAGTTCGGAACCATTGCTGCCTTTTAATAAGGAATGCTTCAATTTGAAAAAAAAAACAGACGAGCATAGCACATCGAGCTTACATCATTACACAGTCATTAGCGAGTGTGACAAAATTTTGACAGTTACAGTACCTATACTCTGTTTTCTTTTATTTATAAAGTCTATGTATGTGTCTAAGTGTCTATCTATGAGGTCTATCCACCTTGCGCCTTCCAGTCCGTGGTCGCCACTCGAGAGCCTTTCGGCCCCAACGGCCGGTTCTACGTACAGGCATCCCATATCTTATCTTATCTTATATCTTTGAACAAGCAATTCTTGTATATTTATATATTTATTTCGGGGATCTCGGAAACGGCTCTAACGATTTTGATGACATTTGGTATGTGGGGGTTTTCGGGGACGAGCAATCGATCTAGCTAGGTCTCATGCACGGGAAAACGCCGAGCAAAGCTCGGGTTGCCCAGATATTGCTTATTATATTAGCCACCGTTGTATGAAAAAACACCTTTTTTTTAATGGTACCGTTAACATATAATCATAAAAACTTATATATAAAACATCCTATGAACTACGTCCTTCTAACCGGGTCACACCAGTCGGGGCACCGCTTCCTCAAGTACAACTGCCAGAGAAAGAATAGTGCGAGTGCAATCACAAATACAAACACCACAACGGTTAGAGCCGTGAAGTCATGCTGGTTGTGTGGATACCCATGACTCTCGCTAACGTCCGTAGTCATCTTCTCTCGAAATCAGGTAAATGGGGTTAGGTACCTGAAATCTGTGGATATCGGTAACCCGTTCACATAGTTACTGCTGGTAGCCTTGTTTTTCTGTCTGTGAACAATTGAATTAGTTACTTACTTTATGAACAACAACAACAAATTATTACCTATTTGATAAAAAGGAGTTACGATAAGATTTTTTTGTGCAATAAAGTTTCAATAAGTAAATAAATAAATAAACAACAGGCATAGAATTAGCGATAAAAAATAGGTACCTAAACATAAGATCGACCGTAACCCCACTTTAATTTCATATAGTTTGTGTGTATATTATCTGTGGTGTGACACCTGAGAGGCTACCGCGAACCACAAACGAAGTTTTCCGCCTCTGTCGCACTTACGTACAGACTTGCAAGTGCGACAGAGAGGGAAAACTTCGTTTGTGGTTCGCGGTAGCAACCCTGGCTATATTAAGTGGCAATTAGGGTGCCTTTCCATCAAAGATGTGCCATGCTGCGAGGATGTGAAATGTGAATGCTACGCTACGAAACTATGTGACAGTGACAGTTTCCACTAATGCTATGTTATGTAGCCGTTCGAGAAAGGTGCGCAGCTGCGCGAGGAAGCTATGCGCAGCTCGAGCACTCGCGACCATCCATAGCACGCATAAATAGTACCTACCTACGCATCCACATCACGCATCCACAGCACACATCCAGAGCACGCATCTGACGCATCCGTGCATATAAAAACATAGCTTAGTTGAACCCGTTTCCACCAGCGCTGTGCTATGTGGACCAATGAATATGATTGGTGATATAGCAAACGCATCCATAGATTCCATAGCAACGTATAGGTAGTTAGTACTTTCATCTCAAGAGCGCGGGTTGGCCATTGTTGTTGGCTTGCATTCCGGAATTCCGGAATCTCGGGCAATTTTTCCGATATTACAATTCCGGTATTGGTACACTCGAAATATTGGAAATTCCGGAATTGGATATGATGAATTTTGAGAGAGAAAATAGAGTGTTTTGTATGTTTATTCTTAAAGTTCACAATGTAAAACTGAGGAATTGTTCGCCGCGAACAATTCCGGAACTGTCCGGAATTCCGGACATTCAAGCAATTCCGGAATTGAAAAACCGTCCGATATTGCAAACCCTAGTTGTAGTTGTGACAACATAGACGATGTGCAATGCGCTTGTAGGTATAGCACAACACACAACCATAGCTCATTCGCGCTCGTGATATTAAAGGACTCAAGCATATCACATCTTTAGGGGAATCCCACTTCCTGGCCAAGCAAAATATTATACTTATCACGGGCGGTAATAAAGAAAGTCTCAGATCGATAATATTATCGCATAATAGTCAAATACCTGCGATCTGGGACAATCTTTGTTTTACCGCTCTAGGAGACTAGGAAACTTTTATATGTCTAATACAAAGAAATTCATAAGGTGTATGTAAAGTTCCCGCCCTACACTGAGTAGCTAGGGGATTGATCAATGATGAGTGACCCCGGGGGTTTTTGTAAGTGTCTGAGTCTTGATGCTACTCACACATTAGGTACCTATTTACCTACACACGTCGTATTCGATATCTCCTTTTTACTAATAAACGATTTAATTAAATAAGGAACACAAGTGACTTACCTATGGCAATTTACTTAATTAATTACGAGCATTACACAAGATGATTCTCAAAAAACATTGACTCAGTTTCAGTTCTCACTTCAACCCCGTACATTTATGTGATCACTAGTTATATTAGGATTAGTAACGCACACATATCCTTTCGAGATCATTTTTGTTCAGAAAAGCAATCACGTAAGTAAAAATAGTTTATTATATTGAAAATCATAAGTCATAACAATCCTATCAGTATCACTAGTAGCATAGATCAGATAATTAATATTTTTGAACTGTCAGTAAAATGTCATAGACGTGTTCGTTTTAGATACACACGTCTCTTGCGACTCCAGAACCAAAAAGAATATAACCACTTGTGATAACTTTGATAAAGTACCTAGCAGATTAGTAGAGAGGCCAATTCGTCGTAAGTGCCTTATTTACGATTTTCGTAGGACTGAAAAGGTTTATACCGACAAGTGGTATCGTTGGAATCAGCATCGTTTACTGATTATCAAAATGCATGTTGTCGCTTCCTAAAGTGGTGGAATGAGTTTTTATGACGTCATAAATTATATGTATGAAAATAAACAATTTTTCTTCAAAAACCTATCGAGTGGGGTATCAAACGAAAGGGCTTCATGAGCTGATTTCAAAAATATAACACACCATTATATTTCGGCCAGTGGTGCCGTAAAAAATAAAGTTCATTTTAAAAACATACTTGGTTTCATCCAGACAGGAAACGGTTGAATGATTTTATTTTTAATATACGCTGAATGACTTACTGTACCATTAATATCTAAACGCAATGAAAGAAGTTCGGAAAAAACACTATACGTCAACTGCAGTCAGGTCTACAAAATGCTAGTTTTGCTGCTTTAAAATAATTAAATAAATGGTAGGCATTCATATTTTCCGAACTCCTTTCATTGCGTTTAGATATTAAGGATACAGTGAGTCGTTCAGCATAAATTTAAGAAAAATTCATTCAAGCATCTCCTGTTAGGAAGAGCCCAAACGTGGTGTGTTTTGAAAATGAATTTTATTTTTTACGTCACCAGTGGGCGAAATCTAAAGGTGTGCTATATTTTTGGAATCAGCTCATGAAGCTTTCGTTTGATACCCCACTCGATAGGTTTTTGAAGAAAAATTGTTTATTTTCATACATATAATTTATGACGTCATAAAAACTCATTCCACCACTTTAGGAAGCGACAACATGCGTTTTGATAATCAGTACAGCATGCTGATTCCAACGATACCAATTGTCGCTATAAACCTTTTCAGTCCTACGGAAATTGCGTTTTCTCAACTTGGCCTCTCTACTAGATACTATACGTCTATGAATGTGACCACATTGAATTGAATATACGTCTCAAGACTGGCTACTTTATTTGCCACACGTACCTACTTTTATATGCGTAAGTACTGTAAGTACGAATAATCTAATTTTAAAATATGTCCACGGACACAGTGAAGCGGTGAAAGTGAGTGAGTGAACGCGACTTTATTGTTATCGGCTTAAGGTTACTCAGAAGTTTTTGAACCTTCGGGAACTAACACATATAAAGATAAACTCAATTTTACCAAAGCACTAAAGCGCTTATTAAAATTTCATTAAAATTATCTAATGAATCTCGTGCTTTTGGGTCCCTTGCTACGCTCAAGAGTGTAAATGAATCATTCACTACGCTCGTGAATCTTTCGCTTGGTTGGGACTCGGGTCACAAAATCACTATATAAGCAAAATACAACTTTGCTCTCTTGTTGCACTAATAACTAATGTGCACTTTTTAAGTATACCTTTTTACGAAAGGCGACGATATGATTATATTATGATATAATATATTATGAATTTGCGTTGTCCTTTTTGATTGTAGGTAAGTTATTAAGAAATAAAACCAAAAGGATATAGTTTTAAAATGTATATTCAATTTCCAGTAATCTACAAAAGAATACGTAGATATGTATTTATATAAGAATTCTCTAAGTATTTACAAATAGGTCTAGTTTCTATGTAACAAAAATACTAGCTATAGGATTTTATTATTTTAAGTAGTTTTTCATATAAACAGATATATATCGTCGGGTGACAACCAAAACTCACTATCAAATCTGTCAACACTCATAGAAACCTCTTATCTCAGTACTGGAAATAGGTAACTAGTGGCCAGTGAGTTTTGGTTGTCAGCCAGTTGTCAGCCGACGATATGACTTAATGAGTAGGTAAGTACCTGACACTTAAGCTGGCTACACAAAGCCCTGCCTGCAGGGCCCTGCTTGCAGTGCCACTGCCAAATCGTATTGTGTGTAGGCATGCAGGGCCGATTTAACAGATAAAAAAATCGGCCCTGCATGCCTACACACAATACGATTTGGCAGTGGCACTGTAAGCAGGGCCCTGCAGGCAGGGCTTTGTGTAGCCGGCTTTAACTCACTCACTCACTTCTTTTGTGACATGTGAGGTAGTGTTGCCAAACCAAATATTTGTTTGACAGTTCATTTGGTTGGTAGAGTTAAAGTAGCCAAACTCTAAAAAAATTCCGCGAGTCTCAGACATATTGATTGAAATATAATAAACGGGTCACTCACATCTGTATCGTTGAATATCGCTCGACATGTTTCGGGCCAATACGTGGTGATTAATCATGAGCGATATTCGACGATACAGAAGTGAATGACCCGTTTATTATATTTCAAAAATATTCTTGTTACTCAAAATAAGATAGGTTATTAGGTAGGTACGAGTTGCTTCTTGTCATGTTCGCTGGTGTTAGAAAATACTGTTTAAATAAGTTTAACCAAACTAAAGCGCTATTTACCTTTACAATTCACATAAGAAACCATAAATATTATTATGATATTTTCTATACAAGGCACTGTTATCACAATAAAATAATTATATTTCAAAATTAAACCTACGAGGTAATTCTGAACTCACATAACGTAACGAACGATGCATAATATATCTAACTATCAACAATATTTACAATTTAAGTGTCTATTGCGAATAATGCCCGTAAGCTTATACTATCACCACTAAGTTAAAAGATAAATCACCCTTCACCGAGAAGAGCGCTTATTGTAAAACTTTTGATTTTGCGGCAAGGCGCGGGCGCTGGCACGGGGTGTGAAGGCACGGCGGGCGGCGGAGGGGGGAGCGCGGGCGCCCAACCGAACCCTGCCATAGGACCAGGCCAAAGACCTAGAGGCATAGGCATGTGCATATGGCTCAAGTAGGGCAGTTCCGGCGGGCAGAAGGGTGGAGGAGGCGTGATGTTTTCAGGCGAAGCGACGAGCGGAGCGGGCGACTCTACCAATGGCGGTGATCGTGGGGACGAAGAACGCAAGCTTCCCTCTTCCGAGCACGAAGAGGCAGCATCTGAGCACGGCCTTTTAGGTTCTGTGGACTCTGTTGATTCTGCCACCTCCGTGTCGATGTTCTTTCTCTTGCACTTGGACTGCCCACACGCTCTGAAGCCTTTCGCGAACGGGTTATTGTCGATCTTTAACTTCGTTATACGATCGTTCTGTGGACAACGAAAAGGAACATTAAATATTGCTGTTACGACCATGAAATTGGTTGCGAAAGTGTCAACTCATTAGTTTCTGTCAATCACTTTGGTTAGCCTTATTGCATAATGTTTGCTTGCGCTTCGATAATTTGTAATATGATCGGCATTATAGAAATTAAATGACAGAATGCTGTCATAATTAACGTCTATCAAATACTAATATCCGCCGTAACGGTTTACTCGCTCGGAAACTTTCTTATCTCGAGAATGCAATTTAAACATCCGTTTCCGCATGCATCCCTAATAGCTTGTAAAGCATAATTGTCACATGTGGCGTGGCGTGGCGTGGCGACAGCCCAATTAGCTGAGGCGCCACCACAAGCGACTAGTCTAGTGCGAAACCTGATACTCGGAAGCTACTCTGTATTTAATAAGTTTACGCAACTAACATTTAGGAAAGCATTAGCTTTAGTATCGAAATTAGTTAATTGCCGTGTTCTCAGACTGTCAACATTTCAAAACACTGACCTATGAAATTCCCCAGTTGCGGTTATCTAGCGAAATCCGGACAGCAAACAGTCTGGGCGCATGCGAAGTCACTTAGGTATAATGATGTTTACAGGAGTTGATAAGGCGGCGCCGGCGCGCTCACCGTCGCCGATAACGCAGCACCCTCCAAGATAAAAACGAGTGCTAATAGCCTGCGTTAGTATAACTGTACTACACTCCCAAATTTGGGCGATTAGCTAAGCAGGGTTTGCAAGAGCGGCGCCGCCCCTGGCCCGCCCTGTCGCCCGTGACGTCACGCGACAAACACGCGGGCGTTTTCACTTTTTGCGTGACCGTTTCACATATTGGCGACTGTCGCCAGTTTTTTTAAGTGTGTAATTAGGGCTTTAAGCAAATTTTAGTTTTGTTTAAACAAACTTAAGTATAGGGAGATTGATTTAGGGGCAGCGAAGACGAAGTTATTTCGGACACGTAATTGTTGGAGTATAATTGAAGCGGCGTGCCACCTAGTTACGCCGGTGTCGGCGGCTACAAAAGCAGTATTCTAATTCGCCAGTAATTCGCAACAATGCATTAGCCGGCGGGCGTCCGTCTGTCCGAGGATAATGCGCAATGATACGCTGTTGGCATTGTCCGGTCCCGTTACCCAATCCAGGATAATCCCACAGAGCTGCCGAAACTTTCAAATTTAATGTCATTTACTAGCCATTGGATTGCAGGCCTTATTGAGACGGTTTAAGGTTCTTGTGGTGTGTGATGACACTGATGACACTGTAAAATGGGCGCGGGAAAGCGTTCGCGCCTCGCTGCAGTCAGCTTGAAAGGCGCCGCACGAAAAGAAGCCGCGGCCTAATTACGCACCGAGGATTATGCAACGGTACGCTGCCCAGCCTTTGTGGTATCAAAACAAACAGCAGGGGCCCGAACTAACTAGATAAATACACGTTTATTGAAGTATCGTATAAATGGGATTAAAATTCATGAAGCTGAATCTTGCAGAGCGGTAAAGATACCCACTTTGATTTTTATTCCGTTGTAATAGTAGCTGTGTTTGCATAAAATAATAATACGTTTATTTTATTTTATTTCCAAATTGGTGACGTTTCAAATAAAATGTCGGGCGGTATAAAAAAGGGTTACCTAAGTAGGTAGAGTTTACCAATAACTAGACCACCAATTGTTTGCCAGGATTAGCATACCTATCAGTAACACAAGTATAACGATACGATTTCAATAGAAAAGCGGCAGCTATCATCTCAAGAATTGTTAAGAATAACTGTTCCTATTGTGGAATTCACGCATCTCCACAATTACGAAATCAGACAATGCGACCTACAAAGTGGACGGTTAAAAAGTAAATTAGTTGGTTTTTGTTTTCCTAAATACACAATGACCGTTCGAGTGGCAATCGGAACCATGTTTTTATCTGTGGCATTTTTTTTCTGGCTCGTCAGTAAAAGCATTGGCGCCTTCCTTCAAGCAAAAAAACATAAGTGCGAATCATCAATCGTTCTTGGAAATTGACTGCGTTTTCGTGGAAGCAAGATGTGTGTTTGATATCACTGGGATTTCCCAAGATCATTGATCGGTTCAGTAACCATCAGAAAAGGTTATATATAACCCTTTACTTAAGTAATCTTGAAAATATAGACACTTAATCCAATTATTTCAACTGTTCTCATTTTTAAGTAGGTACTGTATCTATCCCAAGCGCTATATTGTACCTAAATTGTGTTACAATCCTTAGTGCAAGCATTAATTTCAATTCTACCAAACCCCAATTCCGCCATAGATATTATGTCCAGATTAGTCCTAGAAATTTCAAATTTATTTGTTTATTATTATTTATTAAGGTTCGCCAACAGGTACAATACTATCACACTTAAAACAAAAACATGTATGTATATATAGTTAGCAGTGGCGGCGCGTCAAAATATTCTTAGGGAAGCCGGAAATAATTTGCTTTTCTTATTCTTCATGAGCCCTAGTAAAAGAACTAGACTGGCTGAAAATTAGGCAAGCCGGTGGGAATCGAGTTGTATGGACGCTCCGCCACTGATAGTTAGAGTATTGACCCAATTACAGGCAAACACAACTTGCTTTAAAATAACTCGCTTAGATACATTTTGCACAAATCAAATCTTTATAATCGAACTCTGTCTCAATTAATAGACCAGGCGAAACGAATGTCTCCGTTTCAGTTTGGGCAAAAAATGCTTTCGTTAATCCGGATTTCCGACTGTTCTCCTCTACGGGTCACAATTCGCAACTGATTCTCGTGACATTTTGAGCAGTTTCTATAATAATATAGATTGTTTATCCTGCTCTGTTTTTGGAATAAAAAAAGACTTTAAAAAAATGATTCGCGAGGTCTACAGGTTAGGGTAATTCTCATCATCTCATCTTCTCCTAGTAATTCTCATCATCTCATCTTCTCCTAGCCGTATTTGGCCAGAGCGACTACTTCCTACTGCTGAGAGCGACGTTGAGTGCGCTCACTGGTGATTGACATAGCCAATCTTTGCAGCGTATTGTGCGGCTACACGCACTGTCAGCACCCCTCCGTATGTGGTCTAGCCATAAGCTAGTGATTAATAAAGTATCAACCTGATAAGCAGTGACGGCTATGAACTCTGTCTCAGGGAAGGAGAAGGCGGCGTGCGGCGCGCCCCACGCCAGGGCGGCGGCGTCCCGCGCCCGGACGATCACCACGCGAGGCCGGTACTTGTGCATCGAGGTTAACACCATCTGTAGAAAGAGATATTTAATAAATATTTGACAAAATCTAAACACTATTACACAAAGAATGAAAACTGAGGCTGAGAACACACTTGATTAATGCGACTTTCGATGAAAACTAAATCGAAATAGGGTCGCTAGGCCAGTTACGCGGCCTGCGTCAGTTTGCGGCCGCCTGAAGAACGAAGTTATTTCAATGAGAGATATTTACATTTTTACATGCCCATTGACATGCATTTTAATTGGTAGGTAGGTAGGCTATTGAATAGGAATATTAGGAACATATTAGCCGACTCGACAGAAAGGTCAAGTGAAGCGTCTAATTAGACCAGTTCACACGTTGTAAAGTTATCGACAATATCGACCGTAACTACAATACTTATCCCGTGCAATACCTAAATGTCAAAAACGTGTGAAAATTCGCCCAAATTAATAACAGCTCCGAAATTGCTGATAATGAAATTAATGAACACTTTTAGACAAATAAACAGTGTAGGTAAAGTTGTACAAACAAACTACTTAGCAGAACAGAAAATCGCGCAAACAGTAAATAAAAAGGCGGGTGTACATTGGCGACGGCTGTCGCGACGGGGCCGGGGTCTGTCTCACGTCTCATGTGTAGGTATCCACACCGTGGATGCTGCCGCTACGGCACTTGACAATTCGCTACCTGCGCGGGAGACGGTCGAGTGCTCTCGACGTCGTAAAGGGGTTTCGGTATTGTTTTAAATTGTTTCAGTGGAGTTATGCTACTTGTCTTTTTTAAGTGCTCGTTTTTTTGAGGATCATGATTTAATGACAAAACTAGTTAGTGGGTAGTAGCTACCTAACCATGCGATTGATTTTAATGTTACAGTATGATTAAGAGATTATTGAAGAATTTTAATTAGATTGAAATAATATCGAACACAGAAAACGCTCTCGTTTGTCCACTTTTTATTATCATTATTGACGCGATACCTAAATTGCGTTTATACTTATATAAAAAAAATCGGTAATTAACTAATTTAATTTGAATTGGCTAGTTAAGGAATAGGTAGGTACAAATGAAGCGATCAAAATCTCTTCCTTTCCGACTTAATTTCTTCCGATGATGATAATTCTCCTTAAAAATTCAATATGAAATAAAATCAACACTTCGGTACTAATTAAGATTCTTATGAAACAAATAAAACTTACGTCCAGTCGAATCATCATTCCACCGGACGGATTGACGGACATACAAAAGTTTCACCGCTCCCGGTAGCTCGTCCATCAAATTGATGCGTCTTCGATCAAACAGATTGAAGCCAATGATACCGAATCATTCAGATTGATACGTTTTTTTAAATCCTCATAATTCCTACGATTTAGTCTTGTCAGCATGATGTCCAGTCAACGGTGGAAAACTGTGAGAAGTAAATGTGGGTAGGTTATACTTTTTGACCGTCCACTAAAATGCTTGAAATACTTAAACTACGAATGCCATTATAACAATGTTTAAGTAGGTACCTGTCCCTACCTAACTAACTAGGGTTTGTTATCGTCAAAAAATGTTGACGCTACATTTTCCCTCTTTCCGAGTTATTTTTTGTCGCGCAATATAGAATTTTAATGTCTTCCGAGAAAAATCAAATGGTGTGAAGGCATGTAAGTAAGTAACAATACGGGGCATGAAATTAATAAATCGCTAATTACTGAGGCATGGCGCAGCGGGAGTTCTCAACGTACGAATACTTGCTTTTTTCCGGGCTGGCAACCCTTTGTTTCAAAACTTCTTATGTTTTTATTACGAGACAGGGTTATTCGAGATAAAATTCCTTTAAAAAATATCACAAATAAAACGTGATCGATAAAATCATGCAAGGAAACCGATATCAAGTCGATTTCGAATCATAAAATTTCTACGCACGAAATTCACAATGAAGTTCGAAAATCTAGTTAATTTAGAAAAAAAAAGAGATACTAATTAGTATTACTTAGTAAATGTAAGTCGATATACCTATACCTACCTGCCTAGGTAGTAGGTAAGTACATTTTCTAAAAATTTGGATTTTTAGAATGTATGCCACTTAGTCGTACCCAGCAAAGCCTTGCCGAAGAAGTATTATCATTATTTTTACTTTCGAAAGCTGTGGTTGTGGTTGGTTACTTTCTACAATAGATATTGTAATTTCTTGATGCAATACATAGATAACATTTGTAGTTTGTAACCTATCATAGACAATGCAGTGTCATAGTCAGTGGGCGTCACTAATAGCTTTTTATCGCGTAGGCGTCGCAAAGAGGCACACTTGTGCACAAAAACGCGCCACAATTAGCCCGTGTCTAGACAGCTTTATCTACCATGACATGTGTTGGCAAATCGAAGTTTTCTCAGGAGCAGAGCCATTGGGTCAGTTGGTTTGATATTTAAAGTGAAAATAGACTAGAAATAGGCCGATTTACATTTGCAACAACTTTTTACTTTTCATTACATTGCGGGACTGTACCGAGGTAAGACGAGTAGATGCGTACGAGCAAACCCTGCAATGTAATGAAAATTGAATGCAAGTTATTTTAAATTGGCCTAAGTGTACCTAGACAAATCCTCTAATAGCATAGGTAAAAACAGAAAGAGGGTTCTATATTTTATAAACATGTATTAGTATACTCCTTCTAGAAATCGAACAGCCTTAGAATTAATAACATATAATCGTAATTGGAAAATAAAACGAAAACCGGCGCGTGGAACGGAAAACCTACATTAAAGAATCGCTAAAAGCTGTGAAACTATTAATGTGTACAAAACACACTACTTCCCTGGAACGTAAAATGTTAGTGCTCAATTTTTTCGCAGAAAAAAATTGTATAATAAAAAGCAGAACAGTGGCGCCATTTAAAGGTTTAGATAAAACGCACCATTTACACGTGTCGCGACACGAAAGGTTGACACATGCGCGCGACAAAAAACCCTCGCTACAAGATTAATTAGATAAGGGTTACCGCGCGGATATCTAACCGTGCGCCCCCGCTGAAACGGTCGCCAAGCTCAAGCTACGATAGGTACATTGTATTATAAGACTATCAATCAATGACGATCTATCAATTCATATGCCTACACTTTCACGAAAGTATAATATTATGCAAAATATGTCACCTCTAATCCTATTCTAATCGTGACTAGGTAACCCCTTGTATGGGGTCAACATTTTAATATTCAACGGCCAAATTTTAATATTTTTAATGCGTTTTAGTTTTTAAGTCAAATGCAATGAATGAATGTAAATATGAATTTTGAATTTAAGAGGCTGACAAGACCTAAAAAAAGTCCCGCTCTAACACGCGTGAGTTTCCAATTAACCATCCCGCTCTTTACGGAAGCTCTGCGCGCAGAATAGCAAATAAATACTATAAGAATATTGCAATAAAAAAAAAGTATGGATTATTTGTGAAATATGACTCGTTGGCGGATTACGAGTAGGTATGAATATGTTGACTTCATGTTTTTAATTGCAGACCCATACGTAATAAAAATAAAGACATAGAACCGTTTAATGATGATTTTAAGACCAATCTTTGCAATTATTTTCTATCGAGCCAATTTCGTCCAATTATGTATCGAGTCCGTACACGGTCTTTGAAATATGATGAATATTAACATATATATTTCTTGACGTGCTAGAACAAAATATAGTTTTTCTTAAAAAACTGCTTAAATAACATCAATTTCAACAAAATTAGGTTTTGTCAGATGTAAGATGTAATAAAGGCCCTATTTTTAACAGTTATACATTAGGGTTAAGTTTTTGCCACGGATTTGTTGCTTAGCTAAGATGGGTTAAAGGTTATATTCTTGTTAAATTCTTATATAAAAAATATTATATAACACGTTGTTGACGGTGGCAAATAAGCATGAGGCCATTATAAGGCTTGTCTGATTGTAGCGGACGCGGACTATTATTTTATTGATTTCACGTTTTGCTATGTTGTGCGGCAGCGTACTTTATTTTTACTTGTGACTGTGTGTGTACACTGTTTAATGTTAGCTAGATCTAGAGATCAAACCTCTTTAATAATTTCATAAAAACATGGGTTTTAATGTAATAATGTTTTTTTTTTATAATTCTGTGCTTCATTGAATTGACGCGGCCGATCTATGTCCTAATCTTTGACCGACAGGCAACTTAACACGTCTACACCTCCGATTTCAAAAGCACCAGGTAGTTACGTAAACTATCCAAGCCTTTTACACAAAGTACCACAATTACTTATAGCCACTAGTTCTCACTTACAAATCTAGCGGGGTATTAGTTAAACCCTTTCGCCGTAATTGCCTTTAGTTAACCGAGATTATACTAATCCGTTTCATAATTAGTAATGTTAAAAGAATTAGGTAAGGAATTCTGTGAGCGATATTGTTTTGTTCCACTTGAAACTTTTGAATAATCTTTGCGGTTAGATAACAAAAGAATGGGAACAAATAAAATGATCACCTAAATAACTTTTGATATCATCAAATTTTCGAACCCTAAAATAAGGTTGAACACTCAAAAAAAATTATCGATCAGCAATTCCGAGTCACCAAAAAACTTCTACCTATTTTTGCAGCACTTGCACCTATTTTACTTATTGCGTTCCTATAAATTTATAATCGCATCAAAAAAATTGTCAAGTACCACCAAAAACACTAAACTACCACCTAATCTCATGCACCTTTTTTCATTAGAATTACATCCAAATATTATACACATCGCATGCTACATTTTAGTAAACAGTTACAAATTAATTGTTTTTAGCACTATAAATATTTCAGTCATTTCCAAAATGTTATAAATTAGAAAGTAAAATTCTAAATTAATTTAAAAAGCAACGCGCAATGTGGCTGTGTGAAATAATAACACGTATACTGCTATCTCACTCAATCAAATACAAAGAATTGTCTGAAGCATAACACCTATTGATATGTCGTTAGAGTGAAAGGTACCTATTGCTGTTTCATTCTAACTACCTATTGCTGATGGTTTACAAACTACAAGTTTTTTTTTTTTTTTTAATGCGTTGACGTGAGCGCGTTTGATTGAAACCTTTTATTTGAAAATGAGTTTTATTGATTTATTAAATTGTTAGTTTGTTATGAAAATGGATAAAGGTCCTCAAATGAGTTTACTTTATTAATATAGATAGACTTTCATGGAAAAATTAAAGGAAATTAATAGGTAGAAATAGGTATAGGTAGGTTTAGGTTATGTTAGTTTTGCATCGGCCCGAAGGGCCAAAACAACTCAAAATAGGAGCTCCGCGCCAGCGGAGATCCGTCAATACTGTTCCAATGTCCACTAGTTTGAAATAAAAATAGCTATTTTTATTTCAAACTTCAACTTCTTAAAATCATTTAGCGCTGTCTTGCTCGCACGCGGTGCGACGTGCGAGCGAGACGGACCGTATGGAAAACCGCATCAGTGTGCTAGCAATGAGGTTAGACTAGATTGGAACTGCTTTGCGCGTCGGACATTAAAAAACAATTGCCGCGTGAAATTTGGTGATCATGTAGTATTTCTGGGTATCGAAAGAATTATTTGGGTGTAAATAATTTTAATAGGATTACGAGCCCTGTAATATTTGGATGTAAATTATATGAAATTTGGTGTTTGAAATTAGGTGATCATTAAGTATTTTTGGGTAGTGACTAATTTATTTGGTAACAATTTAATTTAATAGGTTATCGACATGTTACTTCTTTGAGTTGCACTTTATATTTAAAGGGAGTTGAAAATTTGGTGCGAATCTAGTATTTTTGGTAATCAATGTAATTTTTTAGATCATCATTCGGCAACTAATTTGGTGGTTCGTTAAATGCTACCCCAAAAGAATGCGCAAAGAATTTGTTGTAAAAAAGTACTGTTTCTAACTATACCTATCTCATTTTCCTTAAGTTTTGCACAGTAAGAAAAATATGCATTTGTAATTAGACCAAAAAATAGCTGACCTATGAGGCATGATGTATGATAATACTCCGTGTCATATCAAGTAGTCAAAAACGAAATGCACATGGAAGTTGCTCTCCCGACAAGAGGCTAGCTCTTTATTTAATGATGATGATGATGATGATGATGATGATGATGAACAAGTATTAAAAGGTTAACTCGTACATAATATTACAGAAAAAAAATCGTTATTAGGTCCTATTTAATTAATATACAGCTTGCTATAACACAAATGTAGAGAGAGGCTGTGAAGCTCACTCGATATAAACGGACAAAAACTCCAATTCCCACCTACACTCTTGACTATCTCTAAACCTCTGAGACCGCGGCTTATCCTTTGTAGCCTTAAAAAACCAGCAAAAAGGGTAAATAATACACCGGAGCATTATCGCAGGTGGCGAATCCTCAAGTGCACAGTCACCCAGGCGAGTATTTCTGCGCGAACGACTTGGCTCCCTGTAAACGGACACAATAGGAGCCTATCCTAACTGCTGTACCTTAAAAATAACTACGTTATTCCAAAATAAACCCTATTCTTAACTTCTTAAGGGTGATGAGGGATGAATAAGTGTGGCATGAGAACGTTTACAAAGAAGCCGCCTGAAGATTACTGCTTACACGTAATTATATGCTATTATGGTATTTGTTGAAGCTGAAATTGTACCGGTGTTTATACTTTTTGAAAGTTGGTGGCACTCTGATATATAAATAGAAATAGAGAGAGATCAGCGGAAACAAACATACTTAATAAGGTAAGAGTATCCAACTTGATATGGATTTCCGCAAATCAACTCTCGAGATCATCCATAAGGTAAAACATGTAACCAGTCGATTCGATCGAACAGCACAGGCTATTCATTAGTAATGAATGAATAAGTAAAATGGGTAACTTCTCAAATAAAAATGAACTGGAGGAGGAAGTTAATCAAGAGTCGGATCTCAAATTCGAAGTTTTTATTAGTACGAAATGTCAGGAATTAACTGCTGCGTATGTTTCAAGTTTATAACATAACTTTTAAGGTTGTTAATTGTTATTACAACGGAGTCCGATTCACGCGCGACTGGCCCTCAGCGCGTGCGCCGAACCGCACCGATTTTGTGTATCATACGAGATTTGTTGTGATAGCTGACTGTTCCTATGTTTGGATTGACTATGATTTGGGTCAAGGTAAAATGGGAAGGTTGTTTGGGGATTTGGGATAATAAACGGGTAGCCAAATTGCTAGTGCGGGTAACCAAAGAGCCAAGTGTCGAAACAAGTGACGGTAAAAGTTGACGGTTAAGTACGCCGTTATTAAATGAAATTGTTTTGTTTGCACTGTGTTCAACTACAGATGGTTAGCGGCACCATAAAGTTGTTACCTTTTCTCACAGTTTTCTACAAGCATTATAAAATGGAATTGTGTCTGAACACACAAGGGTATCATTAATCGAGGCATCCGAGGCGTGAACCGCGTTGTCCAAACACCGCGCCAGTGCAAACAACCGCAAGGCACAATGCGATACAATGCCTTTCAGCACATTTGTACGCTGACGAAACACTTAAACTTTCCTTTGTACGGCAGACTCCTGCGGCGAGCTCCCAGAACAAACAAAAATCAACTGTATCTCGATACGTTAAAGTTGATTTTACTAAATTACAGTAGCAGTAACCGAATACCGATCAAATTACCAAACGGTAGCAATTGTATACGAGAGTTAAAGTAAATTAGACTCTCTGAATTTGTGCTGTAGTCGGAAATCGTTTGCGTATGTGTCGTAGTTACGACAGTTGTTTTACGAGGGCTGTATTGGAGGCGTTGCCTTTGAAAAGTTATGTAGAGGTGCGCACAGTCACGAATGGTCTCGGATGCAAGAATCGATTCTTGTCTATCGGTTTCTTGTTTTTGATTTTTATTGTTGTCGATTCTCTTTTAGTTTGAACTTTATGAAGTTCATAGTTTAGAATCGTTTTCAATTATGTAGCTAACTTATATTCATAACAAAAGAAACCCGATAGCATAATCGAATGGAGATCATAAAAAGTAAAGCTTGTAGCTTCGAACATTCCTATTGACTTATATTATGCTTACAAAAGTAAAGTCTCGACTGTCATATAATGTACTGAGTTACTAAAAATGTAATCTGGCATTTATTCTAACAGTTCTTTAAGGCCCATTTACACGGATGCAAGAACTTGCATGGGATTTTCATTACATCGCGGGCTGTAATCGCCCTTGTCTTACCTTGTTAGTCCCCAGCCCGCAATGTATGCTTGTTTGCCACCGTCATAGTATATAAAAAAAAATGTAATCAAAGTCGCATGCAAGTTCTTGCACCATGAAATTGAAATTTGAAATTGAAATTTTGAAATTGAAATTGAAAATTGGTTTATTTCGCTAAAAAATAAAAAAATGCATCATGCATCTTTCGCATGTAAATAGGTCTTTAGATATTATATTATACTTATCATCCATGAGTTACTCAATTGTCATAAAGAGTACTTTTTTGCGCACCTCAATTTAAGGACACAGTACAGCACAAAACCGCAATAATTAGACGCAAACAACAGGCGGTCTTATCGCTAAAAAGTGATTCATTCCAGACAACCTTAGGGTAGCGGAAATCAAATCTAATCATAACGAGTCATTGTAGGTAGGTGGTACCTAATAATTACAAATTACAACAATTACCTACCTGTACTAAATAAATTAACAACATTATTATTGTGTATTACTTCGGTATGTTATGTTATGTGAGACTGTTTTGTTTTCGTCACCTCGAAGTTGGTAGGTATGTCAGGCATGTAAGACAGTTTTATTTTCGTCGAAGCTTGTCAATAACTATCTGCAGCAGACAATAGGCGTTATTAGTAATTACTAATATCCTGTGCATTCCTGTCGCCAATCATTAGCGTTATCTAGTAGGGGCGTGTAGGCAACATTGTTGCGCAGGCGCAGATGACTATAGTGATTATGAAGGCAGTGCGGCGTGGCGTTGGCGTGCACAGAAAAGGAAGTTAAAAAGATAAATGAATGATGGGGGCAGACGCCAGACTTTAACACGTACTTGCCACAGACATTATTTTGTACACTAACCTAACCTAACTAAAAGTATAGTTTTCTACAAATATTCTAGACATTTCTGAAGTGCCGAATGCTTTTATAGTTGCACGTCAAGTTGTATGAGTCTCTTTTGTATAAAGTTTCGTGGTCACAGGTACTAATAGGTCCAACAACGCAGAAGTTAAACAGAAATTAAATACTCAATGCAATGCTATTACAGACGATAATATGTGTTCTCAGCCTTCGCCAATTATTCTAAATACAGGTGGGGGTCGAAGTTCCACCCAGTCCGTAGGAAGCACGCCACCGATAACCTTACACGTGACCCCTGGATGGTGCTAAAAGTGTAAAAAACTGGCAACCGTACTGTCTTCTCGGTGATCTCACGGTTTGAAATAATTGCCATACGATACATATACCTAAATAGTAAATACTATAAATAGTAAATACATTATTGGTTTGTTGTGGGCCTGCTAAGCCGCCTCGACCAGTCATTGATCTATTGCGGCGGCCTTAAAGTTCTAAGTTCTTTGCTTATACCCGTCGCTTCCTAGTAAATACAATACGTACTTAAATATTAAAATAAATATATTATATTATATGTATAACTGTACTTACATGTCCCTGTGCATCCATAGTGTTGTTCGTCAGCTTGAGTTTACTGAAGCTGACCGGATTGGCCGTCCAGTGGTGTCCGGGCGCCGGCGAGTCGGGATGCAGCATCAGTCGCCTAGGGGACTGGGGCTCAGCGCCCCCGGCCTCGGCCCAGGCGCCTCCGGCCCAGCGCCAGCGCCGCCGCCCCACGAGGGTTAGCTCGAGGAGCACGCAGTACTCCTCACGGGGGTCCAGCCCGCCTAGTGAGATGCGGAGGGACGGGAACATTCGGCTGGAACAAGAATTCGAAGGTTAGGGTAGATCTTCACTTATTTTTATAAATTTAAGGTTTGCCAGGCTTGTGACGCGAGGTGGGCTGATGACCTGGTTAAGGCCGCGGGGATCCGCTGGATGCAGGCAGCCCATGACCGATCGCTGTGGCGCTCTCTAGGGGACGCCTATGTCCAGCAGTGGACGTCTTTCGGCTGAATAATGATGATGTTGATGACTATGAAGGTTTACCAACAATTGTGACGTCACTGATTCCGATTTCCCTACAAACTTCATACTAACAAAGCATTATTGACATTTTATAAAAAGTTGTTGATTTGACTATCAGTCAACATCCCTATTGTTGACATCATTACAGGTAGAGTACTTTTAAACTACTAGCAAAGCTCCCGCTATCCTCTTCTAACCTATCCGTGATCCGAGTCGGATTAAGTAGTAAAGTAACTTTTCAAACAAGTTTTTCTGCTCTTTTATAAAAAAATAACCTCGAAGAGGATAGCGGGGGCTCCCGCGCTTTGTCACGGCGGGCGAGGGCTGCTCCCCCTCCGCGCCTCCGGGTTTTTATATACAACTCTAGGGGTAGGGCAGACAAGACCACGTGGATAGTGGGGTGCTCCGATTCCGATTTGGTACCAATATTATGGATTGAAAAATTGTCTTTTGTAGCCCAAAGTAGGTTAATCGATATTATGGTAAGTAATTTTAGGACTCTTAATCATTATGGCATAAATGCTTAGGACTAATATGCTTTAGGATAAATATTACGTTATGGAACATGAATGTTAGGACAAATAAACGTTATGACAAAGTCCAATAGGGCAAAACTGTTATGGCATGTGACTTTAGGACAATCGTTAGTAGGAATTCAGACGGTCCCCCTATTTTTAGCTGACTGGGAAATACCTATTTTTGCAACAATAGGAGTCCAGTCAGACATACTTACAACGATGATTTGACAATAGTAAAATTTACTTAAGTATTTTCATATTCACCCTGCCCCTATATACTTACTAGGTAAGTTAAGTACATATATATGTTATGTAATTCCGACAGTAGGTATACTTTCATTCTTCATTTCATATTCCGTGTCCCTACTTGTGAAAACGAGCGTCGATTTTATGACATCTCTGTTGTTTGTCAAGAGCTACAATTGTGTCCCGTCCAAGATGACAAACATAAGCAATCAAAGCACTACTTTGGAGCGTGCGAGCGTGGGAGGCATAGTGTTGACAGAGCGTCTATCAAGCCGCCTTAACACCGTCTACCTCAAACAAAAACTATAAATTCCAATTCACGAAATGGAAACAAAGAAGGTGATAACAAATTTCGTATAGGACAATGGTTTTATCGTGATTATAAAGCGTGTGACGGGTCAGTGTCGGTAAAGTAGCTTTTGGCACCTGTTCAGCTGTTAAGCGGCTGGTCGTAAACGGGATGCATCTGGCGCCGACTTATCGGTGACCGGTTGACCGCCCACGACTGATTAGCGGTGCCTAAAGCGTGGAACTATGCCGATTTCTGCTGTTTATGGGTGCTGTTAAATGCCGATATGAACTGTGCAATTAATCAAATTGGGTTTATGGTATGGTGGATGTATAAGTTGGATATTTGATGTCTCTTTCTTTAGCAAACATACCTATGCCTAAATAAGGCACGTTTAAATAGGTATTCTGACGATACTTTTTCAGAATTTCACTTTTTTTCTTGTCGCACACAAATGTTAAATTAAACAATTTCTATATCAAACTATTTATATTTTACTTATTAATAATGAAAACTATAGAAAAACATATTACCTAACAAAAATAAAACTAAATACAGCTAAATTAATATCTAAATATAAAACTAAATTAAATCTAAAAAAGGCCCCCGCGGCATTGTGCCGAAGATACTGGCAGCATTTCCTCTTTGAATGGCCAAACTTATTCGTTGGCCGAGGTAGCTGCCAGCTCTTCGGTCACCTGTGATTTTAGAGATAAAACGAGAAAAAATTGTCCCAAAACATGAATACCTGCTCTATTTTAAATTGATACAATATATAATCTAAAGCAATTATCCATCCAACAGCGTCTAGACACATTAACACAAACACTCAATCCACCCCCAATAACAATAACAAATAATCTACTTCATAAGAACGTTCACTCTTTACGCAGCCTCCATCAGTCATAACCACGTTATCAGCGGCCCCGGGGGCCGCTAATGCAGGCCACTGATAACTGCAGAAGCTCAATTAACAGTGAGAATTAGCCTCCATTAAGAGTTTACGATGTCGGCTACTGCCTTACGTATCGAGTAGCGACAAGCACTTAGCAATCGGTGCACTAATAAACGAGTTCTAGGTTTTATTGCTAATGCTCTTGGGAAATGATTCGAAAGAATAGTTAAGTAAATTAAAGAGTCTCCTCGGAAGTAGGTAATATTGACATGTAATGTTGGTAATAGAAAATAAATAGTTGGTAATAGAAAATTATATGGCTTCTGCTCGAAAAGCATACTCAACTAATCCTGTATAAAATGTATTTATTTCGAGAAACAACAGCTCTTATAAGACTTCAAAACTGATTTAGAAACGGATAGTCATTTTTTTATGAAAATTGTGACTTCTGAGTTACTTACAGTACCTACTCTATTTTAATTACTAATTCTGGAAGGATTCTTTAAACTTTAAAGCATGCATAAGTAGGTATTACAAAATCAAATGCGATACAATACAAACGTGTCTACCAACTTACACTGACAATATTTACAAATCGCCCCAAACATGTCACTTGGTTTACAAATATGTGGTGCCTCCTCTGTTGACGGTACATTGACAAATCCCTGGCTACCGTACTTACTATCGGCGCCGATAGGACAATCTTTGAAGCCGCCGACAAAGTGACGATCGAATCGACGCGTCAAACTCGTATCATACTCCATTATTTTTTGAAATTCCACCTTGTCAGACCCTAAATAAAGTTAACATTGCAAAAGCAAAGAGATAAGAAGTTGAGAATTGGGAATTAATGCGATAGGTATGGAAATTCTTAATGGAATAGAAAATTACTCTCACTAGGTAGTAGGTACGCATTACAGGTAGGTATGTAGGTAACAGAGGCATTACATATGGTTGAAATTCTTTTTGTTGAACGTATTTGTATTAAAATGTTATTGGATTTTGAACCTGTAGGTACTTGATGTGTTATAAATTGTCTAAGTATTGAAATAACATGAATCTAGGCATGGTTGCGAAAATCTTGACAATGATGAAAATGCAAATTAATAAACTATGGCTCGTTTTGTATAAGTACTTATAATTTTTAATCGAAAAGTAATTACCACTAGTTAGATACTTAAAACCGAACCAACATTTTTTATTTAATTACATTTATAAGACTTGTGATTTAAATATAATGGGTATAATAACAAGCCTATTTATCAATAATGAAACCAGCCATTTTTTCTATATAATAAACTGGTGTCAATTTCGCGAATGGTTTTTTTCTCGTACCGAATTAATTACCTACATTTTTTAGAAACCGGTCAGCGAAAATAGTTTCAATCAATACTTTTTATTGTGATTTTAAAGGAATCCATTAAAATAGGATCGCTATAAAACGCCCTAACATAAATAATATTAGACTTGAAGCTTTAACAAATAAGATACCTATTGATTGCAAATTCTCTTGCTCTTTCTAATCGCCTTAACATCAAGATAGCGAAGGATAGTTGAGCTCTACATTGAAATTAAAATTGAATGGACCGACCGTCGCGGGCGGTGGCCACAGACTAAGCAGAACAATGGGACCACCAGAACGATGAATAAACTTTAGAGTGGGTCGTAAATCGGTAACAACCCGCCAATTGCCGCACAGAGGCGCGAACAACCCTAGCCGAAACCGCCACATCCGCTATAGCTGTAACATCCGCACTCGAAAACCGGCAAAAACCGATTGACACACCTCTAGCCGCAGATATGGCGAGGTCAAATTTATTGCAGTAAAAAACGGAAAAAGTTACTCTGTCTAAAACTGGTATTTGATATAGTTACCTAAATTAAACTGGTTACATTTGTGATTATCGTCTTACGCGCCTTAATTAATATTTTAAGACTAATCTGTGTTTAGCCTTTCATTTGATTAGTTTTCTATCTCCCGTTAGAGAAATGGTTCTATGGTCCCTTTATGATTTACGAGACATTTAACAAGCAGCGGCAGATTAGTCGGGTCTTTGTTGCGTTACTCATCACCGCTCGTTTCCTCCTAACCTACCCCACGTCCAGTTATCTTTACTGCTAATTTCATGGTCTTTTTATCGTCAAGTTCAATGTGAAGGAGCAGGCGGTCGTTAACGCGACAACCCCGGCGTTGTCCCGCGTCCCACGACATCTGCTTCATTTACACTGCGGGTTGTAACTCCAAAGATAAACAAACTCTCCAATTCTCGAGAGCCAAAACATAAGAATGCATATACTTAGCCAGTATAACCCTCGCTCATTAGCGCTCATACGAGAAGTCCGGCCTGTTTTTTCGTCCACCCCAGATGTGAGGCTGAGCAAATACTCTTACATGCTCCGAGCTGATAAAAAATTGGACACCTGGAAGTGTCAAATTGTTCACTAACTCTGTGAGAGCGGGCCGTGTGAATCGGCGGCCGTTGGGTTGATCCCACGACTCGACCCTTCCTCGCTTGTTTTCCGCGAAACCGTAAGTGGCTTTGTACCTACAGGTACTTAGCTTAACAATTATAATCGCGTGACATTGAATCTTCAACGAGATCTAATGTCAACAAATGGTGAATAAGTGCTAGTTTTTGCGGTGGTCTTCTTCGGTGTGTACGGAAAATTGTGTAATCTCATGTGTTAATTGAAGCTTTGCGTGCAGCCATCGTAATGGGCAGTGTGAGCGGCTAAACGCGCGCGCATGACAATACTATTACGGGCAGCGCAGCGCCCGCGCCGGCACAACCACAAATTGATAACGCCCGCGGCAGGCCCAGTCATTGTTGTTTCAGCTAAGTGGGTTGTTATAGCCAGAACGGAACTGATGTTGTCGATGAATCAGCTAAACCGATCACAATGCTCCGCTACACATCAGAGGCGGTTCCGATAAAGGTACTATGTTAATTCGCTTCTATCCTGTTGAGAGTTGAGACAAGGATGTCAAAATCGACAGTCAATAAATTTGCGCATAAAAAATTTAACCGCTTTCAAAATGCTTCCATAAGGTTTTACGTTTGTAATACAAGCTCCATACGCGCTCGAGCGCCTCCGCAAACCAAACAAACTACACTTTTAAAGAAATATGCTTGTAACAAAACAAATAAACCAATTTAGGGGCGGCCACAAAAAAGTCTCGGAATCGTCTGAAGCGATGCAACGCCGTATTAGCATATTGATGGGCATCTTCTATCTGTCGTCCTTTGTCTAAAATCAGCGACACCACCTTCAATCATAACGATCGCGACAAAAAAACGTTTTATTATATTTTTTATCGGCAGTTTCTGCCAGTTTTTGCGGACAGGTTGCAGGTGGTAAATAATAAAAACAGGTAAATGCGTGCGTCAGAGTGAATTCTAATAAGCATTGAAGTATCGAATGTGGGCATTATGTCGAGAGACGAGCAGTTTACCCGTTCCGTTAGTGTCATGTCGGAAGATATTGTCGCGGCAGGACGCTTCAGCAGAGGCCAAAGGCGGCGCCGGGGTGTGAGCAGGGACATTATGGGACAAAGCACGCCCGCAGCGAGCACCTGTGACATGTTTATGCGCTACTCGTCGCCAAATTTACTGCCTCCCGTACACCGCCGTAGGTGAAATTGGAAATTTTTAATCACCGCGGCGCCCTTTAGCCAACAAGCTTGCGTTTAATTGCAACGAGATTGTATTACGGTCGCAAATTATAAAGCCGCTCCTAATTAACTTTTGATGTTATCCCTATTGATTCTGTCGGGTCGATACCGACAATCAGTGTGATAGCCTTAAATATTGATATTGGTTCTTTGATTTAAAGCGCTTTGCTCAAGGCTCATATTTATTTAATCCAAGTAGCAATGTACTTTTGAGAATGATGGATTGTTAAATTGCTACTTTATTTGGTTGAGTAAAAAGTGCGAAGTTAATTTTGCGCGAGTATAGGCGCCGGCGCCGGCCGGGTTCGCTCGTAAATTGCGAGGGCAAGGGCCGACAAGAGCGCGGTAAATCAGTTGACAGCGCCGCCAAAGCGGTTATCTGCGCCATCTATAGGCTATTATGCGCCTTTTGATGGACAACGGGCCTTAAGATACCGATAGGTACCGATACTTACCTATTTTAAAGGAGTAATTGCTTGTTGTGCTTGTATAGATACCGTTATTGAAGCAGTGAGTGACTAATGCACTGTGACGTCATTTTCAATTGAAGATGCAACTACATCATATATTGTATTGTATTGTATTCTCACTTGGATTGCATGGTGACGTCTGCTACAAAACTATGTAGCCTCCATCCTTTCAATTAAATTGGATTGGTAATAATGAAATAACATATTCATTTGAAAAATAATAAAACAATAGACGGTCCAATTTTCTAATTCAAATTAAATCCAAAATCAGAATCTACACGTAATCACGCGTGAAACGATTGTGCAACCTTGTCGACACGTATTTTAAAGTTACAACCGGCCATTGAATATTTAAACTCGACTGTAATGTCTCAGGCTTAAGGACGAGTGGGAATAATCGTATAATGAATGATACTTGTCGCTGATTGTACAAGACGGACCAGTGGCGATCGCTCGTTAGCTCCCGACCCCAAATAAATCACCATTTTATGAGAACTCACCATTTTTTAACCTGGAACTTAATGAAATGCGAGCGCAGTATGGGACCCGGCTAGTGACATTAAAAACGACAAACCGTAAGGACGGACAGTTTCTAATTATAATCCTGTCAAAGCTACAATATAAGGAAGAATTGATGATCACCTCAAACAGGAGATTTTATCTCAGATAGAGATCAAGATAGTAGCTGTTGAATCGTAATAGCTTATCTTGTTTTTGTCCGGCGGCCAAATACAAATAAATGTTACAATGGTTTTGTGGATTTGTGACAGTATTTAAAGTCGCCGCCCACGCATTGTTGGTAAAAAATTGCAATAAAGATGGCACTTTACATTTGATTATTAAACCGTTAAAACCATGAAATAGCGACGCCGAGCCACCTTCATCCTTTCAATGAGGATCCTAGTTTCGCAAAGAGCTTGAGCTTTTTTAGTACAAAAACCAGCCCAGCAAGCCAAGTAAGCCAGTCCTGTTAAGCTGGTCTAATTTGACAGACATTCAGATGTACTCTTTGAGTAATGATAACAAGGATAATACATGTCAAGTATAATCACGCTTATAGTTTAGGTACCTACTTTGAAGGTCTACGTCGGTTGAGCATATGGGTAGGTACCCGTGCTAACTTAGTTGTTTATTCAGACGACGCTGCGCTGAATTTTAGATATTAGTATCTAATCTACAGTGTAAGTAGGGTGACCAGATGTCCCGCATTTTTCGGGCCGTCCCGATTTCCATCGTCGATTTGGCCATGTCCCGAAATTTGGTGAACCCAATTCGGGATAGAACATTGTCCCTGAATTTTCGAAAAAAACAGGACCAATAACCGATAAAAATGGCCTTTTCCGCACTGTGTTAGTTATGAAAATTCAACTACTATCTGCTTTGGCGTAGCCAACTAGAAACTAACTAACATACACTAAAAATAAGTTGATTTTATTAAAATGAAACATTGATCACTTTGTTTGTGTTGAAAATTAGGAAATCGGATCTAACCTATTACTATTACTACCTATCTATACTAGGTAACCCTAAGCAATTTCAATTTTTTTTATTTCAATTTAATTTATTTTCAAGTAGGCCATTACACAGCACTTTTGAAAAGTCATACAATAACAAAATATATCAATAATTGTACAAACGAACAATGTCAAAATTAATATGAATTAAAATAAAACTGTAAATTATAATAAAATCATGTCAAAAGGCTTAAAATTAACAACAACATACATTAAACAGAAAAGTCACAGAATAAAAAAATAAAAATTAACAACAACAAAGATATCAAAAATTGTACAAAACAATGTCAATTTTATATATAATAGAAAAAAAACAGTATTGTTATACAATCATGTCATTAAAACTTAATAAAAAAAAACATAAATGCTATTGGCAATATAACAATAGGTATAATAGGTATGTCAAATTGTTTTTTTTTTTTTAAAGAATTTGAGCAATTCAATCCCATGCATTTTTATCAGTAAGATAATCCTTGGCGCTGTAGTAAGCTTTACAAATTAGTTTATTTTTGACGTATTTTTTAAATTTGTTAACTGGAAGTTCCGTCACACTACTTGGGAGTTTATTATAGAACCGAATAAAGTTTCCATTGAAAGAGTTTCGGATTTTTTGTAATCGCGTATTTGGCATTGCAAGTTTATATTTATTTCTTGTATTAATATTATGTTTGTCACAATTTCTCTTGAAGTTATTGATATTTTTATGAACATACAGTATATTTTCATAAATGTATTGACAATGCACTGTCAACACATTGATTTCTTTAAACTTATTTCTTAACGATTCCCTAGGACTCATCTTATAAATCGAACGTATGGCACGCTTTTGCAGTACAAAAACGGTATTTATGTCAGCTGCACTACCCCATAGTAAAATGCCGTATGCCATTACGTTATGAAAATAGCTAAAGTATACCAATCTAGCGGTTTTCTCGTCTGTTAGCTGACGGATTTTCCACACTGCAAAAGCTGCAGAACTGAGCTTATTCGCGAGGTTATTTATGTGAGGACCCCATTGCAACTTTGAATCTAATATTAGACCTAAGAATACTACACTACTATCCAGCTCCAGTTCCTCATCTTTAATACAAACAGTTGTTTGTGTAGTTTTGACATTAGTAGTGACAAACTTAATAATTTTAGTTTTTTTTTCATTTAGCAATAGGTTATTGGTGTTGAACCAGTGTACCACATTTGACATAGCATTGTTTATATGATTGTTGGCGTCTAAGTGTCGTTTAACTTTGAAAATCAAAGAGGTATCATCGGCAAATAATACTATATCATGGCGGTCGTGCACTAAATGAGGTAAATCATTTATATAAATGAGAAACAGGAATGGTCCCAAAATAAGCGTAAGAGTTAGTTCGCTAACCGACCAAGTGACCGACCACCCACCAAATGTCCCAGAAGCCGACAGGCCATTTGTCTTCCAAATGACCACAATTACATCTAGAACTCAATTGCTATAGCCTGTCAGTCATACGCGGAACCATACGCGAAACACGTTGAGTGCAGAACTATCAATCAGGCACAGGATCTCCGCTCGTCCTACCGTGATGCCGCGATCCCTAGAACCGAGCTACTGTCTTCCACTACAACGTACAGGCTAATTGGGAACGTATGTGGTTGTGAATAAGGTGTGTTTTCGGTTGAGTGGTGTAAATGAATGGCGCCAGTATTTTAGGATTTTCGAAGAAGCAAAAGGGAGATACGGCGCGGATTATAAGTGCGTGTACGCAGGCTCACTCGCGCCGACAAAGAGGCCGCCGCACGCGAGTCTTCGCCGATTCACAATTAAGCCAGTGTGTGTTAATTGATATTAATTTGGTGCGTATGGCGTAAGTAAGGATATCTAGCGTTCATCGACGATATTCCCGTATTTTCTAGGATGGAAAAGTTTCATATCATATCCACTATGTTACCCCTACGTCACAACACTGCCTTCGCTTAATTTTGTGCTCGAACGAGATAATCGTAAAACCTAGCACTGCATACAAGCACCTGCATACTGTACTTACTTAAAAGCGGTTGCAAATTCTGAAGTGTCTTTACCCCTAATTAGCAAGCTACGAATATGCTCGAGCTCTCTGGTTCGAAATTTACCATACTAGATATAAGCCGCCGAGAGCCGTGATGTTAATGTACAAGTAATTTAGAACAATAAACTTGTTTCATTTTTTTCATAAATAATGCCACGGTGATCGAAGAGCTGGCAGCTACCTCTCTAGGATTATTATTGCTATTCAGCGAGGTAATGCTGCCAGCATTTCATGCAATACCATGTTTTACTGTTTCCTTTTTTTTTCTTTTTGTGGTGTTGTATTGTCACGAATAAATAATTCTGATTCTGATCTTCGGCACAATGCCGCAGGGGCCTAGTTTAGATTTAGTTTTATAATAAGTTTTAATTTTATTTTAACTTAGTTTATAGATTTTTAGTGTTCGTTTAGTGTTATTTTGATTTTTTTTTCGTTTTGTTTCTTTTAATAAATAATTAAATATACAATGCTTTAGTCGAACAACTATACCTAAATAGGTACAATTGTTACCAAAATAATTGGATAACGTTAATAAGTAAAACCTGCATTTGAAACTTACAAGTATTGATTAAGTTATACCTAAAAGTCACAGAATCAAGCTTACTAAACACTAGTTTAGGATAAATCTACCTAAACCTACACATAAATCTGGCACAGACCAGACACACGAAGTTTGAAAGAGCGTGTTCCGCATAATCAATTACGAACGACATACATCACAAAGCTCAGAAGGTAAACGAAAACAGGTTGTCATTAATCATCAGGCAGTAGTACAGTCAGCATCAAAAGTAGCTATGCGCATGAAGACGTCAAAAGTTTTTTATTGTAAGGGAATAAGAGCGTTTGACCTCTTCATATGCGTAGTTATTTTTGATGCTGACTGTACTACTTCAAGAGTTGAGACGAACCACCAATATATTGCAATCACCTTTAAGTACATTGTTGAATAACATACTACTGTTAAGTAAGTAAAGTATACAGAGTATGATAGTACCTGGGTACCTACCCTCTCTTAAACTAGTTAGTTCTATGTTACTCTAGAGCAGGGTAGTAAATCAAGTAGGTAGTAATTCTACTCTAAAGGCGAGTCGCAACTTACGATTACAGATCGACCAACATTAAATATGGCGCCTGCAGCTGTCATCCCTTAAAAAATAGTCAAACTTTTCATACAATCAGGTTCCTCTTACCCTGGACCTACTGAGGACTTGGACGTTCTTAACACCTGACGTAACTGCTTGGCTTAACAACCTCAAACGTACTCTGATTGCCCCCTATAATTTTGTATTGCCATACGATTAAATAAATAACAATCAGATATTATCGAACTCAGTAAACAACGGGCAAAATTCGTCCAAAAACCCATAATTAGTAGCTAGTGAAGGGGAATCTTTACTCAGAATGTTCGCGTAATGCCGAACGATTGATTGCCCAACTTACAGCTCCGATTTGTAAGCGGGCACTCAAGACAAAACATCAGCAATCTGTCTTTGGTCAAAAATGAGGCTCCAATTCATCAGATCAGCTGAACTTGAACAGCTCAGTATTATTGATTTTTTCAGTCCTTTAACCCGTTCAACTGCATTTTTGTACGTCCCGCTCATCGCTGCAACAACTGAATGTACCTACCTAACATTTATGGTGTGTGTACCTAACTTACAACCTATTCTATTTTTGAATTATTGTCCTTTTTAACCTTGTTGAATGAGTTTTTGATTATCCACACATTGCTACAGCCAATAAAATCTATTTTTGAATTCCTCCCTCCTCCCTTTTTACTAGTTACTACCTCTTTAAATGTCCGCTCATCGCTTCCCCCCTCGACACTGTCCAATACGCAGAATCGCGCCAAGGCTGGGCTAATGTGTGCTTCAAACGCGCCGCGGACGCGTCGAGACAATTAGTTGGATTGCGACATCCCACTCCGTGCTATTGACATTGAACACTTGTTACACATTTCACGGAAACCGCTGTCTCGGCCAATTTGTCGGGTGTTACGACGCGATGTGGTGGTAAACGATGTTTTATTAGGCTTGGGAATGTGGTTAGAGCTAGCGCCCGTATAAATACACATACTCGTAGTTATACACAAACTTGTTAGAAGTCATTGTGCAGGCAACTTTGTTGCTGATGCTAAATAATTGGTAGAATATTACCTACAACTAAAAAGAGAAGAGAAAAGATTCTACCTACAACTTAAGAGATACACTACTCACTACAAATACATAGTCGACAGAGATATTCTTTTGAATAAACTCTTCCTGCCCATATTTTTATGACATCACAATGTTCTAATAAGAACGAATTAATTAAGCAGAAAAAATAGATCGAACCCGAATAAATTAAATCGTAATTATAAAACCCTTTAGTGGCCGAAAATGACCTCTGGATACTCTGGAAATTATATTAAAGGTTGATCGAAAAAATTTAGTAAGTAAAGTAATAATGATAATGACATGTCAATAACTACTGGATTTAGAAATATTGTTATACGCCATCTTTTCAACTTTCAATGCAACCCAAGGATTCTTTTATTTTTAAGTTGCAATTTGACCAAATCACAATAGTTTATAATGCCAACCCATTCATTCATAGACTTTGACGATTAAGTAATCTTAGATTTTATCTTTCTATGATTTCTATATCTTTACAGATTTAGACCTTATTCTGTGCAAAGCGGGCCAGTATAACCGCGCTGTCAAATCTCCGCTATCACTATCATTCAAACCCACCCACTTCTCCCACGTTCTCCCAGAATCTCGAGATTCGTATTCATCAAGTAACCATCGTCGTGGCATGACACCAGTTTTATGCGAGAATCGTGTCCCACCTCTATCGGACGGTAGCCGCGCGATAGGATCGCGATGCGCGCGCGATGCTATCCCGCGCACGACGCGCGGGTGGCGGTGCCACACCCACGGCTCAGATGCGATTACTTTAATGTAGACAGAAAAGAAAGAGTTGGTGACATTACTTCATATGCCTCTGGGTTTCTATTTATGCGCCGAAAATGTGAGGCTATGAAGTGAAGTTTTAACTTGCCCCCAATTAAGTACCTACCTATATTTCTGTAAAGTGATCTTCAGTGCCGCACGGACGCTGCTTAAATCATCTTTCCATGAATGATCAAGGCCAATGATGATGATTAGTATTGGAACTCAAATACATATGAGTGCGTAAAAACTCGTTACTATAGCACGCATTTCATGACAATGAATTAACGACGGACTAGGGTCTAGGATCGACCCGTAACTGTTACAAATGAATATATAGTTTACTTTTCTTTTGATGCACAAATATGAACAGAACCTATAAAGATATCAATCGTCTATCGAACTCTTATCTTATGACAGACTACGTATGAGCCTTCTGCTTTCCAAACAATAAAATATTATGGGCGCATTATTGAAGCTATCGGTCGCTACAGGCACATAAGACGAGCATGGCGCCAGCGGCACATTTACATGCGCGCGCGCATGGACGTGACGACCGATGTTATCAGGTCCAGAGTATGCTGTTCACAAAAACCTCCTCACTATAACCAGCGTAAGCCTGACAGTACAACCAACAGCTCTACCACTTTTGATAAAATGATAAGTGAGTTTAAAGTTGAAAAGTGGTATAATTATTTCGTCCCTCACTGTATGCATAGGTGTTAAGATAGGAGTTAAATTAAAACTGCGACTTGCCCGCCCTCCCCCCCCCCAGTAAAGCATTAGGTAGGTAATGTTTTTAAACAGGCTGTGGGAAAAAGTTATTCACGGCTGAAATGGGTCGCTGTAATTCTGAGAGTTGTGATGAATCTGGTAGAGATACTCGTACCTAAGGTTTTAAATATTATATCATATTCATTGGTTCGCACAGCATAGCACTGGTGGAAACGGAAAGATATCACATCCTCGCAGTATAGCTGGCATAGCATAGCTAAGTTAGGTTATTTTTTCAATATGGCGGGTTGTTTAGATAGTTAGCAAGTTCCATTGAATGGCACTTTAGTTGCCTATCGTAGTCTAACGTCAATGTTGTGTAATGTAGAACTACCTAAATGACCTAGAACATTACCAGGCAACTATTCAATAAGTAAATATACAGGATAGACTCAGGTGAATCTATCAACTCCTACTATGTAGCGTGAAATATAACAAATTCACAGATCCAAGTAAATAAAAAAGGTAGCTACAGCCAGTACGAAGTCTGATATAATCCGGATCGTACGTGAAACGATTTTATATTACTGTCCTGCCCTTATGATTGACGAGGCACCCTTTCCCTCATAACTGATTCTTGGAGACAATAATGATCCTCTTAGCACCACCATACAGCAATCAAAATATTAGAGGAATGGACCCAGATGGAACTATAGTGCTAAGTTTATGACTCAGCCTCGGGTATAGATTATGGTTATCAATGATTAGAGAATATTTCAGTATGCATAGGTACTTTTGCAACTTAGTTATCAACAAATTTGATCTAAGTATCTCTGAGATAAACGAAGAAAAATAAATAATGAACAGAGGAAAACCTATAGCTCCAATGAAATTGGAGGTTTATAACGGTTTTAATAAAAGTAGGGAACGCATTGTCTTTTATAGATTAGGGACTGTGTGTCAGATTTGTCAGGTACAACATCAGGAGCACAGCAACGAACAAACCACAAGTTATGAGCACGTAGCTATAAGCACGTTTTGTATACGTGAAAACCAGGGACCCGCCCGGTATCCCCTTCGAGGGTTTTTGAACGGGTTTTTAGTAAGGCTTTGCTTACCCAATCCGTTGCGCTTCAAACCCATTCATTTGGCTTTTAAAGCGCTTTTAATACGGTATCCCCTTCAAGGGGTTTTTGAAAGGGTTTTTAGTAAGACTTCGCTTACCGAAGTCGTTGCTCTAAAAAAACCCATTCATTCGGCTTTTAAAGCGCTTTAAATATGGGTAAGCCGTTCAGTTAACGAATATCAGATATTTTTACTAAGCGCTTAAAAAGCCTTTCGAAAAGGCAACAGTTTGAAGGGGTTTCCCTTTCCACGCTTATGCAATTTTCATCCTTTTACTGATGACAATAAGAGCAGTAATTGCAAATTTACGTTTGTCGACTGGATGACTGCCGGCGCCGTCGGCACAGGTGCCATAAAATGCCGGCGCCTTTGAAATACCGCTAAGTTGCGATTTAAAAATACCTTATCACATTGCAATACGGTTTCCTTTGGCATGGCGAAGGGCCGGAACAAGTTGAAGCGTGCAATTCATCGAACGGGCCGACTTTTCTGCAGTTGTAACATATTTAAAAAGTAGTGTTCAAAAAACCAATGCTGATTCTGTTAATGCAAATACTTTTTAGGGTTCCGAAACCGAAGGCTCGAATCGGAGCCCTATTGCTGTCACTCACGCATCCGTCCGTCCGTCGATTGTCACAAAATTTTGTTCCTAACAATTTTTTAACTTCCCGTTGACCTATGAACTTGAAATTTGGTGATAATGTTTATTATTTTACCAACAAATACTAATATATATATTGATAAATGAGGTTTTTCCTTTGAAATTTTGCGGATGGTTCGGAACCCAAAATGTGCGAGTGCAACAAGCACTTAGCTGGGTTTATAATGTTAATTAATTATTAAGGTACCTAAAAAATATAGATATACTCACGGATTAATGCTTGGATTTAGCAAAAAAAAAAAATCGGATGAATGTGTTAGTATTAATCTCGGTACCGATCTACCGATACCGATGTTCCCCTGAGTGACGAAATTGAAATTAATAAAATGGTTGTTTAAAATACGATAATGAATATATTTTTCCCTAAATTATGAATATAGACTACAACAATATTCAAAATACAAAAAACATTGCATACATAGCAAAACCTTTTAAAATAAAGATATTTTAATTTCCACTGAGTTACATTTTGTACAAGGTGTACGTATACGTACACTATTATTTAAGTAACATAATTTACCTAAAAAACGAGATAAAGGTACATATTTTTTTTAGTAAAGTGCCATGTAATAGACCGGTTCTATTTGCATGCATTATAAACGAAGAAAAACATTATATTCCACAAAATTATTTTTTGTGAGATGTTAGTAATACCAATATGACGTATAATGCACAATGTTGCCAAATCTTATGTCTTTAAACGAGCAATTCTTGTATATATATTTATTTATTTTGGGGATCTCTGAAACGGCTCTAACGATTTTGATGAAATGTGGTATGTGGGAGTTTTCGAGGACGAGCAATCGATCTAGCTAGGTCTCATGCCCAGGAAAACGCCGCTCGGCCGCCCAGATATTTTATAACGAAACGAACGAACGATTTTTTTTAATACGAGCAATTCTTGTATATATCTTTATTTCGGGGATCTCGGAAACGGCGCTATCGATTTTGATGAAATTTGGTAAGTGGGGGTTTTCGGGGACGAGCAATCGATCTAGCTAGGTCTAGTAGGTCTCATCTCGAAAAGGTCGAGCAAAGCTCGGTCACCCAGATATTTATATTTGTTTGACAGCTCATTTTCATGGAAGAGTTAACGTAGTGAAATTGAAGTTTGAGCTTCCAGTGTGAAGAAATAAGGTAGAATTATACTACACTAAAAACTATTTAGACTGAAAAAGAACACAGTAAAATAACCGAAGAAAACATTGAAAAATGCCTTAGATAACTCTGTCATAAATCCTAATATCATCGTAAAAATCAACTTTAGTGCTGATTATTTCGTAATTTTCAACGTCAGTTATAATTATGTTCTTTTTTTTACGAAACCGGTAAAGTGCGTGTCGGGACACGCACAATGTAGAGTTCCGTAGTTGGTCACCCGTTACATTATGTGGACTAAAAAGTTTGCAAACTTATATTTACCTACTATGTTTTTGAAATACTTAATTAAAAACATTATCTGAGGTACCTACCTCAATGGAAATTGTATGAAAGTTCGGCTTTTAGTCGTTAACTAGTAATGTCTACTCAGCTGTGATCATTTTACTTATAATTTCATTATATAGGGTGTAACATTTAAATCGGTCAGTATGGGAAGTCTGAAACTATAAGACATACGAAGATCTGTTCTTAGGAACGATGTCATAGATTTCAGTAACAAGAAAAACGCAATAGTAAAATCATCACCTAAACGAGTTTAATATTGCATTGAAAACCATGGTTGCCATTTCAAACATCAACTTAATGAAGGGTTATGTTATGAATTTATGATGCATTTTATTCATTTTAGATAGCATCATAGTAACATTTACTTATGAAGTTATGACCATACCTGTGCTAACTCGGAACAAGTTCTAGGGATTTGATATCGATTAAATTAAAATTTTAATTGCCAGCAAAGTATTGCAAAGTAAATTGACAACTCAGTACAAATGACAGCCCTTAGTGTTCTGTTTACTATGACGTTCTCTTAGGCAGTGCGTTACGTAGTACATTGAAGGTGCGGAATTAGGAAATTTAATTTCGCAGTTTTTGGGTTTTTGCTACTCCTAAGCTTAGTGAATCCTCAAATTTTATAAAGGGTCGGCAATGCGCACGTTACTCCTTTAGAGTCGCGAGCGTTTATAGGCTACGGTGTCGGCTTACCATCAGGTGGACCGCACGCTTGTTTGCCACCATCGTAGTATAAATTCTAGTCGACGTAGAATGGCTAATGGAACATATTAATATCAGTTTAAAATTAATACCTGCTTCCCGGTAACGCACTGTATCAATACGTGTGCTCATTGAAAATTCTACTTACGTCGCCATGAAAAAAGTAATCAGTCAGTAACAGGAAATTTCAATAACCAACACTTGGTAGCTTAATATCACGCCAACAGACTCTTGAATCAAAAAACGGTTTGAGTAACCTCACAATATTTAGACAGCACCAACATGATGCGGTTTGAATGAAACAAAAATAAATTCACCAACACTTGATGTCTAGGGAAGGTACCCTAAAAAAACATGTTTTTCAAGATGTTGTTCTATATTCGTCCGTTTATATTTAGTACCCGTGCCAAATTACAGCTTTATAGTACTAACGGTTTTTGAGCTAAGCTGGAACCGGACGGACGGTTCGACGGACATGGCGAAACTATAAGGGTTCCTTGTTTATTACGAAAACATGACAAGCAAGGATAGCTTTTTTATTGTTCTAACACAATTGGTAACCGGATAGATTTTTGATAAGTGATCCAGTATTCCAAAAAACGATCAAAATAAATAGTTACGAAAACTACGCGCAGAGTTCCTTAAAGAGCGGGATGGTTAATTGCAAACACACGCGTGTTAGAGCGAGACATCTGTAATGGCACTGCAATAAACTAGTACAGAATTCATATTTTAATTATTATCCTTCTTTATGCACTTATAACGCGGCTTTACCGTTACACTGAGTAACTTTTCGATCCAATGAGAAACAAAATTTCTCAGTGGAACTTCACGCTTGTACCTTGAGATACAAAATTTAAGTTATTTTATTATGAAAAGTAACGTTATTTCTATATCAATGAATGATGTTATTAATAACACCACATATAAGAAATACGATAAAATACGATAATTACCTTCTAAAACTCCGTCACTAAATGGAACTAAAAATAGTCAACCAAAAACTCTGCAATATAACTCCTTTTGCAACGAAAGCTTTTAGTATACTGACTAACCAACAAAACCAACATGGCATGGATAAAAGAATGTAGCCTTACCAAAATAAAATTGTCTTTTTGGAAGAATTAATCAAAATATCATCGAATAACATTCGTTATTCAATAGGAATCTCTACAGCGCTACTTTTTGAGCAATATTATACACTAAACATTTAAATTAAAACCATTACAATGATGTAAATATCGATGTATCTATAAACTTTATTGCTAGTCAAATCATATACTCTTACCATACAAAAATCTGCATCTGCAATAAAATGCTGGGACATGGAAAAAATATATATTATTAAAAAAAGTTCCTACGCATTATTGATGCAAAATTATCTATTAACGTATTTAATAGCACAAAAGATACGCAACTACTTTAAGAACATGTCTAAATAGACCAGTAAAATTAGCTTAAACTTGAAATAATCCGATAACTGTGATTTTCTTTTTGTATGATAGAAACTATTGTTAGTTATAGTTAAAATAAAAAGAATTAAACATTTTAAGACCCCGCGTCAGTATAAAAAAACCAAAAAACAGAATTTTAAGCACATTTTGATTTCATAAGTACAACATAATAAATAACTTTGTTAAAGTACCTATTTTATGATAGGACGCTTGCACTCCAGTTAAAGAAATCAAAATTACACGAATAAATCAATCGGGACTATCATTAATAAAGAAAGTTCGGTAAGTTACACATATTCTGGCTTATCTTACCTGATATTATAGATAACTGAAATTTGACAATTTATAATGAATAGTATATTAGGTGTGTTGATAAATTATCTAAACTTAAACAGATACTCTTTGAGGATTTCTAAAGTCACAAATATTGGTAATTTTGGGATACCCAAAATACAGAACTACTTCAAAAGTGGTTAATTTATGCCGTCGTCGTATTGTTATGACTATAAGTAACAAATTAATCACAAAATATGCACGCTTATAAATTATTTGATGTTTAATATTACTTGCGTTTTAATATGAACGTTATTTCTTGCCATATAAGGCCGTCTTTTCTTTGTGCCTCAACTCCCGGCCATGCTGTCGCGAGTAGCGCTGCTCAAAGGGCCGCCGGCGCCGTCGGCTGACTTTTTAACCGACTTCAAGATTTCAAAAGAGGAGGTTCTCAATTCGGTTGTGTTTTTTTTATTTTTTTTAATGTTTGTTACTCCATAACTAACTCCGACATTTCTGAACCGATTTTGTAATATTTTTTTTAGATTGTAAGTATATATATCCAAGTTGGTCCCGTTGTTGTCAAAGCGCAGTTCTGATGATGGCATCCATGAGGAATCGAGGGAACTCCTCAAATGTGAAAGGCACACAAATAGTGATTTTAGTATTTTCATCAACTAATCAAGCATTTTCATTAAAAGAGTGACATTTGATGAAGTGGAACTGCTGATGATGATCAGAACGGAACTCTTCAACGACGCATAGTACATGTTTGCCGATTTGTTCTCTTCGTTATGTTTGTCAAGCAAATTAGGTTTTCAAGGGATATTTTTGTAAAGCTTGAGTTCTGAATGTTCTGATGGTGGATTCCATGAGGAATTGAAGGTAATTACTCTTTCACCATTATAAACATACTCTTAGCCATTTTTATTTGATTGTATGGAATCTAAGACTAAGTATAATATTCTTTCACCGGCCTCCAACACTGAAGTCGGTTTTTTTCCTAAAAATTATTAACCGACTTGAAGATTTCAAAAGAGGAGGTTCTCAATTCCGTTGTGTCCTTTTTTTTTTAATGTTTGTTACTCCATAACTCCGTCATTTCTAATCCGATTTTGAAATTTTTTTTAGATTGGAAGTATATATGACCAATTTGGTCCCGTTTTTGTCAAAGCGCTGTTCGGATGATGCCATCCATGAGGAATCGAGGGAACTCCTCAAATCTTATAGGCAAACATATGAGACCGTCCATAACAAAAGGGCCCTTATGGCACTTTCTAGTTTCGTAGATATCAGCGTTTTAGTAAAATACGGTAAAATCACATATTTTTTGTTTTTTGCATATTGATAAAGTATAAGACTAGATGTGTATTTCTAGCTTGGTTTCACACGTATAAGTTAAGTATTTCTACCTTAAAATTAGTTGTAAAGTTTAGTAAAAAAGGACCCTTATGGCAGAGCGCAGATAATAATGATATAAAATAGGTTAATAACTTATTCTAATTACTTCTAACCATTTTCTGTATTATTTATGTGCCTTTTCTGTTTACTGGATTAGGTGGTACACGTTACAAATACCTATTTCTAGTCTCAAGTCAAGGAAGCTCTAGTCGTGCCGTGCATGACCGTTGCAAAAAAAATTGTTTTTAATTACATTTCCTATTGAATTGTATTTTTAGAGTTCCGTAACCAAAATGGTGAAAACGGAACCCTCATAGTTTCATCATGTCTGCCCGTCCGTCCGTCCGTGCGTCCGTCCGTCCGTGCGTCAGTCCGCCCGTCCGTCCGTGCGTCAGTCCGTCCGTGCGTCCGTCCGTCCGTCCGTCCGTATGTCACAACATATGGTAGGAAAGTATTATTCTATGAATTGCTACATAATATAATAGTAACGTTAACTTAAAATAAAAGGTAGTGCCCCCCCCTCCCACCCTCTAATTTCCATATGTATGAAAATTCTGAAAAATAAATGAGGTGGTGTACAGTCACCAGCATTAATATCTGCCAAAACAATGGTGGCATTTAAATATCCGACACAGCTCCATTTGTAGGGCCGTAAGGACGGGTCAGATATTTATGCCGCCTTTGTTATAGCAGATATTGATGCTGGTCACTGTACATTAATAAATACTTACGACGATTTTTGGTTTGATAAAAATACGGCTACTGGTTTTTGAGTAATTGCTGAAAAACTGTTTTGCCCAAACAAAAGGGCGTAAGTGCAGTGAGTTTACTATGAAGATACGACCTTTTTGGATTCGACGTATCAGATAGTGGGTTTAAATATGGACTAGTAGGTGTCGGTACTGTACGGAACTCTTTATTGTGCGTGGTCCGACACGTACTTGGTCGGTTTTTTTGTTAATAGAGTTAAAAAATAATTGTTACTATGCGAAATTGCTTTTTCGTATAATTTAAAAATTACGCAAAATTCAAAAAACTTGTAATGAAAAGATTTATTCAGAATTACGTTCGAATACAAGATTGCTACTTAGATAATGTAAATATTATTATTTACTTACATTTTTGGTTACATTCGTCCATAAAGGTCCTTTTCTCAAATGTATGGAAGTAAACCTTGATTTTCATGTAACTTTAATCGGTCATAAAACTGAAACTAATTGACATAAAAAAAATTAAAACCTGTGTAATGCTTGTCTAGACTTATTACAGGTAAGTATGGTGTACTACACGGAAATTGTTAAATTTATTCGTGACGAGATAGAAAAAATATAATTTTCTATATTTATTAAAAAATATATATCACGTTAGTTTTTCGTTTTTATTTTCCAGTCGAGGTGTAAAGAAAACTATTTTCTAGCATACACTATGACAAAGATCACAAAATACGAAATAATAATTCACATATTACAAATTTCCTTATTTTTTTACGATCGGCGCCTTGCACTGATCAAAGGCCATTTTTTCTCAACGAGGTAGTGGAATTGAAAAATCTTTGATTGTTTCCTACAGAAGAGAACCTCAGGATTCAGAATCTACCATCATCTATGTAACTTCCCACGGGAACATACTTTAAATGAGTTTTAAACATCTCTTAGTTATTTCTCTAAAGTGCATTTTTGGGTTGCGTAACTTTGATGATTTAAAAAAAAAAAGTACACCTAGGGTCATGGTTTTTATTGTTTTTGGTAGCTTATGTATTGTAGATTATAGATCCGTGCGTAACTCAATCAATACCGACCATAAGGGCCTCTGTGTGATGGACGGTCACATATAGTGATTTTAGTTTTATCATCAATTAATTAAGCATTTTCATATAAAAATGTGACATTTGATGAAGAAGTGGAACTGCTGATGATGATCAGAACAGAACTCTTCAACGACGAAAAGTTCACGTTTAGCGATTTGCCCTCCTAGCTTTGTTTGTTAAGCAAGTTCTATTTTTCACGAGAAATTTTTGTCATGCTCAAGTTCTGATGACGGGATCCACCCATCGAGAGAACTCCTCAAATGTGAAAGCCACACACATAGTGATTATAGTATTTTCATCAACTAATCAAGTATTTTCATTAAAAATTGTGATATTTAGAAAATATACGACCCTCTTCTCCCGCACTACGAATATTATTAATATTACGAATAGTCGACCGAAAATTGATATGAAAATCGTACACTGACGGTTACCCTTAAAGGCAGTATACTTTACCACGGGGTCACATCGAATTTTCGAATACCTTTTTACAGGCCAAATAAAAAAAAAAAAAACGGAACCCTTATAGATTCGTCATGTCTGTCTGTCTGTCTGTCCGTATGTCACAGCCGATTTACTCGGAGACTATAAGTACTACAATTATGAAATTTGGTAGGAAGATGTATTCTATAAACCGCTACATAAATGTGATATGAAATCAGGAAAAATTACCCCATACATGTAACCGGGGCATGAAAAATTTTTTTCAAAGAAAGTAGTCGAGAGTTTTCCATTTAAGTCAATCGTTTGTGAGATATTAGCGGCCAAAGTCGTACAAAATGTGTCCCCCCCCCCCTCTAATTTCTAAACTATTAAAATTAAAATTCGTGACGTGACCACATATGAGGATACGACTTTTTTCGATTCAAGGTATTATTAAATAATGTTTTAAAATGCGGAAAGCTAGTTGTCGGTACGGAACCCTTCGTTGTACGTGATCCGACACGCACTTGGCAGGCTTTTATTTTTATTTTGTTTATTTTTCAATCTGAACTTTGAACCCCCCGCCCCCCCACCTGTCGCGGAGTTCAGTCTGGCTACCGGGTGTTTTGGGCTTAGGTAGACGTATATAACATCCCTGCCAAATTTCATTACTGTACCCCAAAATGTCATACTCATACTCATTAGAAAACGGACTACGAGTATATTGATATATGTAAATGCTTTTTTTATGTCAATTAGTTTCAGTTTTATGACCGATTAAAGTTATATGAAAATCAAGGTTTACTTCCATACATTTGAGAAAAGGGCCCTTATGGACGAATGTAACCAAAAATGTAAGTAAATAACAATATTTACATCATCTAAGTAGCAATTTTGTATTAGAACGTAATTCTGAATAAATCTTTTCATTAAAAGTTTTTTGAATTTTGCGTAGTTTTTAAATTATACGAAAAAGCAATTCCGCATAGTAATAATTATTTTTTAACTCTATTAACAAAAAAACCGACCAAGTACGTGTCGGACCACGCACAATAAAGAGTTCCGTACAGTACCGACACCTACTAGTCCATATTTAAACCCACTATCTGATACGTCGAATCCAAAAAGGTCGTATCTTCATAGTAAACTCACTGCACTTACGCCCTTTTGTTTGGGCAAAACAGTTTTTCAGCAATTACTCAAAAACCAGTAGCCGTATTTTTATCAAACCAAAAATCCTCGTAAGTATTTATTAATGTACAGTGACCAGCATCAATATCTGCTATAACAAAGGCGGCATAAATATCTGACCCGTCCTTACGGCCCTACAAATGGAGCTGTGTCGGATATTTAAATGCCACCATTGTTTTGGCAGATATTAATGCTGGTGACTGTACACCACCTCATTTATTTTTCAGAAATTTCATACATAAGGAAATTAGAGGGTGGAAGGGGGGCACTACCTATATTTTTTTAAGTTTACGTTACTATTATATTGTGTAGCAATTCATAGAATACTACTTTCCTACTATATGTTGTGACATACGGACGGACGGAAGCACGGACGGACGGACGGACGGACGCACGGACGGACTGACGCACGGACGGACGGGCGGACTGACACACGGACGGACGGACGGACGTACGGACGGACGGACGGGCAGACATGATGAAACTATAAGGGTTCCGTTTTCACCATTTTGGCTACGGAACTCTAAAAATACAATTCAATAGGAAATGTAATAAGAAACAAAAATTTTTGCAACGGTCATGCACGACTAGGACTTCGTTGACTTGAGACTAGAAATAGGTATTTGTAACGTGTACCACCTAATCCAGTAAACAGAAAAGGCAAATAAATAATAGGTACAGAAAATGGTTAGAAGTAATTAGAATAAGTTATTAACCTATTTTATATCATTATTATCTGCGCTCTGCCATAAGGGCCCTTTTTTGCTAAACTTTACAACTAATTGTAATACTTAACTTATACGTGTGAAACCAAGCTAGAAATACACATCTAGTCTTATACTTTATCAATATGCAAAAAACAAAAAATATGTTTTTTTACCGTATTTTACTAAAACGCTGATATCTACGAAACTAGAAAGTGCCATAAGGGCCCTTTTGTTATGGACGGTCTCATATTTTCCTTTGAAATTGTCACAAACTTTTTATCATCTCGCCTTTTACTTGCTGCAATTAAAGTATTCTGTCCTTTTCGACCTACAGACACCACATCAAAGTTCATTGCACACATACATATCATACAATTAGGAAATTCCATATTGATAATATTGATATCCGCATAATTTGCACGCGCGACGGTAAAACCATGTGCATAGTAATAAACTCGTTAGGACAGGTCCACCGCGCCTCTCGCCGCTTGCTCGCCACTGACGCCCCGCTCTCTCCACCCCGCACCCCACCGCACACATCACGCTTCGCACGTATTTTGAATTGGATTTTCAATTTTTTAAGCGTGACATTTACTTGTTTAATTTTGATAAAAACATGATTATAGCAAAGAAAAAAGCTATCCTTAAACAATAAAATCACAGTTATGGTTTTTAATGAATGAGAAATAGATTATTATTAAAACGTTAACAATTAATGATTAAGTTTGGTCCTAAGTGTCTAAGAAGACACAATATAGCTTAAACAGATAAACACATCATAGTTACCATTTTGGCTTGTCTAGATATTGAGATCAGATAAAAACTGTGAAAAAAAACGTACATGCAAATTTGGTTTCCGTTTAAGTTTGTTATTAAGAGATCGCATTGGAATGCACCTCAAAATTATACTAACATGGTATTTAGTTATCGTTTTTGGTTGTAGCAAAAAGTTAGGTAGTGTACAATATCTCAAGATTTTTATCAAATACGGGTAAGACCCCGGATTTTTTTATTAATATATCGAATTAATATTTGATACTCAATATCAATAAACGATTACATAACAAAAATAACGAGTTTATGAATTATGTCCAGGTTAAGCTAATTTGACTGGTCTAAAAGTGATAAAAATAATGGTAGGACATACCAAAAATGCCGCTATACAACGGTAGAAAAATCGCCCGAACACGAAACAAAACAAAACTTCGGCGTCGGCTACCCAAATATTAAAAACTAAAGTGAAACTATTAATTCACGCCGCTCTACGCGAGTTGCAAGTACTTACGCAGCACAGAAAACTGAAGATCTTCCAAAGGGTAAGCGCTAAACTCGTTATGGTTAGCCTTTCCCGAAACTATTCATTGAATGGGCAACCAGCGCTTAAAATTGTCGGAAAGGGATACCCTTATAAAAGCGGTGGTAGCCTCTTTCCTAGTTCTAAGCAAAATGAAGGGGTTACCCCTTCGATTGGGTTAGCAAGACGTTAGGGCTATTCATTGAACGACTAAGCCGTTCAAAGGCTTTTTTCTGGGAAGGGGTGGTCGGGTCCCTGGTGAAAACTTGTCATGGGCGCTGTTATCTGGAGCCCCTACTGTGTGACGGCGACGGTAGCTGCCCCCGGCTCGACACTCCAAGTCACCTCGAGTGCCTCGAACTAGGACTGTCTCATCTCAAGAGGAGGTGGGCGTCTCAAGACGCGATTACTGGACTTAAGTGGTATGCGACGAAACCCGTTCACCATAATTGCTAGCTCCCAAAAAAAGATAAAGTTGACGCTTCCAACGAATGTGGCATTTAGGTTCAATTGATTGCCGGAATTCGGCATGCGAGACATTTAAATTTGTTAGCGAACCGTTCGCCGTGAGAATAATCCCCGGGTTCCACGTAACATGGGTTAAATGCTTGTATCGAGAGATACCGATCTAACCCGCTGCTCGTTGGCGCCATAAAAACAAAACGTCTTCAACACGACCACTTTCTTCCCTAAATTATTCGAGGAATTTACGATGTTTCGACCGACAAAAATGTTATAACCTAATGAGAAATTATCATCAGTCCGCCGTCCGGCAAAAAACAAATCATGCCCGATGTTGGAACGCATATTTTTTACATTCTAAATTCGAATTATAGTTTTCGTGTTTGTTTTTTCACGATTCATCGATTGTTTTAGACCGTGAAGCAAAAAGGGTCGGGAGTCGGCGATGACTGCGCAAGCGCGGGCGTCGCGCGATGATGGATCTCTCGTGCGAGCGATAGATTGCCGGGCGCCTAGAGAGTTGCCGAGTCAGCGCGTGTGATGGGCGCGATGGAAAGCGTTCTGACCGCCGCCTGTGACAAATGACGCCAGCCCTGCGCCGGAGTTCCCTGGAGATATGACAGGTCGCGATATGATCGCGGCGCGTGCTTCGGATGCCGGGCGCTTGCTCCTTTTAGCCGGAATTACCCATTACATTCAATGACGTTACGCTTTTGTTCAATGACAAAATCTTTGTGATTTCATCAAAGCCTTCATTAAAGTAAACGTTTTCAATCATTTTAAAAGGTGTACAAACAACGTAGTTGTAGACAGGTATTAAGGTGTTTGAACTGTTTGAAGCAATTTACGCACGTCGTGTTTGGCACTTAGCTGTGCACCTTGCTAGATTACATGGTATGTAATTGCCGTCTCACGCACGAGTGCTTATTGCGTTAGCTCGGAACATTCTCAATCAGTTTAGATCTGATAATGTTCTCACAGTCAAAAATTATGAAGCATTATGTCAGTTTAGTATTCGGGTATACAGTGCTAAGCGGGCCGCCGATAATCAATATCTTTGATCTGAGCCGTTGGCAGTTCTGCTGCTAGGCTGATGTCAAGTCTAGGGATGCTGAACATGGAAGCGAGCGACGGCGGGCTGTCATAATCTGATTATTAGTACTGCGTGCGCTGGGCGGGGCGCGCGGCGGGCGGCCGGCGGCGCTGCAGGGGGTCGGCGCCCGCGCACGTCCCGCTCGCACGCACGCGCCACGCCCGCCGCGCGACAGGGACCACGCTATGCCCACGCAGCGCGCAGGCGACAAACGACCCGTGGTAAAACAAAAGGAATGTCGGCGGCGACGCTTTGAACGCCGGCGCCGGTCCCCGCGCCCTAATCACCCATTTTAATTACGACACAGATCGAATCAATTAATCGGTATTTCTGTTAAAACAAGCGCCGGAATGAGCTTCGCTCGTCCGTACGATATGAAATCGTGGACGCGAGATCCGTGCCGCGATTACGTCTTTCACTCATAAACATCCTATAGAATGCTATTAAACATTGTATGATTTAGTGTCGCGACACTTAATGTTGGGTTTCACCTGACTGGCGCGTACGCATCCTCGCCAGCCTCGAAAATATGGGCTCAGACGTTTTTAATTATAACTTATGATTTTTTCAAGCGAATTCGGGCGCGCCCTTCCCCTCGGATAACACGAGAATAAATAACGAGTTTTTGTGTTGTGTGTTTGTTTTTAAAATGGCGGGAGGTCCGCGCGACGACACGCGAGCGATCTGCGTGCGCGCCTCGCCCATTTGTCATATTTCGGTTTGGAGAAAAAATAAATAATAAGAGTTTAGTCTATTCTAACCAGTGTTTATTTGTACGGCGGTTATCGAGGGCCGGTATTATCTTGGGCACGGACGCATGGGACATGTCAGCGCTTTGTTCAATTTACTGGCAGTTTGTATTTTTTACCGGAAAGATGACGACTGATGATCTAATGATTGGACCAATTCTCCATTATGACTAACTAGGTTTACTTAAGTTGGATTTTGAAATGTTTCAATCCAAGTATAGGATACTATGTTACTTGATTATATTGTGTCGTAGCAGATCTACGGCGTAGCCCCGCCGCCATCGCGCCCCGCGTTAATTCCCTCAACTCTTTCACAGGTAGAAAGGTTGTTGGTTCACAAAATTCCAAATCCAAACAGAGACGCAGCAAGATGGCAGCGTGTGGCAGGTGTTAACTCTGCCTTATGTGCGCGCAGGCTGCACAAACGAACCGCCCAAATCCCGTGTTTGCAGTATTAATTCACCGGCCGGCCCACTCGCGGACACCTCGCCTAATGAACCTACGTGGAACCGCTCCAGCTCCTATTTGAACAACCACTAAAAGCACCAGCCAGCGCCAGCAAGTACGTACACACCCCAAATTGAAGCTGGAAGAAAGGTACAATAACTCAATCATGATCGGTTAACCTAGGGCTCAATACCAGAAATAAATGAAATATTTTTGACCCATTTCGGCGGGCCGGCGCCAGGTCCGGCGCCGGCGGCCCCCGGCCGCTCTCACGCGGCATCGTTAATACAAAACAAACAAAAGTGACCTCTAGACGGGCGCGCCGCGGCTAACGAGATTCACCAAACGCTCGGATAAAGCGGTAAATTATTGGAATGCTAACCGCTCGGCGCGGTGGTCGTCCGCGCCGGCGGCCGCACGAAAAAAACGTGTTAAGGAGATGACAAGAGCACGGATGAGCTGGGCTAATTATCGGCAGCGCAAAAACCGCCGAGAGCCAGCGACACGGCGCAGGCGCGCCGGTACAGCCACCGAGCACGCCGGCTATTCGCCCACGAAATGCCACCACTTTTTGCTGGCGATATTTAATAACAGCGACGCCGGAGACGCGACGTGTCTTAGCTTTCGAACAGTAATTACACGCCATTAATTATGGTGGTTGGTTATTTTTGTTCCGGAGCCGGAGATTCGTTATCGATGGAACTTTCTTCTGAGCGAGGACTCGCGCGCCTGCTAATGAGGAGATGGGGGTAATTGCGAGCGTCACCACCCGAGCCCACCGCCATCGCCACCGACCCGGAGTACTGTGTAATTTCTTCACTGCTCGCTCCACATTATCGATCACGAAAAAACAATAATTTAAGGGGTTCCGTCGTAAAGCAAACAAGCTTATAATAAGGTGTAATTTGTGCTCGTCCATTTAGAGAAATGCACAAATTGCTATGGCAGCTGTTTGTTTTGTCTATGACGGAGGTCCGGGTCCAAATTATCCGTTAACAAGCCCCGCGTCAGATTCGGCAGCCCTAATGGGTTTTTGTTAACTTTTTGTTGTTTCTTTTTCAAATTTATGACGAGTAATATGTTTTCTTAAATTTTATTCTGGACTTGCGACAGCTGCATCGCTTAATTGACTAGATGGTTGGTCCGAATGAGATATTTAATAGGTTCTCGCATGCCAGCTCATTACAGCGGCTGAAGTAAAAGAAATGCAGGACTCTTATATACATAGAAACGCTGTTTAGGAAACGTAGCTTGCCGCTTAAAGAGTTAGCGTCTAAATTGGGAGTTCGGACGGGACTAAAAAGGCTTCCTGTGGCTCCAGAGTCTCCAGACGCATATTTTAACGTTAAACAACTAGTTTATTTTTAATTAGAGAGCGACAAAAAAGATCTGTTGTGGTTACTGGGTTCTTCTTAGAAGCAGAATTATCATGAAACTAAGGAACTTACTTAAAACCTACCTACATTGTTATTATTATTAAGTTGATTTTCACTCATCAATTTAATTTGGTATCTAACTACTTTGCAAATATGGACTTAATTAAATATTCAATAAAATAGTATATTTTTATGACCCTGCCTTCAAAATATCCATGCATATTCAGTTGTCAGGACTACAAAGATTGAACTTTTAATGTATTAAGTAGATTTATTTCAGCGAGGCCATTGCAACGAAATCAACGATCATAGAGCACAAAAACAAAAGCTTTATTTTTTTTAAATCACTGCTCATATGTACTATGTACGCTCATAGGTACCTAACCTCCGATGCCACGCCTCCAATTCCTTGTATCGACATCGGATCGGCCACCAAAACGTAGATACAGACATAACTAATTAGGTATTTAGATGGAAATCTGAGCATAATTACATGCAGTGAATACCTATTCGACATGGTCCGTGTAACAGACATTAATAGCTCCATTAATTACTGTTGAATTACTAATTAATGCTCGGAGTTCCTAGTATTTTCGGACGCAGAATACTTTGACACGCTACGCGCATGTCGAGTGGAGGGCAATGGAAAACCAATGTCACGGAAAATAACGCAACTGCTATACCTACGTACTGTAAGAAATAGTTTTCAAAACGAACGAAAGAAAAGAATAAAAGTTACAATTAAGGTCCGGTAAACACTACGGGTATCATTCGATGCGAGTAAGTATAAGGTACGGGGAACCATCTGTGCCGAGTCCTTTCTGGTGTGTTCATGGCAATTCAGCGAGGAAATGTGGCCAGAGTTATGGGCACCATTGTATACCGGACACGGCTAGACCGGCCCGGACACGGAACGGTCTAGCAGGAATCATCCTTTACATAGACTATAAACTCGTTCGTCAACTCGCTTGAATCGGCAGGAATTGCAGGAAATTTCACGCATATAGGTATTTACCTAATTGGCGTGCAAATTGCGTATTAACTAAAGAAGTTGCACCTTACTGCAACGTTTGTAAGTTTTATGCAAGCGATAAATTGATCAGCATCGAGCTAATTAATACGTAATTTATTGTTTTGTTTTAATACGTATTTTACATGCGAAGGTGTAGGTAACTGGTGTAAAGTTTTTAGTAATTTTCCGAGAAAGATTGAAGCTAAGTGATATACAAACGCAACGGTGTTGCCCCATTTATAGATTTAGATTGATTTGATTTTTAGATTTTTTTTTTAGTTTTAGATTGTATGGAAAGTTTGACAAGTCTCTACCTATAGGATGTGAGAGCTGCTGCAGCTGGCGCCATATTTAACGTTGATCGGCCTGTTATCTTAAGTTGGTACAACCCGCCCTCAGTCTAGTAAAGACTAAGGGTAGGTTGCACCAAACACTGTTATGTAATCGTAAGGGGTGTTCGTTAACCCTTTGACCGCCAAAGTGGTCGTGTGTCGTCGTGCCCACCGCCCACCACGCCAAGCACTGTTGAATTGATGTAACGTTTAAATCAATAAAAACAATTCATAATAGATTTTATGTCACACCTGGCCATAAAGCGGCAATTACCGCACGCTCCGCGCGCGGGAAAACCCACTTCCTGGCTAGGGGGTGAAATAAAATTTTGTACTTAACACGGGCGGTAATAAAGAAAGCCTCAGACGCATATTTATAGCCCTTGCCTTCGGCTCGGGCGTCAAATACCTGCAATCTGAGACATTCTTTGTTTTACCGCCCTTGTTAAGTAATGTACTATTATTTATCAGTGACGGAGCGTCCATACAACTCGATTCCCACCGGCTTGCCTAATTTTCAGCCAGTCCAATTCTTTTACTATGGCTCATGAAGGATAGGAAAAGCCAAGTATTTCCGGCTTCCCTAAGAATATTTTTGACGCGCCGCCACTGTTATTTATGATCAAAGTACACCTTCACTCCGACCTTTTTAGTGGTTGTTGGCGTGGTAGGCGCGACGACACACGACCACTTTATAGGTTCTTGACGTTCAAAGGCTTAAAATCTGATTTTATGGAAAGTTTGACAACTTTCTATGGGATGACAGCATTGACAGCTGCCAGCGCCATATTTAACGTTGATCGGTCTGTTAGTCGTATGTTAGTGCAATCCGCCCTTAATATAAATGAGTTTCCAGTAGGTAGGTACTTACCGTCCACCTTTCGTAATAATCATCTCAGTGCCGATGTCATGGAAGCGACGCCAGAGGTCGCCGTTGAGCAGGCGCGCCTTGCATGCCGGGGGCTCCGCCTCCGCCCCAAGACGGTGTTCTGAAAAATAAAAACAAAAAAAAGTGAACTGATGACCTGGTACAGGTCGCGGGAGTCCGCTGGCTCCGGGTGGCGCAGGACCGGTCATTGTGGCACTCTTTAGGGGAGACCTAAATCGAGCAGTGGACGTCTTTCGGCTAGTACTCAAATTATGATGATGAACAACAGAAAAGTATTTGACTAGGTAACAAAAGAACAAATTGAAAGGGACATGCATCACATTAGGAATTATTTTCACAGAAATTGTTGCAACAATTTCGCTGAATAACCAGCCTTCCCTAAACTAATTGCAGAATACTTGTGCATTTTACAAGTGCCTATTTTTATTCTTATACTTATCATAACTAAGTACTCATTCTGTGAAAGCATGAGTGCATTCAATTGAGTGTTATATACAGGGTTAGGTAATAAGTTGATGTACTAACCATTATCAATATTAGTACAAGTCTTAGGTAGGTAGTATAACTTAGGTACTTACCTACCTGCCTACGTGCCTACTAATCGTATTTTAAATGAAAATAAAATAATACTTCCATCAACATCATTTTGTAACCGATATCGTTGTACGAGTATCATAAATATTTTATACTCGATTCCGGGAAATAAAACTTTTATTATCATTTTACCACAAAATTAAAATTATCTTATTCGGCAAAGTTCAAGACGTAATTTAATTAGTCATTAAAAAATACTTAAAAAACGTTGTGATCGTAATGGGCTGGCCCCGTGGTAGTCTTGTACAGTCTAATACAATGAGATGTATCCACTTTTGGGCATTACCTACTGGTAAATTAACTTATTTTTAGTATGTCAAATGACAATACGCTGCGTGCAGCAACGAATTGTATACATGGATGAAGCTTTTTCTTTTCAGAATATGACATTTTACACGGCATCAACAAACAGCCATAGCCTTTCTTCTAATCTAAAATATGCTTGCCCATCAGAGATCACAGCTCGGTCCCATTAAAGAGATGAATCGTTAATTAGTCGTTAAACCGAGTCGTGGTCGCGATCATAATACGATTTATTTACGACTTCCGACGAGTACGAGTGACGTGACATTCACATATCAAAGACGCCGTCCAAATGTCTTGCAAATATCCATAATTTGATCGAGTAATAAATTGAGTTCGTCAAATATTTTGCTATTGATGATTAGGTTGACATTTAAATTGTTTACGAGCATCTAAGTTTGTAAGTTAACTATATACCTAAATATGTGTATATTAATTTAAATGTCATTGGAATAATAATAATTTCTGCATATGACTACACCAGAAATATATACCAAGTCTATCCACTTTATTAACTTGTCAGGCGTTGGCCATCTCATACATCTCATTCCCTTATATTATAATCTTGGAAAACAACGGGAGAAGTGTAGCAGAAATGTTATGGCGAAATATAAGACCTTTTAGCTATGTTTTTCCTACTCGCTCCCTTCACAAAAGCCGATGAAACATGACACAGTACAGACAGCCGACTACAAAAATATGTATCATTTTTTTCAACTAAATATAATGCCAACAATGCGAAAAAAAAATACTCTTGTTGTAGGCGACTGTACCTAATTCAAGAAGCTAAGTAATGTCTGAACTCCTCAGTCTGGTAATATAAGACAAATTAGAGTAAGGTAAAAGAGTAAAGTATGTGGGTAACTATTAACTTATTATGATTTAATTGATTTTTAAATGATAATATTATTTGCTGATTGGTACGATCAATTTATTTATTTTCATTACATGATTGCTTCGTGATTGACTCATATATAATAGTGTCTTAAAGCATTATGGCCGACATTTATACTCTAGTTTTGTTACATGAAACTGTAAAATACTTTTATGTCACACCTAGCCATAAAGTGGCCATTATCGCACGCTCCGCGCGCGAAAAAACCCACTTCCTGGCCAGGGGGTGACATAAAATTTTGTACTTACCACGGGCGATAGTAAAGAAAGCCTCAGATCGCATATTTATCGCCCTTGCCTTCGGCTCGGACGTAAAATACCTGCGATCTGAGACATTCTTTGTTTTATCGCCCTTGGTAAGTAATGTACTAATATTTAGTTTATATTATAATTACAAACGGGGCGTCCATTAATTACGTGAGACGTTCAAGGGGGTGGAGCCGAATCTCATCTAATCTTACTTTGGGGATACCTAGAGGTGGTTTCGGCAAATAGCACATTTTTTTCCGCAGAAAACAGTAAAATTGCTAGAAAATAATATTATTTCTCAGCAGTCTTCAATACTAGTTCTCTTTTTTGAATAAATGCAACACATTTACACTAGAAAAACACATTTTGAAAAATCTCACTTGAGATTGAGGGATGGGGGAAGGGGACGAGCCAAATATCATTACCTACATCTAACTCTCACTTCAGAAAACTAAAAAAGCCTCACGTAATTAATGAACGCCCGATAAAAACTCACTACCGGCTTACACGAGGACCTAAAATGAGTCATAAAGTTTCCTAGATTAGTTAGCAGTGGCGGAGCGTCCATAGAACTCGATTCCCACCGGCTTGCCTAATTTACAGCCAGTCCAGTTCTTTTACTAGGTACGGCTCATGAAGAATAAGAAAGGCAAATTATTTCCGGCTTCCCTAAGAATATTTTTGACGCGCCGCCACTGTTAGTTAGATACTTAAAAACTGTATGAATATAATTTGTCACTGACAATCGAATAAGGATATATTAATTAAAACGTATACAAATAGCCGACGCATAAAATAGTGACATATCATCCTCAATCTTGTTGCGTGATATCCGCCGTTCGCGAGAAACATTACACACTTGTAGCTCATTCATTATAGCCGGTTTAATCCTACTATGAACGCTTGCCCGCTGAAATAAGGACGGAAACATGTGAGACAGCATTTAAACGTCAGTTGAGAAAATTTCTATTGGATAACCCATTATACTCTATAATAGTACATTACTTACCAAGGGCGATAAAACAAAGAATGTCTCAGATCGCAGGTATTTTACGCCCGAGCCGAAGGCAAGGGCGATAAATATGCGATCTGAGGCTTTCTTTATTATCGACCGTGGTAAGTACAAAATTTTATGTCACCCCCTGGCCAGGAAGTGGGTTTTTTCGCGCGCGGAGCGTGCGATAATGGCCACTTTATGGCTAGGTGTGACATAAATTAATTTTGTGATTTAACTTCGTAATCCTGTACTGTGACATTCTATTTTATTTCATATTTTGACATTGTCAGTGTTCTGTAATACTTATACCTATAATTAATTTGTATCTTCATATTATGACGATCCCTTTGGGTGAAATTTGAAAATTTATGTAATGTTTCCATTGATATATGTATTTTATTCTATTCAATGTATTTTTGACGATCACAATAGAGATTCTTTTAAATTGACATTAATGTAATTTATAATGAAGGCTTGATTGTGAAATAAATGAAATCTGAAATCTGAATCACGTATATCTTAATAAAGTACAGTTTTAGGGTTCCGTACCCAAAGGGTAAAACGGGACCATTACTAAGACTCCGCCGTCCGTCTGTCCGTCCGTCTGTCACCAAGCTGTATCTCATGATTCTCATGAACCGTGATAGCTAGACAGTTGACATTTTCACAGATGATGTATTTCTGTTGCCGCTATAACAACAAACAGGATAAAATAAATATTTAAGGGGGCTCCCATACAACAAACGTGATTTTTTTGCCGTTTTTATAGATCATGGTACGGAACCCTTCGTGCGCGAGTCCGACTCGCATTTGGCCGGTTTTTTTAATTGCTTGTATACCTACCTAAATAAAAGAAGATAATCGTAGGTAGATCAAAATGACAATTGGACTGTTCCGTCCGCTAGAGACACAAAGAGAGTGTCAGATGTAAGAACTTACTAATTAGTTTTAGGTACTAGCAGAGACTAGGAATTATATAGACTGCCAATGCCTATACATTGTGGCGTAATTTTAAAATAATGGGCCTGCTGTAGCTAGTTTCTGGTACTAGCAATAAAATATAAGGTGAACGTCCCAGTGCTCGACACCTTAGTGCCTAATATATAACACCTAGGTATTATAATCGCTTCTATCATCATGACATAAGATTGGTGCCATGTAGGTATGTATGGGGTCAGTGTCGAGTACAGGGACGTTTACCTTATATGGATTAACTACGATAGTGTTGCCTACTGTGAAAAAACTAATAATGATTTTATATTAAATTAATTATTCAGACACAAGCAGGTTGGCGCACTAAGTTTTACAGGTAAGTAAAAAAATATGTAATACCTATCTAATTAGTACTCTCATTAATACATAGGTACAGTCAAGTGCAAAAAATATGTTTCAAATGAATCATCTCATAAATACCGAAACCTCACCGACGTTAGAGCCATGGGGACATATTTTTGAGCAAGTTGTAGGTATGCACACATATTTTTGCACTTGACTGTACCAACACCAGGCCCCTTTCCCACAAAACTTTACAAGTCTACAATTTGACAATATCGTATAATTTTCCATAGAAAAAGTTGACAAATTTGTCGAATTGTATGCTTGTAAAGTTTTGTGGTACAGGCCCCTGAACTCGTTGACATAAGAACCATGGGGACATATTTTTGGGTAAGTTGTATGCCTTAATAATTTGCATTTGACTGTAACTACATACTTACATAGGTAGGTACCTACCTATCCTATTTCATTGACAAGTGCGTTGATGTCTTTTATATCGCGCGATTTGCTTGAATTTATCTACTTTTATGTCGGTATTCATCCATAAATTATCAATATTAACATTTAATATATTGATTACTTAATAACAATAAAAATTATACATAAGAATCATGTATGATATAAACATGTAAAGAAGCTAAATACCCATATCTACTTCCTGAAATGTAGTAAACTGCCGTACCGTAGGTTAATAAACTGCGTGAAATAGTACATTACTTACCAAGGGCGATAAAACAAAGAATGTCTCAGATCGCAGGTATTTTACGCCCGAGCCGAAGGCAAGGGCGATAAATATGCGATCTGAGGCTTTCTTTATTATCGCCCGTGGTAAGTACAAAATTTTATGTCACCCCCTGGCCAGGAAGTGGGTTTTTTCGCGCGCGGACCGTGCGATAATGGCCACTTTATGGCCAGGTGTGACATAAAATAATTTAATTATGTTACGTCTTATTACTTTTAAGTATGTACTACTTACTAATAAAGACATAAAGTATCTGCATAAATGTAGCAGCTATTTTTTTGTAAAGTTATAGACGTTATAGATACCTAATTATACTTTAAGTACAATTACTTTGCAGACTTTAAAGATAGAGCCATTGATTTTTTCTTACAATCAACATAACCTAATTAATTAATTAATATCTGGGCGGCCGAGCTTTGCTCGGCATTTTCCCGGGCATGAGACCTAGCTAGATCGATTGCTCGTCCCCAAAAACCCCCACATACCAAATTTCATCAAAATCGTTAGAGCCGTTTCCGAGATCCCCGAAATAAAAATATAAATAAATAAATATCTGGGTGACCGAGCTTAGCTCGGCGTTTTCCCGGGGATGAGACCTAGCTAGATCGATTGCTCGCCCCCAAAAACCCCCACATACCAAATTTCATCAAAATCGTTAGAGCCGTTTCAGAGATCCCCGAAATAAATAAATAAATAAATATATATACAAGAATTGCTCGTTTAAAGATATAAGATGTTAGTTTAATGAAATACAAATAAGAGCACTCATCACTCCCTAGAAGTATGTAAGAATTGTAAGCAGGTGTTGTCCCTGCGACATTGGACTCCACTACGATATTACCTGAGGTGATTTGTTGACTATAGGTACTCGATGTATCAGTCTCAACTCAACACGCAATTTCGACTCCAGTTTTTACATATTACTATTCATTTGTAAGGTAGAAAATCTATAACTTACGTAGTCCACTGAGCGACGCAGCATGCAGCATTTGCTGCCTCAGCAAATACTCTCCAAGATGTGCCTGATCCATCATCATCATTTATACCACAGTCCAGCCACTTCACAATATCATAACTAGAATCCAGTCAAATTTACTAAAACAGTCTCAGTCAAATACACGCGCGCGGAAAACAATCGAAAATACGTCTAAACAGAACGACAGCTGCGTTTGAACTGAGTTGTTTTGTGGGCTCGGGCGGCGCGGGCGCATAGCCACGCCCCATCGCTCTGATTGGCCGATAGCCGACCAATGGTGGGGGAGTATAGAGCCTTCGTAGCATTGGACCGATTTTCCGCAGCTTTCCGACCGCCTTTTGACAGGTGAATGAGATTGACACTGTTTGTTTCGATGCGTAGGCGACGGCTTTTGTTTTGTGAATTGAATCACGTTGTTATTAAAGGAATAAAAATAAAATAATTGTTTGAGGATGTATGTCGGTAGATATCTTAAATGGACATTAGTGCCTAAGGTTGGAATGCGGATGCAGGATGCATTCAATTTAACAGATGTCTACATTACTAAAATAATAATAAGTAGGTAAGTTAGGTTAGTCAAGTAGGTCTAGTCTGATTACTTAAAAATTCGCAATCAAATATATTAAATAATCGATTAAAATATTGTTAAATAAAAATTAAAATAAGGTCTCTAGGTACCTAGAAATCTAAATTCACGAACGATCACGAACAGATTTTTTTTATAATACCTAGCATTTAAATAGGTACCTATAGTTTTAAATAAAACGTAGTTGTTCAAAATTAATTAAGTGTAGGTACTTAGGTAGGTACTTACATTATTTTTATCAAAACTGAAATGTGAAGATGTCGTCGGTTAATTACCTTCCTTCAGTCAAGATCATATGTACTCGTAAGTACCTAGTTACTACCGTTACGTAGGTACTACGTTCTTAAATATTACCTAGCTACTTTACTTACGTTCCCGAAGGTTCAAAATATCGGAGGCAAAATAACCAACCTTATGCCCTTTACAATAAAGACGTGTTCAAATATTTTTAGGAGACAAGTCAAAATCCGTAGGAAGGTAAGTAAAGTAAGTACGTAAGTGTAGTGTGGAAATGTCGGGGCAAGAGAGGGCTCTTCGCTCCGAAGGGCGGCTCCCGAAGCACTGAAAAAAAACAAGGTACCTAAGTACCAAGAAGTAATTAACAGTTCACGACCTGTAGCCAGAATCCAGATACTTAGGTATTGTTGGGGAACGGGACTTAATCGCGTACAATTATAACTAATTTACCCTTTTTAAGGTTTTGCCCGACGTTTCGAATATTTGTGGTCAATCTTACACAAAATCAACCTAGTCCCAAACTAAGCAAAGCTTGTACTATGGGTATACTAAGCGACGATATACATACTTATATAGATAAATAGATACTTATATACATAGAAGACATCCAAGACCCGAGAACAAATATTCGTGCTCATCACACAAATAAATGCCCTGGCCGGGATTCGAACCCGGGACCTCCAGCTTCGTAGGCAGGGTCACTACCAACTAAGCTAAAGCGGTCGTCAAAAATCAAAACATCATGTATCAAAACATCCGTGGTCGCGAGCTGACTGGCGTGAAATCGTGTAAGTTTAAATCTAGATCAATATACTTAGGTATTGGATCCTACTTACCTACCATTAAAAGATGAGCAATGTGTGAACCATGTCATTAGCTCAAAGCTGCACAATCGCGACACTTCCTGCGATAACGATACAATAAGCTCGCACAATAGGTTACTCAGACGATAAGGATTAGTCACAAGTTAAAGGTTACCATTGCGATTTGTCATTTCGTACGACACATTCTTACTTTTGCGCCGTGTAGGTACTCATTATACAGCGTGTTCGACTCTGACTTCTGTTCGGTTTCTGACTAAAAACTCATTTGTAGTGTTTTATTTTTAATTTATTGAATGTTGTAGCATACCGTTACAAGCGTCGTAAACCAAAGAACTTTGTAAAATAAAATGAAGCTCTCAATAGCTGTTACTTTTTTTTAAATTGAATTTAGAATATTTTGACGGCCCAAAAAATTTTGACGGTCCATGTGCCGAACAACCTGTATATACCTCCTATCGCCTCGTTCAACAATTCTTTTGAAAGAGTTTAAGACAATGGTGCGTAATACCGAAACAAATGATTAACTAGGTACATCTACGATTACGCAGTAGCTTATCATTCGCCTTAATCTACAATTACAATAACCAATTTCTAAATGGATGTTTAAATATCGAATAATATTACCTATAGATAATGACTAGCGTTTAGGTACTGATAGGTGATTAGACTGATTAGGTAGTCAACCCGAAGTGAAAGGTTAACCTGGGATATGATATGATCCATTGACGGATCGTTAGCGAAGCTAAGTTAAGTATCTGATTTTTGTGACATCGGAATGAGTTGTTGGCGAAGGATTTGCATTAACATACTTAAAAATAAATAATCATGTTTTTCTTACTTATATTTTTGTAAAATACTAACATAATTAAAAGTTTAGGTTAGGTTTTAATTAAAGGTTGTCTGGAAGAGGTCGCTCTTTAGCGATAAGACCGCCTGTTGTTTACCTCTACTTTAAGCCTAATATTTCTGTACTATGATCTTTTTGAGGTGTGCAATAAAGAGTATTTGTATTGTACCTATTGTATAATTTTAATTTTTATATCAATATGTTACCTACTAACTTCCTATAGATCGCACTATGTTCTGAATTAAACAATTTTTATTTTTATTTATTTAGGTAATACTAGTAATGTAAGAGTAGGTTTGGGCATGAGGAACAAGTATCTAAATACCTAAGTGAGAATGTTAGAATGGGTCAAACTCAAAGTTCAACCAACTTTAAAAATACCTACAGTATTTTTCTTGACACTTTTATTTAGGCAGGTATCATATATCTTTTAGGAAAAATATGGCTACAGACTATACACTAACGACATAAAAATTATCTTTGAAAACTGAGCTAGTCTGATAAAAGTGATATAGTTAAATTGTGTTTTAGCCAGACTCTATTAAAGAATTAAGTGCACAATTATCACTGGCATTTAAGTAAATTTCCAGAAGAGTATTGAACGTCTACTTAAGTAGCTCTTTGTTCATTATATTATTGGGCCTAAGTCAGATATCGCCGATCGATGTCCAGATAACGACCTCATTAATCTAATTGTAGATAATTGCTTTGCATAATTTCGTGTGGCGCCTATATTTGCTTAAGTTACATGCTCAATGGTAATTGATACCATATTAGCACAGACTATACCTACTTAGAAAATATGTACTATACATTTTTTTAGGAACTGCGGGTCAAAAACTTTGTTTTGACCTCTAGTATGCGTGTGCCAAATGGCTAAACTGTACATCGATTTGCGGTTTTTCTTTGAAATTGGGCCTGTACGGCTACCACTATAAACTCAGCTAAGCACAGTTTAAAAAAAAAGAAAGTAACCTACAACTGAAAATCCGCAACATGGCGAGATTGGCCCTGTGCGAGGTCCATTCTAAAATCTTGTCAGGCTTTACAAAGGGTCAAGTCTGTCAACTTTCCAAATTAACGATTTCTATACAATACAACAAGGGTTCAACCGTATATATATTGTACTCTTTGGTTCAACCGTTCAACCCTTATTTCACCGCCTTTCAAAATAGTGACATCTAGACACGGGCGTTTATCTCTAAGGATTGGAACGTAGCCGTAGAGACACAATAGCCGTGGTCATACTGACGTTTAAGGCCATTGCTATTGGCTCTCCCCGCCACTACATTTTTGTTACAAAATTCGAATCGCTGTCAAATAAGTTACTGTGCGCCATTACAGTTTTTGCGTCGAGTAAGTAAAGTGTTTGCGTTGATTAAGTTCCGTACCTTTAATTCTCCGTGATAACTGTGATATTCAGTGCTACGTGTTATTTTGATATTCAAAATGCATAGGAAGTGCTGTATACCTGGCTGTAATAGCAGCAGTAAACGAAATATCGTTATGCACAAAATGCCGGCGGCCCGTGAGAAAGTTATGTTGTGGCATAAAAATATGTCGGCTGCTCCGTTTAACATCTTCGAGGGTTTGATATGGGGCGAAATAGGTAAACTATTCGTTTGCCATAAACACTTTGAGGCGAAATATGTCTCCTCGAAAGGGATATTAAAGCCGAATGCGTGTCCGACATTGTTTACTCCCGAAGAAATAACCAGTGGAACACCGGCTAACACATCTGGTGAAACAGGTATGTAATGTATTTCATGTTTTGATTAATATATCTTAATGGTAGTTATTGTAGTTTTCCTTATGTTAGTTATTTTTTTGTTCGAGTTAAAGAAATTTACACTTTTGTACATGAACGATTAGCTTCTGCCCACGAGGGCTGAATTCATGTATGTATGTATGTATGTTGGAAGTCATCTTCGTATGCGTATAAATGTAGCTTACATACATGTTATCATTTTGTATAAGTTATAATGCTGTCTCTATATTAATTTTAGTGGCTGTTGGTACTCCTTAAACTAAATATATTTTTAGCTAAAACATCTTAAAATCCAGGAAACAGAAATAGGTAGATATTTCTACTCCATGATGTGAATTGTGATGAAGTTAAATAATTACTTTCACCCGATGAGACCTACTTATTATAGTGCTGTGCATCGGTACATTGGTCAATCCAAATGATGAAATCTCCTTAAGCCGTCCTCTCCCGGTGAAAAAAATAAACAATGCCATTCTTTTGTTATCTGCCCTGGGATCTCATGGACTGGTAGACGACGGGGGTCCTTTTTAGTTAAAAACTCATTTACTTTGGCTACAAATTTTTTTCGCGATATGTCACATATATATTGGCTTTTTCCTTAAATTTCAAGTAGTTTACTTGTATTTTTAATAATTTATTTAAAACTGTTGAAAGTAGTTTACTTGTATTTTAATAATAAATTTTAACCTCACTTAGGGGAGCTAAAATAAGTTTACTTGCCACTTAATGAAGTACTTAAGAATTTACAAGTGAGCCAAATAATACCATTAATTTTTTTAAACCCTCTTAATCAAATGAATTTTGAAAAACACTAATAAAATTTCAAGGCTTGCTTCAAAAATAGAAAACAATGAAAGTATTTATGTTGTATTAAAATGGGAAGAAAAAAATCAAAAATTTCATAGCAAGATTAATCTACGATACTACTAAATAAGCAAGACAGGGAGACGTGAAAAAAGTTACAGGCGACCTATACCCCTCCTAAGAGGTCCCAATGAAGTGTAAATAAATGTGTGTGCAAATGTACACATCTATGTTATACCTATAACTTCACAGTTTTTTAAGTAACAAATTTAGCTTTAGGTATATTTCACGTTATTACTGTATTATGTTTTCTTGGGAAATAAAAAGGCTTCACTATTATTTATTATACTATACGTAAAATCATTTCAGTTGAACGAATTGCTCCAAAGCAATTCCTTCTAAAAGCAACTTTACCGTTCAAACAATAAGGTTAAAATCCAATAACATTTTAATAGAAATGCGTTCAACAAAAAGAATTTCACCCATACTAAATAAAGCAAATTTTTGATCAGCACATTTGTAATTAATTATTTCGCCCCTACAGCTGCAACTTTACAGAGTTTCAATAGAATAGTTGTAATTATTTAAAGTAGGTAATTTAAATTGTGCAAGTATACAGTATTGTGTCTCTTTTATTTTAAATGTAAGTCTAGCATGGCATTTATTACTATTGTGTAATAAAATAATCCCAAATGTATTTTTTCTTTATTAGGATCTATTGAGCTTAGAAGTCTGGGAAAGCAGGATCACTCATATGCTAGGAAATGCCATTATGACCACACCTATGCTATGAGTAAATCAGTGGATCATGCTATTTCTGGATCATCCCAGAATAGAGCTGCAGCTGATTCAGGTAATTTCATCACTGTAATTTTGTGGCATTACCTACTCAATGTCTTACAAGAGTCATATTAGTTATTTTTCTGTTTTACTGTTTTCAGTTGTCACACCACTGGAATCCGTGCCTTTTAAGCGTGCTGATGCAAGATCATCGATTGAACCAAATGCAGGTAGTTATTTACTTACTAAAATCATTTAGTTTTGACTAGCGCTTTAGCCTATTTGGAAGTGCGTGAGAGCGTGATAGATGACAAGATAAAGCATATCTCACTTTCTGATACCACTCGATAGAAAGTGACAGATTCTTTATCTTCTAGTTAGTCATGTCATGTTATTACGCGCCAATATGAAGCTGGAGGTTAGGGGTTCGAATCACGGTCAGGGGATTTATTTGTGTAGTGCAGTGCACCTAAAAAGCTCTGTATGCTCCTCTTGCCACAGACTAACACGATTATTTGTAACAGTCTTCTCGTTATTTTTTATCAAACTTATATTGACACTATGTATTGAAATTTTTAGCGGGTGCCTCCTCTGTGCCTCCCGGCGATCAAGCCAGCGTCTCTGTGCCTCCTACTGATCAGGCTAGCGTCTCTGTGGCAGAGCCGTCAATAGAGCCAACTCCAGCAAATCCAGGTAACAACAACTTACCTACTTATTTTATATGGCTCTCACGTCACCTAATGTGTGTGTTCTAAGCTAACATAACTTCTTTATTTTTTTATTATGAACGTATAAGTACAAGAACAGCCACGCTACCTCAATTTGGCGTTTTTGTCGTGAAATATTGCGTTGATTAGGTCAATAATTTGTATGGCAACTATGTTGATTTACATAGTTGCCATACAAATAATTTTTAGGGTTCCGTGTCCAATGTGTGAAACGGGACCCTATTACTAAGACTCCGCTCTCCGTCCGTCTGTCACCAGGCTGTATCTCAAGAACCGTGATAGACAGTTGAAGTTTTCACAGATGATGTATTTCTGTTGCCGCTTTAACAACCAATACTAAAAAACAGAATAAAATAAATATTTAAGGGAGCTCCCATACAACAAGCATGATTTTTTTGCCGTTTTTATAGATAATGGTACGGAATCCTTCGTGCGTGAGTCCGATTCGCACTTGGCTTTTTTCTATATATACTTAGCCATACTGTGTTATAAATGGTTTAAATTTGTTGTGTGTAGTATAAATTGCAACATGGGTCATCTACCCTATACCCTATGGTCACCAAATATAAATAGATATATGTACTACAATTCAGCTCAATCGAATATCAAGAATTGGTTCTAATTCAGTTTAATCAGTTAACAGACGCACAATTCTCATTTTCTGAACTAAGCCGCATCTAGAGTTTCTTTTTAAGCGAACACGCATTAGGAATAATTTTACTTACAAAATATAACACTTAAGATAACGCTGCCGCATCTAGTCTAGTCAACGTGGACCCAGTGACAAATGATTAGGTAAGCTAATACTTAAACAAAAGGTAAAATAATAAACGGCAACATAAAGTCAACTGCGAGATGCAGCTGTTCAAATTTTTATTGCCCTTGGCCTTAGTGGCCAACTGTCTAGCATGCGTGGTATTTATAAAAGGAGTAATTGCGCTTACTGTTGGTCAATGCTTTTCGATAGTGAGGTCCATTGTTCTCATTAGGTTAGGAAGGCAGGTAGGTAATAAAACTAAGCTTAAGCGGTCGTAATGTTCGCGGTCTCTGTCATTAGTCAAATGCTTTTAGTGCCGAACCGCGCGGCAGCAAAACAATGGGATTATCTGACCTGAAAGATTAGTTGTATATTTTTGCAGATATGTTGAGCTTATTACCAACAGATAAGGCCAAAAGCACCAACGCATGTTGTAAAGTAACACGTTATATGGAATGAAACACCTGCACTTGGTTTAATAACGTCATGTCCTAATGTCATGTATTATTTTGTTTTGGATATGACCATTTATAATTGTTAATTCCATTTTGTTATGACCTCTAAGTATAAATTATTGTATATTATCTTTACACCATTCAAAATTTAAATAAAACAACACAGTTTATTTATCAGCCCTAATGTCAATAACTCGGAGCGGCAGTGAATTCATCTATCAGGCTAATCAATGTAAGAGGGTTTTCGGATTACTCATAGATGTTTCGGGTCTCGATATCATACTGGTTTGTTCAAGAATCAAAGTTGCCCTCCCTCGCGCTCTTAAGGAAAATATGACATAGGTATAATTATACCTAGCCGTTCGTGATAGTTTCACCACTGATAAATATCTAATAAAAAAAATACAAACAAATAAGGACATTTTGGTACAAAGGCGAACTTATCCCTAAAAGGGATCTCTTCTAGTTAACCTTTGAGCAATTGAGTGGAGACAGGAACCAGAAGATAGACAAACACGTGTACAAAGCCTATATATACAATATATATCTACAAACTACCTAATACTCATACTCATACTCTTTATTTATAATATTGTTAAATATTACATGTCACATTAAAATTCTGTATAACACATTGAAACAAGTAAATAACGTTATCTTAGTAGGTACAATCATTTCCCAAGTAGCACAACTGGTGGGAAATAGCTCGTATAGCATATCTATTTAGATACTTAAGTGAAATATATACCCAGCACTAAGTTCTATATAGGTGGAAAGAACCCTTAGGCAACCAATATAGAACCACGGGGAGAAAAATTGCAGCCTATTTTTGGTTCTAAATTGAATCCATAAGAGATCTCACGATTACCTTAAGTGGCAATTAGAACTATGGGTGAAAGTTATGCGCAGTGAACGAATGAATAATTTCAGTTCGGTCAATGAGTGATAAATGCGACGCCAAAGTTCCTTTTGAGTGGCGTAGTGGCAACAATTAAGACTATAAGTTTGTGTTTGTTAAAAGGTAATGTGATCTGCCATGATATAATTTGGGATATGTACATCTGTTTGGTGAAGTGATTAAACTTCACGTTATACAGGCATTGAAATATCACGAAATTCTTGCGAATGTTTTATTATCGTGAAACTATAGTATAGTTTCTTTGTAAATTTCGATGCGCCTTTGATTTGATCAGGAATATTAAAAAAGAGAGTGCTAAATCAAATAAGGAATTGATACTGATAAAAAATAAAACTGTTAAAAACCTGACCTAATGATTGTGGGTTACGTACAATGTTAAAGTAACATCGTCACAACTACCACAAGTCTGTGATTATGCGTCAGTATGATAAAATTCTGTTTAAAATAATTCATTTTCAAGGACTCCAATTTGTTAACATGGCGAAACAAAAAAGATCTTACAGTGTTTATTTTCACTTATTTGTTTTCTAATTGGAACTATCAGGTCTGAAAATCACTTATTTGTATCTTGCGAGTGGCAAAGCAGTCAATGCTATTACCAATAAATACTAATTATTTGCTCTTTTGTAGATCACCCAGTGCTCGTGAATTAGGAGTCCTCAATACTGCTTCAAAATCCCAAGTTGTTGTTGTAAGCAAGAAAAGAAATCGCTCTATAGCGATAAGACCGCCTGTTGTTACCCATTAGCTTTAAGGATTATTTTTGAATAATTTATTTGTTGTGAATTCTTTTGGTGCAATAAAGCATATTTATTATTATTAGTATTTAGGTACGACTATGTGACAGCAAACAATTGATTATGATGTATGATACTACAGTAGAGGTAGAGAAATTAATACAAGGTGCAAGAGATAGCCTTTTGCGGGCTTATGGAATGCATTTGAATTAATTTAAGGAGAACTAATCTAAGCAAGTTTGATTATACAGTATATCCCTATCATTGCGACGTGCACTCGAATTTGTTGTTACGAGGCATCAACTGTCCCTGGAATTTGATTGTATCGTTCTGTAACTTTCGCTTATTAACTCAAATGCAACACTTTTCATACGTCAAATGTGCATAAAACAACTAATGTCAGGTTACGGTTACACTTATTTTGTACGCGGAACCCTTGAATTTGTAATCAATTATTCTTGACACAATTTTATTATAACCTGGAACTGTTAGATCGTTAGTGGTTTGAAATAAGTGAAAATAACTGCTTTTGGATTTCAAGAACCCCCTATTGACACTTAATTATGCGTTGGAGTGGCAATAAGAGTACTTTTAGGCCTTAAAGTTGCAATCACTTCAGGTTCCAAAAGGGCTGTAAAATTATCTCTTTAGCCACTATTGGTGATATACTACTCTATTATACTAGTCATTTGGAATTAAAAGTTCCAAATAAGGGTATGTTCCCACTTATATATAAAAGTTGCTTATAAGTGACTTTAAGGCCTTATATAGCACTATTGCTTCTTATTCAGTGACAATTAAAACCTGCATGCAACTGTAAGTAGCAAAATCGACTTTACCCAACTACAAGTGACAGGATGAACTCATATACAATTCTGAGTTGTGTTTAAAGCTATAAGTTTTATCAAACACTGTTAAACCACTCATTTAGAACATAAAGCTATAAGATAAGCTGCAAAATGCACTAATGTGCTGCTTGGGTTAAATATATACTACAAACTACCAAATAATACAATACATATAATAATCATATATATTTAATACATAATTATATATATACATCCATATATATACAAATAATATATATAAAATGTATCCAATTAAACCACGTGTCATTGGAGAGCCACTTTTTCAACTTATCCTTGAATGATGCCACAGACTGGGACTGCCTAAGCAACAACGGTATACCGTTCCACAACTTGACGGCTCGCGCCGTGAAAGACCTCGAATAGGTGCGCGTCTTATTAGAGGGTAATGTCTTACTAGAGTCATATTAGTTATTTTTCTGTTTTACTGTTTTCAGTTGTCACACCACTGGAATCCGTGCCTTTTAAGCGTGTTGATGCAAGATCATCGATTGAACCAAATGCAGGTAGTTATTTACTTACTAAAATCATTTAGTTTTGACTAGCGCTTTAGCCTATTTGGAAGTGCATGAGAGCGTGATATATGACAAGATAAAGCATCTCTCACTTTCTGATACCACTCGATAGAAGTGACAGATGCTTTATCTTCTAGTTAGTCATGTCATGTTATTACGTGCCAATATGGCTTACGGGTTCGAATCACGGTCAGGGGATTTATTTGTGTAGTGCACCTAAAAAGCTAGTGCTAGCGGTACGCCAAAAGATGCTGCTGCAAATGGTGTTAAAAGCATGAAAATCGGTACGATTGATCTTTAGGACATATGAATCAGGGTATGTTATTTGGGTCAACTGTACCTACAACTCTAGCAAAATTCGCTTAGTCATGAATTATTTCCGCCAATTTTCCTTCATTGATGTTGCTAAGCAAACTTTGTATTAATTAAAAATTATAAAAAAATTGTAAATGTAAATATTTTCAAAATTGCTTTCTTGACGTTAGATATTAGGATATTAGGTACCATATCAGGTATATTTTACAAAAAAAAATCCAACGGTATCGTACCTGGAGGAACCCAAACTTGTTGGTACGTTTTGAATATTATATATATTTAATTTTAAGACTGAACTGACTTTTAGAACTGACTTAGAAATCCCCTTCGTTTGATACCACACATGATAGGTTTCAGAACATTTTTTTAAAATTCCATACAAAAAAGATGTCGTCATAACTCCCCTCCATTTCGTTTTTTTTTTCGTCCAACGGGTCAAATTGATTCATATGTCCTAAAGATCAATCGTACCGATTTTGATGCTTTTAACACCATTTGCAGCATTTGCACCACTAACAGTCTAACACCGTAACACGATTATTTGTAACAGTCTTCTCGTTATTTTTTATCAAACTTATATTGACACTATGTATTGAATTTTTTAGCGGGTGCTTCCTCTGTGCCTCCCGGCGATCAAGCCAGCGTCTCTGTGCCTCCTACTGATCAGGCTAGCGTCTCTGTGGCAGAGCCGTCAATAGAGCCAACTCCAGCAAATCCAGGTAACAACAACTTACCTACATACTTATTTTATACTAGCGACCCGCCCCGGCTTCGCAAGGGTAGTCCTAGTAGTCCCATTAGTCTATTCAGGAAGTTTTAATTTTCTTCTTAAATCTTAAAAATAATTTTGTTCTCTATATAAAATGACTATCCCTTAATTAAGGGATGAATTTCGAAATGAATTATAGTCTATGTCTAAACTAAAATACTATAAAGGTTCATAGAAATCATTTCATTAGTTTTTGAGATTAACTGGAACATACATCCATCCGCACAAACTTTCACGTTTATAATAGGTATTACTAGCAACCCGCCTCGGCTTCGCACGGGTAGTCCAGTTTTTTAGGGTTCCGTACCCAAAGGGTAAAACGGGGCCCTATTACTAAGACTCTGCTGTCCGTCTGTCACCAGGCTGTATTCCATGAACCGTGATGTGATAGACAATTGAAATGTTCACAAATGATGTATTTCAGCTGCCGCTATTACAACAAATACTAAGAAAAAAACAGAATAAATAAATATTTATAGGGGGTCCCCATACAACAAACGTGTTTTTTTTGCAGTTTTTATAAATAATACAATACAAATATTCTTAATTGCACACCTCAATAAATAAAACTATTACAGAGTATGTAAATTTAAACCTAGAGGTAAACGACAGGCGGTCTTATCGCTTAAGAGCGATAAATAATGGAGCTAAATAATGGTATGGAACTCTTCGTGTGCGAGTCCGACTCGCACTTGGCCAGTTTTTAGTGTCTGATCTACTTACCTATTACCTACTATAGTATTATCAGTATAATATTATAGGGTCAGTACATGGATGGGTGACCGCTTTGAGTGGTTACTGAGCGCTCCCGTGCTTTGGAAGGCACGTTAAGCCGTTGATCCCGGCTGTTGTCTATGACAGCAGCCGTTAAGCCAAGTTGGGGGACTTCGGGCGGCTTGAGAACTTCTAACTGTCAAGTTGCCCATTCACTTGACAAAGGGGGGTCGAAGTTGCACCACGTCCGTAGGGAAAGTACCCACCGCCACCCTACACGTGACCCCTGGGTGGTTCTAAAAGTGCAACAAAAACTGGAAACCGTACTGTCTTAAATTACTTTCTGTAACCGAAATGTATAGTCCCTGCTAAAATATGAACCAATATGTAATTTACATAATTATTTTACTGTATAATATAATGTTAATGAATTTCATATAATTGTTGATTGTATAACCATTGATGTAAAATATTAATACTTATGTTAAATTATTATTAGGGTTTAAGGTATCTAAATATTGTACGCCTAGCAGGCAAATTATAGCGACCAATATATTTTAACATGTTACCATACCTATAATTGCACAATAAATGATTGATTGATTGATTGATAATATCCAAGTTTCATAAGAGCAATAAGTAGCGGTGCTATTGTGGTTGCGGCCTTCTGTATGCCTGTACGGTGGAAATACAGAACTATTAGACTTAAACTTTAGTATCAATGTAATACATTCCGGAATGAGGCAAATGTTTTAGAAGTTAACAGTTTTAGTTACACAACAACAGTTAAACTGTTTTAGAGTTAATTGGGTGCCGTGCCGTGAACCTCTAGGCGTAATAAAAGTTGTGCAAGGTCCTTATAAGGCATCGTTCGGTTATAGTTTCCAATAAATAGCTTTAGGGGCATGTTTTTTTTTTCAAGGCTATCCTGCTCTTTGAGCAGTGAAGATCGCCTTTAACAAAATATACTCTTATTGCACCTCAAAAAAATCATAGTACAGAAACATAGGGCTTAAAGTAGAGGTAAACAACAGGCGGCCTTATCGCTAAAGAGCGATCTCTTCCAGACAACCTTTGAGTAGCGGAGATAATGCAACACGTTACTGTAACTGAGTAGGTGGCAAACCGATAGGTACTCGTATATGGATTTTAAGTAAATACCATGAGGGTACTAATCAAATAATTTATTATTATTATAAACTTACATATAATAAATATAAAATAAACATGCATACACTTTTACATAAATACAATATCAGCCAAATAGATATCAATAGGACCAACAACCGTGTATTAAGGGTGAGACAAATAATATTCTTTAAACAGAGTTGACTTCTTTAAGATTATACAGATATACAAATATAAAGATATATATATTATACGTTCTTCATACAAAATCTATAAATATATAAAAATACTTCATTTTCAGATCCCACGCTGGTGCCAGGTAAACTAGCACAGAACCCGAGACCCGAAATGCACCGAACTTCGAAATGGGTCTGTCGAAAAAGACTTGTGTCCAATGTTGGTCAACTGTCACCTAAGTGCAGGGAGTTATATCAGCACTATAAAAAAGCTAATAAACAACGGAATTACTTTAAACGGGCCAAGATGGCTTCGAAGCTATCGAAGAAAGCTTCTTTCAAGCAACTAGTAACAGGGATGAATTCTGTGGCAAGAAAGTTTATCTGGATGCAGATTAAGCTTTACACTAAAAGTAAAAAAGGGAGAAGGTTCACTCTGGAAGAAAAAGTTATTGCGCTGTCGATAATGAAGCAAAGCCCCAAGTGCTACAGGTTCCTGCAAAGAATATTTATCCTGCCAAGCAAAACAACACTGAACAAACTACTGGTACATTTGAACATTGAAGCTGGCATTAACCCTCAAGTCTTCAATGTCATTAAACAAGAGGTATGTAATTTTTTATTTTTTTTATTTACTTGGTTGCAACTGTTAAATTAACTGTACCTATTGAAGATTTGATTTAATTACAAAATAACACGGGTCGGCAACGTTTTAGTGGTCAAGGCCCATATACAGCACCGGCCCTAGCTCTAAGTGTAAGGCCTGAGTGGACGCTCGAGTCGGGCGTCCAGCTGGACGCGACGCCGAACGCTCCGCTCCGAGCGTCCACTCAAGCCTTACACTAAATCTGGGTTGGGCGAGATGGTCTTTGGGCGCTCTTTGGTTATTTTTTTTCCACCTTGCCAGTCCTTGACCTCCGAGGCCTGGCGCGGCCGCCCCATCCGCCCCACCCTTGGGCCGGCCGGCCCTGGCCATATAGTATAGAATAAATAGATAATTAGAACGACTTCTAAACTAAACATACTATACAATTGTAAGCAAAGACAGATTTTGTACTTGTTAATAGCTGTGGTGTGTGAGTTCCGAAACAATTTCTTCTTTCGTAAGGAACTTTAAGAAAGAAAGAAGAAAAGAAAGAAAATACATTTATTTAGCATATAAAACACATCAATACAGGAAAAGTAATAAAGAAACAACGCTAAAAAGGACCTCACTCAGCATAATGCCACGGCAAGCCGCGACGCTGATTTTCAGTGAGGGCCTGGCTTAAAACTAACGAGTGACACGTGGAAAGAAAACAAACAATATGAACAAAACTATGCAATACATACACCAAGAAAAGGTAATCTAATCAATTAACAACTAGACAATATTAATGATACACACATAATACAATACAATAGGTAGAAAAACTATTTATTACACACCTCAAAAACAATATATGAGGCTTAAAGTGGAGGTAAACAACAAGACAAGTGGTCTTATTGGTAAAGACCGATATTATTTTCCAGACAACCTTTGGGTCGCTGAGATAGTCTTCATTTGACGAGAGACATGAAAAGAACATTTAAAAAACTATAAAACATTTAAAAAGAGCTATCCATTTGATTGAATGTTCAAAAAGTAAGCTCGACATTTGACTTTGAACGTACTTAACACTTTCAGAGAGCGTATAGGTGGCGGCAGGTTATTCCAGCATTTCGTGGCTGCGTAACGAAAGCTACCACGAAATGCTGCCGATTGGTGCCGGGGATAGACTAGTTGAAGATATCTAGAAGGCCTGACTTCTGAGGATCTGGAATTATGCGCCCAGGTCAGCTTATCATAAAGGTACGAGGGTAGCCGGCGATTTACAACACCGAACATTAAAGTTGCTAAATGCAATTTTTGGCGTGAGGACATTTTCATTATTCTGTGTTGATTAAGATATGGTGTCACGTGAGCACGGCGGGGAATGTGAAAACAGTAACGAGCGCACGCATTTTGAACCCTTTGAATGTATCTTTGCGTCCGTGCCAGGAGACGTGGCCCGTATACGATATCGCAATAATTTAATCTAGACAGTACGAGGCTGTCACATAACCTTACTCGAAGCTCGGTATCAAGGAATTCCCGTATCTTGTAAAGTAATTTCAGCCTATAGAAACAATTCCGCACTACATTAGACACATGGTTCTCAAAACGCAATTCCTCGTCCATCAAAAGCCCCAGATTTTTTCCTTCATGTACACGCTCTAGGCGATAGCCTCCAATATGCACTTGTAGATTGCTGTTTGATAAAAAATTTATTTGCTTTTTTGATCCTAATATTAAGTATTTTGATTTAGAATGATTCAAGGCCAACGAATTAGAATGTGCCCAACCGGCTATGTTTTCAAGATCCTCATTCAACTTATTCACCGATGCATCTCTATTATCTGGTTTACACGATATATACAGCTGTAAATCGTCAGCGTAGATATGATAGTGACAATGCTTTATTACCTGTGCTATGTCACTAGTGTACAATATAAACAGTACAGGGCCCAGAATCGAACCTTGTGGCACCCCTCTTGATACTGGGAGTAGTCCTGACGACACCGTTTCACCATTAGGTTTTTGCAGTTCCACCTTCTGCCTACGATCACTTAGGTAACTCGCAAACCACTTCACAGTACTATTTTCAAAACCATAATAGGATAATTTTGACAATAGTAGTGTGATGTTAATGGTGTCGAAGGCCCTTGAAAAGTCTAATAGGGTAAGTAAAGTGCCCCTTCCCTTATCTTGCGCTTCTAGGACATTGTCTGATACATCTAGTAATGCACTAGTAGTACTTCTATACTTACGAAAACCTGATTGGCGTGCAGGTAGTATATTATTAAGTTCCAAGTACTCTGATAACTGTAGGCAAACAATTTTCTCAAGTATTTTAGAAAGGCAGGGCAGTATACTTATGGGTCTAAGGTCATTAATTTGCACCGGATTACTTATTTTGGGAATAGGCCGCACTATCGCTGTCTTCCAGGCGTCGGGAAACGTATGGGTAGTTATGGATGTGTTTATGATTGCCGTAATAACAGTCAAGGTATGAGGCAAAGTGGCCAGAATCATATCCAAACTGATACCGTCACAACCTTGAGCGTTAGATTTGAGGGTTTTGATGACTTTGAGGACTTGCGCTTCTGTGACCTGTCTTAAAGCGAACGTTGAAGAACTAAAACGATTGCATTCGAAATACATAAGCGTACTAATTTTAATAACATTTTCATTAGGCAGATTTAAGAAATGCTGGTTTATGACATTGGGGTCATTGTAGTGGATTGGTAATTGTTTATCGTTACGGCTATCCGTAAGAACATCCTTTTTGAGGTTTTTCCACAAGGCTTTGGGATTATTAGTGTTACGGTTAATTTTTTGCGTGAAATAGGCACGCTTTTCATTAAATAGGGCACATGTTACTATATTTTTCAGGTCTTTATAATAGTGCTTATGCACTTCTAACTTAGTGAGTTTATATCTCGCATGAGCATTGTTACGAAGGTTCATCATCTTCGTAATTGTCTGTGTAATCCACGGGTAGTTATGTGACTTAGTAAATGTAGTCATGACCGGAGCATGTGCATCAAATAAGGAAATAATTATATAGTTAAAAATTTCAAGCATTACACAGAGATTGGATGAAATTAGACTGTCCCAACGAATTTCATGTAAGTCACGTTCAAATTCGACCATGTTAATATTCTTTAAAGGCCTAAATGAAATACGTTTTGGTGGTGTTTTTTCTATTTTAATATTTAATTGACAAGATATAAAAGCATGCGCGCTGAGGTCCGGTATATGGTTAACACGTGTGAAGCACACCGGGGCGTCGGTGCAGACCAAATCCAGGAGCGTACTACTATGATCGGTAAAGTGTGTGGGCTCGTTTATGTACTGCGTTAAATTAAAACATCGTAAAAAATTTGACAGTTTTTGCGCACCTGTGTCATTGTTATTTAACATGTTAATGTTAAAATCACCTAATATAATAATGAAGTCGTGTCGTGCAAATGAGATCACGGACTCTGTTAAAGCGTCAATAAAAATGTCCACATCTAGCCACGGTGGGCGATATGCCGTGCCAATAGCAACCCTCACACCCTTTAGATTAAGGCTTAACCACATTTGCTCGACTGGCGGTGTGACGGGATGCTGCCGGCAGACGCGGGCATTAATGCCGCGCTTGACGTAAAACCCCACCCCACCGCCCCTCGAGCGCACGTCCACAGGTCGAGGAACGTGTTTTAGTGTGTAACCGGCAACGGACGGTGCGCGTTGGTCCTCATCGGTTCTTAGCCAAGTCTCGTTGATTGCAGCAATGTCAACTGAATGTGATTGCATTGCTACTATGAATTCCTCATGTTTCGTACCAAGTGAGCATGGATTTAAGAAACCAACCAATAGTTTATTGTTTTTATTCATCGTAAAAAAGGTAAACAATAGAAAATGACAACACAACACACACCAGGTAGATAATGTTTACAATTAGACTTAAAAACAAAACATATTGCTTCGTTGAGGAAAAAACCAATAGGTTGTTTTGGCAAATTAATCTTAGGTTTAATAGGCAATGCAATGTACTGTGTGAGGAACCGATGAGGTATTAAATTTTGTATAGGGCTATAAATACAGTTTAGGATGTAAAAAAGGCCGAAACCAAGAGTTACAATAATAACCAAAATTAGCCAATCATTGGACAACATAGCAGGGAGATTCATAATGTGTATTAATGTAATCAACAAATATCGCCACAAGCAAAAACCTTTTCAATGTCTTTCTCTGTGCGTATCCGACGCGCTGCGGAGTCTTTATGATGACGAACATACACGCGACCGTCCTTCGTAAGGGATTACAAAAATTTCTTTATGTCACACCTGGCCATAAAGCGGCAATTACCGCACGCTCCGCGCGCGGGAAATCCCACTACCTGGCCAGGGGGTGACATAAAATTTTGTACTTAACACGGGCAGTAATAAAGAAAGCCTCAGATCGCATATTTATCGCCCTTGCCTTCGGCTCGGGCGTCAAGTACCTGCGATCTGAGACATTGTTTGTTTTACCGCCCTTGTTAACTTGTTAAATAATGTACCATAATACAACAGCCTTTATATACAAAACAAGCAGGGGGCTTGCGGGCCGCAAGGCATGGGCTCGCGGGCTGCCTGTTGCTGACCGCTGAATTATATCAATCAAAATAACTTTACCACTTGTAATTTTAACTATGACGAGTGAAGGCTGTATAAAAGAGCATATAAAAGGCTGTGCATAAAGTAGAATCCGTCTGCGGCGCCCGCAGCCTGGAGCTCTGCCGCCCGAGGTCGACGACCTCATAAGCATAAATATGATGATTGATGACATAATCTTAATCATATCAATTATTTATTTATTTATTTTTAGCCGGTACGCTCTTTATATGTTACTTAAGCACGTTATTTTAGAAACGTCTTTTCATTTTCAGGTGAGCAAATGGAACGAAGCCAAAAAAATGTGTTCCATTATATTTGACGAAATGAAGTTGGATCCTGGCGTCCATTACTCCAAAAAACATGACAATATCAAAGGGTTTGTGGAATTGTCTGAAAAGACCAACCACTTTGCCGACCACGCTTTGGCTTTTATAATAAAAGGCGCGGTGTATAAGTGGCATCAACCATGCGCTTTTTACTTTTCGGAAGGTGCTGCGTCTGGTCCTCAAATGAAAGTCATCATTAAGGCCATAGTGGCAGCTGTTTGCGAGACGGGGCTCCAACCTATAGCTTTGATTAGCGACCAGGGGACGTCATTTCAAAGCGCCTTTAAAAGCCTACAAGAGGACACGAGAAGGTCACAAATCCTAGCAGGCGCAGAACCTGGTAATAATCTTTAGATTAACTTATGGCATTTAGTTTCTCATTTTAAAATTTTGTGTTATTTATAATGATTACTGTAAACTAATGATATGATACAAATATTACAAATATACACGAGGTTATGATAATATATTATGTATTTATATTTTCCAGATGACACTATACACTTAAATGGTCAGTGCCTCAGTGTAGTGTATGATCCGCCACATTTAATTAAAGGGATCCGTAATAACTTTTTGACGAAGGATGTAGTAATGGAGGGTAAAACATCAAAGTGGCAGGATTTGGTGGACGTGTACCGCACCGATTGCCGCCACGCGCAGGCGCGGCTGCTCCACAAGCTCAACGATGAGCACATACTCCCAGAGAAAATTAAGAAAATGAAGGTAAATATATTAACTTACTTTATTTAAGGTAATTGGCATATAAAAATAGAAGCAAATTTAATACAAAATCGCACGCCAGGATTTCCGAAATTTTAGTATCGCTTCTTGCATTATGGTAGTTGATAACAGCAAAAAGAAAAAGCTACAGAACTCACGAGAATAATTGAAAAATATCATTCCTAAACATTGTTTAATTTTAAGATTTTTAAATACATAAAGATGGATGTTGTGGACCATAAAAGTGTTGTGGTGTCAATCAGCCAGCATCGCTATTCTAGGTTTAAAAAAAACTGATATTGTATTAATGCATTTTGAATTTTTGGCTAGGTTTCTAACCTATCACCCACGACACAATCGAACCTTATTCATTCCGATAGTAATTATTACGACATCCGTGGGAAGAAATTTGGTGGTGCTATTCTAATCCGACACAGGTTAACGTTGATAAAAAATTAAAGATAATTATTTACAATAACTGTTATGTTTCAGGTGAAAAACTGTGTACGTGTGTTTAGCAAAACCATGGCAGCGGCTTTATCCTATACAGCTTCATTTTGTAAGTACACGTAGAGTATTTTCACATGTTTATCATCGTACAAATATATATACATATATATATATTTCCTTTATTTCTAAATTTGTAGTTTGCGTTAGCAGCGTTACTGCGTAATACAAATTAGTTTATCATCGTGTTGCTAAGCAGTCTGCTAATGGTACATAACAATTCCCAGCTCGCTACGCGGACGGGAGGCCGGTGAGCGAGACACTGGCCAACACGGCGGAGCTGGTGACGTTCCTCGACGATCTATTCGACAGCGTCAACGGCGCTAGCACCCACCATAAGCACACAAGAGGGAAAAAACTGCGTTCTGCAGTCACCGAAGACTCAGAACATCATGCTTTCTGGACAAAGGCCATATCCGTCATAGAAAATATCCAATTTATTGATCGGAATGGTAAATTGGTCTCGGTCCCGTCCTTGAAAAATTGGGTGACAACTTTAAAAAGTCACCAAAGGCTATGGCAGGTCTTAAAAAGCAAAAACATAAAAATCATGCGGCCGCGTTACTTCAATTCCGACGCAATAGAAAACTTTTTCGGAAGAGTGCGGTCGTACAACGCCAGAAATAACGATCCGACCTGCCATGCCTTTGAGTGCACTTTCAAAGCATTATTAATAACAAACTTGATAAACTTTCACGAGAACAGTTATAACTGCGAACAAGACTTTGCGGAGCAAATTGTAAAAATACAGGCTCTATTTTCTGATGAAGACATGAAGCCAAATGAGGATAACTTGACTGTCAGGTCTGTGGATTCTGTGCCCTCCGCGTCCTCGTCCCGCACCGATCGTGACGCGGGCGCAGAACAACTGTGGCTAGAAGCCTCTCGGGAGCGTCTACATGTACACTCACGAGCGTACACCGCGGGATGGGTCACTCGAAAAGTATTAAAGACACTGGATTGTCATGAGTGCAAGCAGCACTTAACATCCGAAGAAACCGCAATTCATAAATGGATATCCCAAAGAGAGTATAATGTAATTATAAAAAATAAATTGACCTATCCCTCGGTGCACGCTGTGAGGGCATTTGGCGATATTGTGAAAGAATCAAATGAATATTTGGAACATAATGCCCACAAAACAAAAATAAAATAGTACATTACCTACCAAGGGCGATAAAACAAAGAATGTCTCAGATCGCAGGTATTTTACGCCCGAGCCGAAGGCAAGGGCGATTAATATGCGATCTGAGGCTTTCTTTATTATCGCCCGTGGTAAGTACAAAATTTTATGTCACCCCCTGGCCAGGAAGTGGGTTTTTTCGCGCGCGGAGCGTGCGATAATGGCCACTTTATGGCCAGCTGTGACATAAAGACAGTTAAATGAAAAGTTAATGTCCAAATATTCGTTTGATTTTTTGAGATGCAAAACGCACCGGGATGTAGTCAGGCAGTTGTTTATATCAGTCTCTGTGACATTATGCATTTTTAACTGGTGCAATACTATTAACAAGATCTTAAAGGGCACAGACATATCCAGACTGGACATGAAAACTGTGTGTCTTATGCAAGCGCAAGCATATGAAAAATACAAAAAATCTTTAAAAAATAAATCCCTGAATAAATAAATGGTAATTTTATTTCAATGTTATTTCAGGTTATCTGGTAATGTTTACTGGATAACCTGAAATAACTTCCCTTTAAAAAATAGATTTTTAGGTCGTTTAGGAATAAATAACTTCAAACGTTCCCGCGCTTTCAGAACCGTAAAATTCAAATTTTCCCGCCATTTGCATTGCATATGTTGGCTGATTAGATGTAGTGCCATGGGCGCTCCTGCACAAAGGAATTTAAAAAAACTAACGTCAGTATCGACGTGGCCATGCCACAGACTCATAACGTCCAAACTTCTAGTAGGGCAGATGGTCGTCTGATACGTAGTATCTTCTTAGTAGTCTGTGCATCTAGAATATCTAGAATATAATATAAAAAATCTCGTTCGACATGTCCCGTCCTTCGACATGAAGTCTTGCATGCTATGCTTGCATGGATTTAATTAGTTTGGCGCTAGTCGGTAAGATGGCGCTGTTGTTCATTATTTACATTATTGGATAATTATTGCTAGTACGAAGAATATATATATTTATAAAACATTTCTAATTATTACGGTGTGGAATATAAGTAAACAAACCAAACTTAATTAACATACTATTAATTATGAAATTATGAATTATGAAAACTGGGTTAAAGTTAAATTAAGATTAAAATAAAATAAACAAAACAATTTTATAAAGGGCAACATTGCAGAAACGTCAAAATAAAATTTTCTCTCCGGGTCGTAGAGGGATTTATTGTTGTAATTTTTATAAAATTCATGTATTTCCAACTAGTGATGCATTAGGAAAGTACAATATTGCAAATCGAGAGTGCAGTGAAGATGAGAGTTTTACCGGGATAAGCCTTTCAACTTGGGGTCGGGGCGCTATGTCCTGACAAATTAAGCCAAGGGAGTAATAATAACAAAGCACGATAGTGTACGAATCTGCTGAAAATGTTTTCTAAATCGATGACGAGTAAGGATACGTTTCTGGAGCAGACGAAGGCCGCTCGGGAGGAACGCGCGCTGGAGAAGAAGAGAGAACAATCTGCGGTGAAGATACAGGCGTATGTTAGAGGATGGTTGGCCAGGCGAAGATTCTTACGGATGATATTGTAAGCACTATTTATTATAATGAAATCGGATTATTATCTTTTTGAGAGTAGGCGCTTCGGCGAAATATCCGGTGATGTTGGTATGTGCCATAGTTCCCTAGCGTCACCAACGTCTGATGATGCCCGGGAAATACTTAGAGCTTATTTTATATCAATAGAAAATAGTAATTAGTAAGTTTGTTCCTATATGATCATAAATGTATTACGGAGGTGGTGTAGCATTTTCTAAAACCCCCAGGACAAATAATTATGAAAAAAAAAATCTTTTTGAGAGCATTACAAAATTTAATTTAGTAAAGCACCAGCCTTCTGGGCTGCCTACCGCCGAGCTCCGAACTTGAGCCCATTTTTTACCTGTAAATTTATTAATTTAGTTTTTATTATAGTGTAGTTTATTTTTAGTTTAAATCTTTTACTACAATAAAACATTTAGTAACTCGAGGCATCTTTAATATTCTTAATCAGGAATCCGTTTGTCCTGTTATCATCTAGTACCTTTGTTAGTAGTCTTGTAGTATAATTATTGCAATGTATAACAACTTTTGCATTAAATACCATTAGGATAACAGTGATGTGTTATGAATACTTATAAACATTGGATTACCTACTTAACAAGCTTGCTGTATAATGCTTGGTGTATACAATTTCATGTTGTATTTGATGTTGCAAACTTAAAAAGCTAGCTGTTAAACATTTACCCTGTTATTCAAATATTCATAAACATCCATCAAACTTATATTATATTAGTAAACTAGCTGCTAAAGTTTGAAGGGACAAAATACATTTTAGTTAGCACATTCTATACCGCATCATACCATCTTGTGGGTGCTACCTCACGCCTGCTGTCCGTTTGACCTAAGATAATCAGCTCTGGAATTCTTTTTAGGGACGAGTTTGACCATCTCCTTCCGGATCCACCTGTTTCACAAGATGAGACGCCTCAGCCACCGGAGCTCGTCCCGGCTCTGGAGGTTTTCAAAGCAACAAGCCAGCTGTTCCTGGTGTTCGAGAAAGACAGGGACAGAAAGAGATTTGAGAAGCTATGCAAATACATAGTGCAGAGTCTTCACTCCGAGTCAGTCAAGATGTCCTATGTGGGGGTGTTTTTGAACAAGGAGTACAGGTAAGGGCTATTTAACAATGTCAGGCTGCTACATCATCAGCATGTAATGGCCTTCCTTTGAGTACGACTTTCTTCACAGTCCTGTGCTCATATTCTCAAAGAGGGACCCACAATCTTTCTAATGTCATCAACCCAAGATACTGCCGAACTGCCTTATGTACTCAAAAAAAAATTGTTCCATGAATTCATGAATAAATTTTTTGAATATTTATTATTCATTTATTTAAATTTTATTCCACACTATAGGTACAATAAAGTACCTTTTTATTGATAAGTGCATATTGTACTGATAAACTTTGATTCAGGGGGTGACTTCGATTAAATCACTTTGTCTGCTAAATTATAGTTTTGATTTAAGCGGTGAATCTGATGAAATCCCTTTTTGCTGGTCACTTTTTGGTGGCGTTTTGGTGGTGGAGGGGTCTTTTCTTGCTAAATTGTGGTTTTATTTAATTGCGACCTGTTAAAATATTAGTATGCCGTCTTGTTGTTTAATTGTTTCAATTTATCTAATTGCTAATAATATGTACTAATATTATATTTAGTTCTTAATGATCAAAGTAGCCCCATTTTTCCCTAAAGTAACCCCAGTTTATGATAGATTAAAATTGTAAATATTACGCAATTACGTATTTTATAATTATTTTATTTACATGATTTAATATGGTCCTAGCTGTAAGTAATTACTTCAATTAAGAGTATTGAACCACTGATGCAGCCAGTTGTTGTCAAGTTGACTCATTTGCCCGAATAAAAATAGCACAGGGCTAATGTGATTACGTGTAACATGCAATATGCAATGAGATTTGTTATTCAATGTGTGAACCAGTTTCTAGAGCAATATACTATTTTTAAGTAGAATAGTAATAAACTGAATTAAATAGTCAAAAAAAGCAGAAGCTGATTCAGTCAATATTATGACTGACCCAGTATAGTCGAGTTCGGAAATATGAGTACACACAAAGTGATCAAAAATCTTGAACGCAACTTTGTTGTTAAGGGTATAAAGTTGCTCACATGTTTTCAAACTGGACTGACTGATGAAGGCAGTTTATTGTACATAGTAATTAGTTAAATATGCATTAAATATCACAAAGACAGCCTTGCTTGAGAAACCATGCTACAAGCACAGAACCTAACTAGCAGGTTTTAGGCAGAAAAGGAGGTAAACATATATATTAACCCTTAAGGTGATATATCGATTGAAAGAGACACCCTTTGTTTTTCGCTCACGACAAAACTGGATGCAACCCTCTCCGAGAATGGCTTTTTAGACAAATCTCGTTAAATATCTGACTGTGTGCAGGTTTATTAAATTTCCTCTTGTCAGTACCTAGATGAGGTAAAATACCATCATATTAACTTAATCGTGTCTTTTAATAATGCGTTGTTTTAGTAGCCTGGGGAAAAAAAGGAAAATATAGACCCGACTTTGGATTTATTTTTTATCGAGAAAATTTTAAGCAATCATGTTTTGCTATTGTCAGTACCACAATCATATAGTCAAGAATCATATATCTGAAAATCAGCCCCTACTGTTTGCTAGTCTGGGCAGGACAGCGTTTCAAAGTCTCCAAATTTCTCAGTGTAGCGCCTTAAATGCATACTGTAGGATGCAGGCTACATAACACAGAATTTTTAAAGATTTATTTGAAAGTAGGAATATACATATATTATAAGATTGAGACTGATTTCACAAAGGACTTTAACATAGTTTCATATTCATTCATAGAAGGATTTCTTAACTCTTAGGAAAAATAAGGTTTTTTTGTCTTCAGTCTATGATCCTTATATTAAAGCTACAATATCAATTTCTTTCCCCAGCCTCCGATGGATATCCCACATTAAGGATCTGCTGTACAAATGCTGCACATACCTAGAAGAACTGAAGCCGGAGTCCCCAGTAGACATGCAGAGCATCCTCATCTTCCTCCACACCCTGGTGGCCTACACCGCTACCAACACCTGGGCTCTCACTCGGTTGAAGAACTTTGAGAAGCTCCGGGGAGGGATGAACCAGTTATGTGCCAATGTTATGGGATCTTTGTTCCATAAGGGATATTATTTGACTTTGAAGGTTAGTATTCATTATAAGTTTAATTTGTTGTATAGTAAGCTTAGATTTTCACTTTGATGTGTGGTATGGCGGACAAGCGAAAACACAAACAATGCAAGTCCATCATTATCATTGGTCTTTCGGTCTTTATCAGACAATTCAAGCAGCAACTTGTTAACTCTTTCTTAGTTAGTTAGTACTCTCTCAGTTAGTTAGTAACTCTTTCTTATGATAATATGGATATGTAAGCCTATACGGGAGCGGCATTGTCTAGAGAGGCAGGCTAGGCAGAGGTGTCAGGGGAATTGATTAAGAAGTAGTAGTTTCTGTCTTTAAGGCGGCCAAACCAGGCCTTGTCTTTGTTGTCGGGCCCTTTTCTATAAATAACCCTTCCCCACTTAATTTTATATTCCGCGATTTGCTCCCAACATTGGTGATTGATGCCAATTGCTGTCATGTTCTGTTTGGAGCAGAAGATACATGAACCCCGTGCCGCACAACGCGCTGTTACACGTGCCGCGCATCCATAAATGAGACCTTATGCATGCCTTAATCCATCGAAGTTTACACGAGATTAATAAACTACGGCTTTTAAAGTACCAGCTTTAGACCGCGACTTCGGCCTAAATTGCAGTCACAAATACGATAACATGGTAACTTAAATACATTCAAAATCTAATAACTCTTTTGCTGGTAGGCCATGAAATATTAGATGGCTGCTTATACGCTAGGTATTTGCATTGATAAAGATATCTCACTTCAGAATATCTTCATCTTACTTTTGTTCAGAATATCTTTGTAAATAGATACCTATACAAATGCTTTTATTTTATTACCATTTCAACTGCATGACACATTAGCCAGATACGGAACAATTACGAGGTCGAGCCAGTGAACTACGTTATCTCTACTTATTGTAGGTACGAAATGCGTCTAGGTATCTAGCTGTTACAACACTTTCTATATTATATAATTTCGCAATTATGACGTGATAGTATTTACTGTCAACATGTTTGAAGCGAGTAATTTAATTAATGTTCTGTCGCATGGAAATCAGGCATATTACATTTATGGTTGCGTGTTAAGTCAAGGCGTGGCTTAAGCCGTCTCCCGGCGAAAAATATATACAATGCCATTGTTTTGTTATCTGCCCTGGGATCCCAGGGACTGGTAGACGACGGGAGCTCTAGAGGGGAAAGGAAACTGAGTTTAATGCTAATTGGAAACCAAGCACCTAATGACATTTCTTGATTAAGGTGTTCCAATTTTGCAAGCTATCAATTCGCCTCCACCTTTTTATATGTAACTGTGCTGGCGCCTCCATCCGCATTACAAAAAAACCTGTATTTTTAACGGGATACTATAGTTTTAGTTAAGTTTTATGAATAAGGGGGTAATGTTCTTTCTATTTTCTAATAGTACATTTTGATGCTAGTGCGGAAGGTATGTCATTTTGCGCGAGTCCCGAGTTGTCTTGGCCCGAGCCGACGGGCGAGGGACAAGACTCGGGACGAGTGAAAATGACACTTCCGCACGTGTATCAAACGACGTTTTTTAATACAGTTGCGAAAAAATATCAAAGAAACTAAAATAAAGCAGTAATTAAAAGATACCAAACACAATACTTTTACTTGCCATTGTGGGCTTTAAGTACTTACCTGGTCTATCTGGCGTAGTTTACATACAGACATACACTTTATATAACAATCGTATAAATCACACATATCACAAAAATATTATTAAAACAATACGACTCACTACAAAATTAAATCTTGAAATCATGTACAAAGAAGCGGGAATTAAAAAGTCGGTTTAACTTTTAATTGATTGACTTTTTTCAACAGGCCATGGTTGTCAGCATTCAGCCAAATCAAATAATATTTTGGAGGAGATTTTATGTCACATTGTAGTTTAATTGCATGTAAATATTAATAAATCATTATTTTTCATTTTATAATTAATTTCTATTTGATTTTTAAGTAACTAAATGTATTTTTTGGCGAAAAAAGACCAGCGTTCATTCACATCCGGCGCGACGGTCTTCCATAATACTCTATTAATTAGAGGTCTCGCATAATACTGTTTCCGGTCATTAATTTACTCAATCAGTCAACTTTTTGAATACAGTTTTAGATGTTTTAATATTTGATAACCATTTAACTTGTTTAATATGCCTTTTTAATGTTTTAAATATTATAGAAGGTTACTTTTAATGGCCTTTGCTTTATTAAATAAATAAGTAAAGTGACTGAACCTAAAACCCTTTGGCTTGGGTCAACAATAAATTTAAAAAAGTTGGAAAAGTAAAAAGCACTAGTGCGGGAAATCCAACTTTGCGCACGATATACAGCTACATAAAGTACCACTTTTTGAGCAACTGTATTAAAAAGTGTTTTTATGTCACACCTAGCCATAAAGCGGCCATTATCGCACGCTCCGCGCGCGAAAAAACCCACTTCCTGGCCAGGGGGTGACATAAAATGTTGTACTTACCACGGGCGATAATAAAGAAAGCCTCACATCGCATATTTATCGCCCTTGCCTTCGGCTCGGGCGTAAAATACCTGCGATCTGAGACATTCTTTGTTTTATCGCCCTTGGTAAGTAATGTACTATTATCTTTCTAGTCGCTTCTCCTCCGAGGGCTGTGTCGCGAGAAAGTATGCCTCAAGAACGTAGCCCTCACGGCCGTCGTGACGCTCTCGCTGCGGCCGCTCGTCTCCGCGCAGTTCTCCGAGAAACTGCTCACGATGTACATCATACAGATACTGTCGGTGCCAACTCTACTGTTCCACATGCAGCAGATATCGCCTGAAGTAAGTATTATTTATGGTAAACGAAACTTATTCGCGGACACTTATTATAATTTATTTACCTTTTGTAAGTTTTGCCCGACGTTTCGAATGTATCGCAACATTCGTGGTCGCGAGCTGACTGGCGATCAACATCTAGCCGCACGGGTTTTCCGAAATACCGCCTTCCCCCTTCTTCCATCGGACATCCAGACGTAGGTACGGCAGGTTACCATCCTTACCTGGTTGAAATTCCTCTTACTCGAGCCAATCGCTTTTCATCATCTTTTATAAAGCTCACTGCTAAGGCACTGCACTGGTTTAGGAGTAGCCTCCCAAAGACTCGTGTCGCGCCTCGGAAACAAAAGACGGTCACTTTATCGTCATAGGCCTTCAATTTGCACGAAATTGAATTATGGGCCGCTCGCTGCACCCGACACGTGGTACTTCGCAGCCTATTACGAACGAACATAACGTTATATTTATTTCATTGCATGTTTAAGACAAATGTTTTTATTATGTTTTCCAACAGTCCATCACCGTGTTCCGCACGCACGCCATGTTCGACAAATGCCTGGAGTTTCTCAGCACCGATCAGAATATGAGGATAGTGTTCAACACGCTGGAGGGGAACTACGCGCTCTGTCTCCTCGCTAACTTGGTGCAGTTAGCGTATTCCGAGCGCGACCACGCGCAGTCGGACAGCTACTATCCTACTTTTGTGGTGAGCTCCTATTTATTTATCGTATGGCATTAATTTCAAACCTTGAGATCTTCGAGAAGACAATACAATAGGCAATAAGCTAGTTGCATATGCAGATGATAGTGCTTTTGTTGTCTCTGGCACTAATTTCGCAGAACTACAGTGCAAAGTGAATAAACTTCTCTTGGATGTGAAAAACTGGTTTACTGCTATGGTATGAAACTCAATCTGGAAAAAACTAATGTGATCCAGATCAGTCTTAGGGGGTTACCACCAAAAGCACTTAGGATTGAATTGGATAGCATTAACGTTCCTTTGGTAGATAAAGCAAAATATTTGGGCTTTACTGTAGACTCTGGACTAAAATGGAGTAGTCACATTGACGAACTCCGCAAGAGATTAGGAAAAGCATGTTTTGCAATTTCGCGCCTGATCAAAATGCTGGACGACCAATGTGTGATGACGACATTATAAAAGAAAATCAATAAATCCATATACGGCTCAAATTCTCAATCAAATGGCGAAAAAAGTAATTAAAAAAAAAATTATGTCGTTTTTCCGCAAAACGCACCTTTGTATTGAACGATCATCATTTACTATGGCGCTACTCAACTACGAACATTCTAACCGTTGTAGCTTCGGTATTTTTTGAGATATTTGAATAGGATTTTCACTATTTAGCTTAGTTTTATGTCTTCTTTCTATTGAAGTAATAAAATTGTTTGATTCAACATCCCTATTATCGGGTCAAAGTCACGTCACTACCTAGACAGAATAAATTTCTATAATTGACCTTATCAGACCATTTGTTCCAATGCCATAACCCTTTGTCCAACAGCTAGTAGTAACCCGCTTCCTAGACTCCTGCCAGCAATACGTGGTCTGCAAAAAGGGCAACTTAAGCAACTGGCACCCGGTTCTCGGCTGGTTCTCACAAAGCTTCGACGCGTATCTCCCACCAACTATGGGGAATCTCCGCACCCAGCTCTCCCTGTTGTGGGGAGCTCCGTTATTGAAGAAGATGCTGGCAACACCGTTGAAGGAGATGGTGGATGCGGGAATAAGCGGTGAGGAGGGGGCGGGGCCCTCGCAACCGTCGACTCCGGTGCAGAGCAATAATCCCGCTGCGTTTATTAGGAGGGCTATTGAGGCTAGAACTAATAGGTAAAACATATTCTTTTTACTTGTGTACATTAACGATACAGCTAGTTCATATAACCTGGACCTATTTGAGGCAAGAGTGAATAGGCGTTTTCTGGGTGAGCTCGCTTCATCGTCGGCCTCATCATTGCCCCCTGGCTAAATGCTGGCCAAGAACAATTCCATTATTTAAAAAAAAAGCCGGTGTTGGGGTGAAATCGTTGATTTTGGGATATAAACGTTTAAGAGCAAACGAGACAAGACCAAAAGAGTTTGTTTTAATGGGATGCCTCGATTCAATAAACCACGACACGAATTGTAGTTCTGTACACAGAAGTAATGGGAATAAAGGGATTCCTTTCCCCACATTGGTCATGTTACTCGTATTATTTTGGCATCGAAACGAAATATAATTCATAATACTCAAGGTGATTACAGCTTTATTATTTCATGAGAACGCTCATGAGAGATAACTGGTTAATTCTTTAGCCTGAGAATTAGGCACTAAAGTAAATTGCGTTAATATTGCTGCTGCGAACTTGGCTATCTCGGTTCGTTGACACAAATATAATTTAATTAAATATAATTCTTAATTATAATTTTTACAGGGCTAATGCAAATAAAAACTACAGGAAACTAGGATCTCCCGATTGTACCAAAGCTGCTTTAATATGCTCGATGTACCACACGGCATTGCAGACTATGACGCAGGTTAAACTAGATATATTAACAGGTAATATTTAGTTTGTTATGAAACACTTCTTAAGAAACTTTTGAAATAGTCTAACCTCCACCCCTCTCGATCTCGCCTCTGAAAACACAGTCTAAAGCGATACACATTGCCTTTATAATTTAGATTTTTTATTGGATGCGGCAAGCCATGTTTTTTATTAAAACTTGTAAATATGGTATGTTTACAGGTCTTTGCAACCAAGACGATATATTATATTCATTGTGGCAATTCCTTTGCACATTGGGACCAAATTGTGGACTGAAATCATTTCTTGATCTCCTAGCTGTTAACACGAAGACGTCGGCGCCAGAGTTTCAGATGTTGATACTTTTTGCAGATTGTATGACACATTATGTTACGTAAGTATTTTTAGGATATACGATAGTAACGTCTTCTTCGCCTTATTGGCCTTACATACATTGCTATCTGTTTGGTTAATATGACTACTTCTTTATATACATTATTTAGAGGTATATTATTTTCCATTTAACTGTAGTAAATTATACTCATTTTGGCGTTTTCTTTGAACTGGTTCATTGATATTTTATAAAGTTTGGAGCGAAAAGTATCAATATATTAGCCTAATATCTGTATTTTTGGAAAACACTGTATTTATATATTAATGTAAAATTAACTTTCAGGATTTTAGATGATATGGAAATGTATGAGCAGCAAGAGCCATTCAAGTTGCAAGACTTCGTAACCATGTCACATTTTCTCAACATGTTTGTTTACAAGTCTATTATGAATCAATTGTTTGGTGAGTACCTGTAAAATGTAGCTGTTTTTTTTTGAATGTCGTACGTTGGCAGTATAGTTTGAGTAACCATATTATGGATAAGTATTTTTTTTAAATGAACGCTACGATCATTTTTTATCTAATATATATTTTAACAGTCTCACGTGAAACGTATTTGATTCAATACTGTGTAGCGTATTATTACGACGGACTACTTTCCGTACTTAACAAAACATCACAGATATAGACCCAGATAAACGTGACAAAAGAATATAATGGTCCCTTTTTTTAAAATCTATATCGCTCATAGAGGACATTGCCCACAGATTTGAAGAACATCCAAAGCAACGAGCTTTTCGCATCCCTACACACGCTACTGCTAGTGTTGTACCGACGCGACTGCCGACGGTCCTACACGCCCGACAACCACTGGCTGGTGCGCGAGATACGCGAGGGACAATTCATGGCCGACCTTGAGAAGGGGAAGAAGCCTCAACAGGTAAAACATAAAGACTACTTGAAGACCACCAAATTACGAGTGGTTTTCGACGCTACTCCAACAATTGCTAGCGCTGTACTGACGCGACAGTATAACCCGCTACATTGACATGATTAACATCCAAGAGATAACCGCGAGGGATACTTCTTAACCGACCTCAAGAACGGGAAGAAGCTTACCATCTGAAGAACATTGCATTCCGAGTTGTTTTCGATGCTACATTTAAATGCCACGCGTTACTATGTCAATATAGAGAAATTTTGTTAGTTAACGTTAGTGTTTCTAACTGCTACTGCTAATAATACACTAATATAAGTTAACAAAATATGACAGTTTAAGTAAAATTATAATTGTTTCAGGTGCTAGTGCAAAAGACTCCGCATATGATAGCGCATGGTGAAAGAGTCAGATTATTCAGACGCGCTGTCGCAGATGAAAAGGTAAATAAACAAATGCAAACTATGCATTTTAAACATTGCTAGTTTTTGCGGAATGACTGACTGACTGCCTTTCTACCTAAAGATGATATTAGACTGCCTTGGGATTAGACTTAGGCCAATGAATGGGCAACTAGTCTGTAAAAAAAAGCCGCCCGAAGGCCTCTGACTCTGCTTAACGGCTGAAATGTCATGGTCAAACCGGGACCAAAAGATTAACGGGCCTTCCAACGCACGACAGCGCTCTTGCTTGGCCGTAGTTCTTTGAGAACTGAGCTAACATCATTTCGTAATGTCCTTAGGTAGTGCTGGGTCTAACGGAACGGGCATGCGGCGGCCGCTCAACACTAGTGACCGTCCGCCGAGCACGACTAGTAGAAGACGGGTACAGGCAGCTAGCCGCACTACCAAGTCGTGCGCTTAAAGGAGTGGTGAGGGTCCGCTTCATCAACGAGCAGGGGCTTGATGAGGCCGGTATAGACCAGGACGGTGTCTTTAAAGGTTAGTGACAGTTTCTTGGAAAAGTCAGTTAGTAAGAGAGGTAGGGCACAGCAAAATGTCATCTGTTGCTCGAATTTGGAGCAGCCCAACTGGGGAAGCACCTCCGCATTGCAGAAAACCACAGCCATATTAGAATTATTTACTATACAAGTATGTAGTGTTGTGCTCCTGGAGGTGAGCAAGGTTGCTAGAGCTCCCGAGGATGCACTGTGTCGAGAGCGAGGGACATTTTGAAATTTTATAAAGGATCGGCAACGCGCACGTGACTCTTGGAGTTGCGAGCGTCCATAACCTGCGGTGTCCGCTTCCCATCAGGTGGATTGTATGCTTGTTTGCCACCGTCCTATTATTTAATAAAAAAACGGGTTTGTAATTTTGTTCCCGTGAAATGAAGTGAGTCACAATCTAACTAAAAATTCTTGTTCCAGAGTTTTTGGAGGAGACAATCAAGCGCGTCTTCGATCCATCTCTGAACCTTTTCCGAGTGACAAGCGAAGAGCGGCTTTATCCTTCGCCCACGTCCTGTCTCCAGGATAACCATCTAGCTCTATTCGAATTCATAGGCCGCATGCTTGGCAAGGCCGTTTATGAGGTATAGTATTTAGGTTTCAAACTGTTATTTTGCTCTTATAATGAATAAGAATCACTAAGTAACTGTTCATAGAATTATGAAGTCTACCGTGCTAGACAAAAGATCCATAATGACCTAACAAAGAGAGAAGTATACATTGGCAGGTATCAGTGGCGGAGCGTCCATACAACTCGATTCCCACCGGCTTGCCTAATTTTCAGCCACACCAGTTCTTTTAGTACGGCTCATGAAGAATAAAAAAGGCAAACTATTTCCGGCTTCCCTAAGAATATTTTTGACGCGCCGCCACCGGCAGGTATACCTGCAGAAAAACGGCATACGCCACCTATGTAAATTATGTCACACCTGGCCATAAAGTGGCAAAAACCGCGCGCGGAAAACCCCACTTCCTGGCTAGGGGGTGACATAAAATTTTGTACTTACCACGGGTGATAATAAAGAAAGCCTCAGATCGCATATTTATCGCCCTTGCCTTCGGCTCGGGCGTCAAATACCTGCGATCTGAGACATTATTTGTTTTACCCCCTTTGGTAAGTGATGAACTATTTATTATCTTTTGGTTCATAATCATATTCTCCATTTACGATAGAGGACCTTTCGACCTTTTTTTCATTACAAATTGGATTGCTCTTGCTCAGCATCTAGCCAGGAGTCACAGATGAGACCAACAGTGAAGCGAGCTCACCCAGAAGATGCCAGACCGCTTTATTTATTGTATGGATTACATAGCTGCCACAGCTAAGGCAGCTACTTAGACATATGTCTGATGATGACTGATGATGTGGTATGCTGTCTGATCTGGGCATTATAGCAAAAAATGACAACAATTCTACCTTTTTAGAAAGCTTATGAACTGGGGAACTTATTACATTATTATTGGGGAACGGGACTTAATCGCGTACAATTATAACTAACCTTAAAAAAGGTAAATTAGTTATAATTGTACGCGATTAAGTCCCGTTCCCCAATAATAATGTGTGAAAATGTTGAAATCAATATACTGGGGAACTTATTTCTGTAATTTGTACGCGAAGTGTCCTACTTTTAAAAGTTATGCCTTATAATGTTACAAAATTTAGAAAGAAATACAAAAACAATTGTGACTTTAAAACCCTTTTTTTTGTAAAATTTCGAATGTTTTGGCTAGTTTTTTTTAGGAGCTATAAATAGCTCAAATGAGCTATAGAATAACCCCTTTAAAGGAATACGTCGAGTTTCTAGTCACCCTGTAGTATGTATTAGCATTCCGCTGAAGATAATAATATTGAACCATAACTTGCAGGGTATCGTGGTAGACGTGCCGTTCGCCTCGTTCTTCCTGAGCCAGGTGCTCGGACAGACCAGCCAGGCGCTGTACAGCTGGATCGACGAGCTCCCCTCCCTAGACCGGGACCTGTACCGCAGTCTCACCTACATTAAACACTTCCAGGTATAGTCCTTTTCAGTTCCGTTGAGGGATAAAAAAAGACCCACTTTCTGAGATTCTAGCAAAATCATTCTTACACGAGGGTTCAGGGAGTATTAAAAGAGATGCTGTGTGCCCCCAAATTAATGCAAAAAAGCTAAATACTATACCTAGTTCGAATAACTGAGAATACTAACCAGATTTCTTATATCCATCTTATATCTTTAAACGAGCAATTCTTGTATATATAATTATTTATTTATTTCGTTGATTGATTTTGATGAAATTTGGTATGTGGGGGTTTTCGGTGACGAGCAATCGATCTAGCTAGGTCTCGTGCCCGGGAAAACGCCGAGCAAAGCTTGGTCGCCCAGATGTTAGTAATTATTTTGATGGGGCAGTTAACATTAACACATTTTGCACATTCGCTGCCAGACCACGCCCCTTAGGAACAAAGTTCTACGGATGTGAATGCACATATCCGTTGCCTGCAGTGAATGCAAAGCAGCCATCTCGGAGACAGTAACAACCCGAAACATTATAACTAGCTGCGCGAAGGCACGTAAGCGCTGTGAGTAAGTATGTGTGCGTGCGCGATCGGTACACGCGTCAATTGTTTGCGCGGGTGCGTCGCGCGTGGCGCGGACGAATCGCGAGGCGCGACGGCACCCGATCGACACCAGGCGGGTCTCTCAGGGACGAGGTAAATGGCCTCAGTGCGGGGGGTTCGTGGCCACTGGTGCCGAATGCGAACTAAAAATATAAAATTGCGTTTTTGTGAAAGTCACGAATGTGTCCTGGACCATTCTATTATAGTATTCTGTGCCGTTACACAGGAGCTTGTCACAGCTGTTGAATATTCCAGGGGGACATTTCGACGTTAGAACTCACATTCTCAGTGGACGAGGAGCGGTTAGGCGAGATCGTTACACATGAGCTCGTACCAGGCGGCAAGGCCATTCCTGTCACCAATGAGAACAAGTAAGTCTGATTAGAATAAAATTGTATGTTCAAAACTGTAAGACCAAATGCTGTAAAATGAACGCAAGCAAGAGTCTACCATACAGTCAGAGCTCTTGGTCGTTTTTTGCTTGCGTTCGTTTGACAGAATTTGGCCGTAGAGTTTTGTACGAACGAAATGGATGAGCAATAATGCTGTATCAACGTAGAAAGTTGCAGCAAACAGCCAGGAAGTGAACAAAATTTATATTGCTTTATATTGCTTATTACATAATTTCGGTTTATTTTGAAATGAAAAAAAAGTTGTATTTTCCTACATAAATCGAGATACCATAATTTTTAATAAACATTAGACTTGATCAATCTAATGAATTTTAATGGTTGACATTAATAACTTTATATATATTTTTTATTGTTCCAGAATCAATTACATACATTTAATGGCCCACTTCCGGATGCATACGCAGATCAAAGATCAAACGAACGCTTTTATCAAAGGCTTTCGGACCATCATAAATCCGGAGTGGTTGTCACTGTTTTCTACTCCAGAGGTAAGTCGAGCCGACCTGACCGAACAATTTCTTTGTGATAATACCTACCTACCTGCTACCTGATATAGGTTGACTGAAATCAGCAATCTCCTTTATCGTCTAAAGAGCCTTCTAAAGATCCAAACAATATTTATTTATTGCCACATCATTTACCGAACGAAACAGTGTAACCCATTTGTGCTGTAACTCTCTGTGAAAACAGAGGGAGAGAGAGGTCAATAAATAAATAAACTGAGTGCTGTAACAGCACTGAGAACTGTATCTTGTGATTGTGAATTTATATATTTTTTTCACAGCTCCAACGCTTAATTAGCGGCGACAATGTACCTCTCGACTTACGCGACTTGCGCCGGCACACGCAGTACTACGGTGGCTTCCACGACTCCCACCGTGTTGTCTGCTGGCTGTGGGACGTGCTACAACGAGACTTCACTGAGAACGAGCGCGCCATGTTCCTCAAGGTCCGCCAAAATTAAGCCAATTACAAAACTTAGTTCTATGGTCTATCATATTTTAATCTTTATTATGGAACTTGAATAGAGCAAGAATGAAGCCTCCATATCGGCTACATAACTACGAGCAATAGGCAACTGTGTGACAAATTATTATTTATTTATCGTATGGCTATTATTTCGAACCGTGAGATCTTCGAGAAGACAGTACGGTTGCCAGTTTTTGTTGCACTTTTAGAACCACCCAGGGGTCACGTGTAGGGTAGCGGTGGGTACTTTCCCTACGGACGTGGTGCAACTTCGACCCCCCTTTGTCAAGTGAGTGGGCAACTTGACTATTAGAAGTTTTCAAGCCGCCCGCAGGCCTCCAACTTGGCTTAACGACTGCTTCCATAGACAGCAGCCGGGATCAACGGCTTAACGTGCCTTCCAAAGCACGGGAGCGCTCACTTAGTAACCACTCAAAGCGGTCACCCATCCATGTACTGACCGCGGCCCACGTTGCTTAACTTTGAATAACGCTTGCGGCACGCAGGCGCCGCTGGGCCACGAGCGCTCGTGGCTGATGACATGAAAAACAATTACACACAAATGAATACTGATAAAACAGCAATCGTGTTTTTCATTTCAGTTTGTAACCTCGTGCTCGAAACCGCCAGTTCTTGGATTCGCGCACCTCAAGCCTCCGTTCTCAATCCGGTGCGTCGAAGTAGGGGACGACGAAGACACAGGCGATACAATAGGTAAGATGTCTGCGGTAGTAGCACAACTATTTGTTGGATTCCTCGTCACACAGGAAATCTTGGCACTTTCAATTTAACACGTTACGATAGAAACGGGTGTAATGATTTTTCATGTGTGTAGAAGTCGACAAATTGCCTCATTGTAAGCGAATTCTAATCGTAAGCTATATTAAAGGTGATCCAGAAATATGACCATTGTCAAGATGGCGCTATTATTCTGATTTATATATGGCAACAGAAAATACTAACTAGAATGAAATTTTGATTTGTTTACCTGTCAGCTCTGATGTTTATTTTGAAATGTTTTACAGCGACATAGTTTCTTTTCCCGGGTGTTTTTTTTTTCAGCAGTATATTACATTATACCTAATTAATAATGGTCCGCTCCGGACTATGAATACAATACAATACAAATATTCTTTATTGTTCACCAAAAATTTATAGAAGTAAAACTAAACATGTTGATGGTAGACAACAGGCGGTCTTATCGCTAAAAAGCGATCTCTTCCAGGCAACCTTTGGGTTTGGAGTGGGGTTGGGTGGGTTGGGGTGGTTTATGAATCGTTTTAGGAATTTTTTGTCAATTAATATTCAACACATAACTCGTTATATACACCGCAACAGTGACACTGACGTGACCTATCATTAAAATTATTGCTCGTGTAAGAAATTAGTTCCAATGAAATTCCGCAACATGGCCCATGGTCATATTTTCCTGGTCAGGCTTTAATATTATGCTTTGTAGCATATACAAACTGAGTTCTCAATATTTTATATATCTTGTATGTTCCAACAGGCAGCGTGATCCGTGGTTTCTTCACAATCCGCAAGAAGGACCCGTTGAACCGCCTGCCCACATCCTCCACCTGCTTCAATCTACTAAAACTGCCCAACTACCAGAAGCGGAGTACCTTACGTGACAAACTGCGATACGCTGTCAACAGCAACACAGGGTTTGAACTGTCTTAGGCTGGGTTGCACCAAACCGTGTGTAATCGTAAGCGGTGTTCGTCAAATCTGATTGTATGGTAAGTTTGACGGGTTTCTATGGGATGACAGCTGCCGGCGCCATATTTGACCATGACCGGTCTGTGTTCGTACGTTGGTGCAACTGGCACTTAGGGTGGGTTGCACCAAGCCGACGTAATCGTAAGCTGTCATCATCCTCCTCCTAGCGTTATCCCAGTAGCATCCTGAAGGATAACTGGGGTCCGCTACCGAATCGAATAGGAAATTTTTACGGAAGCGACTGCCATTTTTTTTAACCGACTGTGGCCGGGCCCATTAAAACGATAGGAGTGCGCGGTTGGAGGGTGGCCTGGGGAAAGTCCAGGGGAAACCTCCGACACGACCACGCGGGCGGTTTAAACACTGGAATACTCTAAGGGTTTGCGCTCCAGTGAGCTTGGTTGAGCGGTTTCAACCGAACTGACGTGTGTCAGTGGAATCGAGCTACTGGGAGTTTTGTCGCTGGTTCACTAAACCTAGCCTAGCTGAGAAGAGCCAGCAAGAAACTCAGCTAGGCCCGACCTGCTTCGGACTGACTCTACCCGGCATGCGACGGTACCGGGACGAATAGGGACTATATGTGTCTGTGTTGTCGCGATCACGCGGTGGACGTCCCCGCCGGCGGGAACGCCTAAAAGTACATTCATTAACTCACACAGCTAAGTTCTAGAGAGCCTAATTTTGGTTGGACTCGTAATCCGCATAAATGTGGTCTCCGTCTCTATAAATCTAGATAATAAAGACCTAACTTATATGTATGCCCATAAGCCGTAAACTATTGACCACAGAATATTTTTTCAGCCGTCTATGGGCCGTTTCCAGAATAAATATGTACAGTCAGCAGCAATGGTTGCTACGCGGGCGAGGTGTTCAAAATGATCTTCACACGCTCGTATTCCCTTATAATAAAGATGTGTGAAGATCATTGTGAGCACCTCGCCCGCGTAGCAACCATTGGTGCTGACTGTACCTTTAACCACCGCAAAGCCTTGTATAACTTGTAATACTGATACAAGACGGACTAACGGAGTTGAAAATTAACTTACTCTATAAGTATTAGTATTACAATTACAGACTTTTATGTTTGACGTGAGTCATCGCCTTTTCTAATAGGGCTAACAGTCCCGGGGCCACATGTAAAGTCCCTAAAATCCCGGCATTTGAAACCGGTCCCGGGCTTCAAACAAACCGGTCACGGGACTGGACTAATTTCTATCGTATGGTTGTATACCATTAGTATATTTCTAAAACGAAAACCCAGTTAAATATATACTTCTGCTTTCTGCTTATATGATTTAGCATTTTAGTTACTGTAACATATTTACATAATACTGGGAATTGATTTGTATAATTTAAAAGTTAGCAGTAAATATATATATTATAGTTATTTTGTTGGTGTTAATATGTTCTAGTTATATTTATAAGTGCAGGAAACAGATATACAGTAAATCTCTGAATGTTTCCTAGGCCAGTTTCGACAGAAGAGAATCAGTAGCAGTGATATGTATGAGGTTTGGCCATTTTTCATTGGAAATACCATTTTGTTGCAGTTGCCATATAGGAATCACAAAATGGCATCTTGACTAACCTCATCTATCTGGACAAACTTCATACAATTTTTATTCAAAATGTTATTATGGTTCTTAAATGTACTTGTTGGATGATATACATTAAGTTGTATATCGCCGGTTGGCAACCAAAACTCACTAAAAAATGTGTCATTACTGTTAGAAACCTCGTGTTATACTTATACGGCCCGCCCATACTTTCAGCGGCGGCCGCAGCGGTTTTTCCTAATACATTGCGTGTGATCCCAACTAACCGCAGTGCGTTGCGCGTCTCGACCGCGCAATGAACAGATAAAAAGCTTGCCGCGCCGCTATTCGCGGAAAGTCGCGGCGGGGCTGTTAGTACTGTACCTCTAGTATAAGTTTTTTCGAAACAAAACACAAACGAACACGTTTGCGTTTAGTCTTAATTTATATGGCAAAAAATAGTTACCACCTAAGGCCACCAGCGTGGTGCTCGCGTTGCCTTTCAAAATGAAACTATTTAGGTTCGTTTGTTTTTTGTCTCGAAAAAACTTATAGGTACTTAAGGTACTAAAACTATGCTGAGGTAGGAGTTTAGTTGCACTAGACTTAGTGACTTATGGTTGTAAACTTGTGACGATATAAAGTCAACTGACATAAATATAAAGGGAAGGGGTAAGGTCCGATACGGATTACCGAACACTTGTGCTTGGAAGAGAAAATGATCCACCTCGATATGTATATCGGACCTCAGTGTAACTAATGATGATAAATTGTATGTAAAATAATAATTATCCACGTAAATAAACCCATACCGTCAGAATATTTGTAAAACCGTACTAACCGTATGTAACTTAAATTATATATAGAATACAAGTTACGCTCCTCTCTAGTTACACTTAGGTACCCTTCCTTCTGACTTAAAAAAGCCTAATACCTATTACTGATACGAATTATTTATATTGTATTTATTAGGAATGTTTGTTCTTACTTAATATTAGATTACGGTTTTGAATTATTTACTGTATAATGTGTGTGCGTGTTAAAATAATGAATGTTTTCCATATACATATAAAATACGAAGTCAACCCGTGTGTAACTCGTGTACATAGACAATAATGTCATTTTAGTATCATCATCATCTTAAGAGCCGAGCTCTTGTCGGTGCAGCTTGATGCAGTTCTCTCCATCTTTGTCGGTCCGAGGCCAGCCTCTTGACGTCCTGATACGACACGACATCCACATCCTCCTTTATCTGGTTCATATAACTTTTCCTTGGTCTTCCTCTTCCTCTTTTCCCATTTATTTTCCCTTCTATAATGTTTCTGATGTAGTTGTCGTGTCGTAGTAGGTGGCCTATCATTCTTCCTCTTCTTGTTTTAATTATGCTTATTTTAATTATGCTCATTTTAGTAATTTTTTAAAAATATAAAGGGTTTATTTTTATGTGCAATAGGTCGGCAAACTAAGGAATTGAATGGAAAGTTGAGGCAGATATAATGTTTATTTTATGAAACAAGTTTGGTCTATAATCGGTCTCAGAAATCTTCATTAGACTATATTAACATGTTATGGCCCGACCGCTTAATGCGTATCGCAATCGACGTATCAAAAAAACCATAAATTATACAGGTTAGTAAAGAATAGTAAATATCTGACAGGTCAGACGAAATTCAATCTTATATCCAATGCCATTAAGATTTAGCTAATAGTTAAAGGAAGCAGCGGTCTGAAGCAATACCGAAAGATGCAGAAATCTAGCCATAGTTCGCCAATATCTATGAAATGGTTTTAAATTATCATTAAGTAATATTTATTATGCATTGCTTTTATCAGAAATGTATGAATTTTATGTGTGCAATACAATAGTTAAATCATTCGTTGTCGATGTACCGATAATCCGGACTATGTAATCCCCGATAAATATTTTTTGTCCCATATTTATATGATATATTACACATACAGGATGGTCCAAATAGAGTGACACAATTTTTTTTTTAGTCCTTGCACCTTCGTGTGTCCGAAAATACCCCATGTATGTTAGCGATTTTTCCTAGTTTAGAATTTACTAATTTTTTAAAGCTGTAAATAGCGGTTCAGAGACAACTTCCTACCAATGTTCGAGTAAAAATCGGCTGTGACATACAGACGGACGGACAGGTATGACGAAACTATAAGGTTTGCGTTTTTGCCATTTTGGCTCGGGAACCCTAAAAATCGATCGAGAAAAATTGTTTTGACTATGTTTTTAATTCTTATGACCCACATAAATCATCAATAGCATTCAAAAAAAGTTAAACTGCGTTCAGCGTTTATTGAAAATTGTTGTTTCACTATTTGGAGTCCAAATTTTGGCCCACCTGTCATGCCCTGAATACATTATTATCGTTAATTTAATTATATTGGTGCAATTTATTTCCATGCCAGATTTTATCTTTATTATTCGGTGCGGCCAAAGCCATAATATCTACGATAGTGCGTGCCGAGTCGCAAAATCGCATCGCAAACAATATCGGAGGTATATCTCTTTGGGAATTTTCGAATATTAGCTCTATATGTATATAGTATTAAACCTACTTTTAGATAGAATCTAACCTTGAACAAAGATTGTATTTTGTAGTGGTGTTTCCATTTTGTTTTATAACTTTTAGGTATTTACTATACATGAACTCTGACATGAATCATTATAAGGAAAATTTTGTACTAGCCACGTAAATATGTTGTATGACACAATGTGATTCTCTGTGATAATATAATTGATATTTATTACTTTTGACTATTATTTCCCTAACTTCTTGCTTAACACATCACTTAAACCCTGTGGGACACAATGTAATAGAGCAAACGTGCGTTTAGGTATGCGCAATGTAGAGTGCGTAGACTTAACACGTTCACTGTCCCCATACAAAACGATTTGACAATGTCACAAGTCCAACTGACAGTTGGACTATGCACTCCTGGAAAGGGACCATTCCCCCCACACCTTTTTACCTGAAGGGAGACTTGACCACTTTCAAGATAATATAGTTTTTTGTCGGCGAGATTGATTATGTATACCCATGCCAAATAACAGCTCTCTAATACTCGGTCACATGGACCTGGCGAAGCAATGTTCCATGTTTACTACGGAACCCTAAAAAGGAGCTTCTTTATCAATTCTTCAATATCAGTGTGTTTTTTTCTACAACGAAGGTGGCAAATATGCGTGCGGTGCACCTGAGGGTAAGGGGACACCGTAGCCTATAGACGTCTTTCCCTCTGGGCACGTGCCCAGGGCCCCGCGATCGATAGGAGCCCCGTGGAGGACCCCCTAGTTGTGCTAGATCAAGGTGCTGTATCAAGGCCATAGGGGCCCCATTATCCCAATGTGTCCAGGGCCTCGAATTGGTTTAAAGATGTCCCTGGACGCCCGCATCTCCAAACGCCACGTGCGCGTTGCCGATGACCATTTAAAAAAATTGAGGATTCACTGTTGGCAGCAGAAGGGACCAAGTAAGGTCCCTCTCTCAACACAGTGCCTCTTCGGGAGCTCTGGCAACCTTGCTTCTTTTGTATCCTCGGTGGTAATTTTAGAGAGGGCCCAAGGGTGGAGTGGATGGGGCGGCCGCGCCAGGCGCCGGATCATCCGGCCCGGATGTCAATGGGCGCAAAGCGCGGGATGTCAAGGGACGCCAAACTGGCAACGTCGTCGTCGTCAAATAACAAGCCCCAAAACCGGGCGACCTTGGTCCACACGAACCGTGTAGACAGTTGTTTCCAGCAAGATTTCCTTTGTAAACCGGGGTTTTTGCGGACTAAGGTCGCTCCGTTCTAGGGACTTGTCAGCGACCGTCTGGATCGCGCTCTTAAGTATCAGTATCGATTAATAAAAAAAACTTTGATCTAAACACGTATTTTAACAACTAGTGATGATTGATGACATAAAAGAACCAGCGTAGCGTTGTCTGCGGTAGCTTGTACCATCTTAGCTTTTTGAAGAGTCGATAAAACCAAAGGGCGCCCAAAGACCATCTCGCACCACCCGGATTTAGGGCTAGGGCCGGCGCTGCCCAAGCTGATAGGTAGAGGGTAGTCGGAAGGGTCCACTTTTGTATTAAGAGCAAAGAGCTCACACCTGGTACTGAAACCAATTTTGGTGAAGTGGATACAACTTTTATTTTTAATTTTATCAATACTAACATTCGTATTGCCAACAAGCAAACACGGATCTTTATTTGCAGTTTTTCTTGACTGTGGAGTAAACTGAAATTGACCCAATACTTAATAGTACATTATTGCCGAGGCTCTGAAAGTAAAGCTTAAGCCACACAGAGGGCGGCGGCGGCGCGGGAGCTGCTTTTGGCGGTGGCGGCTGCCGCCAAAGGCCGCTGCCGCCCGCGCCTGCGCCGCCGCCGCCCGCGCCCGCGCCGCCGCCGCCCGCGCCCGCGCCGCCACCGCCCGCCCGCTCTCTGTGTGGCTTGAGCTTAAGGGATTGCCTGACGACGTCGTTGACGAGAGACCGTTGCGCAATCCCGGTTTCCGAAGAGGTATATGTATATAGTGCTTTTCTGAAACATTGTGAGAAATTAAGCCAAATTAATTAATCAAAAAAACATGTAATTTAATAAGAATAACACAAATAACGATGTAATTTAATTAATATTTTCGTGGTTCTCGATATCATTTGTTGAAAGATTTGTTAGTTCGATATTCCGGCATGCTCCATTTATCCCTAAAATGAGAGCAACCTGCAACAAAAACAACCTCATTTTATTAAAACACATCATGAAAATAGGAAATTCGTAGGTAATACTGCAAAACATAATAGGGACATCGAAATCAATTGGCATCGGGCGCTCCTGCTATAAAAAATTCTATATTCTTCGCAGATAAAACTTTGGACTTTTTGATTTTGAAACCGGCAGATTGTCTTTTTAGAAAAGCTGCAAGGTTCGAAAAATCTTTCATATTGGTATTGTGTTTAACGTGAACAGTGCATTTGAGCATCGAATACATAGCCCACAATGAAGACGGCTTCTTTGTTTTTGACTGTTCCCTGAAATACGCCAAGAATATATTTTCCGAGAATGTGTTTGCATTTTTGTTTCTCTTCCATTCTAAATTGCTCGTAAACTCGATTATATTTTTCTCTTGACTTAACGGGCAGCAGGTTTTGCATTGCTGCGTTAGCTTCCGCCTTCAGATTAGGCAGAGAGCAATCCATATCTATAGCTCATCACTCGAACTCATTTACGCAAAATTACAACAAATCCACGCACTAATAAATTGTAATTGCCGCCACAAACTACTAAATTGCCGCCAATTTATTACTTATAAATTGTATTTTTCTAACCATAGACATTTTAAAAAGTAGTAAAATTAAAAAAATGACACACATATAATACGCACTGTGTTGAAAAACAAGCGGGTTGCTTGGCTGAACGCAAAATTTCTCAAGTCTGACTGAATTACTAGGTATGAAACTGTCAGATAATTAAACAAGTGCGAGTCGGACTTCGCACATTTAGGGTTCCGAACCGACTTTTATAGGAAAATAAGGAAATTTCAAAGAAAAAATCTAATTTATCAATATATTAGTATTTGTTGGTAAAATATACCTACGTATTACGTAATAACAATTTTTTTTCGCGTCCCCCTTTAGCTGTGTGGGATATGGGAGCCCCCCGCTATTTTACTTTAATCAAAGGAAGCCCCCATTAAAAACATTTAAAAATAAGTTTTGACTATTTGTATGGCTTTGGCCAACAAGATGCTTATACTGTGGAAATTTGAAGCCTGTAGCTCCAACCGTTTGGCTGTAAAACCTGTGTGACCGACGACGGATGGACGGACGGACGGACGCTTGGGCGTCACCAATAGGGTTCCGTTTTAACCCTTCGGGTACGGAACCCTAAAAAGACACGCAGCGGAAAAAATGGGTTTTGGTACCTATAATAACGGCTTGACAGGGCTGAATTTTAACTTTTTACTTAGGCGGATAAAACCTAGGCACTCCCCGTGTTCGTTTTTCAAACAAAATACCTACGACCCTTTCCGAGCATGTTTGAGAAAACTTTACTTACCAACGTAGATTTTTTTTATTCCAATCACAAATGTATGTATGTATGTACCTAAGCACTTTATTGTACACAAAACAGGTTAAAACAATATACATGTCACATAAGATTAAAGTACAAAGGCGAACTTATCCTTATGAGGGATCTGTTCTAGCTAACCTTTGAGGGATTGAGTGGAAACAAATAAGTTTCTGTCGAGAAATTAATTTTGGTACAGTCAGCAAAGAAAGTCCTCTACCACTTTTGGACTTTAACGTACACATAATAGAGCCGAAAACTGGTAGACCACTTTTTTGGTCGTGTACAGTCGCCTGAAAAGCCTTTATTGCCGACTACTTTTTTTCAGTCATCAACTTCTTGTGGACACTGTTCTAATGATCCCAAACACGACGGGTTTATCTTGGTGTACAGTTTAGGATTTGCTATGGCCACCTTCTGTATAGTATCCGATCAGCTCGATGGTAACCATAATATTGCATTGTCACCGAACTTAACTAATAAGTATGCTAAATTTCAGCTCAATCGGATACCGGTATGTGGTTGAAAAAGGCTTGAAAATTTTGAATAAATGTTATGTAGTTACTTACATACGAACAGTCCAAGTAATAAAAAATGTAGTAATAAAAAATAAAAAAAAACACAACGGTTTTTTAAATAAATTTAAAATTCAGCGGGGAACGCTAACCGTACATCACCATGGCAACGTCCCTAGCAAATTTGGTTTTAAAATTTTCGGTAGGTGGCGCTCTATTCCAAGTACGTGCGGCCTGTGCGCCGATTGAGAAAGTTCAAAGAATTAATTTTTTGTAGGTTTAAATCTTCATATTTAACTTTTAAATAACTATGTTATAGGAAGATATATGTTCCAAAAAAACCGCCAAATAAATTAACACACATTTTCATTTCAATTTAATCGAAGTATTGAGTATGGACAATATAATAAAGATATTCATAGTAAGTATTTATTGCATAATGAGACAACTCATTAGTGTTAAAACCTGCTTTCTGAATATGTACTGAAGTCTAATATTAAATTCACAGTATGTATCTACAGAGGAAAGTCACGGAACAGTTTTCGCAACTCATCAAAACGATTCAATGAGTGATCAGTGGATCACTTAGGTAAACTCCATATTTCGGCGAAGTAAACTGATGTTGCCAGGAGTAGAAAAAAATAAATAGTGGCGGTACACACCGATAAAACATATTGATAAGTGTAACGTTGTACTGCCAGTCTGCTAAACTAAATCCAATGTTGTAATCTATGAGCTTTCAAGTTTTTGGCCACTGAAGCCACATTAAGCGGGAGAAAATTTGTATTTTAAATATGAAGTGTAGTCCTTTAAATATGAATAAATCATAAAATATAAAAAATATTTTTATTTGTCAAATTCAGAGCATATTAGATTGAGAGTTAAACACTACTAATTTCGATTCACCTAGGGGGTATCCGATAAATTGGGCCGTAAGATCGGTACGGTACGTTTAGTGAGGCCTTGAATCGATATGTACAGCACTAATCATAATGTACACCACACATACATTACCATACATACCATACATTGTACCATACAATGTACATGTTGTGTACCATTTGTGCATTTTGACTTGTCAAACAATTTCGCCGAATCGTGGACCAGAGTGTAGTCACTAAACCTCTATGAATGCAAAACTAAATTCGTACCAGGAGACAGAACACCTAACTTGCTTAAATTTAAATACAAACAGTAAATTATTACCTACTATAATATTTAAATGCGAAAGTTAAGATGTTTGGATGTTTGTTACATAATCATGCAAAAACGGCTGAATGGATTACGATCAAACTTGGTATACATACAAATAGCCTATAGCTAGGGTTAATATACAGGATACTTTTTATCCCGAAAATCATCCCTCAAGAAATGAAATAGGGAGAGGAAGTTAACGCAGACGAAGTCTCGGGCAAAGCTAGTTCAAAATAAAATATCTCGAGGGCTCAGCGGTCAAACTCAAACCCGATGATGATAGATTTTATTAAATATATATGTTTGAACACTCATCCCACGATTCTACTACAATTAAATGTCTGTCTTGGCTGTGTTTATCATAAAATCATAAATAGTCCGCACCACAATAAAATTATTATTTCATTTCATTATTCCAACACAAGGACACAACCAAACGTGAGACAGTTCTAAGATGATGATGACAACCCTACTTTTTATAGGTTTTGTTTGCAATATAGATCTATCTTAAGTCATCGACCGAGTGAAACGAAAGTCTCTGCTACAGGTTCGACAAAAATGCTTTCGTATGTACTTCCGTTCTCCCCTACATTTCGCATTTCTCAACCGATTCTCGTAATTATTTTTGTAGTCGGTTTTTCAGAGCCACTTATTTAATATTATGTTGTAATTTCACATCACTTTTATGTAGCGGGTCATTGAATACTCCTTCCTAGCAAACATATATTTGTGATGTGCTTATAGTCTCAAAGTAAATCGGAAGTTACATACGGAAGGAAGGACAAACATGACGGAACTTCCTGGTTCCGTTTTCGCTATTTTGGCTACGGAACTCTAAAAATACTAATACTTTCCTATTGTTGAATCAATTCAACATTGAGTTCAGACTGAATTACATTGTAGGTAACTTCATTCATACCAACATAATGTTGGCTAAGTCATGGCCACTAGCGCTACCTAGCGAGTCTGTATGTGTTTCTACGTGTGGCTAGCTGTCTAGGATTGACAGAACGATATTGCATTCACGATTGGGATTCAGGATTGCAAAGGCGACAAGGATCCGCCATTAAAACTATTCAATATCAGTTTATTGTATATTTCAAGTTATCAGGACATTAAAGTCAGTAAATTCGAGTCAGTTGTTCATATATCACCATATCCTACATCCTCGGCAAGGAATCGAGGGTCCAGGAGAAGCATCACGTGTGGCCGCAGCGACCACATCAGACGCCGAGGTTCAGCGCTTGTAATCTGCAATCATCCTAGCCGAGGGACGCTCGGGACGGTTGTATATTTGGAGAGTTACAGATCGAGGATAAGTATCTCGCCTGGTGGCCCTATTTGTATGCTTCGAGACTGTAAGCATATACTTATACATAATTTATCTGGTTTCCCATGAAGACGGAACCCAGACCTATTTTACATGTGGATGAACCATATATCCATCACCTATTGTTGTATAAAACAGAGTGTGTAAACTATGAAACAACATTCTTCTGCCAAGTACATATTTATCAACAGACATATTTATTTATTTAAATTTCAATGAACTTTTTAAGTAACAATCTGTAAAAGCGGACGGTTTCTTGTTTTTTTTTTTTTGTTTTGAAAATTGCTAGAGTTCGCCTCGGCGCAGTGCTCCGTTTCATTCAGCGGACGAATCCAAGCCAAGCGAAGCAGCTGTTTATCGCGTCGTCGCCATTGTTGTTTGCTATCTCGTTCTCGCACTCCCAGTCTCGCTCGATTCTCGTGGCGCGTGGACGTTTGTGTAGCGCCAAGAGAAACGTCACGGTTTCCTTCTTTGTCCAGAAATTCTAATCTGGAATCGAAGGAGCAAGCCAGTGCTCATACGTTTGGAAACTTGTAGTTGCGTGCGTGAAATAACTGGTGAAATCTACTGGTGTATCTCGTCGTGTGTGTGCGTTTAGTGATTCCCGCATAGTCGTTCGAGCATGAATAATAAAGAAGCAGCCGGTGATCTCGTCGCGTGGATCTCGGGTGCGAGCTGGTGACCGGAGCGGAGTGCGGGTGTCGTGGGGTCCCTGTGATGAGTCTGCGGTGACGGCTCGCCGCGGAGCGGTTGGATGGCGGCAGTGACCGGCCCCGTGCGGCACTCTCGCGTGTCAATGAGTGTGTCAATGTCGCTGATGCAGGGCGGCACGCCGACCGCGTCGCAGGGCGCCATCCTGGCGGCGGCGGCGCCCTACTACCAGACGCCGGCCATCCCCACGGATGTGCAGCCCGACCGGCCGATCGGCTACGGCGCCTTCGGTGTCGTATGGTGAGTCACATCCTACCTTCTTATTTAAATCCTAGAGTCTATTGTTGATTCCCGAAACCGAAATGCTCGAGTTCCCGCTGTTATTCGTGTTAATTTGATTTGCTTCAAAAGTTTTGCAAGGCATTATTTTAGGCGGGGTATTTGTTTTGCCTTGAAATTTGATCAACCTAAAATGCACAGGAGCGTGTGGGCTTTTATAATTCATTCTGTAGAGTTCGCTAAGGTCTGATTAAATCTTCGGTTATATAAATTATTACAAAAGTACCTTTTAAGGACTTAACCTCGCTAAAAAATTCATAACAAAAAATCCAGATGCAGACTGCAGTTTTATACAATGAAAGAATGATTTTTTTATTTAAATTCAAAAGTGTGCAGGTTATCAAATTATGGTTACATTTATCTCTAAAAAATTGTACTATTAGAGGGTTATCATGTCATGTAGGGAATTAGTCACCCGGGGCAGGATATGCCATAGGGGCACTCTGGAGTAATTTTATTAGCAAATGGAGACCGCTAGAAAACTATAAATCCGAAGAAAAATAAGGGGACCTAGTTAAACAACAAATTCTGTTTGATTTCCATAGGTTTCTATTTTTCTTTAATAATATTTCACTATTGTAACAGAATTCTTCAACGGCTGGCACCGAAGTTGCAATTGATATTCAAGGTCTTGTACCTAAATTATTTTTAGTAGGTACAGAACACTTACAATTTTAAATTTTTGTAATTAATTATCTATTCGAAATTAAAAATGAAAAGTAGGTATTGAAGCTTACTTGTATCAGTACAAAAGGTTCCAATATATTTTCATAAGAAACTTTCAATAGCTTCATTTCAAAATAATTGGATTTGTCCAAAGTTTAGCTAGACAACTTTAAGTATTTTATGTGTTGGATAAGTTAAGTAATTTAAATAAATTAGATGTTTTAGAAAACAGATCTAGTGAACAACCTTTATTTGCAGTCTGAAGTTAAATATAATAGGTATGTAAAAATAAGAGCACCTAATTGATTATTTATTTAGTTAATCAACTTATTTAATTAATGAAATTTATTTGAATGATTTATGGGCTAATTAAATATTAACCCATGAATCAATTAAATAAATTTCATAGCTGTATTTTTGTTTAAGTTAAATTCCCCACCTATACCACTGTATTTATAGCGGCTTCACAATAGCTTAACACCCGTCACAGACAGAGCTATAATATATATTTTGGCATATTAATATATATATTATAGCAAGGTATCTTAAGATGCCTTAAATAAATAAAATAAGCCTTTGTCACTGACTATTAATTTACAATAAAACTTAATTGTAATACTATATTGTGTTTAATTATGTTACTATATTGGGTTTCTGACATCCGGGATGTTTTCATTTGTGTCAGTCTGCCCCTTGGCAAAGGCCTCCCCTAGAATTTTCCATTCCTTTCTGTCAATGGCTTTCCTTCTCCACATTGGTCCAGCCATTTTGGAAGGTGCCTTACTATTAAGATATATATGAATACCTATATCAAAATATATATTATAGCTATATGTGTGGTTTAATAGGCAGAATATATCGTAAGATAGCCTAAACGGAGCTATAATATAATATTATTATAGCTCTGTCTGTGGCAGGTTTTGCTGTTAATTTTCTCGTCTGTCTGCAAAATTTCATCTCTTTTCCTACTAAATTCTAGAGTGCCTCTAATGGTTGTTTTAACCAGGGCATGAGGGCACTGTGGCATCAGAAATGGCAGACACAACGCATTGCTGCCCATGTGTTCACAAATCGTTTTACACTAGTATATGAACGCATTTCTACTTCAATTTGACCTTCAGATTCGTAATGAGTATGCTTGATCGGCGGTCAGACTTATACCGGTAGTGAATGGCCCATTATAATATCTTTACAGGAGCAACAAGATCACAATAACCCTGCGAAAGCGTATTCATCACAATTCGATTCTATGAATAAATTACCTATTCATCTTCCAAAGAATCTTGACAAGGCCGGTCGAGGCAAACATGTGCCAAATATAGGAATAAGAGAAGAGACTAAGACATTATAAAGCTCTATTGTTTATACTGCATTTGTCTCTTGGACGCGGAATAACGAGCATGGACAGTGGTCATTGTCTGCCAGCGATTTGTTAGTCGCACGAATACTTTATAAATATGCCTTAGGATCCCTAAGCTAGTAGGTATTTGTGTCCAAAAGGAATATCGCGACTAACGCTGACTTAGCCCCAACCTGTCAGAGTCGTTGCGGATTTTTACTCCACAGCGAATCTCATACTAATCTGTGCGCAGTTGTACGGCTTGGGCTGTGGAGGGGCGCACCTTCGTGGATGGCGCGCACTATAGCGGCCGCATTTTGTCACTCAAATTTGTAACAATCTAGCATACGAAGTAACCTCTAAAGGGTGGGTTGCATCGACTTACGATTACCGACCGATCTAAATATGACGCCGGCAGCTGTCATCCCATAGAAACTTGACAAAATGGCCGTATTTAATCAGATTTTAATGAACACCGCTTACGATTACAAGCGGTATGGTACAACTCACCCAATAAGCTGGACCTAACTTACAGAACATCTTTCCAGTAATAATGTGTCGTGTTTTCTTTGCTTGGTGTTGGTTAGAGTTCGAGCCCATGATGAGGCGTCTTGAGTTCGAGTGACCCGCATTTGTCGCTTAGCTGTACATTGTACTTACAACTGGTCCTTACATATTTAACAACTTTATCAAGATGTGGCAATGTGAGTGGAGTTGATGCTTTCATTTTGATCGCTTGCCATCAGACTAGCATATTTGCGACCATCGTGATTTATATTTAAATACGAACCTTTTAACATTTCTTATCAATTGCTTGCTAGTCAATTTGTCGAGAAATTAAACATACAATTATTTCAATTCCGCTCTTCATGACAGAAATGTGGCCATTGTTAGCCCGTTAGACGTCGCGGTTACAAGTTTACAACGTCTGAACACGAGTTGCTCGTTAAGACGTAAGAAAAATCGCATTGCAACATCTCTTTTATTTCGCTGGGAACAAACGATCTGTTTTATGGCTAAAATGAAGACGTCGGTTAGGCGTTATGGATAAAAGTGCTAAACAAAAGCCTGAAGAAGCATTTTTTGCTCGCCGTTTTTTATTGTCCCAGGTTTCGCTTTGTAGAACATGAAACAGATATCTGACAGATCATTATCATCTCAAATCACATCAAGAGCTACTACTTAAATTGTACGTATACACCGTCCAAATATGCGTGTTATGGAAACATTACGTTTACATTCACTCAAAAGTTACCAACACGTGTCCAAAACTTGGTTTCTACGCGATAGAAACGTGAACTACGCTTGTAATCTGCAATTGCCTTTGTAAACACGTGGTGTTTGCACCGGCCGTTGACGTGTATTTGATCTACCGTGAACGACATAAGAGCGGTTTTCAATATTCATGTTTCCCGCAATCGAGTGCACATTGCGCGTACCTAGCGACCGCTGCCGATGCCGCCTTGAATAGACTCTCCACTTTATTCCTTCCCATTAAGTTTCTGTTTTATACGCTCAGAGTTCTGTTATCGAGATAAATGCAACGCCTGCGTGTTCACAGCCCGTTCGAGATTGGGCTTTATCGCGTTGTCTTAAGGTTTATGGGTAGTGTGGCGAGACGCTAGCTGAAGTAGTGCAGCGGGGGTTGTTAGGTGGGTATGGGTGGATGCTTTGTGTTGTCGTCGTGCGTAGGTAGGGCTCCGATGGCGCTTACCGCGTCGATTGTGTGTGAACGACCGCGACGAGCGAGGGGAGGCTCGCCTGATTATACCGAGACTGCGTCGATCGGCCGAGGGCCCTAAACCAGACCCGGAGACCGCGCTCCCGACCCGGCACTTCTCGTCCGTTGAATGTAAATTAGGGCTTCTTTTTACATTCACATTTTTGTAACCTCTGTCACAGAACTCTGTCTTGTAGCTTTAATTTATACACGGCTTTGCATTTAGTGCCTTTGTGCACTACAAAAGAATAGGTGCTGTGATCATTTAGGTCGTGCACAATGCGGTTGCTCTCGCTATGTTCGTCTTCGCTCGTAATGACTTGTTTTCGTCATTGTTTACCAGTGACCGTCGCAATGCTCGTGTTACGTAGTGAAGACTGTAAACATACTAAAACCGAGGCAAACACTCTAAACTCCCTACTCTAGTTCAAGCTATTCAGGAGGACATACAAAGGTCAGGGAGGGCATCCCAAAATCTACGTGAAAATATTACCGCTCAGGACCGGCTGGCATTTGGGAATCGATCATCCCGCCTGCGTAGGTGTTATTGATTGAGCTGCTGGTAATGCCCCTGGCGTGAACACAAAACTTAGCCGCTTTGAGTGTAAAAGGTCAGGACGGGTTTTAAAACGAAGCTTTTAAGGGCACCGTTCGTAACGGAAGATCGGTGTCTATAGCTACGGTTCTATGAATAAATGAGTATGGTACATGTAGTTTGTGTTAGTGCTTCGGAAGATCTAGATATATGTGAGTCGCGGAGCGGAAAGTTATAGTTACAGAAGTTGTTGCGAGGAAGAGGTGTACGTACAAGCGGCGTTAGATAGACACATATAATTGACAACATTTCATATTTTTAACTACTTTATTTTATGAACTAGTTAGAAAATAGGTAAAAATTTAAGCCACCCGTATTTTTTCTTTTTCAATTTAACTCATTATTATTTCATACAAAAAAAACACGTTGAAAAGTAGATCATTCCAAAAGGGCGTAAGTAAAATATGACGTCATCTTCCCAACAAGAAACCAGAGCCACTCCAGAGCAGCGATTGTCTGTGTCTGTACTCTGTACTAAGGTCTCCCTGAATACAGCGAGGAAGATGACGTCAACTTTCGGTTTACAGTAATTTGCGATTTTTTCCAAAATTAACGGAGAAAAAAATCTAAAAAAATATTTTTTGAGTACTTCACACGTTTTTACCGAAATGGTTTTCGAATTAAGACTTTTGGAAATTATGAAATATTGACAATTATATTTTAAATTATGTTACGAGTACGTTACTAATAGCAGATTCAGTATAAGCAAACGAACAGATATTCCGGCATAGTAGTCAAGTTTTTGCAGTGAAAGGAAGAGCTCTTTCAAGTGTCCGCCTGTTTTCCTATTGGGATCTTTTCAGCCAGAGCTAAGTTTGTTTTCGTATAAATCGGCCAAGCTAATCAAAGTAACTTCGTATCACTTGTATGGAGTTCTGTTGAAAAAACAAGCCTAAGTGGGCCATGAACAGATTTAGCTTCGCGTCTTTCCTGTGGACGTAACAAAAGTTAAGGGCTACAAAGCTTACATTTGGATTGGTCTAGTAACCCGTATTAAAAGCGTTCCCGTCTCTATAAATCCATGTGATAAAAGCTAAACTTACATGCACATAAGCCGTTAACTATTGACTACAGGAGGGACGACGGACGACTTTTGTTTTTTCAAGGGTTTATGACCCAAATTCCTTTCTCTGACTTTAAACGTGTAGAAACTAAGGCTTCCATAAACCTTTCCAGTTACAAATAGCTGGTCGGCCACAGCCTGATCAATCAGCCCGCGGTAATTAATTTAGTTAGCGGATACCTAGTACTGTGGCCGGGACACGTCCGCTTGATCCGGGACGCACGAGATGATGACCCACTAATGAGATCAGCCAGTGGTAGATCATTTATTATCGAGCTTGCCAATATCCAAACTCAAACAAAACGACAATACAATACAGAAAGAAAAAAGAAAGCCCCTATTTATTGTGATTTTGAATGCATCACAGTGTCCTTTAATTAAGGTGTGCAATAAAGAGTAAATTTTATAGGTATATTGAATTTGGATATGGTACAGATACGTTTGTTCTTAATATGTCATCCGGGAGCAGAGGCCTCCGGAGACCGAATGTTACGTTACTGATCTGAAAATTTTACGACAGTCGTAGGCACTACTTTCTGAAGAAGAGCTCTTTGCTATACATACGCTAGCCATGAGGCTATGATATAATTATTCCAAATTCGTGGTCTATAAAATGTCACAAAAATGTGCCTATGTAATCAATTCCATACCCAAAGTCATGTGTAATTAATATGAAGCATAAAAGTGTTAACGATTAATAACATTTAATTTATCCCGTTCATGTCAATGTTAAGTTTAAATAACTGTGTATTCCATTTACATTATACTGAACCAAAAAACTTTTCAGGTTATGTGTCGAGTACTACTGTTGTTGACATTTTTGGAAACTTTATTAGCGCTTGAATTATATATACGGGTGTGATTGATCCAAAGTTGTCGAAGCGACGTTGCCTATCTATATGCCTATCCTTGCCGGTTGAAAGGCCCCTAATAAGATTACCGGACCGTGGCGTCAAACATATTGGAGTAAGCCGAGCCGGAGCAATGTTGCTTTTTTGCTTATCGCAAAGGCCCCCAAATATCTTAAAATAAGAAGCCGACGAGTTCTGGTTATGTGGGTAGGCTGGCAAGATAAAGCCTTTTGACAAATATGTTTGTAAAACTATCCTACTGGGCTAACAGAACCATGATACAATTATATACTGCGCCTGGTATGGCATTCCGGTACCCACGGTAGACCACATTCTGGGCCGGATAAAGAGATGTATGGCGACAGTACTACCGGTAATTTGGTTTCGTTTTGGAACGACACTATTGGTTGTGGCGAATCCATTTAATCCAAGACAGGAGCCGTGTAAGGCTATGAGACCACTAACAAGATTAAAGCGTAAGTGACCTACTACAAGGTGAACTGGCAGACATTCCGTTCGAAATAACCAAATATTCATTACATGTCCTGTTATTTCTTGTAATTCTAACTGATATTTATTAGACCATAATAAACTGCTTCGTCAGTTTGGCGAGTTTAACTTAAATTGTTAATCATTGTGTACCTTTTCTGAAAACAAAATATACAGTAGAATCCGCTTATAACATTTGACCGCTTTTAACGACTGCTAAATCACCGACGTTAGGATTCATACCAAACATTTTCAAAGAAAATCAGTCCGTTTTGTACGACGTCCTGTTATTGCGACGTAATATCGCCGGTCCCTTGACGGTCACTGTATCCGGATTCTACTGTATTTGGTATAGTGCTTGTCATCCACAACGACGCGCCCCTCCACAACGACGCGCCCCTCCACAACGAATCTCATATTAATGCTCAATGTAGGGATTGTGTTGTGCAGGGTACATTTTTTTAACATAACAAGGTCCATAAAATAGATCCTTACAGTACTTAACTTCTCTTTCTGGCTACGTTAAGACACCTAGAGTAGGCCCATTTTTGAAGAAGTAGAATACAAGAAGCAAATTGTGTAACAGTTGGGGTGACAACGTAATCAGAGGGTTTAGACCCTGCAGAATACGGATCTGCCTGTCTCCATCCCCAAATTTGAGCCGGAAGAATGTTATATCAGAAAAGATGCAGCCCATACAAATTTTTTCGTTGTACATTTGGTAAATCGTTGTTCCGGTACCCTAACTATGGTCCAATTGTTATGGATTTTTGATATGCCGTAAATAACAATATTTGTCATCGTATCCCGAAATTTTTGACACTCCAGCTCCACGTCTTTCTCGGCCATCTTGGAAAATCTGTCACTTTTTTCGGTTTTTTGCTTGTACTGTCGTTATAGTTCCTTTTAGTGCTAAACATGGTTTGGCAATATTGTAAAACACAAAATTTGCTGAAACTTTTGGGTACAAAGATTTTTTCCATGACCCCTAGGGACGAAGATATGACAGGAGATATCATTATAAATTACCACTTTTTTCTAGTTTTCCTCTCATGTTTACGTTTAAAGTGCATTTTAGTGTTAACTATAGTTCAGCAATATTGTAGATTACAAAATTGGCTACAACTTTTGTATTGAAATATTTTTTCCACGATCATCAGGAAAGAAGATACGATGTCACCTATGGGGTACTACCGTCGATATTTACTACTTTTCCAGTTTTCTTCACATATTTTCGTTTTAGTGCATTTCTCGGTCAGCAATATTATAGAAGACAAAATTATATGCAAATTCAAAGTACCTACGATCTTCTAGGTATCGTGGAAACAGACGATTTTGTCTTCTGAGGGATTGAAGTGGTATAGATCGGAAAGTGACAGATGCTTTATCTTGTCGTCTATCCCGCTATCACTCGACCATCATAGATCCCCTACAGATTGCGATTAAATGCACTCAAACCAAGAAAGAAAACATGAAGAAAACTCATGAGAAGAAAACTGCAAAAGTAGCAAATTTCAACGGTGCTACTCCATAGATGACTTCATATCTTCTTTCCTAATGGTCGTGGAAAAAATATTTCAATACAAAAGTTGTAGCGAATTTCGTGATCTACAATATTGCCGAACTATAGTTAGTGCTAAAATGCACTTAAAATGTAAACATGAACGGAAAACTAGAAAAAAGTGGCAATTTTTAATGATATATCCTGTCATATCTTCGTCCCTAGGGGTCATGGAAAAAATCTTTGTACCCAAAAGTTTTAGCAAATTTTGTATTCTACAATATTGTAGAACTATGTTTAGCACTGGAATGAACTTTGACGACAGTAAAAGCAAAGAACTGAAAAAAATGACACTATTTCCAAGATGGCGGCCAAAGTTATGTAGCTGGAGGGCCGAAATTTTTAGGTTACCATGGCTAATATTGTCCTTCACAACATACCAAAAAACCATATCAATCGGACCTCTTTTAGAGTACCAGAGCAACAATTTACTAAATGTACTACGAATTTTTTTGTATGGGCTGCACCTTTTCCGGTAAACCGTACTTCCGGCTCAAATTTCGAGATGGCGACAGGCAGATCCGTATTCTGCAGGGTCCAAACCCTCTGATAACGTTGTCACCCCAACTGTTACATGACTTGCCGCTTGCATTGTTTAGAGACGCCTTTTCCAATTCTGTTCCTCCTCTATCCCGCTTTCTTGTTCCCAATACAAATGTAAACAATATTGTAAACGCTTGTTGTATACTAGCATATTACATTTATTTACGCACGTACATATTTCTAATGTAAATATTAGAATATTATCACTTCTTATTTCTCAAGACAGCTTTGCATCGAATATTCACAAAATCTCTTTAAATTTTCTTCTTGTCTTTTATCTTTTACAAATCAGCAAATCCATAGACATTAACAAAGAAATCAAACTTCATTGTGTTCAACTAAATAGTAGACAAATTTGATGCCTACTTATTTCCAGGTGGGCTCACGAGATCGAGGGACTCGGTCCCTTGTTTACTGTTTTGTCACAGGTAGAAATTACTCCTACCTGCTTTGAGTTTCCGCTTAGTTTCATTCGATTTCGCAACTAGCTTTTGCGACTTCTTCAGTGTAGGATTCGTGAATTGTTAACTCAACTTTGATACACTCTTAGGTTAAGTTTGTTTGGGATTCTTTTAAGGGTAAAAATTATCGTCGTTTTGCGAGACGAAAAATAGCTCAACCATTTTTTTTATATAACTACGGTGGCAAACAAGCTGCTTGATTGTAAGCAGACACCGCGGCCTATGGATGCTTGCGACTCCTTATGAATCACACGCGCGAAAACGTAACAAATAGACTAAATTACTTTCGTCTTTATTATAATAGTATGAATTTATTTGGCAGCTTGTTAGGCACTAGAAAGAAGACTACGTTTTAGTCATAACGCCCACGTTTTAGTAACCTAGGTCATGATACAGATATTACGCTCAATAGATTTCTACGCAAATTTGTCACGGCGACATTATTTTTTGTTTTTCTTCGTGCGTTTCTCGACACGCTTACCATCACGAGCACGACTGGGTTTGAAACGGTTTTACTTCGCTTCTTGCTGACGCCTTCATTTATCTATGTTGACTGATAGTGAATTGTTTAAGGAGGTTCTTTTTACGTCAAGATGTTGGCATTAAAATCTTTCTAACGCGTCTTATATGTAAGTATTTTACTGAGTACATATTGCTTCTCGATATATCTGTGGCTCCACGGCAAAATGTGCATTCGTTTTCTTTTCTCAATAATGTGTATTCCTTTGTTTAGTGGTTGGATTGTTACAAGTTACGTAAAAAAGTGTGCCAAGACGGCCACGACTAATTAGATGACGAATTTGAATTTCGTAATATCATCTACATGTAGTTTACACTAGTAAACATATTTTTATTGTTCTTTTTTTAATCCCTTGTCTTAGGATTTAAATATATTGATCTTTCTTTCATTCGGATTATTATTATATCGAAGTAGCTGTATGTAATTACCTATAATTTAGTTCTCTATAGATTGACACGGAGATGAGATCACTGATCAGGAATTATTTGATAAATGAGAAAATAGTATTTCATACAACCTGGTCACCCTACAACTACATCACGCCACGTTATGTCGTCCCTAGTCCCTACACATACAACGTATGTCAAAAAAAGTGATAGATTGAACATGATTATGTATTCGGTTATTATTTTTCTCTAAAATTGTGAGTCTCCGATTGCACCATGTATACAATGAGAAGGATTTTGAAATAGGCCATTTTAGAATTACGAAATCTTATATGGGCCAGTTTGTAATCAAATTCGATACTTATACATCTCGATAATTTTAATCATACTTATTCTGTGTTCGAATGCGAATAATAGATACACGTATGCTAAATTTCCATTATATACATATTACGATTATGACCATTTATGTAGGTAACATTGTGTTAGTTATGTTATTGCTCTTGTCTTCACTCACGCCACGTTTGCAATAAATGCCACCACAAAGCAGGCCCACATGCAACTATGCGATTCACAACCTATTTCGGCTCACGTCTTCACTCAGCCCTAGTTGACCCCGGGGCTTGCATTAAATAAGCGTATTCGGAGCTCAGATTAGGGATGTTGACACCAAATAAGAAAATCAATTAATCCGAATTTTCTCGAAAAAGGATCAAATTCTCTATCAAATAGTGAAAAAAGTAATCCAAAAGAATAAATAATTACATAATTATAAGTCTTCAAAGTTTTAGGAGGGGGCATTTTCTGTCCCTTTTCCGCAAAACGCCCCGTTGTATTGAACGATCGTCATTTACTATGGCGCTCGAGGTCAGTGACGTCACTGACCTGTAGCGTTTTCTCTCTCTAACTAAAAACATTCTAACGGTTGTAGTTTCGTTATTTTTTGAGATATTTGAATAGGATTTTCACTTTTTGGCATAGTTATATGTATTCTTTCGTATGGAGTATTAATAAATTTTGAGTCAACATCCCTTTTATACTGGCTGACTGAGGTAGGTTGATGGTAATTATGAATACCAGCCCGCAGATGTCTCCACCAGCATGATGTAGTTTGTAGACTTTGTAGCGCACGTGTCCCGAACTAACCTCCGGTAAACATTAATCGTATACCTTAAGGCATGGACAGTTCATGAATCGACGAAAAAGATATTGAAGTTTAAGCTTCCAGTGTGAAGAAATATTGTAAAATTACACTAAGTACTCAAAAAATACTGTAGACTGGAAATTAAACAAAGTAACACAATAACCGAACAATATATTGAAAAATGCCTTGGTAACTCTGTCAAAAAATGCAAAATATCATACTAAAAATGGTTTTGCAAACTCACGCGTGTTAGAGCGGGACATTTGCAATGGCACTGCATCACCATAAGCCAACGAATAAAGCTCAAGCCACACAGAGAGCGGGCGGGCGGTGGCGGCGCGGGCGCGGGCGGCGGCGGCGCGGGCGCGGGCGGCGGTGGCGCGGGCGCGGGCGGCAGCGGCCTTTGGCGGCAGCCGCCACCGCCAAAAGCAGCTCCCGCGCCGCCGCCGCCCGCGCCCGCGCCGCCGCCGCCCGCGCCCGCGCCGCCGCCGCCCGCGCCCGCGCCGCCACCGCCCGCGCCCGCGCCGCCACCGCCCGCCCGCTCTCTGTGTGGCTTAAGCTTAAAGAGTTATAATTAAATGGTGTGTTAATTATGTTTCGTTGAACCTCGTTCTCCAATCATTCACTGAACGAGACGTTTTGAACTGCGTTATCCCAAACGGCTGGCAAATATGATTCCAATTCAGTAATTCGATCTAATTTCATAGATTTGTGTACACGTTTAGATTGTTGTAGCAGTTTATTCGAAAAATTTAACTATTTTTAAATGACTAATGAAATTATTTAGATTTTTGAATGATGTGATGAGATATTTTTAGCTGTTGTATTGAGTTTTGATCAATATACATATATTATGTCTCATATGCATTATAATTGTCAGCAGCAGGTAGAACTCGTCTTTCTAATTTATATTAGGTCCCATCTGGGGCCTATTGCATAATAAATTTCAACTAATATTACAAGCGGAAGTCTCTTTCGAATGAAAAGGATTGAAAGGAGACTACCGCTTGTAATATTAGTTGTAATTTATTATGCAATAGGCCCCTGGAAAATGTCAACCGCCGAACCTATTTCTTCAAATATTGATTCGTGATATAGAATAACTTATAATATAACGTGTTTATTTATATATATAGTCCTTACAGGTTCAGTTCAGCGTGACGGACATAAAGCATTCGTCCATCTCGCACTTACATACTTGCTAGTAAGGGACAAATGCTATTATGTCCGACAGAAACGCGATCAAGCTAGGCTGGCTTGGTCTACAAACTATAAGGGCTAGATATAAAGCTAATAGGTTCGGCGTTTATCTCGATTGTAGCTTATCACGTTGATTAACGCTATCGTTTGATGGTAAAGCAGTGCAATGGGTTTTACTGGGATTAGGTCGGTTATAATTGGGTCATTTACAGTTGAAAAACCAAAAGATGTCAATAGTTTTTTTTTTATTTTTTTTATTTAATAATGGGATTGCTGTTGGCCAGCATCAAGCCAGGAGGCAAAGATGATGTAAATGCTATACTAATATGTAGCAAGTTCACATGGTTTTTTTTTGCGGCAAAACTCGCGATTATTTTTATGTTAATATAAAGCAAATAGACGGCTAATAAAACACAGAGTTTTAGGCTCCAGAAATACCGGTATGTGACACAGAAGATAATGTCAAAACTGAAGAAAACGTTATTAGGTCAATTAATCTACAAAAAATGGTTATATTGGCTGATCCTCAATATTATACAACCAACATTTAAAAAAAATACAGTTTGACACAGCAAATTTCCATAGAGTTTTGTGAGCGTATAAATAATGCAAACTCATGAAAACTTGTCGTGTCCTCTTTGGTCCGGCACCGGTACAGACCGCAACGTTGACAGAAGGCCAGTGCGTGTTTGCATATCGTGTTTAGGTTTGTTTTAGTAATCTGCACTCGGTAGCCGGCCGTACGAGCCGATAACGGCGCCTCGTCAGCGTTCCGAATTTACTAGCTGTGTAGAATTTATTGACAATGAAATTGAAACCAATTTAGGGCGGCTAAAAATTGCATTGACATGTAGTGCAGTTGCTGGCGTTTTGGTTTAAATTGATGTTGTAGTTTATAACGAACAAACGTTGCGGACGTGGAGAACAAAAACTTGTAATTTTTAAACATTCATGCATGCCATTCTAATTGGTTCGAAATCTGATCAGTATTTATGGCCGTTTCATATTATTTCATCATCCTCCTAGCGTTATCCCAGTACAGTTGCATCCTGAAGGATGCCCGGGTTCCACTACCTAATCCCAAGATTTGGCGTAGGCACTAGTTTTACGGAAGCGACTGCCATCTGACCTTCCAATCCAAGGGAAAACTAGACTTTATTAGGATTAGCATTGTCAAGTGAGTGGGCAACTTGACTGTTAGAACTGTAACAAGTTCTCAAGCCGCCCGACGACCTCCAACTTATGTTTAATACAATGCGATGATTTCATATCAATAAAATACAAATACTATTTATTGCACACCTCAAAAAGGACACAGTACAGAACATTAGGCTTAAAGTAGAGGTAAACAACAGGCGGTCTTATCGCTAAAGAGCGATCTCTTCCAGACAACCTCATATAATTTGAGTTGCTTTATTCACTTGATAAGGTAGTACAATTTACTTATTATTTAGTAGTATTTAGACTTCATCAGTGCTGTCACTGTTGTGATTGATTAGTGAAAGAGCAAATCAGAATAAAGGATTTCTATTTAATTAATTATGTACTGTATGTTAACATGTATGGCCGCTACAAGGTGTATACCATTTAAATAATGCAGTTGCCTGCTTTTAATTTCGTGTAAACAAACGGGTATTACTGTTAATCCCTTTAATCCCTTGGCAGATGAGATGACGTCCAACACTGGTCCCTGTTTATCTGGGCCGAAATAAATCCCCAATTTAATTTGTGTTGCATAATTTACTCGTCGGGGAATAAACGGAAATTAATCAATTATTTCTTACAAGCGGTTGGGGCGTAGAACATGGAGCTTAGCTGTATATTTCTTTCTTTTAAGTTAAACTAGGTATATCTGCATGTAACATGATCTATCAGGACATGACTATATGTATGCAAATGTATAAGATTACGCTTCACATCGCGGATGGTGCATAAGATCTTTATGAAACGAAAACATAAATTAACGTAATAATTAATTAATTTAATGAGATTTTCCACATTCGATGAGGTAATAAACAAATACGTCAGTGAATTGACGAGGTACGTCTCAGATTTTGGAAATTCAATACAACATTATTAATACTCCTTTTAGGCGTTAGGATATGAATATCTGTTGTATTACTTTACAGACAACGTCCCACACAGTTTAATGGGAATAAATACCATAAGCTAAGTAAAATTCGACTCGACTCATCTCAAATGCTAATTAATTGGTCTGCATTCTGCTCTAGGCAATGAACCAGTATCAGTTTTTTAGCAAATACCCGGAGACATCATTAAATAAAGTGGTTTCTTAAAGTTGCATGCTGAATCCTTGTTTTTTGAAGCGAATGTGATTTGCTGCTTTCAACATCCGTATTTCGGTAAACCACATTAAGTCTCGGCTCCGAGCTTAATTCATACCTAAACCAACCGAAGTCACGAGAAAATCCAATTTAGTCAGTAACTTGTTAGCTTAGATTAGGCCGAGTGCCTGGTTTCTTGATGAGACGCGTATGTCTTTCATGGGGCATAGGCAGCGAATAGTAATACTTGAAAGGTCTCATTTGCAGAACCAATGTCCCGCATGCGGGAACTCGCGTTAACGTTCTTTTTGAGTTTGGCGTCTTACCTCTCTGCGGATGGGCGCCACTATGGTATGGGGCCATCGGACAGACGATTACATAAAACCAGGATAGCATGAGATCCCCGCATACGCGGATTCTAACGATCAGTGAAAATGAGCCCTAATACTTTTGTCAGGTTGGGTGAGGTAGATAATCATAATTTAGCGAGGGAAGTGAACCAAACTGGCATCTAATATAAGTTCGATGTGCGAGTGAAGCGGTATGCCACCTCGAAGTGTCAAGCTGTCCCTTCATGCAGATTGCTGTCATCTTCGACCTCCGAGCACCTGCCTGGATACACGCTTGTCTTTTATCCATTGACTCGCTTCGCTTCAGAGACGAGACGTGCTGAGGGGAACATTGATGATCTCTCAAGCTTAAGGAGAGACTTCGCCTCCTTGTCTACCGATGGTTTGTACCCCGAAGAAAGGTTTGACAAGATAAACAAAATCAACTACAGTGTCGCTCATCCCTCTCTTTATGACACCTTACAGGTTAAACATTGAATTCTATCGGCATAGAACCTCGTCGGATAGTTTAAAAATACCCGATGTTACTCGGGATTTCGCCGCTTTACGCGCTTTAATAAAATTTTCGATAAAAGAGAGTGAAATATCGCCCCGCGGATGGTCGGTTTGAGCTAGTCTGGTATTATGAATCGTTATGCTGGAGGAAGATAAATATTTGGACGCTGAAGCATTGACTGAAGCGGTTTCGGCTAGAACGCACCTGAATGTATCAACAATATTAATAAAGTCACGTTTCTCATTCACAGAAGATACGTGGAAGATATATACCAACTGGCAAATGTTGCTAATAAGATAATTAATAATATCTGCAACACCTTGCATACCTATATCTTTATTAACAGGAAACTTTTTGTGTAATGTATAGTTTATATCACTCAAATCATGTGCAAATCACTTATTAACATGGAATTAAAATTAATTAAATATCTTTCTCATGTTTAAAATTGACTTTCGTAAGAATAATGCTTTAATAAAATACACTTGCAAAAAATTGCTAGAAATGCTAGAAATTAAATACAAAATTATCATTTTAATTGAGAAAGCAAATGTATATGTTATTCGAATAATCTATCTATGTCAAGCTTACATTATTAAAAGTTTCTAAGGCTTAAGAGTAATATGAGTACAATTTCGTTCTCTAGAAATATCATTGCCCCGTCTAGTTTCTTAAGTGCCTACGTAACATTATCAATACATTATGAAGCGTTAGCACGAGAAACGTACGAGTATAATTTCATTATCGTCTCAATTGATATAGCTGATGGTATAAGTGATCCATTCAAGTGCCGTTCGCACTATGACAGCATATGTGACGTAGCCACTGCGGGGGACTAGCGCTTAGCACGGCATTGATCGTCTTCTTAGAAAGCTTTGCTATTGGTCTGATCTGATGAGATATGCTTCGACCACACTGAGTTATCTACTGTCCTAAGAAATATAAAAAAAAAATGAATAAAATGAATAAAATGAACTTTATTCTGTAAGTAGGCCGCAATGGCACTTTTACAAGTCAAACCCTACTAGCGTTTCACAGAGGCCACTGCCGAGAAGAAACGCCGAAAGAAACTCGACAGTCAGCCATTTTCTCACAAAAATAAGCTTATTACAATGATAAATGATAATACTTAACCTACTTAAGATCAAGAAATCTAAGTATCTATATAAAGCAACACAAAAACAAAGAATAAAATGAGGGAAAAAACCAGTTATGTACAGTGTGTAATTCTGCAAGAAAACATTTCGAAACTGTATACCTTAGCATTGTCAAATTCTATTTAGGAAAAAAAAAATTGAATCCTTTAGACTATAAATTTAGTTATAAATCTTTTGATATGTTTTCTTGCAAGAACTGCGTCAACTAGATAAAATTAAAAAATACACAATATATGAATCTTTACTCTATTTAAGTATCTGGTTTGGGCCATGCTTTTCTGTCTGTTAGATAGTCCTCAACCTTGTAATAAGCCTTCGACATCAATGATTTTTTCAAGTACTTTTTAAGAGCTGGAAAAGGTAAATTCAAAACTTCATCAGGTAACTTATTATAAAAACGGACACATTGACCTACAAAAGATTTGTATACTTTACGGACACGAAATTTTTTAGTGGCAATTTTATTTTTATTTCTAGTATTAAAATTATGTATATCAGAATTTTTACAGAAGGAGTCTATGTTCTTAAGGACATAAACAATATTCTCATAGATGTACTGGGACGCTACAGTTAAAATGTTGATTTCTTTAAAGAGTTCTCTTAAAGATTCACGTGAGCCTAGGTTATATATGGAGCGAATGGCTCTTTTTTGTAACACAAAAATTGTCTGTATATCAGCTGCTTTACCCCAAACCAAGATACCATACGACATAACACTATGAAAATAGCTATGATAAACTAGGCGAGCTGTTTCTACATTGGTAAGTTGCCTGATTTTTCTGATAGCATATGCGGCTGAACTTAATTTACGCGCCATAACGGCTATGTGGGGACTCCATTGTAGATTTTTGTCTAATGTTATACCTAAGAATATTGCTTTATCTACTATTTCTAAGCACTCGTTATTTAAGAGTATACTAGTTTCCACCGGTCTAACATTAGGCAAAGAAAATCTGACACATTTAGTTTTCTTAGCATTAAGTAACAGATTGTTAACGGTAAACCAGTCAAGTACTTTGTCCAGTGTGCCATTAACTCTACTATAGTCAACTGATTTTCGGTCAACCTTAAAGATTAAAGATGTATCATCAGCGAATAAAACTATATCACAAAGATTACTTACTATAGACGGCAAGTCATTTATATAAACCAAAAATAAAAATGGACCTAAGATAGAGCCCTGAGGCACTCCTAACGTTACTATTGCCCCACTAGACTGGGTTCCATTTACAACAACTGCTTGAGTTCTATTGCTGAGATATGAAGACATAAGACTTAACGCATTAGCAGACAAACCATAATGTTTAAGTTTCAAAACGAGCGTCCCATGATCCACGCAATCGAAAGCTTTAGAAAGGTCACAAAAAATACCTATCGCATCACAGGAATTCTCCCAAATATCGTAAATATGTTTAATAAGCACAGATGCAGCGTCAGTCGTGGAGCGCCCTCTTGTGAAACCGAACTGAAATACGCGTTTATATAATGTTATTTGCTGTTTGTAAACATATCGCTTATATGTGTGGGAACAGAACAGACGTTGGTAGTTTTAGGTATGGAAGACCTAAGATGACCTAGGTCACTAATGGTTGATTTATGTCAAAATAATTAATGCTTGCAATAACTATGATTATTCGCTAAGAAAAAGTTTATAGATAATGTTAGAATAGGCTTTAGCGGTGATGAAATATACGACATATTCCTGAATTTTTTGCCTTTCCTGTATGACCTATAACATTATTTGTTTAAAATTACCCCTTGACACGTTGTTAATAAGATCATAAATTATATCTGCCATATATGGCATCGTATATGCAATGACGGTTTAATATATGGGAGAAAAATTGCCAGGATTCCTATCTATACCCAGTGACGTAATGCCTAATAGGCACAAGTTTTCGGCAAAGCGAACCTAATGGTCGCGTACGGTACGGTTTCAGAGGAATTGCCTCTCGCGGACGCTTCGGTTGTTGAATGAGGTCCCCTGTCGATGTTTACCCGAGGGAATACAGTATGGGGCGCTTCAAGAAAGAGGGTCGGCAACGCGCATTTGCAAGCGTCCATAGGCTGCGGTGACCGCTTTCCATCAGGCGGACCGTACGCTTGTTCACCACCGACGTGGTATAAAAGCGGCGAGCTTGTGTTTATCCGCTCGGGATCTTGCACCTCCAGTTCGTATCGGTTCAATCAACTTCACGATTTTATTTATCGCGCATTATACTTAGTTATTAATATAATCATATCGCCGTGCGTGCCGGCGGCCGTTCCCGAGCCATTGACATTGGCAGTCTCGAGCAGAGTTCAAAATAGCACGCGCTAAAAATCATTTTATGCGTTTACCTATCCCCGTAGGTTATTGCCATCCAGGTTTAACTACGCGGCGTTAACCTCATTTCCTCGTACTGTGTACCTGGTTATATTTGGCGTGGCGAATTTAAATATTTATAGTGCTCTATACGTAAGTACATGGTACGTTTTTATCTTTCATATCATATCTCTGTCGCGGTAGCACTAATCTAACGGCATCTGAAAAATATTTGTTTATCTTTTTTTTACATGCAATAACGGCTAAGTCACGTAAAGAATACACCCTGTATCAAATTTAGCAGTAGGTACTTCAGTGTTCCATTTTAAAAAAGTCAGACTTTTCTCGAAAGATGCATAAGGCGAGTCGCGGCCTATTTCCCTTAGCACGGCAGATATGCCCTCCGTTATACTACGCCGTAATCATTGTGCCAATTCAAGAACGTAAATAACCACTGGGATATGGCTGTATGAACTGTAAAACATGAATTAATACACCTTTGGAAGCAGCACCTTACATATAGGTATGTATGAGAAACCTTGTTAAGCTCAAAATTTACGGATAATCTTATTCATTTTATTTTAAGCTGCCGTAGTTGCATGATTAAAAAGCTGACAGCGACAGTGTTGGGTGGGTCTCACTTTTGACGGTGTCGACGTAAATGTCATCCAAGCTGCAAGTGTGTACGTATTAGATCTGTTTTAAATGTAAGCTCCAGGTCAATAGAAATAAGAAATGATGTAAACAGACCAATTTACCTTCATTACTTCGTAATCACGCACTTTTAAAGAACGAACACAGTCTTACCAACAATTTATAGACATAATCCTTGTATTTGCATTCATTTTATGCTATAATATCTTTTTATTATTCATATCTCAATAAAAACAATTTTCGTTTACAATAATTAGTTATGTGACAATAGCTTGTCAATTTTTTTACTCATAAAAATGCCAGGAATCTATATTGTCATTGAAAAAAAAAGTTCGTTTAAGTGATGGGAATATCAGAATATCGAAAAAGTTTAATGTCATTATTAGACGACCGCTTTAGCTTAGTTGGTATTGGTAGTGACCCTGCCTACGAAGCTGGAAGTCCCGGGTTCGAATCCCGGCCGGGGCATTTATTTGTGTGATGAGCACGAATATTTGTTCTTGGGTCTTGGATGTCTTCTATCTATTTAAGTATTTATTTATCTATATAAGTATGTATATCGTCGCTTAGTACCCATAGTACAAGCTTTGCTTAGTTTGGGACTAGGTTGATTTGTGTAAGATTGTCCACAAATATTATTACAAATAAACTCATCATTTTCCATTTACTTTGCTATGAATTTTCTTTGCCCATTTATTTTTATTTGCTGCCATGAAGTTAAGAGCCACAAATACTCGCAATGAATATTCAATAAAATAATTTTTCGACTGTCAAGTGGATTGATTAATTATTGTTATAGACTTTTCTCATCACTATTTTACAACAAATACATAGACGACAAATGAATTGTCAGACAGCCATATTTGTTGACATAATTTCCAATTTCTATTGATCCACGGTATATATGTCAATTTTCGCGTTTTGTATAGCAGATCTCACACCGGTAAACTTAAAAGTGACTGACGGTGTCAGACAATTGACAACATTTCATATTTTTAACTACTTTATTTTATGAACTAGTTAGAAAATAGGTAAAAATTTAAGCCACCCGTATTTTTTCTTTTGCAATTTAACTCATTGTTTCATACAAAAAAAGCACGTTGAAAAGTAGGTCATTCCAAAAGGGCGTAAGTAAAATACGACGTCATCTTCCCAACAAGAATCCAGAGCTACTCCAGAGCAGCGATTGTCTGTACTCTGTACTATTAAGGTCTCCCTGAATACAGCGAGGAAGATGACGTCAACTTTCGGTTTACAGTAATTTGCGATTTTTTCCAAAATTAACGGAAAAAAAAAACTAAAAAAATGTTTTTTGTAGACTTCACACGTTTTTACCGAAATGGTTTTCGAATTAAGACTTTTGGAAATTATGAAATATTGTCAATTTGTGACACGAGTTTCTTCAGATCCAGCGGTCGACTGATCGTAAGTAAAATTACCACAGAAATATATCAAGATAGAAGGAAAGAGTGTATGTACCTCGCGTGGCGAAATTACGTACCGGAGACACAACTGCTCGCCGCAAACATCAGTGTGCTCCCGATCGCGTTATGCGTGCGACGCCAGGTTTTAAAAACAAAATGGCTCTTTGCGCAATAATTAATTGTTCAAACACTTCCAAGAAAGTTGGAGCTGTTAATCGTGGTATTTCCTTTCATTGGTAAGTACAATTTGTCCTTAAATATCTGTTAATAATTAAAAAACGAAATATTTTATTATTTTCATCATAACGGTAGCGGGCGATTGTGTGTCAACGCTAGCTTTCCATTGCGGCTTTAATTTGACGAGCCAGACTTGGCGTGCGTTCAAAACCAGCAATGTAAAAATAAGCTATTCAAACTGTCGAGTCACGTTCAAGGTCGATAGTCATTTTTTCTGTCAAAACTAAAGAATAGTGCTGTACACTGCGATTTTCTTACACGATTATTAAAATCGATTTTGAAAACGACGAAATGATAATTACGTTCTTATATTATTATGCAGCTATTTAATGTACGTAGTGCAAAACAATAGTACATTACTTACCAAGGGCGATAAAACAAAGAATGTCTCAGATCGCAGGTATTTTACGCCCGAGCCGAAGGCAAGGGCGATAAATATGCGATCTGAGGCTTTCTTTATTATCGCCCGTGGTAAGTTCAAAAATTTATGTCACCCCCTGGCCAGGAAGTGGGTTTTTTCGCGCGCGGAGCGTGCGATAATGGCCACTTTATGGCCAGGAGTGACATAAATATTATTAATCGCTTTCCTCTTAGCTTCTAATATTTCTTCGCGGGACTTCTTTGATTTTCCATGGTCTGTAACAAAGAATATATAAAAAACCGGCCAAGTGCGGGTCAGACTCGCGCACGAAGGGTTCCGTACCATTATCTATAAAAAGGCAATAAAAATTATATCTTTTGTATGGGAGCCCCCTTAAATATTTATTATATTGTTATGCATATTATATTAATATGCATTTGTTGTTATAGCGGCATCAGAAAAAACATCATCTGTGAAAATTTCAACTGTCTATCACTTTTCATGAGATACAGTCTGGTGACAAACGGACGGACAGCGGAGTCTTAGTAATATGGTCCCGTTTTACCCTTAGGGTACGGAACCCTGAAAATGGTACACGTTTATAGGTACTTAGTTAATAACTGGAGCGGCTAATATGTACAAATTACTAAAATGTAACGCAATTTATTGGTCATTAGGTAGGTACCTACCTACATTTATATTTTTCGATTTAAATTCTTCCTCTGTCAAAACATTTCTTCTGTCGAAAATAATTATCATTTCCTCTGTCGGTTCTTATCGATATTTTAAATCGATGCATAGAATCGGTGCCGAGTTCTAATACTTCTAATCGATCCTTTTGAATCGTTTTCGCGCGGCTTATGTTTCTCATCACTAAATTATGCTCGTGACGTCAAAGTACCTACGCAAAATGTTACACGCTCGGTCTCCCTACAAATTGCTGAACTCTTTCCTTCTATCTTGATATATTTCTGTGAAAATTACCTAACCAAATGGTAATAGGTATTTTGGTTATGTTCGTGCGACGTTCTCTTTTCATATTGGTTACGTTTGAATGTGATGATACAGGTAGGGTTCTGTCGTTTGATTATTACACAATAATTAATGCAATGAAATAAGATTCCCGTCTCTCGCTCGAATGAAGAAAAAAGTGATGCAAAAAATAAAATAAATAAATATTTTTGGACAATCTTACACAAATCAACTTAAAAACTCAACTCAACTCATAATGAATGAAAAGTGACAAATTCTGACAGCCATAGCCAAGAAAGCCTTAAATCGCATGTTTATTGCTCTTGCCTTCGGCTCGGGCATCAAATACCAGCGATCTGAATCTGAGACATTCTTTGCTTTACCGCCCTAGCTAAGTAATGTATAGTCCCGCCCGAATGAAAAGATACGTCACTTTTCGAATTTATTTCTACACTGTGAAGGTCCAAAAGTGACGAACCTTGTCATTACCTATTAATTATCTATTTCACAAGTACCTACTTAATTACGAGAACGTGTTTGATTTTAAGCACTTCCCCTCACGAAATAACAAGTCCCTCCAAATTAAGACCCTCAGGCATGACTTCAGTACAAGGCGGTTTAAATATAAGGAAATACAATTAAAATTCGTTTCATTTGCTCACCGGCTTTCCTAAATTACCTTCTGCGTGGAGGGTAGTGAGTGGGTGGGCCCCAGGGGGAGTTGCAGCCATAATTTTTGTTCCCAGTCACATTCGGGGGCACCGGTCCCCGGCTCCCAACGCTCCGGGTTTCTTGCCCAGCTTTAGTTATTGCGAAGATGAGCCTAGGTTTTCTAAATTTTGGATTTCACTCCGCTAGCTCATGTTTTTTTAATTACATACGCCCACGTCCTATTTAAAATTAAGTAATTCGCCTAAATTGTAACGTGGCAAACGTTTTCGTTTACATGTAACGGCAATGGGCTGTTTAACTACGGGAAAAAACCTGACATAGCCTAGCCACCTAATTGACACCCTAACCCGGTTGTTAATTGAACCTAAAATTAGGTTTGTCTGCGACGTCATGAGTCTCGATAGTATTATTTATCAAGACCCGACTACTGTGTCTCATTGACGTGATATAACATTTAGAAAATATCTACAGTTTAACAAATTGTATATAGGCATGTAGTTGAATTTTAAATAGCTTAACCGGAATAACAAACACGGAGCGAGGCAAGTTAAATAAAACGTACTAACGAGTAAACTTTATCATCATCATCCTCCTAGCGTTATCCCAGTACAGTTGCATCCTGAAGGATGCCTGGGGTCCGCTACCTAATCCCAAGATTTGGCGTAGGCACTAGTTTTTACGAAAGCGACTGCCATCTGACCTTCCAACCCCGAGGGGAAACTAGACCTTATTGGGATTAGGCTTTGTCAAGTGAGTGGGCAACTTGACTGTTAGAAGTTCTCAAGCCGCCCGAAGGCCTCCAACTTGGCTTAACGACTGCTGCCATAGACAGCAACCGGGATTAACGGCTTAACGTGCCTTCCAAAGCACGGGAGCGCTCAGTTAGTAACCACTCAAAGCGGTCACCCATCCAAGTCCTGACCGCTGCCCACGTTACTTAACTTTGAATAACGCTTGCGGCACGCAGGCGCCGCTGGGCCACGAGCGCTTTATGAATACGAATATTTCTCTTTACGTTGCGTTTTACGTTATACGTTTTATAGTGGCCCATATAATGCCAGCTGTACACATTGGGCCCACGTGTAATACCTACTTGGCTGTAAATTGGTTACCAACATGTTGAAATATATAATAAACGGGTCACTCACGTCTTTAACGTCGAATATCGCTCGACATGTTTCGGACCAATACGTGGTCCTTAATTAATATGCCCGAGGCTCACGCGAGTTTTCTATTTAAAATTGGTTACCAACATACTGCTAAGTCTACACGTTGGTCCAACGTGCTGACCTAATGTGTATAATACAGCCGGCGTAAAGTATTATGATAAACTCTAAGAAATTCTCTGCCGGCGTTTGTATTTCCGAGTTCATATAACCTAGACCTTTTTAAGCCACGAGTGAATAGGCATCTCCTGGGTGAGCTCGCTTCATCGTCGGCCTGTTCTTTGCCGCCTGGCTAGATGCTGGCCAAGAGCAATCCCATTTTTTATAAAAAAAGGTGTAACTTTATTTTTCTCAATAAAATGTTCGTACGACTCGGGCACGATTTGATCGTCGCTCGATACCGCAGACCGCGCTCGTAAGACTTAACCACGAAGAGGATTTGTTACTTCGACATCCCGTCAAATTACGATTGACAAATGAATGAGGACGGTGTAACGATGGCTAAGTGTGCACGCCAGTGTTATAACGTGAAACGAAACCTGGCTAACCTTGGCACTACAATACTTCGTGTCAAGGAGATCCTCGCCTTAGTATTGAAAATTATACGTGTTTTTTTATTAATTTCATACCTTCAGGTCTTACTATATGATACACCTATAGTATAACACTGGACTAATCAGGATAAGACAGGACTAAGATCTAATATAATTATATACACATATGTAACTTCAAATAAATTTACCCGTATTAAAATTGATATAAAAATAGTTAGCAAAGTATACGTAGAGCAACTCAGACTTCCGCCTGCCGTTTTTGTTTGTTAGAATAGAAATAGTTAGCCATAAAACAAACCCAAAGAACTGTGATGAAATATTTTTGCCTTAATCAAAAATTCTCCAACAATTTCCCCGCTCCGAAATGAGGTGTAGGCAACTTTGGTACATTTTATTGAGTCAATAAAAGTACGCTTACTTTCCATACAATTTTCCGGGCCGTCTCTTCCTTTATATAGGTGTGTATATCGATCACGTGCCCGCACGTTTCAGGTATCCCGGCGTGCGTCAGTCGGGGACCGCACACGATGGCTGTTCCCTGGTGCCCTCCCGTCCTTCGATTGAGATCATCAATTACTTCCTAATCGAATTTATAAACCTGAAATCACTTCTTGTTTTGCTCTCAGAATATAATATTCCATGTATATAGTTATTAGTGAAATTTCAAAACAAGTTTCGCTTTGGAGTACCTATCCTTGTTCTTGCATATATACGTTCGGGAATTACTCATTTTCATTTTTCATTTATTCAATTCAATTTCAAAGAAAAAACAATGTAAATTGTGTTGAATTTCACTTTTTTTTAAATAAAAAAAATACGATTATTCATTATTTAACATGTCCAAATTACTAATACAATAATTTAACAACTGATACAATAATATAATATATGTCCACATTTAACAAAAACTTTAACATATTTTATAGAACAATAAACGGATTAATAAAATGTCAAAAATTAAATTAAACGTCAAAAAAATCTCAATAATAATAATATTCAATAGTTAATTCTTATTACTAAATTAATCATTTATATATATTATGGTCAATAACGTTCATGTCCCTATCATTTACAAATTCATTTATAGAATAATAGGCTTTGTTCAAGAGCAACCTTTTGAGTCTCGCTTTGAAAACATTACTATTTACTATCTCCTTCAGATCGGTGGGCAACTTATTTACTACTGGTCATTGTTTTAATATATAATATGCATGATGGGTATGAAAATCTTGAAATTTTAATTCAAAACTATTGACTATCTCTACAAGTGCTTACTAATAATATCGTACATAAAACTTCTGTAACTGAACAGTGCGTATTGCGCGTTTTACTCCCTATCATTGCATTTGACGTGTATCTCGATGCTCCCTGCATGTTTTATTCATTGACATTTCAGTAACAGTATTTGCCAATGCCTCTGCAAATAGGTCGCATAGAGAACTAAAAATGTGAACATTACCCATAGTGTTGATATTAATTTGTGTACTAACAACGGGCGCTTAGCAGCAGTCTTTTCAATTTAAAATTGTTCCAGAGTGTTAAAGAGCAGGCTGAAATAAATTGTAATATGCGTGTTGTTGCTGATTTTTATTGTTTGAAACGCTAAAGATCGTTATCTCGGGAGAAAGTGAACAGGAAATGCGGTCCGTGATCGTGCTGGTTTCCCAATTTGCGTGTTTTGTGATCGCAGAGCGTAACCATTGACTCGGCTCGTGCCTAATTATGATTATTTTACTATTCACATAAAATTGATACTGGCGCTGAATGCTTGAATTTAAACTTTCGTGAGACATGTTATAACTTTATTTTACTAAACGGCTCGGGTCGCAGACGCACTCATCCTGAGGAAGAACTCCCGAAGAGTTCGAAACAATTAATACGTGAGTTTTAACCGTTTAGTAAAATAAAGTGGCGCTGAATTGTTTATTCACATAAAAAAGGAGGATGAGTTTTTATTTCCAGCTTGCATTGTGTCTTATTGCATTGCATTATGCTTTCGTGCCGTACTAACATGATAGACGACGAATTTTATTATAAAATTTCCAAAATATTACACCATCGCCAACTTTTGTAATTGTTTTGTAAGCCGGTTAAACACCTAATGGAATAATAAAATGACGGTCAATTATTATGTATCTATTTGTAAAAAACGTGTGCTACAATACGTTGATTTTTACAAGAAGATTATGTGATTAAATCGGTCAAGATAAAACCTTCCAATACGTGCTTATACATTTCTTAGATGTTAATTACTATGCCTACTACTGGGAAAATCGAAACAAAGAATCGCGTGCTGCCATAATTGAATATTAGATTTAACTGTTCCTACAGACATCAGATTAAAAGTTCAAACGGATCTCTTTATAAGGTATCCTATTGTCTACCTACTACTACTACTATTAACACGACTGCAGGTAACTTTAGTACATAATTACGAAATATCAAGCAATTGTTGTCAAAATTATGGCATTTTATTATCTGTAATAGAGACAATACCGAAAATGTAAAACCGTCGATAACATTGAGCGCACGCCACGCACCAACATTTTAAATTCTTTTGGTTAACGACTACAGCGCTTTGTATGCAAGCGGCGTGACCCACGTTTCCGTTTTCGGGTCCATGTGAAAACGTTTACACAATGTCAAATTGCCTACCTGCCGTTGCAAAATACGGCCTTCCTGCCTGCTCTGCTCGGCCATTGTCGCTGGGGTGATACACGAATAACTGTATTAATCTCAATGAAGCTTCCTGCTTTAAACTCCATCCCATTTGTTTATCGCTTAACGTTCTAACATCACTTGGTGCATGGACAGTTCAAATCGTCCAGTTCGTCCATTGAACTTGGCACAAAAACCTGTCAATAATGTACGTTTTTATTCGAAAACATTTACAGACCCGTTCTTTAGCGTTTTAAAATCGTTTTCAAATAACCATCAAACGCACTCTTTCATTACGGTAATAAACCATAAATACTTAGTTGCCATTCAGAACAAACGAACGGACCGGAACCTCTGAGTCGTCGCTTCGTTCAAATATGGAGTGACATCACAGACATTTCATCCAATTATAGTCATTAACATTAGGCCATCGACCTACTTTGCAAACCACTGTACACGCTTGTGGGTACGGGATCATAACCGCAGCCAGTAATCCCACGAGGGTGGAGTTTGAAGATAGTGTTACCGAAATATTTTATTACACAGCTTCTTGTTGGTAACGGTAAAATTGTGTCATGTAAATTCCTTATTTAGTTAGGAAGGCGCAAAGATTACGCTTTTATTTATTTTGTTAGTATAGAAATTCAGAACGATTGGTTGCGCCACACTTACGAGACCCTCCCACCCTCGGAACTTTGTATTGTATTCGTGCAAAATTTTGTATGCATCCTATCAATCCCCGCAAAACGTGACGAATACACGGCACATTGTCAACCGTGAGCTGAATGTCACGATAACTATAAGTATGCATGGTACTCTTATGATTTTACGATGTCTGCGTACGCGTAGTGTTCGCGATGGTGACATAGAGCTACTGCCCATGGATACTTTAACTTACTATAAAAAAAACTAAAGTTCGTGGAAGTCCACTTCAACTTACATTAGACGATAGAAAGGGACGGCAGCATCGAAACTCGTGTCGGACTGTATGAAATTTATGCGAAACGTGGACTTGGAAACTCTCTAGAACTCTTGAAAGCTGAGCTTTGCGCTGATTGAATATTCTGAGCGCGACACTGCTCTCTTTCCTCAGCACCGACCAACTATAAAAGTCCACCTTTATCCGGAACTTTCGGATATTTCTTAGCTTAATTCAATACAGCTCCCTGTTGGTGTAGTAGGACATAATATCTAACGAGGGACAGAAATTCCACACGTCTTTTTCATTTCACTCCGTGCAATCTGTTGACCAATGTAGCATAATTTGCATAATGTTAGTCTCGAGGATGCTAACGGTGAAACCGCGAGCTCTAGAGCAGTAATTATTAACGTGGTTAATTCAGACTTAATGACTTACGAAAATTAGCATAGAAATAACAACTCTAGAGGCTCCCGTGTACATGAAGTCCATGAATTAGTTACGAAAAGGAATTTAGGGGTCTTAAGAGTTTCAAATCTTTTTGAAGTGTAAAGTTTGTTTAGGTATTTAAATCAAAATATTTAGGAGTTTTAATAATCTGCGTAGATATGCAAATTTTAAAACTTATTCTATTGTAAATACGAGTAATGCAAAGACCATAAATTTACAATACATAAATATACAAAACACAAAAAATTACATACATTTTTAAATGCAAAGACCAATCATGGTATGAACGAAGTGCAGCCGATATTATTCTAATTCAAGATAACAGTAGATAACAGCAATAACAGATTGAAAAAAAAATGAAGCTATGATTAAATGCAAAGTTATTTTTTGTTTAAAAATACCATGTTTTACAGTTTATGGATTCCCTGCTCTTTGTTTCGTGCCAGCGTCAGACCACTTTATCGCACGTGCGCTGATTCTCATTGAAACATTTGCGATAATAGCGTAGTATGCTTAAAAATGCAATCCATGAATGTGTTGTTGAATCGAGCGCGCTTGTTAATTTTCATGTGCTCAAAGAGCAGCGTATAGTCACGTAGGTACGTTCGGAATCCTTAATTTAACTCCGGCCCGGTGCCCGGAGATGCACCCTGAATGAGCTTCCCGCCTGTGATTGCGTTCGCGCCCGTTCCGTGACTTCAAATTAATGTCACGTCTTACTCCCGCCTCATGAGTACACTCGCGAATCTAGATATCTTCCAATATACTATATTGATGGTCTAGCTAGACATACTAATTTCGATGTGCTGGGTCAGGTAAGCGAGACCTAGATCGGAGCGTATTCGCCATTTGTCAACATGCATAATCCTGTCCGGCTTGCGCAATGGGTAGAAAGGTTATTTAGCTGTCTGTGAGAAAGTGCGAAAGAATAATGTAACTATGCATTTTGCATTATGCTTATAAAAATGACGTTTGCCACATTCACAATTTCATTATTACGTTATATAACCGAATTTGTTTCCTATGTTTCAGGTAAGCCATCAGAAGTCCTTTGAATTACAAGTGTAAGCGGCAATAGTAAGTAATCTAATGAAAATGGTCATTTATAAACCCTAGGAAATTGTATGCCTTGAAACGCTAATTATATTTAAACGATAATGGCAGACCAAGCAGGTGTTTAATTAATTGTTTCCACCTCCACCGAGCGACGCTCTGTAATTACGCCTCCAAAGGACCCGGTCGGACGGGATTACCATTCTAGACCCTAGCAATAGAACCGGCTCCTCATTGGTTCCTGATCTAGCCGGGTGTCTCGTTACCAGGGTGTAAAGTTTCGGCGACACGGCGATGCTGGCACCCATACAATACCGAGTTCTATACAACCACGGTTGGGCTCGGATGACCTCGCTCCTGCCGCTGCCGGCTCGCAATCTGGTTCCGCAAGTTGTAATGAATACTTTATGCGTACTCGGGGAAATTCACAGGCCAAGAAACGCTCCTATTTGTCGACGCTCATGACGTTTCGCAGCCAAAGGGCGAAGTTTAATGTTCCATTTATTACAATGCTTATACAATTCCATGGAGAACCTTGAACCATATTTGGTGCCCGTTTAGCTAATAAGAGAGCATAACGAGAAGCCTTTATGTTAGATTGTTTCTAAAAGTCAATTTCAAACAAATGTTATTATCTCGCTCCGTCAAACTTATTTCTTGCTTATGACTTGTTTTTTGAACATATATTACTTGTATTGTTTCACTTTTACTACCGTTAAAGTGAATTAGATGTAATATTAAACCAACAAAGTAAATGATCTTTGTATCCGAAACCATTAACCTTGCCTATAATTTTTTTTAAAGAGCCATAAATCGCTGAAGTTACACGTTAAATTCACTTAAAACCTTAGTATTTGTCGATAGCAAAACGCGGTTAAGTGTGGGCTCGCCCATAAGATTACCCAATTATTCAGTGTGCTCTAGTAGAACAGGCTGTAGCAATATAGGAGTCTTATACATTCTTACGACTTTATACGTTGGACGCTGTTATAAAACTGGCTACATCAGCGTGCATGCACGCCCGAGACAACACAGAGAGTCCATTAGCGTAGTTTTCTACAGCCACGGAATACTAAAAAGTAAAAATTATAATAACCGTCCACTATTGTTCTCTTTTTATACGCGCTAATAAAGGATCCTGGCATCGCCGGGCCCGTCACGGAATTAGTGCGGTTGCGCACAGTGTACTGGTTGGTCAACAGTACGTTTAACTTGGTGAAGGATTTGTATATTAACAACGTCGAAAAATTAACACCGGGGATACGAAATGCTTGAAAACAAATATGTATAATGTACATACTTAAAATGATTTACATATCTCTATTTAGTATTTAAGGAATTTAAGAACATGAACATTATAAACTAAACGAGATTATGTATTTATGTCCTATCAAACTATTTGTTCTTTGATAAAACCGCACTGATCGAATACATACACCTAGTTTTACACGGAATTCAACTAGCAAATTTTTGTTGTCTATGTATTTGACTTATGATTATGAAAAATGGCGAGAATGTTACAACTTACCGCGAAAAACCACGTTTCTACGAATAAAATCGATAAAATGCACATAATTCTAAAACTGTTTACCGGTTGTGGATGTATCCATGAATCTGGAAAAAGGCATCATATCGTTTTGTACACAGAAACAAGGTGAATCATCCTCGGCCTTTGCGTACTCGTATTAGACGCTACATTGCTGTGGCGAAATATTTTTTGGTCACGATCGATGGTCGAATTTCACAGTCTTTTACCAGCTTATTCGTCCAATATAGACTTCATCGCGCACTTACCCGGCTATACGTTTACCACGTACCTACCAAAGTTTATCATCTACAGTAATATCTAATATAAGTCACACTGCTGGGCACGGGCCTTCCGTGACGAAGACGCTGAAAGCTTGGACGCTGTTACGCAATGTCTACATAAATATAATAATATAAATATTTAAATAAATTTCGCCCGTGTGGATTGACGTCGCAGTACTCACAGTGCCGAGCTTAAGTTAGAATCTGTATAATGTGCGCCTGCGTGAGAAGCGGTGGTCATTAATAATAGAGTGACCCGGCCGCGACCGCAGCGGCCGTGATTGATCGGCGCAGACGCTGCCCGCCCGGGCCTAGATCATCTCAGCATTCCTCGACCACTGGCGAATTAATGCATAGTCTCAACAATATCCTACTTTTCGCATCCAACTATTCACAGTAGAATCCTTTGATGGGCATGAATCCCTAACCGCGTCCACTAGCGGCCGACGCCGTGCGATATTGTTTATTATTCAGGGTCTGAAAAATGAAAAACAAGTCCGTTTGACAAAATACTGCGCCGTTCAGCTGTACAGCGTGAGCTCACTGCACCTTCACTTTTTCCAATATTTGTTACACGTAGTACCTTCTATTTTCATTCACAGGATTAGCAGGAATTCGTTTTTACTTTCGACGAAACCAACGTCCATTATGAATGTTGGAAAGCCAAAACGAAAACGATGCGCTTTTCGTTCTTTTCTCAATTTATGTATGTGCTGTGTTGATTTTTCCGTATCCATGTCTCCATAAATTTATTTTGTTTATGGCCGAATTCGCGATCGTGTTTTTCTATTTGCTTATGCTAATTTCGTTATTGTTACTCGGCTTATTTTGTATAATAAAAAATATGTCATCAATGAATATGATTATGAGGCTTCTTTGATTATTGATTAGACCTGAAACTATTGACTGAATAACCAAAACTCTGTCCAGCAAGTTTTCTGTTTTCAACTGTATTCACATTCAGTATAACTAGGTTGGCGTTAAGGGCTGCAGTTGCTCGGCAGGGCGGCAGATGCGGTTGTGGCGGAGGTCACCGCACCCGGAGCGCAGCTGGGAGCCCTATCCGGGACGCTTTTTGTACTCCCGAGCCCGACTCCCGGGAACAACAACTTTAAACCATCGCACCGTGATAACGCGACTCGATCGTCCCTGTGATTGATATTCCTATCGTAAATCATCGTCGGAATAATGATTTCTGTTCAAACATTTGAGATAGAGGTCGTGTAATGTAACCTTAGTTCACTTCCAGGAATATAAATACTAGCTAGTGGCTCTGTGAGCTGTAGACCTCGCGAGTGTATTTTTTTAAATTTACAAAATCTAACATGACAAACAAATATGTAGTTCTATATAATTATCGAACCTGCTCACAAAATTTCACGAGAATCGTTCGAGAAATGCGACCGTAGAGGAGAACAAACGGAAATACCAAGTCATTTTTGTCGAAACTGAAGCAAATTCATACATTCGTTTCACTCGGTCAATTAAATATTATTTAAAGGCGTGTAAAGATACTGCTTATGCCCATTAAGGCCCAATCTTCTTATACAGCATATCATTATCATCGTCGGTGGTAATTCAGAAATTATCTTAAAGTGTGTTTTAGAACGCTGGGTCGCTGGCCGTTCTTAGCCTGAATAGCGTAGCGTTTAGGTTAATATACACTTACAGGCTTAGTTCTCTAACAACAATATTGCCAACCAATGTCACAAGCACTATTGTGTATATACGTCGAAAAAAGTATAGTTTTTGCTTCAAAACCCACAATTCACATTACAACCTGTTAGAATTGTTAGATGGTAATTGCCTAGTCCGCATATGATCGTTTTATCTGTTCCCCGCAACAACTTCGTGACTTGGCCCATCATCCATTCGGTCGGTCGGTGGCATGGCGTAATTTTCTCATTTCGAGTGGTCATTAGTTCCACGGGGACAGGACTCGTCTGTCGCACGACCATTAACTTTACACGCATACCTGCTCGCTTCAAATGACATGAAAACTTCTCTTTTATGACTATAGGAGGTACTCTGAATAGAATGAGAATTGGTTGCGGCCTGACACCTAAATACAGAAAGGGATTCAAAATCTGGACTCATTCATTCTGGTCTGTCAAGAGACTATAATGATGTTGCGTTGCGACGCAAATGTGCCGAGTATTGAAGATTTAAATAAATATGGGGAACAAATTAAAAATTTCTGATTATGATCTTGATTTACCGTCTACCTACAGTCCGAATGGAGCCCATTCATAACAAAAACCTTGCCCTTGGCGACGGAATGCAGATGTAATGAATTCATTAATTAAAATAATAAGCAATTTAAAAACAAAATGAAAAATAAGAGGCGAGTTAGAGTCTGCAGGCAGTCTAATCAAGCTTTATTGCTGAGGCAGATACTTTATCATTAGATTTTGAGAGGGGCTCGGGTACCTCGCGCGCCCGTCGCCTGGCGCGGAGTTAGGGGTGCGTTCACCGCACGCGATCGATGCCGGCCCCAGGCCAACTGCAAAGACCCACCTACCAACGACTTGTTTTCATTTAATCATCCAGCGCAACGCAAGGGGTGCCTTCTGTTCCGATCGTGACTGTGCACTTACCCTATCATTAATGGACCCTATATAGTTTCAAACCTATATTTTTCATAAGTACTCACGCACTTCACCGAATTTATTTCCGCGCCACTTCAAGTATGCGGGGAAGAGGTTCCACTTAACGTGTTCCCACAGTCTCCATGTTACGCGGCATCCATTACTCTCGATCAAAACGCGGTAACAGCTTGCCATCTACGTCTTGCGTTCCATCATGGAGCGTACTTATTCAATAACTACAATTTGTTCATAACACGCGTTGCGTGCGGTGAACGACGCCGAAACTCGCCTACTCATCCAAATGGCCCCGCCGATACCGGATCGCTAGGGCGGAGGTGTGAACAAATCCGTGTATTAATTGAAGAAGAAATCCCTTCCTGGAAGAGATCCCTTTTAGGGATAAGTTCGCCTTTGTACCAAAATGTCCTTATTTGTTTGTATTTTTTGTGTTTTTTTTTGTGTACAATAAAGTTATTACATACATACATACATACAATTCACCGAGATTAGGCGTCAATCGATGTTAGCTCTGACGGCACACTTGAAAGTGTCTCAATCAGATAACTCACGTGGCAGCTGCCGATATAATTAAAGCAACTTAAACAAAGTGATAACGGAATGGACCCATTATATAGTTATAAAATTTCGCGCTAATTGAAAGAGATAAGGCGAGGAATTTTAGTGGTACTTTACATATGATCAGTTTTTGTTAATCAGAGATAGCGTCATCACGGACGGACATACCGAGATCAAAGGATGACTACCAAGAGCTTCTACGAACGGACCGCAGCCTCCAAACTGGTTTGATGCAGGTACGCGGCTAAAATTATACGTAGACAAAACGGACGGTCTCCGGCGAACATGAATTTCGGCACCGCACCGTACGACGGGACGGGTCTTTGACAAAGACGCATTCTGATCGCGTATCGCCCTAACACAAAGGATACCCGACCGAAATATTGAAGTGCTATTGTACCCACCCTACGTTGTTGAGCTTACGTAGAGATATTAGTGTAAAACTTCTAAACACGGGAGAGCACCGGGATACCTTTATCGCTATACTTGCCTGGATGTTCACCATCCCCTGTTGGGCCATTGTTACTTTTGCTTACTTTACCTGCGCTCTTTTGTAAAGTAATTTAAGATTTAGCAGGTTCTTAAATAAGAAAATCTTATTTTATTTAGTTGAAACATATCAAGGCTCATTCAATGCTACACCCGGGCTTCCACGAGCGATTTACACATAATAGATACCTACTTATAATGCCGATGACCATTCCCCTTCGCTGCTATTGGGAATCGATATCGCTTCCATCGTGTCCCACGGGCCACGCTTCGCTGACTCGCTTTATTCTTCTAGAAAAAGCTTCACTTTAAATTTTTCTTTTACAGTCTGATGAAAATTTCTTTGCTCTTAACTTACTTTGGCACCACAAATAAAGCAAACCATCTCGCTTGGGAGCTTCAACGTGACCGAAAATAACTTAGTCCAACACGATGACTAATATTGACCGACTTAAGTTAACTGTTTACGAGTATTATCCATGCCTCGAGTATAATAGAACGGCTCATCCGCTGCCTGTATCCATAAAACTTGCCTATCGCTCCTTCAAAGGCTATGCTGTGTAACGTCCTTTCATGCCGGCTCGTAAATTGTTTCTCACGGGTCGCTCACGTCAGAATTTAACTGCCCTTGCAACTGTAAACGCCGATGCCTCTATGAAGATATGGTTTTGAGCGTTTGGATCTTTACGTGAGTTCGTTAGCGTCGGCTTAATGAACGCGTCCACGGTTCCAAAGAGAATTAGAAATACGGCGACCCTTACCTTACAAATTATGAATTAGTTCTTTTTTGCCTAGACTAGACCGTAATAATACTGCCTATTTAATCGAGGGTCGCATGGAGCTGTAGTTATATAACTCGCAAACTTTTTCGTCATGCTCGAACGAAAAGTTGGTTCACAACCAACTCTTATACAGTAAGCACAGTTATCAGTAATACGAGAAGACGCGCTTCACAAAAATAGTATTTGTTCTAAGGCTTATTTGTTTTTTGGAATGTAACAAAACCATTCGACGCTCCAACGGGACCGTTGAAACGTTCTAAATAGTTTTCAAACAAAATATAGACCACACATTCGCCGGATATTTGGTCCCTAATTAAAACAAAGAGCGTGTTTGTTCGGAGCACAGAGGAATGAAAATTCGGTCCCTGGAGTCGAATTCGATGTTGGAAATACTTGGAAACAGTATCACGTCTGGGATTACCAGCGCCGTATAATCGGCTTCAAGGAACTGTCGCAAGATAACAATTTCGAATTTTCAGTGTAAGATTAATTAAAGGAGACTTGAGGGGATTCAGTAAATTGTGCGTATAGCGTAACAAACGCCAAATTTTCACCGGTTTCTGATGTGTCATGATTTCTTATTGATTCAGTGCTGATAAAACTTCCAGCAAATATCGTAGTAGGTACTTTGTGGGTGGTCAACCTTGAAGTACAGAAGTCGGTGAATTTGGGTTAAGAGAGAAATACATTTGTAATTATTATAATGAAAAGTGCCAATAGTATTGAACGAGTGCTCGTGCAATAGTGGCGGAGGTAGGTACCTACGGTAGTACGGCTCGGTCCTCGGGGTCGGAATGCCGGCCGGAAACCACATCAGGTAGTGCTGCCATGAACCCGCCCGGTTCATGCGATCGTTCCTCTACACTAGGGTTATCGACACTAAATCAAACTTTTAATAAACATGAATTATTCCAGATTAGTCCGAACGTATATATTTGACGTTTAATCTCAGGTCAAGTCCTTGTTTCGGCTTGGTCGACTTGGACTTATTCACAGACGACCAAACCAAATGTCATATTATAGGAAACCCGTTCCGTTCCAGCGAAAAAAAAAACGTTCGTTGATAGATGACGACTTAATCTTAATTCAAATGTATTCTGTAACTTTAATAAATTCATTTCGCATTTTCCTTATCTTCACTAACCGTTTTCAAATAATCATCCGCGCGTTTTATAATTTGTTCGAGATGTTTACCCGTATCTGTTTTCGGCAACCCTAGCGGCGATGTTCACGACCGATGCCGAACATTAGCCCTAGTTTCGCGGAATAAGGCGCATTAGAATAAATTATCCCATAACCATGACGCCGATGACGCACCGAGCCGTCCATTCGGGTTTCCGAGCATTAATTACATTTTGTATCAACGAATACCTATTAACAATGAAGTTTGCAAATTAATGTCTGTGCTGAGGTGCCTGTAAAAATGTAATTAGATTCTAAACTAAAGCTGTCGGTACTCCGAGGAGTGGAAAAACAAATCGGGGCTACTCGGGCGGGGCCATCATATAAAAAATAAATGGAACGTAGACCTTTACCTACTCCATTACATTGCATAGTTCGATGTTTTCACAGCAGTTCTGAAGCATGAAATAAAATAAAAAATCCGAACAGTATTATCTTGATTAAGATTTGGGGTTGTTGATCTAAGATGCGGGGCGATCGCCCCCGCCCCTCTCGGGCATCGTCGTTATTCATCGCGCCCTTTCCAAGTTCGCGACCTTTACCTGAGAATGGAACCCAGATGTTTATTGAACGACTTGAACGACCGTATGCCTTGCCTCTTGTATTCACAACGCACTAGATCCTGCAGTGTTACCAGACACCAGAGATGAGTAAATATAAAGACCAAGGCACATTTTTTCTCCAAATTAATGTTTTCTGTTTTATGCCTTGGTCACACGTACCGAGTACCGAGTTTTACTCGGCCGAGTAAAACTTCCATGCTAATTTTACTGTCTCGCCGGTTTACTAGGTGCGTGTGATCCTGGCATTACATTAGCGAGGTCCCCATGTGCTTTTCTAAATGTAATCGTGTAATAAAATAAATGTGTTACATGATTCCACGTATTATTTATAAGTTTTCAAATTAGTTTAATTTTCAAATTAATTTCTATTTAATAAAACTATTAAATTTCTATTTTAGAGATATCTATTTTCTTGACATAGGGTAAGCTGTAGTAATGTTGCCCCCCCATCATTGGCCTCTTGAATGATAATTCAACGTATTAAGCGCAATTCTTCACTACAAGGTAGAACATTTTTCTTTGTTCACTACACTAAAATGTAGAACATAGTTTACAAACTTGACAGGTAGAACACTTGAAAAAATAATAAAGCATTCAAGAATCCAATGATTGGAGGGGGCCGGGCCAACATTTTACTACAGCTTACCCTATTAGTCTTTACAAATGTTACCATTTTTAACGGATAAGTAGGTACAGCACAGCAGTATCTGATCTGTCAAACCAATTTTAGGAAAACGAAGTGTTTGACTGTGGACTTTGTAAAGGGCAGCAGCTATTATATTACTAACTAAAACATAACTTTTATAAATAAGGGTGTCTAACTGCTTGTTTGTACTCGTATCTGTAATAAAAAAATAGTTTTGAAACAAGTCGTGATTAAAACTTTCTTCTACATATATCCAGTTTGATTGAATGGCGCGATGGTTGTTAATGAACGCAAATCACCATGCTTCGTAATTAAATCGAATGAAGCATCATTTTTTTCTAAAAGAGTAATTTTATAAGTTGACGACATGAATAGTGACTTGCATTGCCGTTAAATACTATGTACTACATAAGTTATATTACTAATTTGTATAGCGATTTTGTATTTTTACTATTAATCCGTGAATAAATTCTAATAACATTACATTGCTCTAATTCATCACGCTTAAGGCGCCTGTCTGTAGAGGCAAGGCATTCTCCATACAAACTCTGTGCAAGTTTTATTCGTCGGTTTTGGCACTTCCGCATATTTTCTTTTTTTACTTGTTAATATTGGATATACGAAGAATGTCAAGAAAAAAAAACAAAAAATTCAAAAAATATCTCGAGGTCCTGGCTAACAGAAAAATAAATACTGACCAAAAATCATAAGTGTAATGCAAACACAAGAAAAGAAAAACTTGCACAAAGTTTGTATGGAGAGTGCTTGCCTCTACAGACGCCTTAATCAAGCCGCTCAGAGGAATAAAATGTTATTAACAATCTGTGGCAATAGTAAACCCGTGGTTATTAATTTCATTTATGTAAATACGCTTGTTTACGATCACCTACGAAGCGGCATCTTACTTTGTCGTTTTTATTACGCAGGTAACACATCACATCCAGCGGGTTATAAACATGCCGACATAAACTTGTTTGATTTCGTTTGTCTACAGGATGTGTGAGAACCGAGGATCCCAACCATGAATCACGATGTAGCAATGCCAAGTTTATTTATATTTGTCACGCATTTTACTAAAAACGTGCGATCCGAATTCGATATGTAAACGGACATCGTGATAACGCTTTATGGTAATTATGCCTTACTTTTAAAAAGCTTCACACAAAATTGGTATCGACATGGAGAATATTTACCTTATTTTAAAACAGCTCGGTCCAATTCGAATGTCGAAGTTAATTGCAATGGTGATAATTAAGCCAGTAAACATAAAATACGTACATAACTACATTGCATAAGCATATCATATCCAATATAGGCTGGAGCTAATTACTTGATTTTTATCTGTTTGTGTACAATGAAAAAGTTTATACTGGCTGGAATGCAGTCATAACAGTATCTCGTAGAATGTAACTACATCATAATATTTTTAGCACCATTAAGGCGTAAATGACGCGAAAGGAGATATTAAGGTTTTAAAACGAAGTTATACTATTTGAACTGTAAAACCCGAACTCAATTTTAACCCAAATGGGCATCGAAATACGATATAACAAACGGGTAAGCATAGCCTTGAGCTACTTAAAAGTAATTCATAAGCAACGTATACGTGTTATCCAAATATCTGAAGGAGCGCACGTTTTCCACTAGATAAATTGACAGTAAATTAATCGGTACGAAAACTGACGGTTTTTCTTATATGTATTCGAAAGAGTAGCTATATCGTTTTCATATTAGTTTCTTAAGGTAACCATCATGCCCACGTACCTATTCATCAGCCAAACCGTTAACAACATAATGCGTGAGTACAAGTATATGTAGCCACACAAGTGCGTCCAATGATTCACATCAAACTGCCATGCGTATTGATCCGTACAGGATGCGTAGATACAGGGCGAACTTGGACGCTCACCTAGAATTTAACATGTGGAGAAGATTTTTGAAAATATGCCGTCATTATGAAGATACCATACTGCGTATAAAACACATTCTTGCACTGTTTAGGCATTGATTGGCATGTGTATATAGGAACGAAATCCGCTTTAATAACTATAGGGTGTCACACTCCCTATTTGTGGCGACGGCATTGCGTTAATATTTATCGTCAGATACCTAAAATTCATGGTTCAAATTGGAACTTTGAAACTTAATATTAATGAGGTTGATTATGTCACTGATTAAGTAGCTATTAATTTAGTCACAACAGTATACTACTACTATCTTCTCGAAGATTTTACGGTTAGAAATAATTGCCATGCGATAAATAAATCTAGTACAATCGCAAAAGAAAGACATTTTTTTCGAAAACGTCAATTTGATTCACGAACATTGTTAGAATTCAATTAATTAGCAAAAATAAGAATAAAATCTGATACTTCTCGAGAAATCCGTTTAGATTACTATAATATTATACTTTATGGTTAGATAATATAAATTAGAGAAAATAGGTATCAAATCTCAAAAATGTATCAAATAAATAGCTGGAGCTCTATATTCAATAAAAAGGGAAATTAACTTCCGTACAATTGATTATTTTTCCTTCTTCCTTCCTTCAAGCGATGGTCTTTGGAATAGTAAAAAAAAACGGTCGTTTTATTTCGAGCGCGCATTGATTTTCCACTTCATTCCACTCGGCTTGTCATCACATCGAAAAGTAATGTCAATAGCAAAGATCAGAATGAGTGGTATTAAGAAATTATTCAAGTTCAGAGGGGCTAAGATGATCGCTTTATATGTCGGACACATATCGTCCCTTACTGTAAAGTATGCAAGTGCGAGAGGGACGAATGTTATATGTCCGACATCCATCCGAATGATATACGTCCGTAGCTCCTCCCCTCAGATATTGTTAAGAATTTATAGTACTTACCTAGCTCGCTTTTTAATTTTTTTGCTATAATAATTGTTATTTTTTTTGTATTCTAAATATGTATGATAATAGCATTGAAGAAAAGTTTGGGGTATTTACATGTAGGTATACTTTGTAAGTAAGATTCATCCAAAAGGTTTAGGTAGGTGCAATTTATTGCTTTTAACCAACGGGTGAGTAATAAATTTAAATAAGGCCAACTTGGTAACAACTACAAGAGAACATAAGTAAATCTTAACAACTTTAATAGTGAGTTAAGGGCATTATTAATTTTTTTTAAATGTTTCATATTTAGCCCGATATCTGCCTGGTACATACCCATATTTTAAATGAACTGTAATATAAGTAAATAAAATTAATAATGTAATCAAAAGTATAATATCTTACTTTCCTTATCATTTAATCAATGGTACTGTTAAAAACGCCTGTCTGCAGAACGGCGGGGTCCGCAGCGGCCGTAAGTGGGTCGCGCGAAGTGCGAGTAGGTGCCAACAAGTCGGGCCGCGGTCGCCAAAAGCACCGCTCAGCTGATCGCGATATCACGTGCAAAGGTCTCTGGGTTAACGGTCTACACGTTTCATGCCTTATATTGGACTCTTAATAGCTGCAGTAGCATTCGAGTACGCTTACCGGTGTTTGCCGCCACTGATTATTAACTACGGTAATTACTCTATTACTATATCGGTTCAATAAGTCAAGTCGCGTCGCGGTCGCCAAAAGCACTGCTCAGCTGATCGCGATATAACGTGCAAAGGTCTCTGGTCTGGGATAACGGTCTGCACGTTTCATAAGCCTTATAATTATTGGTCTTTATAGCTGCAGTAGCATTCGAGTACGCTTAACGGTGGTGATTGCCTACAGCTACACCGATTATTAACTACGATAATTACTCTATGACTATATCGGTTTACTAATTTCGCCAAAAACACCGCTCAGCTGTTCGCGATATCACGTGCAAAGGTCTCTGGGATAACGGTCTGCATGTTTCATGCCTTATATTGGACTCTTAATAGCTGCAGTAGCATTCGAGTACGCTTACCGGTGTTGATTGCCTACACCGATTATTAACTACGGTATAAGTAATTACTCTATTACTATATCGGTTTACTAAGTAGCAAGGGTATACCTACGCCTCATGATATTGAACATTATTAAGCCGTAACTTGGCAAAGGAAATCATTGCCTTATTATTACTCAATTAAGAATCCGTTGTACTAAGAAGAAACGAGAATAACAAAAGGGGTCTTAACGATTTAATTTAAAGTTAAATATTATTTTATCCCCCAATGTGATGTAGTCTGCAATGGATTTTATGCAGAATAGTTTTCTTGAAATTAACATAGTTAATATGCATTTAGATCCAATGATGAATCTGCAGCTATTTCCGTCCTAAATATAAAATAGACTGTTATGACGTTATTATTACGTACAAAATAGACGTAAACTAACAAATGAGCCTCACGTTTTACTATTCTAAGTTTAAAAAATCATCAATTTTCATAAAAGCTGCGCTAACGCTAAAAGTATCTGGATTAAAATCACTCTCAGCCCTCACTACACTAACCTCAAAAGTCCGTATATAAACAAGGAGAAAGATTTCGCCCGCATTTCATTTGATGTCGGCTGAAAACAAAGAATGTTATCTTTGGGCACGTCAACTTGTTGAATACAAGCCTAGTACCTATAGATAACGGTGTAGTGTAGCGAGAAAATGACCCTTTTAAATGGTCTGTTATTTAAATTATATCGATATAGCCTCAAAGAAGTCAAAGACCAGGGGGCCGATTTTTGAGTGTCGAACGCTCGAATTTTCATTCGAAATCTGTCAAAAAACTATGACGTTTTGACAGATGTCGAGTGAAAAGTCGAGCGTTCGACACTCAATAATCGCCCCCCAGGCAGTGTATTTAAAAATGAGAGCATGAAAGTGTTTTGGCCCAAAACATGTCACGTCGAAAACTTGTAATGTAAATTGAAGTCTGTGCCCGGAGCAAATACGTTTTACAAGTGCAAATTTTTCTCTTTGGTAGTTGTTACTTATTCCACCTCGTATAAGCTTTATAACGGATAATGTCGGCGCCACACCGCGCTCAATTTTATTTGTAGCGTAGACGGTGTACTAAAGTACTAGACTAGCTTGGTGCACCTAAGATTACCATATACAGAAAACCGGAGGACCATTGCGAAGTGTGCCGACTCAGCTGCTGTTTCTTTTTTTTTGCTAGAAATTGGCGTCACTTCGCAGTTTGCATAAATCCGCTGGCGAGAACCATGCTGCTCCATTCGAAACCTTGTTCTTGCTCAGTTCCTCTAGTATAAGTTTTTTCGAAACAAAACACAAACGAACACATTTGCGTTTAGTCTTAATTTATATGGCAAAAAATAGTTACGACCTAAGGCCACCAGAGGTTTGCTCGCGTTGCCTTACAAAATAAGAGTAAACGCAAGCGCTTTCGTTTGTGTTTTGTTTCGAAAAAAGTTATACTAGAGGCACAGTGGTATTATACAGTTCGTCTTCTCACCCGGTGATACTGCCTTACGATTGCGCAACAGAACAGAACACGCCAAAACAATAATAAAACGCAACCATTGAATTACGCACCGTTACTGCATTTGAAACAATGTATTTCCACGTATAATCAATGCATCATAAAGAAGTACTAATTATTTCTCAATATAATTATTAGTATCGTAATGTTCCTGCGATATGGGCTGTAGAAGTGTAGATATCTTTACAGCCCGGGCTCCCGACAATTAATACTGCATTGAATGAATATTTAATGGTATAGTCGTGAAACATGAACAGTTATCGCTAATTCAATGCCATTAGTACTGCGGTTGCATTGTGGTTGCTATATATTGACTGACATCAAAGTTCTTCTCTCACAATAATGTTACTTCATACAACATGTGCTTACCTAGGAACGTTATAACACCATGATAATTAATATTGCAAACTACATAATACTAGATATACAACGGTCTACCATGGTATTTGAGGCTTCCTCTATAATATCGAAGAGCTAGCTGAGAAATGCGACGTTGTATGAAGAATTTAATGTCTAGACATTTTACGTCTCGCATCGTACTCGAGAGTGTCTGTGTTTTTGGGAAATGTAAAAAATAAATCAGAGCCAACCGCAGCTATAGATAATTGAGGGAGGGAATGAATGAAAAATACGGAACGGAACGAAAATAAGTATATTATATTCAATTGCGAAGGCGTCAGCGCCCATTTGTAAATGAATATGTTTCAATTAGTCTTGTTTCTAGGCCATTCGTCAGACAACAGGACATCCGTCTGTAATAATAGACGTTTAGTTTTAGAGGAAGTTTGTACTTGTTTTCAGTAAAAGGGTTCTGTTTTGTTGAACGCGACGTTTCGCCCCCGGCGTGTTTCCGTCGTGGTGCGTTGACCTCGCCTGCTCCGACCAGCCCCATTATTGCACCTCTTATGCCCAATTAACGGACACAAACACGCGATTCTGCTGATAACAGGACCTTTACACATTCGAGTATATTTACGATGATCTTAAAACGCTTAAAAAATAAAAAGATATTGGTTCCACTCCAGCCAACACAAATAAATGTGTAGTGAATCCATTTCTTGAGTGCACATTGCACATTTGAATTATAACGAAATGTTATTGAACTGAGATATGGGAATTGCTATCCCAAATTAACAAGAAACATAGTATTATAAACAAATGGACCAGTCTATCACGAATTACATTACTTTCAGTAGGCAAATGAGATGTAAAAATGTTTGCTTAACTCTTGTTCAATGATGGCCATGACATGAGAAATGTACGTATATTATATGTACAGAGAAAGCTACGAGTATAATTAGGTATTTAAGTCAAATGAGAGTTGTACAGTACTTTCATGTCACGAGCGCGGGTTGGACGTTGTTGTAGTTGTGCCACATACGAACACATACCTCTAGACAACGTGAACTCATAACTCCTACGATAACGCACTCATAGACAATGTGCATGCTGAAAACACAACCATGGCTCAGCCGCGCTCGTGAGATAAAAGTACTATAACACCAAACAATTAAAATTCGGCCTTCCAGAAACCCATTACAATTACATGAAGTAACATTGTTGCGCCTCTAAAGAATCAAGGCACAGGTGTTTGTAGGAGTAGAAAACACCGTGACAGCTGGCACGCGGCACACCTGCCCATCTGCCACCGACTGGATATTGACTTCCTGCGCACAGACATTGCCAAACCAATATCGTCTTTATATTCAAGAGCTTAGTTTCCTGCCTGCTAATGCATTCTGAGCGTTCGTTAAACGGATATTACTGAAAAATGCTATCATACACAGCAGTTTAAAATTCTTTAGGACTCGGCATGGGATCCAATATTCCGTTAGAATATTGCCACGCTTGCACACGGATTCTCACTTACGTGGTTAACGTAAAAAATATAATGTTGAGTTCAATGGACTGACTAATAATATTTAGTTCGTAGGATAGGAATATTGCAGTTTCAGTGATATATTTACGCTTTACGCTCTCACTAAAATTTACATTGTATTAAACTTTCAATTAATTTTATATTGGCGATAAATGTATCTAGGTATATTAAAATGTAAAGAGACATATAATGTATTCCTTCCGTAGTGTATAAAGAGCCGTATAAACCTTTTATTTGTAGCCTATGATTTTACAACGGGCGTATATAGGGTCTAGAGTCCTGGAGAAAACAATATTTCCTCCGCAGCCGGTTCGCGTTCGGAGCACTAACGCTACCTTACAAGTACAACCACTCCGATAACAACAATATTTATTTAATTCCATACCTATGTGTTCCCACAAGTCGAGTTTCAATATCAATGTTAACAATTGCCCAGTCGGGCTCTCTGTTTCTCAAGCGGTCGCCGTGCGGATTTTGAAACGGTAATTTCGCAATGCTCCGTAACTGAAGCCCCGAGTATCAGCCTCGTAACGTAAGTTTCTCACGGCTTCTCGTGTGTACTTTATCGCCCACGCGGCAATCGGGATTATTGGCATGTAAGCATAGATTACGATACCTTTATCGTACTTGTCTCTACCCCGAAGTGGTTTAAATAGTTCCGTGTCCAATAACATGATTGATATTGCGTGTGCAGATGCCACACCATAGCTACTATCGAAAATCGGATAAGTTCCTTCGGCGAAAAATTATGATAAGTACGGGTTGGCGTGCCGAGGGGAAATTCTGTGCAACATCGCGTCTGCTGATGGCTTGCAAAATTAACGGTACCCTATCTAGTATCCATGTTAGTTTTTGCGAAAATATATGGGAAATGGATAGTTTAGTGAAGCGTATGATCGATTTTACTCGAAGCGGGTATCGTATCATGAAATGCAATGCAATCTACGGGCGGAGCCACGTCGCCTGCGGCACGGCATCGCTATCTGTCTGGTGAGGCGACTCACGCTCAACTCTAACGCCAAAACTTTGGCGTGTTCTGTCTTCTGTCTAGCAGCCATCAAGATTATTTCTCCTCCGATGCGAATATGATGTCATTATATACAAGAATTCTCGGTTGTCCAATTTAGTACAGAAAAACAAACATTGTAGTAATAAGTAATAGGAACAGCATTGAAACCAAAATATTTTTTCAAATACAGCCTAAGCAAATCGTAAATCCGCTTTGTTAAACTGATCAATCAACAATTGTAATGTGAAGTGTAAAGATATTTTAAGTGCTGCAAGCTGCTAAATGGGTCATAAACACTTGAAAAAACAAAAGTCGTCCCTCCTGTGGTCAATAGTTAACGGCTTATGAGCATGTAATTTATGTTTTTATCACATGGATTTATAGAAACGGAGACGCCGTTTATGCGGGTTACGAGACCAATCCAAAATTAAGCTTTGTAGCCCTTAACTTTTGGTATGTCCAATTGTCCACAGGAAAGACGCGAACCTAAATCTGTTTATGACCCAAATATGAGTTGTTTGACATTAACTTATAGGTGCATTCTTATTTTAGATGAAATGTCTGTGGGACAGTGAGTGAATGATGTTGATGAGATTTGCTTTGCAAACTGTAGAGAGTTATTAATGTACATTTTTGGTTTTATATTTTGCTCGCTCGCAAAGTCCTTAATTAATTACCATTTAAGGAAATGAAATTTTAAAATTTGAAACGATAACCTCAGAGCAGTAAACCAGCTAACAAATTAGTTACAAAGCTAAAATATGCGCTCGCTACATTCTTGCAGTAAGGTCTGACGCATATTTTATTTTCCCTCCCGTGTAATGAAGAAAAAAAGCGTGCATGACAAGCAGAGGTCGCACTCCGAACTTTCCTCTTAATTACAACGACCGCGATATTTTCTCTGGCGAATCCACTGTCACCCTTGCTCACATAGGTAAACTGGTTGTTTTGTTTATGGTTGATATGGGTTGATACAAGTGCTAAGGATTCTTTTAATTTTTTGTACTTGAGACATAATCACATAATCTGTGTTGTGAGTTGTGGGACGTGTTTTAATGAACAGACGTGAAGAACTAAGATTACAAATGATGTTGCTTGGTAACTCTCCTATATTACGTTTTTTACGGTTTTTCTCCGCTGCCTCCATAAACACAGGTAGTTCCTCGCCTCATCGAACCTCACATTACCTTTATGAACAAGAATATATTTGGGAGCATGTTGAAATTTTCAACCGGCTTCCTCCGTCGGCGTCGTTATAGTTGTTTGGTGAAATATCACGTCACGAAATCCCCTCGGCCCACCCTCCGGGCTACGTGTTCCGCTGGCAACCCGACTCCTCTGGTATAGCCACTATACTACTCTGACAAAGCAGAAATGCATAGAGTATGTATGATGGCTCATGATACTTACTGCATTTTTGCTTTAAACGGCAGTATAGCTCTGCGTGGTGCACTAAACTCTTATAGTTTCCAGTTTCCCTCACGTCGCTATTGGCGGCGCTGCCGTAAAGTCGTACGGGGTCGTTAAATTTGAAACGCTGTTCGTTGATGTTGATAGGCTTTCGGCCGTATCAGCGCCATTTTGACTCGTATTTCGGAGTTACTATTAATACATTTGCTGAATGTTCGTCGCTTTTCAGGCTTATTTCAACACGGGTAGAACCAATGTGTCTAGAAAACAATGTAATAGAGCAATTGTTATAGCTTATTTCTCCAAATCTGACGCGTAACATTTAAAAGCAAGTCGATCAACTCACCTCAAACATATCATTCATAAAGGATCCAGTATTTATAATTTACCTTCGATATCTCTATCGAAGATAGGTATCGTGTCCTTTAAGCTGTTACAATTCGGTCTGAATAATATACAAACGGTCCTAAAATAGGGTGCGCCCTGAAAGACGTCCATCATATTCACTGAAGGCATTTTTTGTGGTGTACTCGCACCCCTGGGAAATACAGCCGACTGAACGGAAGTTCGCAAGGGATGAATTTATATTTGTATGGTTTTAAAATGCAATGTACATTAGCGCGCTGGTGAGTATCGAGCTGCCGCACGTTTCGGATATTATGGACGTCGACCTGTGCGTACTCGTATTTACACACAATGGCAGCGTGAGCAAGTTTGCGTGTGCAAACGATGAAATATTAGTATCGGGCGGACCCGCGTTCGAATATCGCGGCGAGCCTGCGCATATCCCGCGCCCGCCTCTAGGTACCACTCACTCCATCCATACACGCTTCCTATACTTGTACGCTCACAAAAAAACAACCTTTTGAGGTATAAGCTGTTTTTGAGCCTTGGAAATGTAAAAGCGTCCTGTCCGCCCCCTTTCCAAACCCTCGTCCGCCGCTATCTCCGAGGCCCACAGCAGTTTGCGGATTATCAAACTGAAATCAAATGGCTACGCCATTTATCTAGAAGCATAAGTCTTAGCCGCCATTAAAATTACTTTCTAGACAGCTGGCAGAAATTTGTCACGGACTTTCTTTCCTGGAATAATTATTAACACTCCAACGTTGCCTGCTGATTTATAAAATCAATTCATATTTGATGAAGGCATTGTTGATCAAAGAACGCTCTCGATCTTTATTATATCGAACAGCGTAGTAAAGTTTAAAAGTTAACTTTTGGCCAACCCTTGTTACCTTAAAAGAAGGAAACGGGCGGATCTAATCAACTGCCTATCTTTGTAACGATTCTGTAGCATTGGCGTACCTGCCGGCCAATTGAAGCGTTTTATGTTTACTCTTGGTGTGATTTTCTCTTATAGGTACTTTGTTGGTAGGTACATGTAATATTTATATTGTGTCGGTGTGGGCGGATAGCTTTTTCAGATAATGTTTTGGATCGGGAGGTATGATAACGGTATCGACGCTAGTGAAGTTTTTGTTCGGTGCACGTGTACGATTAATGCTGAGGGGCGTTTATGTGCTCGATTCGGCCGGGCATCTTATCTCGACGTGCAATTTCTTTGTTTGCCTTGTACGCAATTTCCCAAAGAGTGCCGCCGCGCGCCCCGCCAGGACGAGATAAACCGCGCAAAGCCCGGCGCCTGGAGATGCCAGATATCTCGGCTGCGTAGTTCGCCGGCGTACCTTCGCGCTGCCATATTTCCTCCTCTAGGCGTGTCTCCTCGCCTCTCCCGGACGCCACAACCGCCATCCGCCTCTGAAATATGATTTTGATTATGAAATACGTCCGGGAAATTCTCTGGATAAGGTGTTCGCACAATTTATTCACCCGCTTTGCCTAAATGTAACGTGAAATTGTGTTGCCATTCTTGCTACGGACGATGCTCTTAACATAGCGATATATCTTGCATTTGCACGCACCTGACATCGGTCGCGCGGGATTGCTCATAGTTGTGATAATGGAATGTTTTTTTCTAGTGAATTATCGGGCGAGACGCAGGTGTCGGGTGAAACGGGCCGAGTAGATCAGAAAGGCAGGTGTATCGCTCTCGCATTACCAACTGTGTTTCATTTTGCGTATTTTAAACTTAATATTAAGTTCTTGGATCTCTTTTTATTAATTATTTCGATAACAAAGCAAAAACGCAAAATGTATAGGTATAACAGATCAACCTAGCGCTTAATGCCGTTTGTTACCCACGGGATAAATTACTTCGGAATAAGATTAGCGATAATAACTTGGGAGTCGAAAATAGTCGAGCGTGTTATAAAAAATATGCAAATATAACATTTTATCAAACGATGCCCATTCGTCAACTCGTTTGTCAACTGTACTTTAAACATTGGAAACGTAATTTGTCGTCCCCACAGCCAATTAAGCTATAAATGTGTTACGTCTAACTGTGAATTTATTGTGCGGCATTCGATTGGTTTATGGTCAGTACCATAGTCCAATCAACACATCATCGCAAGTATGACCAGTGACAATAACCAGTGATTTTTAGGGAATATTATTAGTGTTATTACTAAGACTCCGCTGTCCATCCGTCTGTCCGTCTGTCACCAGGCTTTATCTCATGAACGGTGATAGGTTATAGTTGACATTTTCACAGATGTATTTCTGTTGCCGCTACAACAACCAATATTAAAAAACAGCAAATACGGCTCCCATACAACAGACATGATTTTTTAAGCCGTTTTTATAGATAATGGTACCGAACCCTTCGTGCGAGAGTCCGACTCGCACTTGGCCGGTTTTTATTCTATTCAACCTAAGACTGGACATATTTAACCCACAATATTAGGTAAAATATTATTTCCTAATATTTTCCTAATATACGGAAAAAATATAATTTTAAAGCCCTTTAGATAAAAAGATTTAGGGCTAAGTGTAAATATTAAAAACTGCCTTTCTTGATTGGATTATGTGGACGCCAATCGGCTTATGATTTACGTACTAATGCGTAAAAACCAGGTACCTACTCTAGATACTTAATATACGAATTTAAAATATGCATTCGCCGCATATGGCATGTAATAGTTAGTAATGGCGTGTCGGGTATAGGTATGCAAATGTGGTGCCTGCGGTCCGCGCCCCCGTTAATAGACAATTTTGCGATACTGCGCTATGGCGTGATCTCGTCGCGCCGATGTGGTATGGTATTGTTCATGGTATGTACATACCACGAATACGAACAATATCATAACATCATACAAAAACGCTGGTAACACTAAAGCAAAGCTGACGAGACGAGATATATTATATCCTTGTCTAATAGGTATGTCATCAATTCAGCCGAAAGAAGTCCACTGCTGGACATAGGCTTCGCCCAAAGGGTGCCACAATGACCGGTCCTGCGCCACCCGCATCCAGTGGACTCCCGCGATCTTTACCAGGTCATCAGTCCACCTTGTGAGGGGTCTACCCATCCATAAATGAAATAAATATAAGTATTAATGTTGAGCCTCGCAAAGAGTATTTCACTATTTCTATGGAGCAGTTTTTGGAATATGAAGTTTTTTAATACCTTAATTATTTCTAGCATTGTGAGTATTTCGGTGTACTTTGTATATAAGTATCTCATATTGCATTAGACAAACGAAAGCTGTATGCTCTTATAGCAGCCAGATTGCCAATTTTCAAGGACTATGACAGACGTTCGTATGAAGTTTCTGTGCTTTATATCATAATATTCTTGCTGCGTTAAAACTGTCTGAGTAGGTATATACTCGTATTTCTTGGCAAGATGAGAGATGAGAGTGGCTCGCATTTTTCGAATCAGTTACTATTGAATCTATCCTTTAAAAAATGTCTTGTGAGTTCTCGTCCTTACTGTTATCCTGAATGTCTCCCAATGGGGCCACCAGTCGAATTACTGTACTGGTTTTTGCGGAATTCACCGTATCGTAACTTCCAACAAAGCAGGCCTTATGAACAACTTAGGGGCTAAAATCGCTTGTACGCCGGACAAGGACATATAGCATTTGTCTCTTACTGGTAAGTATGTAAGTGGGAGAGGGACGAATGCTATATGTCCGACATATAAACGATCATCTTAGCCCCTCTGAAGTCCCATTATTGGTTACCCGTAAATGCAAGTTTGTACCCACTAGCATTTGATCAAAAGATTAGCATTGTTTACGTATACCGAGAGGGCCTGAAATACGGGTATGGGTCACATTCTTGATATATCTCTATTGCGAGATTATATAGGTACACCAACATGCAATTCATAATATTTGATGATAGAGATTGATCTCAGACATCTTTGGCTCTGTTCTTAGAATATCTCCTGTTAACCCCATTAATTTCACGGCTATTTTGACTACGTAATTTTCATCATAAACCTTATCCATGCTTTACAGTTGTTCAAATAGTTTTCACCATTATATGTATGTACTTAACCCGGGAAAGTTCAAAGCTTGCCGCCAGGCTTTTGTATGTTATTAAGGATACAGTATCTACAGTTCGTCAAAGTTTAAATAGCGGTTTTGATCATAACTTATTAGTATATTGAAGCATAAAATCAAATAAAAAAAACTCACTATTCAATGTTTATTGATATAAACGCAAAGGAAATTGCCTGCAATGAGAAATCTATCTAATCTAGATCTAAATTCTGGGATAGTTACTGAAAGTATCACAATAAAGTGTGATTTACTGATTAGTAACCGGCACACATGATGATTACTAAGATTACCCGATATTTTGTGATGTTATTTTTCCGATAAGGATTGTTTGCTTGTTTGTTTGATTGTTTGTTTAGCCAGAGCCAGTATATTATGCGTGTTGCATGCGACCCACCTTAGCGATTCACAACCTGTCTCGTCATTATTATAACTTAAAACGGATATTTGTAACTATTATGCGGAATAGCAGGTCAGTTATAATGGTACTTCTGTAACGAGTTGTCGGTAAGCGTTTTGAATAACAACCGAGCTAAGCTGAACTGTGTCGAAGCAGCCGATATCTACCGGTCACACCGCCTCAGTTGACCCGCTTAAATGGCTATAATGACGCCATTTCTGCCCGGAGCCAATTAAACTGACATTGCCTGGTTATATACCGTAACTGCCACTTTTATAATTTAAATCTACTTTAATCTGTCTGTGCTAAACCGAAAAGCAGCGTCACTGTGTAGTTTATTAAGGACACAGTATATGTAGATTTAATTAATTTAAAAAAATTGTGTGTGTCTGCTCCGACGACGGGACGGGACGCGCTCGAGTAAACCCAAAATCCCCTCATGGGCTCCCCTTCTATAACGGCATAACGTGCTAAATTAAAAGGTCGTGTCTTTACCCTGAAAGTATACTGTACTGAGATACGGCTTTTTAAATTAGCAGGGCAGATTTCGTTTGATTTTACACCCCATAAATTTCATACCCCGGGATTAAATATGAAAATCGATTGTGAAGGAGTAAACTCCAAGAATAATTAGTTTGAACATAGAATATGTGAAATTTGTTACTAGACAAGGTGTTATTATTTAAGCTGCTACTCAAATATAAGGATATGTAATTTCGTATTAAAAAAAATCATAAAGTGCTGACCACTCCATGTTACTACTGTTCCATATCAGACAGTGCTCATGTGCATGTACCTAATATTCATTAAGAACAATTTAAAAATGAGCACGTTTCGTTTGGTTTGTCACACATGCATAATTAGCCGATAGGTATGTAGGTAACTCGTTTACCAAATACCGAAACATGCATTTGCTATTATACTGCCACTTAGCTGGAACGCATGCATTATTCAAACAACGAAAGATAAGCAGAATTCGTCAAATTCTGCAATGTGAAATGCCAGTATTAGACGCCACATGAAAGCAATAACCTCGTCCTCTTGGAAATATATAGTCGTAAGTGTCATTGGCGTGTTTAAACAGATACGGCGTTGTCTAACGAGTCACCTTCGCTAGTAGCGTTTCCAAGCGCGCTGCGTGGGAGTATACTATGATTTGTTTACACCGGTAGACGCACGATCAGCTGTTAGTGACGCGGCGGGCGTGCTCGCGGCGTCATTATGACATTTTGTGACGCGCGTCTCGCCCACTCCGATCCGACGCCGGATGACGACTGTCGCGATCCGTGATTAGAGAATGGCTCCGGTTATTCGTGCTACCGACGATGTACCTAACTGCTATTGGATTAGGTGCCTATGGTATGGTTGTGGTCGTCAATAATTGTTATTATTTAAATTTCACGATAGACATATACAAAAGGGGAATATGTACCGACTGTATTTTGTATTTATTATAAGTACCTTTTGAATACATCAAACCAGCTTTTACGTTGCTGAGATTGGTTGAGCTAGGAGCTCGAAAATAATACGCGGCCGTTTTGTTTTTACAGCAAGTCGTCTATATAAAGAAATTACTACCTACCGGATTACCCTATATGATGAAAATTATACAGCTCTTAAAGAAAAAGAACTATCTTGTCTGTTGAATATGTAGCCACACTACTGATAAATTGAATAAAGTCACTTCACTCTTTTGTAATTTTTATTTATATACATCTTGTTCTTATTGCTTAAGAATAGTAATTACCTAGTATTAAATAAGCCACGCGTTACAAAAACTATGACGTCCGCATTTCTAGGCCGCGGCCTTCCCCGCCTTAAAATATATATTTTCGTTCCACAAAATCTCCTTGACTTTTTACTGGGTAATTAGGGTCAATTGTTAAGGAGCGTAAGTAAGGCCCTTAGCTGATCAATATTACTTCAATCTACAATGCAATTCCGTGATATCTGAATTAATAATATGATTTCAGATTCTTAATTAAGTTAAGATAAGGATAATATTCAGACTGTGTGAGGCCGGCCTTAGGTATCAACTCTACAGCTGTCTTCGTTTTTGTGTTATCTGGTTTCTGTCGTGTTTTCTGTATTATAGAAAAACCACACAGAGCATAGATTATATTTCTTACTTTAGAGAGCTAATTAAGTTTCCAAAACACTTCTTGTATTTCCATCCCACTTTTCATCTACATATAGTTTCGAAACCGCCGCGCCGGTGTCCACTGTATTTCAAAATTTACTAAACGATGTACCCGTAATTATGCTTCGCAACTGTTAATTGCTATTCCAAACTCCTTAATTTGTTCCTCCATTCCAGAGTTAGTTCTAGTTTTATCAGATTACTATTAGTTGTAGATCGTTTAATCCACGAAGACACGCCCTACATACTCTATGGACAAACCTCAGATAAAATATTTAATACACAATGCGAAGGAGCGGGGCGCGACGTCGTCGTTTCGTAGACCGTTGTAACCGAATACTCCTTGTCAGCCTTGGTCTCACATGTCTTATAATGCATTACAAGTGTAGCGAAACGTATAACCAGTAACATATACCTAGCAACGTATGCGGGCCTGTATACAGCGATTCGTTTGAAGACGAAGCCCTACCCGCGAAACGAGGCCGTGCGTTGAGGACCTGAGCCTATCTTGTATTGACGTCGTCGACCTAAGTTCAGGTGAATTTTTATGAGCCTAATGTGTCGTAGTATAAACATACGTTTTATAGGTCATTGCGACCAAAGAAGGCCTTGCTTTAATGTTAATATTTAAAAATGGGGCGAAAAAGTACAGACTACTTTATTCCGGTACTACCTATCCAAAAATCCACACATGATACTTTCCTAAACAAATGCATAAGCGAGTCAAGTTAGGATCAAACCTAAAATTATTTACGTTACCTATACTTAATTTCTCGCGAATCTCATCATCAGACTGCAGTTGTTACAAAAAATTGACATTCCAGGGATATAGGTACTATCGAAATTAATTAAAAACTGTTTACAGTGAGTTTGACGCAAAAAACATGAGATAGAATAAAATAGTCAGTTAATACGGGAATCAAAGATCGTATGTGACAAGCAATATTCAGTCAACACGGCAGCCTGGCGCTATGGGATCTCATATCCGCCTCTACATATTCCATGAGGCAACGCAAAATTTATTTATGGCTGGCTCAATTACTTTCCAGCAACCTATATATTCGCTTCTAGTGGGTCAAGCACTGGTGATCTAACGACTTCCTGGCGCAACCAGGTTTGAGTGTGTCTAAATATAAAATGGCGTTAGTCATACCCGTACATACTAACAACTGAAATAGACACAGGCCCAGCACTGAGCAAAGGGCCGCACGGTGACATTTCTCGAGTAGCGTTACATTCTATTCTTTCTTCCAGCTGTACTTGCTTTGACCTTTCGACATCCCTAAGGATGAGGAAGGGCTCGTTTTGATTTTCTGTCTTGTTAACACGAATATAAAGAATAATGGGGACGTTTCCGTTTCTTTGTAATATCAAAGCGCTTTGCAAAGTGTAGGTACGTTTAGTCAGTTTAGTATCGAACACAACACACCAAGTTCATTCTCAGATGTAAGCTCACAGATACATTGGTGAAAACGCGTTCTTTTAAAACGGGGCTTTTAGCTTTCCCGATACAAAAAGTATAAAAACTTCACGTTTGCATATTCGGGACCGCTGCCGGCGTAATTCAGGAACCCCGTGTAAAAAGTGCCCGAAACGCTGACATTGACACACTTGCTTGTCCGTGCGGGCTTCCTGCCTCTGGTTCTCCATTTGTTTTAGTTATCTCCTCCGGTTCACTTTCCAACAGATTTTCAATTGTGTTTTGTGGAATTTTCACTCGTATTCAATGAAACTCGATATTTATTTGTTTGTTCCTTTCATTGCTTTTATGTTTCGTTCCGTTGTTTGAAGCACTCGTTTTTATGGGAGTAAACGCTATTTCATTGCTGTTCATGTTACCATACTTGAAATGCTTATTTTCAAATACAAATACATTTATTTCGTCAACATAGGTATAAGATAAAGTTACAAATGTCAAAATACAGTACAGCTATGCTGGGCCTTAATGGCGCACGAAATTAAAACATTTATATAATACTACATTAAAATTATAATTTAATTTTGATTCGTCACGATTAAAAAATTAATAAAATGTAAAATAAAGAATAATAATAAGAAACAAAAATAATCCAATTACATTATTAATTTTAAAAAAAGAAGAAAAAATCATGTAAAATAATAAATATAATATTATAAAATTAAAGGTCAATATCATTTAAATAGTCATTTACATTATAAATTATAATAACATTTATCCATTAATAATTTGGTCAACAACTTTTTAAAACTATTAAAAGGCTCTGTCATTATCGACTCAGGAAGCTTGTTAAATAATTTGGATTATTCGTTCGGTATTTGAGTAATGTTACAAATTAAAAGGAAGTAATTATGCTAAAATTTACAATCCTTTAGACCACTGGATTGTTTTTCCATCCCGCTTGATTATTCAACAGAGACACGGAACGGAAAAGGCAAAATTCGACAGGAGTTGTTAAATAGTGGCGTCGATAACGACTCAGATCAATATTCGACCTCCGCTAATCGTTTCCAAGTTGCAGCCTCCGTGACACGGCAGTCAAACGACTGGATTATGTTAAACAACCAGTCATTTTAAATTTCGATACTCTTATACCTATTAGAAATACATAGTTAAATAAATTGTTAGTTATGTAATTACTTATAATAAACTGCACTAGTTTTAAATAATAATAAGTAAGTTTTACCATGTAAAAATAATAATTGGAAAACTAAAAATACCTTGAATTTTCTGTCAACATGAAAAATATCAACACGCAATACTGTGACAAAATGTATGCGAACATGACTTTAACGACAAGGTCGTAAAGAGCGTACAGAGTTTTTTGTCACTTTGGAAACGTACAGTAGTAGATATGTAAGTATGTATGTAGCAGCCAAAGTGGCCAAATAGTTCGGTACACCATATATTTCGTGCGACATACTGTATGACGCTGACTGTACTTATATTTATACCTCCGACTGTAGGCAGAAACATGACACACTTACAATAAAATATCGAACATTACATCTCCTGTTTAGCTGGGCCCATAGCTCGGGTGTATCCCTCACGGAAGTTGATCCCCGCGCTGGCCGTTATTTATACCTCCTTCCCTTCGCCCAGATACAAGAGATAAAGGACTCGACGTAACTTCTTATTGCGGATTCACAATCCATTTACTCAGCTCTCTCCAAAACTTCTAACCTGCTTAATGTCGAGAAAAGTTAACACATTAACGGCTCGAATGATCTAGTTTGCCATCGCCGGTATTGATCATTTACTCGTTTATCTTTTTGCGATCTTATCAACTCTATACTCACTTCACAACTCTATAAATTCCTTATTTTTATCATTTAATGTATGCGGAAACAAAATAAATACGTCGAGAAATATTGTTGAGCATGTTTTAATTATGAATTAAAACACTCGACTGTTAAATAAATTATGATCATGGCTCGTACGACTGATTAGCAGGCAAGATTTAAATTATCATTCTGCTACCTACTAGCATCTTACGTACAGGAGTTAATGCAAGAAAATCGAGTCTGCATGGAATTTCCTCCATTCCCTCAGTGCGATTGTTCTTAATCGCATTAAGCAAGAACACTTAAGAGGAAATGACAAATAGCGAGGCAGACTAGAGCTAAATCCTCACTTTGACATTTCCATTTTACACGAGCAACAATCTACACCACAAAGGCTATATTATAAAATAGTTTAGTAGTCGTAGAGATTACCACCTCGCCACAAACTTGAATCACTAACTTCCAAGGAGGTAACCGTGAGGTTGATTTCATTAAAGCTTCAGTAGCGTTTCCTGTCGGTTTCATTTTGCAACTATTACTGTTTTGTTTTTGAATTAAATTAGGTACGTTATAAATAACGTTGTAAAAGTGCTACTGACGCTACTTTAATTAAAATATCCGTCTATTTATTTGCCAATAAGAAATACTGTGATCGACTATGGCTTCTTAAATTTCGTATTCGTAATGGGTAGGTAGGTACATACGCGAAAAACTTTCTATAGGCAGCTAAGTAAGGCAGGGGAAGCAAATCCTTGCGGATTTACGTCGGGCACCCGCCGCCTCGGCTCGTTTGATATATGAAACGAACCGGGCTGGTTTTACACTAAATAGTTATTCCTTTTTTATAAACTTGCTTTAAGCAAAGTTTTTCTCATGAAAATACAATCTTCAAAGAAAAGTTAGAACTGGATTCTTTCATTCAAAGTTTTCTGCTGTGTATTCCTGATCTGGCTTTTAATGCTAAATTGATTTTGTTTTATTGAGCATAGCAAGTCGATCGCCTTTTTATCTGTTATTTCTTATTCATGGCATTTCTCTTTTATGTAACATTATTGACGTCTGTTACTGCATGTATATCCGATATATAAGTTCACTCACACTTTATAGTTTGGGTTAGCCTGTTATTATAATTTTTATTTCTGATCTAAGACAGAAGATATTGTATAGATACACTGTATATAATATGGATAAATTTAGAAAAACACAAACAATGGTTTAATACTCCTCTCGTAATTAACATAGGTACCTAACCATTAACGACACTGGATTCAGAAATATTCAGTTTTCATCGAATTCATGACATGACTCTGTTATCAACTTATCAGCTATGTAGAGTTATTGATGAACATGAGATGCTTCCAGTCTCAACGGTATACTCCTGTCCTGTTTACCAAATTTATCAATAAAAAAAGTAATAAAAAAATTAAATCGCAATTGAAAAATACTTCAAAAAACTGTTAATGTTATGGCCAACACCAACAAGATAATTGCGAAAGTGTAATTCATTTTTGCGTTCCTCAAAATCAATCTTTGGTCCGTAAGTGTATTTTTTCATTACTACGTTGATGCAGTAATATAAAGTTGATGAAGAAGTGGAGATGATTCAGGCAGGGTGTATTGTGCCCCTCGGGCGACGTGATCACAGGGCGGAAACGAAACTTTCGGCGCCGACACGCCCGCCTGAAACCCTATATCTATCATACTAACTTATATATACGTATAAACTATACTAACCATACCCTTTCCACTATCTACGCTATTCATCGTATTTGTTGTTCAATGCCAATTTCTCAGTGAAAGTAAACATCTAGAGTTTTTTTATTTATCGGCATTTTCGTATAGGTACTTTCATGATTTCAACTTATTTTTCGTGACTGATCTACAGAAACGCCTCACACGCCTAAAATATCATTTTTAAAGCTTTGACGTTGACATAACGCTGCCACTACTACTACTTTATACTACTATACTGAACAAATTATTTCAGTACAACCTAGAAATATATAATATTCCCATATGATTCTCATCGAAACGATGACGGATCTACAATAAGGTTTTAATTTAAAGCTATGTTTTCACAACTCTATTTCAATTTCCATAATGAACAAGTGCACATACCTGCCTGAAGCAGGTAAATTATAGTACATTACTTACCAAGGGCGATAAAACAAAGAATGTCCCAGATCGCACGTATTTTACGCCCGAGCCGAAGGCAAGGGCGATAAATATGCGATCTGAGGCTTTCTTTATTATCGCCCGTGGTAAGTACAAAATTTTATGTCACCTCCTGGCCAGGAAGTGGGTTTTTTCGCGCGCGGAGCGTGCGATAATGGCCACTTTATGGCCAGATGTGACATAAAATTAGTTATATGTATTTTATGTCACACCTGGCCATAAAGCGGTAATTACCGCACGCTCCGCGCGCGGGAAATCCCACTTCCTGGCAAGGGGGTGACATAAAATGTTGTACTTAACACGGGCGGTAATAAAGAAAGCCTCAGGTCGCATATTTATCGCCCTTGCCTTTGGCTCGGGCGTCAAATACCTGCGATCTGAGACATTCTTTGTTTTACCGCCCTTGTTAAGTAATGTACTAATAACCAGCTAGACGCGCCTAGTTTTACACTAATTTATTCTTATTGTCTGTACGTTCCCGGCGTGGCGTGGCGTCCCGCGTTATCTCAGCATGGCCATCCATTCGGTAATGTTTGCCTGGCCAGGTGTTTCGTGGCTGTGAATATAAACTTCTACATTTGCCCCTTCATTTGAAGCTTTATGGTGACGCCGTAAACATGCAAGCGTGATTCTCGAAGTTCTTACTTTCAGAACGAAATATAAGTTGTGTAAACAGACTTAAAAATGCCACTGTGAGACTATCAACGAAAAAACTCCGTAAGTTTGCAGTACGTGTATTTTAAAGATTTTTAATGCTTGTTGTACATGTTCATACCTAAGTCTGTTAGAGAGGGAAAGGACGAAGTAACATTATAGCCGTCGTTTATGATTATGACTTACACCTATTGGACTGACTTGCATTTGTTTTATTTATAAACTACTTGTATATCGTAATATTGCAAAGAATTGGGTAAATATTGCTTACGTAATAATACAGGCTGTTATTGTTACTGAAACAGATATAACTTACGTAAGTGTGGATTAATATAATAAGCCGTCCTACAGTTTCGTAATTATAACGCACAGCTGATGTTCACAGATGCTACCAATGAGCTTATTAATTGGTTACTTATTCAGTCCCATATGTTCATGTAATATTGAACAAACGAAATGTATATTTCTGAACAAATGCAAATATTCGCATTAAACTGTTGGTATACATAAACTAAATATTCTGCCGCCGGATACCGCGGCCGAGTCACGCTATACTGCATAAAACCACCATTATACTTTCTCAAAAAAACGCATTCATTCACTGAACGTATTGCTGCCAAAACTTTAACCGTGCTAGTTTAAATCTCCGAACTTTCTCAGATGCCCGAGCTCCCTGTTCACTAGACAGTATTGGTTCCATGTGGAGTCGCCGGCATTCACTGGCTGGCTACACACACGACAGCGCAATATTCCCGAGCTAAGGGCGCCTGTGGATACAGTTTACTATGTATATATACAATTTTTTACTAAAGCAGACTCGGCCATGCGAGCATGAACCACACCGCCATGCTCCACTAACATCGCGTGGCTAAGGGCACGCTAAATACCCAGCCACTAATTATATATCGCGTAATAACATACGAGGTTTCGTAGATCAAATTATTCTTGATTGACCGTCCTACAAATTGTGAATGTGTACATAATTAAAGAACACAGAATTTAACACCCCATAAAAACTAATTGAATTATTGAAAACTGAAAAATAATTAGTGACATTATTTCTAACGGTGTAGGTACACTTACTCGTTTACGATACATTTTCTTCATATTTTGTATTTATCAATGTTAAAACAATCGGTCCCATCCGCACTCGTTTCAAAGTACCTAGAGACCAATTGAAGTAATGGATGCGTATGATGTGTGATATTATATTGGGAATGAGTGCGAAAATATACCCACTGAGCCCATCTGTGCAATATTATATTTATTAATACGCCGATTATACCTACTATATTTATTTATACTCAGAATGTTTATGGTTATTGAACTTGTATAAACTTATCGCATATAATTTAAAACATTTCCTGCTATTGTTTGCGATACTTGGGCACGTCGCCGCCGAATCGAATACGTCAGTCCGCATGTTTGTGAACAGGTGCTTCTTTTATGGAGACATTCCGAACAACTAGATATACAAGAATAATTTAAACTGCGGGGCTAGGGCTATTTAATAGATCTGGCATGCATGACTCGGTTCTGCAAAAATTTAATAGGTACCTTAGTTAGAAAAGGGCTGGTTCAGTCGATCGGGTCGAGCCTTTATAATAATAAAATAAATAAAATATTTGTGGACAATCTTACACAAATCAACCTAGTCCCAAACTAAGCAAAGCTTGTACTATGGGAACTAAGCCACCATATACATACTTATATAGATAAATAAATACTTAAATACATAGAAAGCATCCAAGACCCAAGAACAAATATTCGTGCTCATCAAACAAATAAATGCCCCGGCCGGGATTCGAACCCGGGACCTCCAGCCTCCAGCTTCTTAGGCAGGGTCACTAGCTAAAGCGGTCGTCATATAAAAAAATATATTTTCTTCTGTAGATTTATAGTCTAGTTAGTATCTCTATTTGTTTGCATTCTCGTAACCAACAGAGGCACAGTTTAAATCAAAAAATACCAATGATGAGTTTTTTTAGCCTGCCTGTGGCTTTATAGGCTGGGCCCAATAAAGCGATCGGAAATCCAGGGGAAATATCCGACACGAACACGCTGAGCGATTTGGGTATTAAAATTCCAATATTATGAACTGTTTATCGTAAACTAAAAAGTTTGTATATGTTAAAATATAGAAGACATTTCATTAACGAATAGGCAAGATCACAATTAAACTGTTTGCTCCTTTTTGCTTAATAAAGGCTAACGTGTTTAATCCATTAGTGAGTAGGTATCCCGATGAGCCCACCAAGATGCAGATTTCGCTTTGTTTTAATGCGAATGTAAAACAAGCTGTTGAAAATTGAATCTGCGATATATAAGTGAACATATACAGGTCAAACTTTCGTAGGTAGTTTCAAAGTAAGCTTAGTTCCAACTCTTGTTTATCGTGGAAAATGGACTGGATTAGCTAGACTTTAGCCAATTAAACAGTGTAAGATTAGATTGAAACCATTAGTTCTTCTAGAACACGTGAGAAGCTATTAATAACGGAACATCGTAAAAACAATAGTACATTACTTACCAAGGGCGGTAAAACAAAGAAAGTCTCAGATTGCAGGCACTTGACTTGATAAATATGCGGCCTGAGGCTTTCTTTATTACCGCCCGTGGTAAGTACACATTTTTATGTCACCCCCTGGCCAGGAAGTGGGATTTCCCGCGCGCGGAGCGTGCTTTAATTGCCACTTTATGGCCAGGTGTGACATAAAACAGTATTTTTATAACGTGACTTGTAACAGTTATAACAAACCAAATAGGGATTGACTGATAGTCAAATCAACTTCTTTTTATGAAATCTCAAAAATGCTTTGTTAGTATTAAGTTTGTATGGCAATCGGAATCAGTGACGTTACCACTTTTCTATGGTCAAAAGCGTCCATTTATACTATTATGTATATTTAAAAATGTTTAAAATAACAAAAAAATTGAAGCGTGAAGTTTTGCGAGTATTTTCGTACGTTTCGTTTATTGGTGTTGTAAGACTAATTTCTTTATATTATTGCCAACATCCCAATTCAATTACGAATTGGTCGATTGCAATGTGCTCCTTCAATCTTCTAAATATACCTATCTATCTTCTGATATTTCATTGGAAAAGCATTGTAGCGCACTTTAGATAATTTCTAGCTGGTCTGATCGCAGGGTCGCTTGGCATCCATCGAGGCTTATCTCGATCCACGCCGATGCATGTTATCTGTAACAAAGGCAGCCCTAACGGGCCTTATTGATATACAAGGCTACACTTGAAATCACTTAATCGATCTATACCTACTCATTTCTATTTTATTAGAACTCTAAGAAAGAACTAGAAATGTTCGAAAAGAATACAATATAAGGGCTGTAACCCGTAGCCTCGTAGATCGTTCTATCCACGTAATAAACGCCCACGTCAAAATCAATCAAATGTGGAGCCATGGTTACGTGGTCTGACACTGACAAACTGTTTAGGTATAATGCGTACCTTTTCAATATGTCTGCTGGACGTTATAAACAACTTAATAATAAACAAGCCGAGAAAACACGACGTGTTTCTGCATTTTATTTTTATGAAACATTCGCATTGACTGAGTACTCCTCACAGAATTAAACTATGGAGGCGTCAAGTACCGCTAGCAGCCCGTTTTGAGTGAGCGATGGGAGTCGTGAACAGTATGAGTGTTGTGGTCCCTGGCGAAATAGCTGGAATGAGAAAAATTGAGTATAAAGCGGGCAACAAAACGTGCTAAGATGCTATAGGTAGTCATTTCTGAACGAATCAGGAGGTAAAAACTGAATCATTATGAATGTCAACTATTTGGTAAATAGTGACCACTAAGTTAATTTTAAATATGTATAAATTGTAGAATGTCCTTTACCGACATAAAAAAAATAAAACAAAACAATCTTTTGTTTACATGACAGGGATACCCGTCACACCGGTGACAATGGCTTAAGTATGTAAACTAATGCTTATTTTATTAGTCCTCTCAAGCTCAACTATAAATAGAGGAGGAACAGAATTGGAAAAGGCGTCTCTAAACAATGCAAGCGGCAAGTCATGTAACAGTTGGGGTGACAACGTTATCAGAGGGTTTGGACCCTGCAGAATACGGATCTGCCTGTCGCCATCTCGAAATTTGAGCCGGAAGTACGGTATACCGGAAAAGGTGCAGCCCATACAAAAAATTTCGTAGTACATTTAATAAATTGTTGCTCTGGTACTCTAAAAGAGGTCCGATTGATATGGTTTTTTGGTATGTCGTGAAGGACAATATTAGCCATGGTAACCTAAAAATTTCGGCCCTCCAGCTCCATAACTTTGGCCGCCATCTTGGAAATAGTGTCATTTTTTTCAGTTCTTTGCTTTTACTGTCGTCAAAGTTCATTCCAGTGCTAAACATAGTTCTACAATATTGTAGAATACAAAATTTGCTAAAACTTTTGGGTACAAAGATTTTTTCCATGACCCCTAGGGACGAAGATATGACAGGATATATCATTAAAAATTGCCACTTTTTTCTAGTTTTCCGTTCATGTTTACATTTTAAGTGCATTTTAGCACTAACTATAGTTCGGCAATATTGTAGATCACGAAATTTGCTACAACTTTTGTATTGATATATTTTTTCCACGACCATTAGGAAAGAAGATATGAAGTCATCTATGGAGTAGCACCGTTGAAATTTGCTACTTTTGCAGTTTTCTTCTCATATTTAGGTTTGAGTGCATTTAATCGCAATCTGTAGGGGATCTATGATGGTCGAGTGATAGCGGGACAGACGACAAGATAAAGCATCTGTCACTTTCCGATCTATACCACTTCAATCCCTCAGAAGACAAAATCGTCTATTTCCACGATACCTAGAAGATCGTAGGTACTTTGAATTTGCATATAATTTTGTCTTCTATAATATTGCTGACCGAGAAATGCACTAAAACAAAAATATGTGAAGAAAACTGGAAAAGTAGTAAATATCGACGGTAGTACCCCATAGGTGACATCGTATCTTCTTTCCTGATGATCGTGGAAAAAATATTTCAATACAAAAGTTGTAGACAATTTTGTAATCTACAATATTGCTGAACTATAGTTAACGCTAAAATGCACTTTAAACACAAATATGAGAGGAAAACTAGAAAAAAGTGGTAATTTATAATGATATCTCCTGTCATATCTTCGTCCCTTGGAGTCATGGAAAAATTCTTTGTACACAAAAGTTTCAGCAAATTTTGTGTTTTACAATATTGCCAAACCATGTTTAGCACTAAAATGAACTATAACGACAGTACAAGCAAAAAACTGAAAAAAGTGACAGATTTTCCAAGATGGCGGAGAAAGACGTGGAGCTGGAGTGTCAAAAATTTCGGGATACGATGACAAATATTGTCCTTTACGGCATATCAAAAATCCATAACAATTAGACCATAGTTAGGGTACCGGAACAACGATTTACCAAATGTGCAACGAAAAAATCTGTATGGGCTGCACCTTTTCCGATATAACATTCTTCCGGCTCAAATTTGGGGATGGAGACAGGCAGATCCGTATTCTGCAGGGTCTAAACCCTCTGATTACGTTGTCACCCCAACTGTTACACGATTTGCTTCTTGTATTCTACTTCTTCAAAAATGGGCCTACTCTAAAAGGCTATTTGAGTCAGTCCATAACAAAAGGGCCCTTATGGCACTTTCTAGTTTCGTAGATATCAGCGTTTTAGTAAAATACGGTAAAATCACATATTTTTTGTTTTTTGCATATTGATAAAGTATAAGACTAGATGTGTATTTCTAGCTTGGTTTCACACGTATAAGTTAAGTATTTCTACCTTTAAATTAGTTGTAAAGTTTAGTAAAAAAGGGCCCTTATGGCAGAGGTCAGATAATAATGATATAAAATAGGTTAATAACTTATTCTAATTACTTCTAACCATTTTCTGTATTATTTATTTGCCTTTTCTGTTTACTGGATTCTAGTGGTACACGTTACAAATACCTATTTCTAGTCTCAAGTCAAGTAAGTTCTAGTCGTGCATGACCGTTGCAATATTTTTTGTTTCTTATTACATTTCCTATTAATTGTATTTTTAGAGTTCCGTAGCCAAAATGGTGAAAACGGAACCCTTATAGTTTCATCATGTCTGCCCGTCTGTCCGTCCGTACGTGCGTCCGTCCGTCCGTGCGTCCGTCCGTCCGTGCGTCCGTCCGTATGTCACAGCCGACTATAAGCTCTCTAATTATGAAAATATATGGTAGGAAAGTATATTATTCTATGAATTGCTATATAATAGTAACGTGAAATTAAAAAAAAGGTAGGGCCGCTCCCCCCCCCCCCCACCCTCTAATTTCCAAATGTATGAAAATTCTGAACAAATGAGGTGGTGTACAGTCACCAGCATTAATATCTGCCAAAACAATGGTGTCATAAATATCCGACACAGCTCCATTTGTAGGGCCGTAAAGACGGGTCAAATATTTATGGCGCCTTTATTATAGCAGATATTGATGCTGGTGACTGTACATTAATAAATACTTAAGACGATTTTTGGTTTGATAAAAATACGGCTACTGGTTTTTGAGTAATTGCTGAAAAACTGTTTTGCCCAAACAAAAGGGCGTAAGTGCCGTGAGTTTACTATGAAGATACGACCTTTTTCGATTCGACGTATCGGATAGTGGGTTTAAATATGGACTAGTAGGTGTCGGTACGGAACCCTTTATTGTGCATGGTCCGACACGTACTTGGTCGGTTTTTTTTAAATAGAGTTAAAAAATAATTTTTACTATGCGAAATTGCTTTTTCGTATAATTTAAAAATTACGCATAATTCAAAAAACTTGTAATGAAAAGATTTATTCAGAATTACGTTCTAATACAAGATTGCTACTTAGACTATGTAAATATTATTATTTACTTACATTTTTGGTTACATTCGTCCATAAGGGCCCTTTTCTCAATTGTATGGAAGTAAACCTTGATTTTCATGTAACTTTAATCGGTCATAAAATTGAAACTAATTGACATAGAAAAAAAATAAAACCTGTGTAATGCTTGTCTAGACTTATTACAGGTAAGTATGGTATACTACACGGAAATTGTTAAATTTATTCGTGACGAGATAGAAAAAATATCATTTTCTATATTTATAAAAAAATATATATCACGTTAGGATTTTGTTTTTATTTACCATTCGATGTGTTAAGTAAACTATTTTCTAGCATACACTATGACAAAGATCACAAAATACGAAATAATAATTCACCTATTACAAATTTCCTTACTTTTTTATGATCGGCGCCTTGCACTGATCAAAGGCCATTTTTTCTCAACGGGGTAGTGGAATTGAAAAATCTTTGATTGTTTCCTATAGAAGAGAACCTCAAGATTCAGGATCTACCATCATCTATGTAACTTCCCACGGGATCATACTTTAAATGAGTTTTAAACTTCTCTTAGTTATTTCTCAAAAGTGCATTTTTGGGTTGAGTAACTTTGACGATTTATTAAAAAAAAAGTATGGCACTTAGGGACATGGTGATCATTGTTTTTGGTAGCCTATGTATTGTAGATTATAGATCCGTGCGTAACTCAATACCGACCATAAAGGCCCCAGTGAGCTGGACGGTCACATTTTGTCTCTTTCAAGAAGTTAACATGTTCTTACATCTATTAATTATATATATTAATTTTAGGGGGATAAATAGATTGTATTTCATTCTATATTGTATTATATAGGTTCCTTTCGGCATAATGTTATTTCTTTTAATCCAGGCTCCCCAGACCTTGTTGGATATAATTTGACGCTAACGGTGGAAATTATGCTAATTTGTTTCTAAATACAAACTCCAAGTTCCTTAGCTAACGGCGCATGACCGTATCCGTCGATATCAATAAATCTCAAATGCGAAAACTTTGAAAACGAATTCGATTTGAATTTAGTTGGATAAAACGAATAAATCAGCGGTTAGACGCACTTTTTACAGAATTTCCGGTTGGTGGCCAAACAGCACAGAGCACCGGTCTTATTTTATAGTATTTGTAACTAGTACTAATACTGCGTGATCAGTGATCACCAAGTCACCGACGCATACCCAACGCGATGATTATGAGTTAATATAGAATAACTCTCATAAACTTGTACCGTGATTTGACTAAACGGATGGTCGACGTCACCGCGACTAACGTAAACATAACATAAAAAATATGTATTGTTACAAAACACCACAATACAAAAAAAAAACGGTAAAGTAGTTTTAAGTTAAAAACATCAACATTTTACAATATTTCCTATATTTCTGGGTCTCACCGACTCAGACTCAGAACGTGTCGTTGTCAGGTGACCTTTGTCATGTGAATACATGCCTTTATCCAGGTGACAATAGTCAATATCCATTAATAGTGTTTTGACCGCGTTACTTTCTATACGTATTTTAGGAATTGGTTGTAGATTTTGTTGGCATTTCTGAGTTAGTTGGTAGCTGTACCATACTTCTACCAAATATCCAAAAACTTCATTAAAATCTTTAACCGATTAGACAAAATAGTGAGTACGAAAGGGATTTGTAAGAAACGCCAAGTAATCGACCTGATAACGTCCCCGCTCGCGTCGCGCAGCCTGTGAGGCGACGCTAACCTTTTACCTTCCCTGGTTGTGACGTCATAAAAACTCATTCCACCACTTAAGGAAGCGACAACATGCATTTTGATAATCAGTAGTTCATGCTGATTCCAACGATACCACTTGTCGGTATAAACTTTTTGAAATTGCTATTTTTCAACTTGGCCACTCTACTACTTCTGGTAGTTCTGGTGCGCAGCGGTCGCGGTGTGCGGTAGTCGCGCATGCATTCTACCAAGCCTTTATTAGTATGTATATACAAGTACATAAGGTTAACCGGATTGTGTTGTCCCCAGGGCGGTGACGGATCCACGCGACGGCCGGCGGGTGGCACTCAAGAAGCTGCCGAACGTGTTCCAGTCCCTCGTCTCCTCCAAGCGCGTCTTCCGCGAACTCAAGATGCTGTGCTTCTTCAAACATGAAAACGTAAGTGCCCAACCATCATGTTTTTGGAAATGGTGTCCAATAAGAAATAACAAAAAATATATAGCGGTAGCGGGGCGGGGGGCGTCGCGGTGCGGAGGCGGTACCGGTTGTAATATTCGAACTAATATGAAAGGGTCCGCACAGAAAACCGGCGGCGGTGACTGACATTTGTTTAACTGTCTTTCTATACATTTTTAGGGTTCCGTACCAAAAAGGTAAAAAAGGAACCCTTATGGTCTCTGTCTGTCTGTCTGTCTGTCTGTCTGTCTGTCTGTCTGTCTGTCACATTGCTAAATATCTCAAGAACTACTTATGCTATCGATTTGAAATTTAGAATAGTTATAAATCAGGGTAACCCAAATACATGGAAGATGGTTTTTTAAAATATTTTATTTTATTTTCTGTGAATAATGACAGATAAAAGGGGGTTCAAAATTTTAAAGTCAGGCAACTATGTCAAGTGGGGTATCATATGAAAGGGCTTGACTTGTACATTCTGAAACTTTTTTTAGTTTTTTTTTTCGTTAGGGAATTTTTGATTTACGAGGAAAAATGTAAAAAAAAATACCCCCCCCCCCCCTTATCTCCGAAGTTTACGAAGAAAAAAATTTGAAATTATTACACAACATTAATATGCATGTATATTTTACAGGAAAATTATAGCCATAGCTCTATCTAGTTTTTCTTTTTTTTTAATCATCAAAAAACTCTTCTATACTAAGTATGTAATTTAATCACCTTTGTATATATTTTTGTTTTATATTTAAATTTACAAAATTACGTTGAAAATACCTTCTTTCAAATAAAAAAACAATTATTGAAATCGGTTACTGTGATAAAGAATTATCCTTGAAAAACCAACATACGTAGGTACTAAGTTATTAAGTCGCGCAAATTAGTAACACAATGCGCCGATAGATGTGTCATGTTTTTTTAAGATTTTTCCTGAATTAATGGGGTCGGGACGGGTACACAACTACATATACAAGAACTGTGTACGGAACCCTCGGTGCGCGAGTAGGACTCGCACTTGACCGGTTTTATTTAATACCACTTTGGTGGCAAACAAGCCTACGGCCCAACGGATAGTAAGCGACACCGCAGCCTATGGACGCTTGCAACTCCAGGGGTGTCACATAAAAGCAATTGGCTTTACTTACATTCTATTGAACCATTTTGTGCTCTCTATAGAAACATAAGGACTCATCAGACGGTTACTACTCGTATGTATTTGACACAAAACGTTAAGTTACACACGTATTGTTTTAGTAAAAATGTAAACCGCCCGTTATGGAAACGTAACATTAACATGTATTAACCTACTGCCTATCGCTGTTCAATTAGGAGACCGAAACGCTCTTTTATTAGCGTCTCTTTGGAACTAGCAAAATAAGTTGGGAAAATAATGAATGAATGTATTTAGCTTTTACGATTGTCTGTGTAACTTCATGGGAAAATAATTTTCACGTAAACGTAATCAGAGAAACATTCTCCCATTACGTAGAAGATAGATACTATTCGAATGTTCTGTATAATCGTACATGACCACCGCTCGCTCATAGAAATTCAACGTTTAAATCTACTGTTTATTTATGAAAATGTTCATTAAAGAAATTCAATAAATTCCAACTAACATTGTAATTACGTGGCAAGCGTGCGATGATAATTTATTCATTTTCAATGAGTTTTATCGACCAGCGTTGCTTTGTTAGCGGGGTGTGCATTTGTCGCCGCGTACATACACAGGATTTGCATTCAAATGAGGGAATTGGATCCGATAGTGAGCATTATGGCCGCATCGCGAGTATGACGGACGCTAATAACATGTGATGCCCGACGTCGCGCCGGCTTAGCGTTTATAAACAACGAACACAATACATTTTCAAATTTCATCACATTACTGCTATTTATAGCTATAGAAGCTGAGAGTAAATATTATCAGGATTACGTAGCTGTCATGTCAGAGGATTCTTTCAGCAGTTAATGTATTATTTTAGTTGTTACACTAATATACGGTTTCGTTACAGTTGTGTTTACATTAGACACTAATTGAAGCTTTTGAGACTGCAGACATTACATGTTTCTTTGTGAAAGAACACTTACACCAAATAGATTTAAGAACACAATTTGTTTAAAACTAGTTTATTCATGTAACAATAAAATATTTACATGAATACACTGACACCTCCCGGTTCCGCCAAAGTGAGGGATCATAACAAAACAATCCTATTGTTTATTTTTTTCGCTGGGAGACCTCAGGTAACAAAAATAACTTTGTTTAAAATAAAGTTGTTAAAGTTTGAATTGCGATTCGCGAACTCCGCATTCCTGGCAATAGTTTTCTGTACGGACTTTTTTTTTCAGGTATTATCGGCGTTAGACATCCTTCAGCCGCCAACGCTAGACTTCTTCCAAGAAATGTATCCTTTTCTTAAACGTGTGTCAGCAGCAGGTGTGGGTAAGGTATGGCTGCTCGACTAAAAGGCCGGCGCACATTGGTTGCGTAAGTATGAATCTCCATAGTAAATGTCACACCGCTTGCACGCGCACGCGCACGCACACGTCACGCAAGCGGTTTGACAATGACATCTACTATGGAGATTCATACTTTACAATGCGCACGTCGAAGCTTACGTGCTGCGCTCGCAACCAATCCAATGTGCACCGGCCTTTACTAGCTGCGCCTCGCCACGTGAGTAGAAAACACTAATCCTGGCTAGAATTTCTTCATACTCATACTCATACTCATACTCTTTATTTATAATATTGTTAAATATTACATGTCACATTAAAATTCTGCATAACACATTGAAATAAGTAAATAACGTTATCTTAGTAGGTACAATCATTTTTTAGATTCAGTGTAAACAATTGTGTATAGTAGAAATTATTTAAAATGTCCGACATTTTATAAAACTTGTCATTGGACTTTGAATCTTCACGCTTGGACAGTAAAGTCGCTTTTTGAACGGCCTAATTTGATGCAACTCGGACAGTTCAAATAATTTTAAGTATAGTTATTTAGGTACTTTTGTTAGGTTGGTTTTTTCGTTGCTTTGTATAAATGTGAATGATTTGTATTATTAACTAATTTAATTTGTGCAGTTTCAACGAGTGTAGACACTGTAGACCGGCACTTTCGCTAGAAAAGTTGCATCGTTAGACTCATTCGTGGTGTGACCGAGTAAAAGATAAAATTTTCATTTTGTAATTTTCATGTTTGTACTTTGCCTCACTGACATCCGTTGAATATGCCCAGATTGCGAAGTGATTGAAATGGAAATTTTTACACACGAATTAAAATGCTTATGTTATGACTTAGAAATATCTGTGCCTTTTAGAGCTATAACTGAACTATATATAGTACTGAAGCTATTCATGTGGCAAGATTGTCACATTAAATATCTTTCGGTAAGATGAAAAATACACGTCCGTTCTAAGAATGAAAAGTAATAAAATAACAGCAGTGTATTTTGTAACTTAATTTCCGGTGGAAAACTAGTCAAAGTTGTCTATGACTCTTAACGAACTCTTGTTCCATATTATACTCGTACCTTTGTAATAAGGCGATACATTAATACACATCTCAAAGATGTTGACTGACTTCGACTTACTGTACAATTGTGCCTAATTAAAACTTTTACACTAGGTTGCGTAGTGCGTACGACGTCCGCATTTGTCTTTACTACGTTTTCACTCACGCTTAGCATTATATGGTTTCTAAATTGCGGAAACTAAACACTTCATTATGTTTGTTTACGGCGTAGGTATAGGTTTTCTTTTCCTAACCTAACCTTTTTATGTGCGGAATCTTTGAAAATTGTATCACTTGTAGTGTAGCCAAATTCACTTACTAGTTCCAACATCAGAATGAGGAGTTCTTTATTTCACAGATTAATTACCAAATTGTGTTGGCCAATCTTGGACCTAATTGACACTTATTCTTTCTCTTATTCTTTCTTATTGAATGTGACTACGCGCGGTGATCGCGTAGGTACTACAAATTTATAGAAAAGTTTGATGGGCATGCACAGATACCTCATCATCGCCATAAATGACAGGCATCAGCAGTTTTAGAATAATATTTTAACGTCAAAATTTATGATCGGCCCGGATATCATGATATAGCAGAGATTAATGGTTTAGCGCCCGGCCAGAATAGCCAACTCCTATTTCACGCTGTCAATTCAAATGGCTGTAACGGTTAGGCTGATCTAGTTCCTGACATGGATTTTCACCTGATCTCAAGTTTCGACCAATTTCGTCATATTCCGACACCTCCTCGATTTATCTCGGGCGCAGAGCTTGTAATTTATTTTCGTAATGTAAGGAAAAAGTGATAGATTGTGTTTTCAAAGGTTTTTGATTATATCAGCTTTTGTAGGCGAAACTCTTGTGTCAATAAAGAATGGTCATCATAGTTATCACAAAGTAGGCTATAATACGCTTATTGGGTCGCGAAGATCATTTCGTATGGCTAAGCTTACTCGGTTTACAATTTTATTATCTTTATGACACGTATGGCGAACACGCCTGCGTAGCAATTTGAAGTGGTATCGAACAGAGGCCTGATTGATTGAGGACGGCTTTGCTCCTGATCGTTCCCTTTTATTTCGTGCGCTGTATAGGTGATTCGATTAATAATATTAATTATTTGGCATCCTCCGGCTGCCGCGGCGCGTCAGCTGGCCCTGAACACAATATCTCGCTGCCCCTAGCCCGACAATTTATTCCCCTGCAACTTTTATTGAAATTCGAATGGCACTCTTTCCACTTCTACGAGACCGACGACAAAGGCTGCTCGAGACTAGGATCCTAAGAAATTCATCGAATTGAATATTTATTGAGAGACCTTTATGAGTAATGGCGGAGCTTTTTGGTAAAGTATTCTCGGTTGAGTCCACTGTGGGCATGTATTTCCTTCCAATTCGGGTCCTTTTAGCGCTGTAAAGGAATGCTATCGATATTTATATTAATGCCGAGTTCTTTATTAGAAACGCATTTTCTTTCGGAAGTTCTTGTCCTTTTAATAGGGAGTTGTCAAAACACAAAACACATTCCGGTTTTGATGTATATTACTGGTTGTATAATTCTGAAAATGCAGGTATTTAATCCAGAATGCAATGATGAAAGAATACAGATATTTCTAGAACAGCTATATCGACATTCATGGTAACAAACAATAGCAATAATGAAGTTGCGTAGCTATCACGTGAATCAATGATAAACAGCCGTAAAAAATTAATGAGAACGTGATCCATTCATTCAGTCGCAATCGCGTTCGTTGTGCGAAAGAAATTACTTCCCATTTCCTTCATAGCTAATACACATATAATATAAAGGTAAACGAAATCAATTATGAAAGTTGAACAAGAGCCAAAATATAATTCCTCAAAGCCCTGATGGACAAATTGTGTGAGGCAGGTGAAAGAAAAATACCGCAAGTTTTGTTACGAGGAGGCGACGAGGCGAAACTTGGAATGTTTACCAAGGCGGTAGACACCGGATCTTCTGCAAATTTTATATAATATATACTTATTGTACCTAAGTATTACCGTTAAAGAATGGTCGGTATTTTCTTGTAAATAAACAATTAGTTGAGACATGCAAAATGCAAACAGGGCTAGTAACCTGTATTCGAATTACTAAAACTTCACTAAAACTTCCGAAAATTAAGGATTTATTCTTAAATGTAATTTCAAATTGTTTTAATTGTACTGCAGTCTACTTCTATGTGCAGCAGTGGACGCCGATGATGAGTAGTTAAACATTTTCAAAATTGTTTATTTTATATTATTAGCAACGTAAAACCGAGCATCCAAGCGCATGCATCGTTCTAATAGTGCTTAACATAGAGAACTTACGATACTACATCATGTAGGAAACTGAAAGTAATGGAAATAGAGCAACGGATTCGTAGATACAGGTTTGTGAATTTATATACTTAATCTGTACTGTACACTCGTCTGACGAAATTCTTTGTGAATAAATTATGATAACAACATTTTTTCTAATCAGCCAAATAATTATTTTGTTACTACTAATTGAAGTATCATCGCAGCTTAGCAATCAGTCCATTAACCGCTCCGATAATTTGTTTATTCCTTTTCCTTATTCGCTTTCCCATCAGCCGTCCACCGAAATAGAACCAAGTGCTTCCGCCAAATAAAATGCACAAGAATTCCTCCTTTGTGCTGCATTATTCTTCTTGACGTTCGCAATGATTACCATACTGCGTTCTTAACTAGAGGTAATATTTAAACATTTGTCTCGCAATGAGACTTTTGTCTTTCGCTTTATATGGCATTAACTGTATTTTAGGTATGTCTGCATTTTATAACAATTTCTAATCATTTGACGTAACTTGCTACCATTTGGATGAATTTAAAAAGAATGCATTCATAGAATAAATAATATAAATTATCAATTTCAAGTTCAACTGTGGATTGTCCATACTGTTCATTGTCCATACAATGCGGGAATTTCTCTTTTATAATCCTTTTATCATGGTCACATTTTGTCAGAGAGTAACTCACTTGAGCATCCATTAAAACGTTCTGTTTAGTCACGTTTAATGGTTTTACTTGGAAATAGAGTAAGCTTAATTTACATGAACTACGGTGACTCAGCCAAGCCTACAAAGGCCGAGTAGGATTGAAGCCTTACACTACAACTTGTAAATAGTAAACACCTTATAGGTACTAACGTTTGATGTTTGTGTAACATAATTAAGTGTAAAGTAAATTAGTTGGCAACTTAAAAAAGCGACAAGTCGAAAGGAGGATTCCGTGATGAATCCATCCTATACAAACAATGCATGAGTTGGAAAACAAAGAGAAGAAAAGGAAAATTGGCAGCGTGGATCTTCTCCGAGGCGATGACGTGAAATTGACTAAGCAATTTTACCGAGTGCCTCCTCTCGTAGTAGTGCTTATATTTTCCCAATATCCTATCGAGAAAGATGTTCACATATTTAGTCTTATGTTACAGTCGACAAACAGGTCCCATATTCCAGCAAGTGCATACTTACGCACTTCCTTAGCTACTAGCGCAGTAACAGTTATCTTTAGGCATTCGTTTGTTCTCGCGCGTCAAGCTCTGTAACAAAACATAATTTAACACAGCACGCCTTTGTCTTTCTAAACAACGTACAATACTGCTCGCGTTTCTGCTTTTGTTCGTTGGTCATTTCTTTTGTTTCGCGCAATTCGTGTCTTTGTTCCAGGCCGGGCTAGTCGTTTGCGTCGTGCGCGCGGTGCAGCGCCCTTGCGCGTGCGCTTCCTAATTAGCGGCTGGCGTGGGCCGCGTGGCCCGATTTAACCTCGCCGCGTCACGCCCGTGCCCGTGCAGACACCGGCCCGGCCATCGGTGCACTTACCGACACTAACTATTGTATCCGCAAAAAAGGGACATACTCGTCTACCTAAGGGTTATAGGTTATAGGTTATAGGTTTGCGCGGGCTAGTTTTCCGCAACTCGACGTCGAATGCGCCTATTTTGCGTGGTGGGTCGACAACGCTACTCGTGCCAACCCAATTCTACCAGAAAGCCTAGCAGACCCTTGACGTTGCCGACGACTTCTGATAGGGACCTCGGTGATCCGAGGTGTTTTGCCCGGTATGCTGCCACCCCAGGGCATGATACCTAAGGGTTGTAGGACAATGAATAGTTTTACGTCAATGTCATGCAAGCGTCACCATTTGGGTATACAAATGTTGACACTAAAACGGCCTTTTAATTGCAAACACGTAGTTCTGCGTTTTTCCACTTCAGCACTAGGCGGAACAATAATATTGCTAAGAAATTAAAGTCGGTCCGTATCAGTAGGTATGTTATTTAGGTTGTAAATTTCGCCACTTGTAGGTTTATTGTAGGGTTACTTACGGGGTGGCCGGCCCGCCTGGGCACGCGTAACCGGCACGCGTTTCATACAATTAAAATTAACTTTGAAACAACGTAATATAATCACGTTGTTCCAGATTGCGCCATTATATTGATAAGGCTTCTAACTTCTCACTTTCTAGAATTGGGCTGGTTTTGCGATTTGGATAAAGTACTTTGAGATAAGATTGGCACAGCATCGAGAAGAGCGGTGTAATAAAGAAGAGGCCTTTACTCAGCAGTGGGGTATACAATAGTATACATACTCGTACGGGCTGAAAAGATACTTATAAACTACTCTAATCACTGTAAATAGAAAACCGATGTTATGTTTAAATTAGCCTAATTTGAATGCCACACCCCAGCAGAGTATAATAAGATGAAAAAGAAAATAAAATCAAAAACCAGCCAAATGCAATTCGGACTTCGCACATTTAGGGTCCCGAACAAACCTTAAAAATGTGATTAATCAATATATTATGCTGGTAAAATATATGTAATAATACACATTATCACCAAGTTTCAAGTTCATAGGTCAAAGGGAAGTCGAAAATTTTTGTGACAGACGACGGACGGTCAGATGCCCGGGCGACAACAATAGGGTTCCGTTTGGACCCTTCGGGTACGGAACCCTAAAAAGAAGAATGGAATATTATTTTTAAGGCCGGGTATTACCACTTTTGAGTTTTTAAAAACCATCTGAGACATAGAATATAGTGTCTTAAAATCTAAAAAAAATATATGTGTTACATGAGGATCTTGTCTAGTCAAAATCGCAGTCAGTTACATGATCTGATGAATTTCACTCGATAGAAAAAAATCGCGAAGTTACCCCTTTTTGAAATGTATTTTCAATACTACGGCTATATTACTGATATTTAACATTTAATTTTTGTACTCAATTAAAGATCGTAAATAGTTATAGACATTTTCGCAGGGTTTGCTTTGATAAAATAACTGGCTTGATGACTATAGCTAAATATTTACAAAACTGCGCGCAGAGCTTGCGTAGAGAGCGGGATGGTTAATTGTAAACTCACGCATGTTAGAGCGGGACAGTTGCGTTGGGGATACCTCCCCTTAATAATTTATTCGTTATTAATGTGATCTTATGCTTAAACAATAATCCTAAACGTTGAAGGGTTTTGCATTTATATGGTATGTGCCGTCTTTTGCTTTTGGTTGTTGCAGTATGGCCTGAAGTTATGTTAATTAATATTTCAGTCTGTTATAAAAATGTAAGGTATAGTTTGACCGTCGTAGTTGTATTAAAACGTAATTGTGACCCAGTTCGACCTTCTGACGAACGTCGAAACTATTCCTTTGTAGTCTTTGTACCACATGACCTTGCGAGTCTCCAGAGTGAAATTTGTCGCAAGGGACGCCACTCACCAAAAACATAAATAAATAATCGTGGCGGGTGGCCGTGATTCACCAACACACAATGTCTTTATGATGGACGTCGCACGACGTCGTGTAAAGCACTTACAAATGAAAATTATGACTGAAGTTGATGGCTCTTTGTTTGGATCATGAACAGATTTCATTAAACTTGTGAACTGTGGGTGTTAATCACGTTAAGAGGCGACTTTAAGTGACGTATTTGTTGGATGGTCAGGTTTTTTTCCAATATAACTTTGTGTTTAACTTTTTTCAGCTTCAAATTGGATTTTATTTACAAGTTTCGAGTTTTTCGGTCGCTATACCGCATTTATTATTCAAGCTGTTAACCGCAAAAAACACTGAACGCGGTTAGCAACGCATACATAACATTTAATTTTTATTTTGTGTGCGGCATCCGTATAGTGCAGAATAGGTATTTAAAACTGACCAGCCCATAATAATACCTATTAACAATCCATTCCCTAGTGGAAAATGCATGTGATTAGCTCATACATTTTTCATACGATGTTTCATATTTGAGCATATTTGCACAACGTTAAATTATACGTAACTCCAGGGGCATGTACCACAATACTTTACAAGCGTACAATTCGACAAATTTGTGAACTTTTTCTATGGAAAATTGTACAATTTTGTCAAATTGTAGACTTGTAAAGTTTTGTGGTATAGGGGCCTGCTAGACGCCGATCTGCTCATCATGATTTACTCCTGTTACTTATTTTATTGCTGCGTTTTATCTCGTCGCAAGTTAACTTATGTATATACTGTCTCGCTTCGCTTTTTTGCCATTGCGAATGACTTAATTCTTGTTGCTTGAATTCAAAGCTCAAGATTGGCTCAAATGTTATTTATTACTAAATTTGAAATAAAAATTGTATGGGTAGTTTTTATAAAGGAATCAGTGAACTATTTGATGTATTTAGTTGTTATATTTATAGTAGAAATTATTTAAAATGTCCGACATTTTATAAAACTTGTCATTGGACTTTGAATCTTCACGCTTGGACAGTAAAGTCGCTTTTTGAACAGCCTAAATTAATACAACTCGGACAGTTCAAATAATTTTAAGTATACGTTCAATGATAAAAACGCTGAGATTATTGAAGTGAAAACTTCTTTAGCGGCGCTGAGCACTTTTGTACTGGGGAAAAATGTATAAACTCGCGATAAATTCCAAGACCAGGTTAGTTGACCCCTCCTAGTATCGTGATTGCTATGTTACGAGGGGTCCCCAGCTGGTCTCCTTAGAAAGCCAAGGTTCTAACTGTTTTAAGACAATCCTAAGATTTTCCATAAAGAGCATATTTCAAATAAATTCTCATGGAAAGTAGCTCTTATTGTCCCTAAAAAAGCGTTTCCAAAGTCCAATATCGGATAGCCAGACTGACCGATTTCCGTAAAGATCATATTTCAAATAAATTCTCATGGAAAGTAGTTCTTATTGTCCCTAAATACGGTGACAGTTCCCTTCAAAATACCTAGTGGCCAAGAGTGATGGATAAAATACCAAGGGCCTGACACGCTTTGTAAGAGAAAGATAGCCTTATTGCGATTCCTGTGAGAGGAAGTAGAAAATAGTGCGATGTTTTGTCCTTATCACCGATCGAAAAATTTTGTATTTGTGTCAAAGTTTTGTGTCAAGAAGATTGCAAAACAAATTGGCAATATTTGGTAGTGCATTTTATAAATGGAGAATTAATTATAAGTTTGGTTTAAATGAATAATAATTTACCAATTATCAGATCCGTAGTGTTTGGGTGTTCAGTGCAAACATGGTGGGGTGTTCAGTGTTGGGCTGTAAAAGCAAACTCGACCGAAAAAAGGCGGATGTTACATTCCATGCGTAATTTGCGTAAGTACATTTTCTTTGCATTTTGGACCCGTGTTTATTTCTAAAATCTCACCGGTACCAAGTTACTGAGCTAAATCATAAGTTATATCATGAGACACTTGATGAAATAGGAAAAATATGTAAATTAATTCAAAAATAACCTCCAAACATTTCACATATAAACCGATCAAATCGCGTAGTATAAATCTACCATAGAAGCCAGCTTAGAATTGATGTCCCATCATTCAGTCGGTTTATAATTCGATTTCGGGATACCAACAAATAATAAAAAAATCCCCTGAAGATTACCCCACGTTTCGGGAAATTCAAGTAATTTGATTTTTTCAGTTTTTAGGGTTCCGTAGTAAACAAGGAACCCTTATAGTTTCGCCATGTCCGTCCGTCCGTCCGTCCGACCCCCGTTTTTCTCAGTAACATATAGATGACGCGGAGAAAACGGTAGAATAAAATCATTAAAAAAAAATTTTTTTTAGGGTACCTCCCCGGGTGACAGTAACGGAAACGCACAGGGCCGGGCCGTCTTTAACCAATTTGAGGCCCTGGGCACATTAGGGTAATGGGGCCCCTATGACCTTGATAGAGCACGATTCTGTTAGAATAGACAAAGAAAATAAACGAGTCACATTAAATGAATAGATATTAATAATATAATATTTCCTAAAAAATAAAATTAATTTTCAAATCTACACCAAATTTGGGTTCTTCCTTAGAGCAAACAGCTAAATTAAATTTTCTTAAATAAACGCCTAATTCTAACCAGTCATATATATTTTTTTAAATTTAAAAAAGAGGCTGACGCTTATGCGAGCTCACCCAGAAGATTCACTCGTACCTTAAAAAGGTCCAGGCTAGGTATACGCCATTCGAATACCAAACCAGTAAACATTATAAAAAAAGATGATTTTGACCAGGTAATGAAAGTAGCCAGTCGTACGTCGTCTGGATATCTGATGGAAGAAGGGGGAAGGCGGTATGAGCTCATGGAGTTCCTGAGCACACTCAACGAATCTAAAGAAATAAAAATGGGAAATAGGTAGTATTGCTTACAATTTTTGAAGTGAAAACTTCTTTAGCGGCTCTGAGCACTTTTGTACTGGGGAAAATTTGTTGAACTCGCGACAGATTCTAAGATTCTAAGACCAGCTAGTTGACCGCTCCTAGTAATCGTGATTGCGATGTTAGGAGGAGCTAAACTCAGCTGGCCCCTATACCACAAAACTTTACAAGCAAATTGCACAATTTTCCATAGAAAAAGTTCACAAATTTGTCGAATTGTACGCTTGTAAAGTATTGTGGTACAGGTTCCTGGTCTTAGATGCGTAAGACACAATGATACTCGGGACATATTATGTAAATGGATTATGCGAATATGAACATGAGTATGAGTACAGTACAGATACGGATACCGATACGGATACCGATACCGATATGAATATCTTTGTTATTTGGGTCATTGTCAGTCGGAAAAACAAAAGTAGTCCATTCGGTGGACAATAGTTAACGGCTTGTGTGCATGTAATTTACGTTTTTATTATATGAATTTATAGACACGGAATTACAGATTATGCGGGTTATCAGATCAATCGAAAATTAAGCTTTGTAGCCCTTAACTTTTGGCATGTCCTGTCCACCGAAAAGACGCGCACCTAAATCTGACAATGACCCATTTACTATCTTTATTGAGTTTTCACTTCTGCCGGCACTCCCGGAGTGCAACCCGTTGTTTTTTTTTTTTATAGTTACGTTCCACCGCAGCTAATATCTTTTAAGTACTTCTATCTTGAGTTTTAAGGATAAGGTGCTCAATTGTTTTAAAATGGCCTAACTAGTATAAAATGAGTTCTATGGACGCGCTTCGCCACTGATTCAATAAAAACTTAAAATAACAAATAGTAGTTTATGCAACTGTTACATAATGAGGACATTAAAACACGAGTGTGTTTCATGAAACAAAAGCCGAAGGCGAGTTTCATAATAAGGTCACGGGAGTGTTTTAATGCCTTATTATGTACAGTTGCATAAACTACTATTGGCGAAATCAGAACTGGTAACCGAATCTTGAATGTTAAAAAAAAACATAGACCAACTAATAGTCCCCCTATTCTAATTCTCATGTCGTTCGAGTTCAAATGTCGAGCGATATATACTAAAAAAACAGAGCTGACATTTCGCATCGACTGAATTTGAATGTTCAGTGATACTAGAATAGGGACATACATATTTAAATTTTGTTGGTTTTCTATGACGTTCCATATCTGAAAAATAGTACATTACTTACCAAGGGCGATAAAACAAAGAATGTCTCAGATCGCAGGTATTTTACGCCCGAGCCGAAGGCAAGGGCGATAAATATGCGATCTGAGGCTTTCTTTATTATCGCCCGTGGTAAGTATAAAATTTTATGTCACCCCCTGGCCAGGAAGTGGGTTTTTTCGCGCGCGGAGCGTGCGATAATGGCCACTTTATGGCCAGGTGTGACATACAATATGTTATTCAATAGGAAATCATAATTACAATTATGTTACTGCTGTAATGTTCTATCACAAATAAGAAAATTTTCATAAATACATTGACTGTCATTTCCTACGGTTTCTGAACGCATTTCAGAGGATTTATGATATGTGTGTAGATAAAAATACTTAAATTTCTACTTAGAGAAATAAAAAAAAATAAGTTGGACTCAAACGGCTCCCTCGCCGGTAGCCGATTTATAATAGCATTGCAGTGTTTTATTGTGTTGCAAATATCGATTAGTTGCATAATGGATGTTGTATTTATTGCTCGCATGAGATCCGTTTGTGATGCCAGCGACCGGTGCCGTTAAGTACGCCCGGTGCGCTTTAATTACAGCCCTGCCATGCCTACCTATAGTGCACGCTAAAGGCTTAGTCATAACGTTTGTTAAACCTTTTTTAGCTAAAATGCCGTTGAAATTAGTTTTTCTTTATCTGTCACTTTGACATTTATGTGTGTGAGGAAGGTACCAACTCATTTTATTTAAGTTAGCAGAGGTTTGGTAATTTTTATTTTTATATGCCGTAAGAGGGTAATATTTTCCCTCTCCACTTTTGTTAAATTCATGTTTTTTATTAGTCACTGTAGTATTTTGTCAATGTAGACTGATATTTTCACTCTCTCATCTAGTGAAGTTATTTATATTTTGTATAAATTTCGTCTTGTTCGCTATAGCGTGATAAACGATAAGATAAAGCATGTATCAATTTCTACAGAATGGTATAATACGGGGCTTGGGTAGGTTATTTCAAACCGTCGGTAATCGTAAGCTAATTTTAACGAACACGTTAAAATCTAATTTTATGGTTCTAGTTGCCTTTTTGTTCGGGATTACAGCCGCCTGCATCGTATGCAACTAGCCTTATGTGTGAAATGGCAATGAACCACGAGTAAAATAGTTGCGCATTTACTTATATTTGTATGGATCATCGTTTTCTTATAGAATTTTGAAAATTGGAATGTTGAACATATTTATCTACTTAAGTCCTATGAGATTCAGATTTAAACACATGAACAATTCTATCCTATTAAACGAGCAATAGCTATATTTATTAGCTATATTTATATTTAGCTTATTTATTAGTAACTTAGAGCTATATTTATTAGTAATTTCGTTTTCGAAAATCGATCGAACGATTTTAATGACACAGCTAAGTCTAATTTCTGGGAAAATCGTATTTTTCCAAAGAACACGAACAACGTCGAACAAAGCTCCATCTCCCAGGTAGTTCATATAGTCAGCAGCTTCCTTATTCTAATCCATATATTTAATAGCCACCGTAAAGCCTTTTATGGTGCTAGACTACGTACCATATGTCTATGCACGATCGCTTTACGATTTGCCATTACACGACATTCTTTGCCTTGCTGTCGATCACTCGTTTTATTACGAGACACCATCCCGACACGTCGTATGTCATGACTTACGTATCGAGTAGGTACAAAAGCTGGTTTTAACCAGACGTTCTTTTATACAAAAGAAATGAGATGAATTAGACGTAACACAGGAAGTCCTGTGGTGACATTAATGTGTATCTAATTATAATAACATGAATAACCGTACCATTGGTTGCTTGGTAGCATGACACGAGGAAATTATCTGTAGCTAAAATAATCTACTACGATATAAGTAGGTACCTACGTACAACAGTAGTATGATAGATACGTGTCACGCACTACTTATTCTGTTTTTCTTGCGGATGTCTTCGTAACTTTTACAAGTTTTGCCTCGAACTTTTCCGCTGCCAACATCGCTGGATTTGCTTCTCCGCACGTAAATGTTTGCGACCGCAAATTGTACCTACTCCATAACTTTGGCTAAGAATTTTATTCCCAGCCAGTGTATATTTTTTCTAAAAGATAATCTCTTTAGAAATTTAATCAGACAAATGTATTTCCATATTTGCATCAACATTACCCAAATAAAGCGATGTTAGTTCTTCAGACGTATCGGACGAAACTCGAGTAACTTCAGGTCGAGTCGTAAAAGGAATACACGTTTTATGTTTATGATCCATCGCCGAGTCGTTATTTATGTATATATTGTGCTTTTTATTATACCTCTAAACGAAACAGCCTCTAGAGCTGAATACAGGTCAACACAGGCGCACCTTTGTACACCTTAACGGACAAAAGTTGTTAAAAATGTCGCCAGTGATATTAAAAGCAGTAAAACTGCAGAGAGCAATAAAAATCTGACGCCTGTAAATAATGCTCTATCTGCGGTACACGCTTTTCAGTATATTACTGATTTCTTCGCTGAAATTATATGTACAATGCACGTGTTATGTCTAAAAGAAGCTGATATAAAGCAACGAAACATTCTTTAATTTGCGTAATGTTTATGCGTTTTTGTTATAACAAACAGGAGCTCTCATAACTACTTTTAGCAGTAAAAGATAATAGACGCGTGGCTGAAATTTGGCACTGTTTAATCATGAGATTAGAGCGCAATATCACACTGAAGGTTCTAACAATGCAAATCACCGACAAAGCATGCGAAAAATGACGTTATATTATGTTCTTAACGTACCTAATGGTATGGCCGTTGCGGAACATTAAACCTTGGTTTTTATTATTTTCCACGTCGACGTTTAAGGTAAAAGAATCTCGACGTTTAATGTTATTTCACGACTTCATTATGTCCTTTCAATGATATAACTTCGGGAGTTATTGCAATTATTACGCTACTTTTACATTACTTAATATAATATATTCAGCTTCATTTCGTTTTACTGTTCCATGTGGCGCTTGGCCAATCTATGTGAGCAGACGTGACTCGTTTGTCGAATTGTCGATCGATTTATTAATTTCATTGGCAAAAATGTATGTGAGTGGCATTTGTGATTCGGTGAGAGCTTACGGTGCAGGCTGTTGAGATAGGGCGGCGTGGGGCGCTGCGACCCTTTTCGTTAATGTATTCCTGGCAATTTTGCTAACGCCCGCGCCGGGCCGCCTCCCGGGAACTTGAGCCCTGGCTAAACCCTAGATTAAATTTGTACCCTTCTGTTTATCATTACTTTTTTTTTGTTATTCGTCCAACCGACTCACTCAGGTTCCCGCTAAAGTTTCAGTCCGTTGGTCCCCAATCGTCGCCCATTATCGTATTTTTCTGCCTTTCAAGTTATTCTTACTCGTCTTTTAGGTTTGCTTATATAACGTCGTTACGTGAAACTTTTTAACGATAGAAGTTATATATTGTATTAGAATGTTTATAAAAAAACTCTCCGGAAACTTATATAGGTAACAATTTGAACTTCGATAAAAACTCAAAGATTTACAAGACTGCTTATCGAGACAAGCGACTATCGAATGTTGCCTTACCTATATCTCGCTTAGTGCATTTTGTCCTGGCGACCCTCGATGTAGTAATGATATTTAATTGCTCTGGGTCTGATTCCCCTGTCTAAATAAATACCGTATATCCAGTGTAGGTATTTAGTAAGTAGTAGACGCGCCGCAATAATCGCTATTGCGAAATTATTTGTGGGGCCCTTTAATTTTTTTCATAGTTTTTCTTATTGATGTTTGGTATGTGTTTTGTGATTTAATAACATCTATAGTTCGGCATCCTCTATAGACAAATAGTACAAAGTAATTTTGTGTGGCTAATCTTGTTTATTTATTAACGACGCAAGGGTCTAGGTGTAGACCAAGGAAATTGTCGATCGGTTCACTTTCCCTTTGTGATTATTATATGCCACGTAATTAGGCCAAGTTTGAAACCCACTTGGCAATTGTTTACGATACAAACCGTGTAATCCGTGACTTTGCGCTCCGCAAACGGACGGACTTTATGCCAAGGTTTTCTTAAGGGCATAGTCGTTTCTCATGTCCGCTTCAATGGATACACGGTATTGCTATTAAGTGCACAGTCTCTTTATTTATGCAATAACAGTCAACATAAATAAGAAAGATGTCTGCAGTCGAAACGCACCCCTTAACTTACTCGTTCCGTGAAATATGTAACGAGGCTAGCATAAACATAAGCACCATCCAGCGTGGCCTCAGAGATATAAATCGCTTTTGAATATGCTGTCATAATTTTAGATGGGAAGGCGTAAGCGGGATTTAGACGGTGGCGGCACTTGGCACGGGGCGGGCGAGGGGCTCGTTGGCGCTGGCTCTAGAGGTCGGTGCTGGCGTGGCCCCTCGCGCCGTCTCGATGACATCTTGGAAGACTGCCCGCGCGGGCAAGCTTTAGATAACTGTAAACGCCACCGTATTGCGGCTCCTCCCTGATCGACATCGTTATTTTATAACTCTTCCAAGAACAATTCCAGTTGCAAACATCGCTTCCATTACATTTCATATATACTATACTGGAGTTGTGAACAGAGTTCATAAATTATATAAATAATTTAATTTAATTTATTTATTATGGAGAACCACTAGCTAAATATACAAAGTAATAATATCTCAAACAAAGCCTGCAAAATTATCAAATACCGCTTTTATTCATTACCAATACTCGGACTGTACCATTTATGTTACATGTTCTACCTTATCTATCATAAATGTGCCTAAGCTTTGTGCAACTTTTGCAAGATAATTTATTTTTATTCCTTACCAAAATTGGCGTTCATGTTGACGCCGCTGGAACGTACAAAGCCGTTACTGATTAGTTAATTACCTCACCAGGAAAATCAGACCCGTTCGAACCATTTAATTACATGGCAGGAAACATTTTCTACAACGAACTAAATAGAAATTCTTTATAACCTTTAAAATTAAACAACCTTGCGTCTTTTCTCATAACACGACGACGGTAGTTAAAGAGTAATTTGATCAAGCTACTAAAATTTCAAGAGTTTCCGAGTAATCACTCGATCTGAGAAATCGTGAGTTGGTCGCATTCTCTTTGGTGTAGCTGAGAAATATAATCTCACAACTCTGGTTTAAACGTCGTCCTTTAATGTCATACCTGGTCTATTCTTTGGGGGCTTGTGCAGCGAAGTTGTGACGCGCGGTTTTTGTTTTTTCTTTCGTTCCTTTGTTGATTAAGTTATCGTCCTGTAGATAAAGATAACGGGAGTAGGAGACAGGCGCGGACGGAAATTTGTTCCCTTGCCCGACCGGCGCCGCCAGTCGGCGTCCTATTAGCTGCGAATCTATGTGGATATTAAATACTGCTGCGCTACTATATTACGGCAGTTATATCTCTGTTAGGTAATTTTAGGATCATATGTGGTAGCTAGTTGGTAAGGATGATGACGAGAATAAATAACTTTTAAGGTATATATCAATATAGGCATTTGGGTCTATTGCAAACGATTCAAGCGTTGTGTATTTAGTGTACCCCGTTTTTGGTGACAATGGTGACTTATAGCGTTTGGTATAGACCAATGCGGGAACGGCACGATCTTCCACAGGTATTGCAGTAAAGTACCTAGTTGCAGTGGTTTGTATAATGTAGCTAAGTATTTCTAAAGATTTTTCATTAGTGTCATTACACACTTGGCTAAGAAATGTGATTGAATTCACAGACCACTTCGCGGATTACGTACGAATGGTGACAATTATTAATTTATTACTCAAACATAACTTGAATACCAGTTGAAGACTTCCCGTATGCCATATAAATACGTTACATATTTAATTCAATTTATCTCTTGGCTCTTTGTCGAGTTTCTATTAGGTGCTCTTAAATCACACAGACGCAGTTGGCCACAATGTACATAAGTCCGTAATTATATCGCCGTCAAATGGGAACCTTAAACATTCCTACATTTCATGTCTTTGAATTCCGTGCGTAAAGAAGTTTACGCATTAACCTGAACGTATTTACATTTCGTGCGGGTTTAATTTATTCTGAGATCGATTTCTTGTTTGTAACGTGTCGTATTTCTTTGACGTGTCCCTGCCTCAACCGTGCATCGGCTTATGCTGCGAGTTTCAACTCGCCTCCACTATAGTGGCCTCGGTAAGAGGACTTATACGGCATTTCGTGAACAAAAGATTTCCTGTATCAGGGTAGGTCCTTTAGGACCCAGAGATGGATTTTCGAAGTAGAGCCCTCGAATTTTTTTATGTCAAATTTTTGAGGGGGGGTGTGAGTCCAGGTTAATCTTGATATCTGCGCCAGTTAAGCTACTGGGTCAAGTTGGGTGTCAATTTCGAGTAAATCAAGGATGCTAAATTCATTTCTGGAATTATTTTTGTACCATTCCATACAAAATTTTCGAAACATAACAAAAAATAGGTAATTTTTCATTCATACTGAAAACAGAAAAATGGCCATAACTTTAAAAAACACCTACACATTTTGGAAAAAAAATAGGTCTTCAGAAAACCCTGTTAATATCATATTTAAAAATATATATTTCAAAAATATGCCTACTGTGGAAGTATTAAAAAAATTAAAAATTAAAAGATAAAACAAAAAATCAAATTAATTAAAAAACATAGTTTGTGATCTTGGAATCGTAGTGGTGGGTTTATTAACTCAATAAAAACATATTTCATGCCAATTCACGTCTTAAAATATTAAAAAAACAATGAAATATATCAATTTCGCCCTAAAATTTCACGTAAAAATTTATCAAATTTTAGAGAGCCGCCCTGCTTCGTACGAGTTTACGATTTACAAAAAGTCTTAGCTTATATTATTGAGGACTAATGTAGGTTTCTATTACAGAAAGAATTTTTAAAATCGTTTGATTACTTCTAAAGATAGGCCCCTACAAACGATAGTACAAATTCGAACTCCATGAATTATATGGATAACGGCTAAATTAAAAAAAAATGCCAACTAACATTAACGGATCCTGTCCAAAATAATATTGGATCACCCTAAAAGTACAGCCTTATTATTAATAATAATAAAAAACATGTTGGTCCACCTTGTAAGTAATAATTAGCATTCATATACCGCGGAGATACCTTTGTAAATTGAAGAGTGTCCATTTTCTCATGGATCCCATTATCAGATCTTGACCAAATTTAAAAGAAAACATCATTGAGGCAGCCCCTTCCAAACCAAAAAAAAAACGCGAAATCGGTCTTAAACTAGCAAGGATATTTGTGAACATATCTAAAAAATATTGACAGTCGAACACAGAACCTCATCTTTTTTGAAGTTAGTTATGATTTTTTAAACCCAGGACCAGTATAAACTGATAAAGATGTTGTACTCTCCTTTTTCGGCCTCCTCGACGTCATCTTTGCTGAAACCCCTGGTTCACACTGGACACACATTTAAAACCATCAGTAATCGCATTTGCGACTACCCACAGGTCTTGAAGCAGCGTGCATGGCATTCATTCTCGCTTTCAAGGACAGTGGCCTCTGCAGCTGTTCTTGCAGCTAAGTTCTCGTGCCGTATTCCAGATTCTGTGTTGGATTGTCCATACGGGCTGCCACTGTTCCTCCTTTTATCCACTCGTCTGTTAGGGAGGGTATATATTGTGTGTCATTTAAAGTTTGTCCCCACAAGTGACCTGCTTGATAGGCTGCCCTAAGCGCATGCATACTGAAACTAAAATCCCTAAAATATTACAGTGTAATTTTTATACAAATACAAATGCGTTTATTTTCCCTTTAAATTACAACGGTGTATTTTTATCACAGTCATCGTTTTAAAACCTGAAAATAACTTCGAGAAACTATCATTGTTATTAGTCAGACACGTCGGTATAGTCAGGTAAGATTCTCTATGAGTTATTTTTACTCTTAAAAGTGGAAAATATTTCAATTCGGTGACTGTACCCAGTAGCTAGTAACGTATTTCGGTACTTACCGATCCGCCCGCGCAGCCGTCTTGCGATCCATGATATTTTTTTCTGTCATAATTTTGTAGGCAGAGCTATATTGATATTTATATATTTAGAATCTGCATAAAACGAGCTTTCTTATAGTATTTATTTCATTATTTAAATCAACTTTTTACATCCAATATCAGAGCGCTGAATCAAAAAGTAAAAATTAAAAATGTACAAATTTGAGATTTTAGTCAGAAAATTGTTCCAAAATAGTAAAATGTACGATCAGAAATGATGTCAGTGTATTCCTTTTATACGAAAACGATACCAAACTTGCCTTAGTAGATATAAGAAAGGAGTCAGCTTAGTTTGAAATGTACAGGTCGGCTGCTATGTTTGGACCCCCCCCATTTCTTACCACGTTAAAAATCCGGGGGGCTCTACTTCGTAAATGCATCTTTAGACTATAGATATCAATCCTGCCAAAGGAAATCTTTTGTTCATTAAACGCCCTATTTTCCCTTTTTTTGTTCCGTACAGATGCCACTACTAGTCTATCTTGACTAGCTTAACCCTGAAAATTTTAACAACTATGCGTAATTGGAAGGCATTGTTTTACTGGTTCGCCTGAGGCGAGTTACCGTTAGCGTTGTGAATATGAATCCAGGATTGCAGCTGTGCAGCTACTGCCGACGTTTCCCAGTTTCCCACTCGACTAAACCACCATTCGCCAACGCCCAACACTCGCCCTTATGTTTGCTTAGCGTGTTTGCCTCGAACTTGACGTACTTTAATATTCATAAAATTAGGCCGCCACCAAATGAAATTACTTTCAGCTCCACGACTTCCGTTTGTTGGAGGAAAGTAAGCACCTCTATTTGCTTGCCACTTAACCGTTTCGTACCCCAAATCTGAACTCGAGTACGACATACTCGTACCTACTGGGTTTTCATCTATAACTATAACATATTTATAATGAAATCGCTTACGTAAATAACACTATTGTGAGCTGGATAAGGAGCTTAGCGACAAAATATCACTCATCGGCTATCTGTAATCCGATGAAATGTTGCCGTAAGTATAAGATTCTCAGTTGACTATAAACCTAACCAACCCGCGGAATAGCATAAAATATTTGCGGACAATTTTCTCTCGTCCTTATTAGAATTGTTTTCTTTCCTTCCCTAAGGAATAATACGGCCACTACTATTTCAGTCACTGTAATCCCGCAAGTAAGCCTAGAGGTTTTATCTTTTTGCATTGGTAAAATCCGTGGCTTCTTATCCTGGAAATGTATCCAGAAAATTAATCTAGTTTTGTTACGGCTTCTATCATCTCGTAAATTGTCACAAGCGGTTTCGTTTTCCCTTCTTGTATAATCGGCATATCGGCTTGCGACACGTTTTAAACAAGGTCAGGCTTCATGGTTTTCTATGTTACTACAGATGGTCATTCGCGGTGGGCAGAATATACTAGTATTCTTTAGCCATCGCGCCTACGTTAATTCAGTATCAGGTCAACGCGCATCAATAGCACGTGTAATTTACTACGGGCCTGGGCGCGGACGTTGATGGATCGCGCGGGAAAGAACGGAGTTGCGTGCGACGCGTGCTGCCTCCCCAGGCTCGGGATTACCGGCCGAGATGAATTGGACGCCTAGCCCCGCTATTCAATGATGGAGCCCTCTTCTTACTCGGAAAATATACAAAACACCTGCGGGTCGATTTGGCTGAGATACCCGTAATGTCATCCAGACCCAATGAGTTTAGTTGCTATGTTTCAAAACAGTGGTCAAAAGACGTATATAACGCATAATTATGCTTTTTAGACCTTTTATAATGATTCGAACAACTTTAAAGATTCTGTTGCGGTACCCATACCTTAAGATTGTTAGCATAATGTACTCTTATGTCCCTATATAATGAGATATTGCAAGAGCCGTAGGCCAAGTGCCACACATTTGCGGAATTTCTCTTTGCATCCGCGGACCGCTTTTTATCATCCGACACTCAACTATTTATGGGGCCCGCATTGTGGACGTGTTTAGTTTCATGCTGAGCACATACTTGAAGATTTCTTTAATACATTGCTGGGCCTAATAAAGTAAAATATTTTCTTAAGCATTGGGCTTGGTTTAGTAATGTAATGTTAGTAATGTTTATTGCAAACCATGGTATTGTTTAAACGGCATTGCATTTCAAACTGGGGATTAAAATAAACACCTACCGTAAATGACTAAAAACTTTTTCGCTTGATAATTTATTAACTCTATGTTTAAATACGTATTTTGTTTTAGAAGGAGCCATAAAAGAAGTTGAATCGTTTTGTGTAATTCCCATACTCCAATCCAAACTGTCCAAACGATGCGTTCGATCCATCAAAGTCAATTTTTGCTATGCCGTGTCTCTAGGGAATAAACTTTTACAATACCTATACGTGAACACTTAAATGTATACGCGTTCCAAAATAGCGTCATTTAAACCAACTGTGGCTCATTCAATATAATATGCATAACCATGAGTTACAGAATATTCATAGACTAGTAGCCGTGCCTTGCGGCTGAGTGTGCATTGTTTAGATCCTCGTCCTGCTACGTGCATTCGGAAACAATAGCACTTAAGTGGAACCAAAGCACTGGCCTGAACGATTTCGCAAACTGCCACTAAATGCCCTGTAGCTACACACAAATAACATGAAACGCCATGAAGTTTCTAATAAAATAACACACAACATTGTCGACGGGGTCCCTGACACAGGGACTCGCTGTAAATGGTTTATCGGTCAAAAACAAAGATAACGATAACTTATCGGTTTTATTGTAACCAATCGTCATAAACCGAGTTTGGTTTCAGCCTGTTAACGTTTTTAATGCGAGTTCAGAAACTATTAGTATACCCAGAGTTTTTGTTAAAATATTGTTTGGGTTGGTCGGGCGCACAGCTGCAGAACATCCGGTCTATTAACTACTTAACGTGCCTGTGCTTTACATGTTTCGTGCTCTATTCTAAATTTCATGCGGGGCCTGTCATCCCCCAGCTACAATTTACTCTAAATCTTAGCTCTCAGCTCTGCGATTCTCATCAGCGTAGATCTCACAACAACACAATTTAATTTTGTTTAGGGACTTCTTGTTCACTTCCGCTCGGAGAGTTCTCAAACTTTGTAACTCGAAGAAAACAAACGGATGTTATTGTACTATTGTACAAAGAAACTGTTTTAGTTACTGATCAACTTATAGCACACCTTTATGAGCGGCGAGGCGACACTACATTGTAACTGGAAAAATAATACGCAACAAATCAAATATGAGACCGAGCGTAGCCCTCGCAACTCGCAACGAAACGAAAGACACAGGGTTGTCAGGCGCGAGTTGTGGATTAATTTATAAGATGTTTGGATTCACGCGAGCATGTCACGCTAAACGAACAGACGGGAAGCCCTGTGAAACACGAGTGACAGGAGAGTTACTTGGAACAAATTTGCGAGAGGAAATATAGATACCTATATTGTGTTTGTAACTCGCTACTTTCAGCGTCAAGATATTTTAGTTGCATTATGGTTAACATTTCATGTTTAAATTAACTTTTCTTTAACTTACATATCTTTTCTTTCAATCTGACACTACCCAGCGTCATCCTAATTCATTGTTATAAAATAATGGCTTGTCGAAATAATTGTATTTTGGATTTGAATTGGCTTTGATTCTGTTAGTATTTTATCTATACATTTGAGAATAATACAATTCACAAATCATCCTAATTAAATGTTTTAAAATAATGGCTAGTCTAAATAATTGTATTTTGGATTTGAATTGGCTTTGATTCTGTTAGTATTTTATCTATACATTTGTAGAATAATACTATTCATAAATATCAATTAAAATCTACCTGCCTCTTTCATTCCCCGAATGATTAGAAATAAAATCACTAGTGATTTGCTGTCCTTTTGCGTGTACGAGTTTCGTGTGTTAGCGAAACAGTAAACTCACTAGGTTGCACGGTTCCCAGCAGCCCTGCGCGTGGCTCGGGGGCGGAATCTCAGCCCCTCCGTAAATAATTACCACGTCGCCGCGGCGGGGGCTGCGCCCCGCGGCCGGCCCCGCTGTCCCGCCGGGATACTCGAAACTTATCTCTAATGTTTGCTTTTATCTCCCATCTAGGTGCTTGTAATAATTTAGGTGTGGTAAAGATGACATGGTCCACACATGCCAGGATTACAAAAAAACTTGAAATCGTTTTGAAATACTTAGAATTTATATAGCAAGCAAAACCCGATTAGTTAAGATGGATGCTGCAATTATTAGGTATCTTTACATAAGGAAATGAATGATTTTTAGAAGTAGGGATTATAAATCAGAAGTTATAATGCTTTTTAGCAGTTGTTTTTGATCATACGATATCAATATTACTTCATTAGTATCAGAACTCATTGTCAGTTGTCATTATGTACTGTTATGTGTTATTTTTGTTGAGGTTATGCAATAAAGAGTATTTGTATTGTATTTTTGTATTGTAATTCAGAACCTACTCTCTGTTACACTTTACACTTCTCCGGGGAGCTCAAGCTGAAGCCCTTCATGCAACATTTTTATCCAATTGGAAACTTTACAGTAGGTACCTACGTCTTGAAGCGTCGGAAAGTGTAACGATAAGCAAAAATTCCCGCATTTTTCTTATGCTAAATAATAAAAGATGTTACGGTTGTAAAATTACGTTTAAGTTTCTTGTTTTATTACCGACAGCACAAATATATACTGCAGAATATAATGATTGAGAAAGATTCATCGATTTAAATAATCTTCACTATGAAGAGAACAATAAACAAGATATATTTCGTCACTATACCGATTACGCTATTTCACTCTTACGAATCCAATTATTAGTCGCCATCAGAGTAATTTCACGGGATCCAACTACATTTTTATTACCGCCATGTCTTCGGGTAAAGGTGGCTGATGAAATATCATTGCAGCCTGCAACTGAATGAGCTCGCTTAACTTATGAAGAGGTTCGAAGTACTATGCCAGAACATAGGTACCAGTTGCCTTATTTTTCTATTCTACAATGCAATGGTCAGTAGACCCATATTAAGCAACCGACCACAACGCACTACGTGACCAAGTCCGCATTGCAGTTTTTCCCTTTTTATTATTTCGTCGCTTTTTTCTTTTATTTATGGTGATGAGCTAAGTCCGCCTCATTGTTCTTTTAGCTTCTGCTTCAATTTCTTAGCAATCAGCTTTTTCATCGACTTTACTGAATTGGTGAGTTGTAATTTTGTTAATTGCTTGTCAGTGTGATTAAATTGGTGAATAAAAATATTAGCAAACTCTCAACAAAAAAAAGAAGCTAAAGAAATCATTTAAAGGGATAGTTGTACAAATTTGACATATTTATTAATATTACTATTGGCAATAAGGAGTATACTAATGCTACTCGCGTTTAATCGTCACGGTGTAATCAGGATGCTGTATTGAGCAAAATTGCAGGTCTCAACTCTCACTATTCCCCTGTTTGACGACAACGCCATTATCCGAAGTAATTATGTTACGGTATCGATAATCTCGTAAAATTACGCTTTGAAGACTTCGTTAGTTATGCCATCGGCAGCGTGAACCGAAGTTCAGACTTCGTCACAATAACAAGTAATGAAGTGACAAGCCGATTCAACGAGTCGAGGTCAACGCGAACTTGGACGTATTCTTACGTAAACTTCGATACCGAGTTATTAACTTTGTACGAAAACTTGTTTTCTCCTGTAGGCAAACTATTGGTATTAAAGTGCCTTTGAACTTTCGGGAACTTTGACTTCCAAAAAATAAGCCATATTTATTGGTCATATCATATGCGTGTGTTACATACAAAAAAAAAACTGAAGTGTCAATAAAAAATCTCACCTGTTTTTCTATATGTATACACCATGTTGATAAAATGAATAACATATTAAACTAATGTCATCCAATGAACACATTACCTACTCGTATTTAAAGAAGTTGCTGAAATATTGAAAAAAAAAAACGGCCAAGTGCGTGTCGGGCCACGCACGGGGCACGGGGCATGCACGGGGGTTCCGTAGTCGTCTACCCTTTACATTATGTGGACTAAAAAGTTCGAAAACTTATATTTACTATGTTTTTGAAAGAATTAACAACATTATCTAAGGTATCAATGGAAATTGTACGAACGTTTGCTTTTGCAAAGTACATTTCTGAAGTTCGACTATTACTCGTTAACTAGTAATGTCTACTTAGCTGTGATAGTTTTCCTTTTAAATTCATCGTATATACTACTACCATGATTTTTTTCACATGCCTAGTAGCCACCGTTTAGCTGGCAGGGGGGGGGGACACTTGACCATAGCAAAAATTATCACTTCAAAGCTTAATATCACGCTAACCAATTCTTTAATCAAAAAATGCTTTTAGAAACCTTATAATATTTTTAAAAGAGCTATCCAACGATACCCCACACGATGGGGTTTGGCAGAAAAAAAATTTGCACCACCACTTTACATGTAGGGGAGGTACCCTAAAAAAAATTTTTTTTAAAGATTTTATTCTACCGTTTTGTCGGCGTCATTGATATGTATACTCATGCCAAATTACAGCTTTCTAGTACTAACGGTTACTGAGAAAAACGGGGGTCGGACGGACGGACGGACGGACATGGCGAAACTATAAGGGTTCCTTGTTTACTACGGAACCCTAAAAAGGAACAAAACCGTTGACTATATGGTTATAGATATTCTACATATGGTCGATCTTTTTGTGAATTTATTATACTCTCTTTGACATACACTTTTTTTTAAATTATAATTGTATCAATAAATTGCTCTGAATAATTGATTCAAATTACCTATGTAATGTAAAACTGACGATTCAAAAGTGCCTGTTTGCTATGCCTATTTGAATAAAGAATATTTGGAGTTTTTTGAGTTGAGAATATCGTATAGTTTTCAGGACATTATCTGTATCATTTTCTTTTTCATAATTTATTTAACCTTACAGCGCCGTAATATCTCAGTAGCTCAGCTCATATAATTTTCTCATTTCTTGCCATCTGCAAGGCTACAATTTCATCTGACATCGGTATATTATCTCCAGAGAAGGATCGCCACTCGTTATACTCTCTTTACTTACCCTAAGTACGTCCGCAGCTGTTGTAGTTATATGAATAAGTGGGCCTCAATTATATTTGGTTCTGCGCTACTTTCCACATAGCGCTAATGCGTTGGTTGTGCCTTTATGGCCGCCATTTAGAGGACTCGCGTGCAGTAATGTGCGGTTCCTTCTAGAGTGCTTTCCACCGATCCTGCAAGTGCTTATTGCCGCCGTCTTTAACTCGATAACTTATTCTCTGACTCGCGCCGCGACTACTCAATGAGATCGCCTCGGAGTTGCCTGAAAGTTACTCTGCAATTTGAGTCACTTGTTCTTTATTCGAAACGATATCTACGACAATTTCATGCCTTGTCACGTCGCGACCTTTACCAGCAATTGTGTGGTCATTTTCCCTTCTAGGCACTAAAAATAAATAACCAGATACCAATTTTCTACAAATCGGTTTTGGGATCATCTCTCAGATCTACCGATGGATATAAAGTCACGTAATTCATGTAACTTATTGGATTCATCTCGCAATTTGTAACAAAACCAGTGATTTGTGTCTAAAAACAAGTGCCCTATAATTAATCAGTTTGAAATTCTATTGGGACATGTTTTAGAATATGAATCTGGTTGTGGAATAGTGCAGGCTAGCTTCACTGAGCCGCTGTTTCCAGTCGCTCTGTCGCCTCAATTCATTATTTAAAGCCGTAATGAATGAACGCCGGCGGATCCGTTTTCCAGATGCTTTCATGCACACTTTAATTACTGTATCACTGCCACTCAATTAATTGATAGATTTCAATTCAACGTAAGCAACTAAACCGTTTCGGTTCTCGAGTTTACGATCGGGTTTTTTGGTTGTTTTGGCAATGTGACAGTTGAAATCGTTTTGCGGTCGCGTCGCAACTGCGAATAGCCCGGTGTAATTTTGATAATGGTCACGGGGGGCGTTCAGATAAGCGAGATAACACAGTCGAGAATCGAGACGGCGCGGTCGGCATTCGCGCCCTACGGTCCTGCGAGGGGTGGAAGGGAGGACATTCCCGGTGCCCAGGGTCGCCCTCCCTACCGTGCGTGGGTGTTTAAATTGCGCTTTATGTTTGTCACGGATCGTAACGTTCAATACTTGATTTAGTACTGTATTGTCTTCCAGTACCGTTAACGGTGAGGCGTGCTTAAATCTTTATTTACCTTCATATTGTGCCTAGGTTTTATCGGGAACCGGCGACCGTGACTCGGCGGCGGTCAGTAAAAACACTTGTCATTATCAGCTCCCTTCTTTGTTGTTAATCTGACATAGAGCCGTGATTCAGCCTAATAGCTCAAATATTATCGCTTTGATTTGTTTTATTATTACTATGTACACGTACAGTCAACTAATTTGATAGATATATTACCTGTCTCTGTGACAAGGTAGGAAGTGGCCCAGAAATGAAATTGGTTGAACGTATTTTTTTTGTGGATCCAAATTGCTAGTCTTCTGCTATTTTTCGCTCTATTATAAATTTATCTTATATCTTTAAACGAGCAATTCTTGTATATATCTATATATATTTATTTCGGGGATCTCGGAAACGGCTCTAACGATTTTGATGAAATTTGGTATGCGGGGGTTTTCGGGGACGAGCAATCGATCTAGCTAGGTCTCATGCACGTAAAAACGCCGAACAAAGCTCGGCCGCGAAGATGTTATATATCTTATATCTTTAAACGAGCAATTTTTGTATCTACATATATTTATTTATTTCGGGGATATCGGAAATGGCTCCAACGATTTTGATGAAATTTGGTATGTGGGGCTTTTCGGGGACGAGCAATCGATCTAGCTAGGTCTCATGCCCGTGAAAACGCCGAGCAAAGCTCGGTCGCCCAGATATTTAAAGTTAAGTAAGGTGACAATTTTTTGCTACTTAAGTATAGAGAAAAATAAAGAAACATGTGATAGGCACTTATAACTTCATAATCATAAACTTGATTTCAACTTTCCAACACAACTGTGTAACTTAAGCTGTTTCGAATAAATCCTTAACCAGCGCACACAGATACGTGATCACAGAGCTGCTACAGAGCGACCTGCACAAGATCATCGTGTCGCCGCAACATCTTTCCGCAGACCACATCAAAGTCTTCCTCTACCAAATACTTAGAGGTTAGTACCTAACAGTAATTTTTGATATATACAGGATGTCCCTAAAACCAACGCCAAAATGAAGAGGGGTGATAGAGCAGCTCAAAAGCTATCAATTGGACCCCCATGTATATTCTGCGATTTTTAGTAGTTTACGAGATATTTACAGTTTTACTAGCAATTTTGGGGTTTTTTCCTTAATAACCGTTACAGGATAGTAGTTAAGTTTTAAAGAAATTTCTTTTTTTTTCGTCAGTATCCTACATCATTTCATTCATAACAAACTACGTAAGTTTTTAAAAACATGTGCCAGTTTATTTTTCATATCATTCTTTTGAGCAATCACGCAGTTTGATTTTACATACTTCGCAAAAACCCAAACACGGAAAACGTTACTATGGAAAATCAAACTTTAAGTGATTACTCAAAAAAATCATACGAAAAATAAACTGGCACATGTTTTTAGAAACTTCAGTAGTTCGTTATTCATCCAATGATGTAGGTCTTTCTACCGCGCGGCGAAAATATATGCCTGCTCCTGCTGTTTCGTTTAGGCGGCGCAGGGCTTGGTTTTCACTTCTGCCGGCACTCCCGGAGTGCACTCCGTTGTTTTTTCTTCCATGCCCGTCTATCGCCCGTCATTTCATCACCAGAGGTGGGCACCGTTAATCAAATAGTTAACTTCGTTAATCGCTAATCCGTTAAAAAAAAGTTAACTTCGTTAAACGTTAAAGCGTTACATTCTGAAAGATTTAACGGAAATTAAAGTTAATCGTTAATCCGTAACTCAAAGGCCAGGACGAAAATCTAGGACCTCATATTTGAGAGTCGTACTCATGAACCACTCAGCTACTATACATAGGCTCAGGTAAGCAGTTAAGCACCGTATAATGCGTGATTAGGATACAAGTTTAATATAGTCACACAAATAGATCTTAGATTTTCATCATCCGACGGACGTCCTAGTCAGAAAGTGTTGGCGGCACAGTAAAATACCTATTCTTTTGGCGAAAAGTAGGTAATTCATTAACGATTAACGGACTCATTGAAAGTTAACGGAAGTTAATGAGTCCGTTAACAATTTTCGGAGTTAACTTGAAAGTTAATCCGTTAAGCGTCTTGTTAACTTCGTTAATTAATGATTAACGAGTTAATGCCCACCTATGTTCATCACTCATATCCTCCCTCTCCATGTCGTCTCTCACCCAGTCACGGGGGTGACACGGGAAGGAAAGCAAGCGCTGTGGGTAAATATGTGTGCGTGCGCTGTCGGTACACGCGTCAATTGTTTGCGCGAGTGCGTAGCGCGTGGCATGGGCGAATCGCGAGCCGCGACGGTAACCCAATCGTAACCTGGCTTGTCATGCTGGCCTGTCAGGGACGAGGTAACTGACCTCGGTGCGGGGAGGTGCGTGTCCGTTCTGTATGTAATACTATTATACTATTCTGTGACCCAGTCTATCGAATTTTTCCTTGGCCTACCCTTTCCCTTTCTTACATCCCTCCTCTTTCTTTCGTGTTACCCTTCTTGTCACATGACTTTTTTCCCTCCGCATAACATGCTCATTGCCCAGTAATGTTTGATACCTATAGGCACTGAGCACGAATTTAAATTAAGTAGGTATGTGGTGATAGTGCAGATACGACGAAGCTGAAGTAACTATTCCGGATTCCCATAGATTTACATGTCTATGCGTTCCCAATACCTATGTCGATTCCTATTTCTACCAATTCCTATGAGGATATATGTACATATTATGTTTATGTAATTTTGGTTCGTCTGCAGATTGCCATTTTTGCCAAGTTATTTTATCACGGAATGTATCTGTATGGAAGCATTCTGTAGATGGGAATTAAACCAAAAATAAGGTTCTATGCGAACGGGAAACCATAGGTGTTAGAAATTTGTAAACGGGAATGTGTAGATTGTAAAAATGCGAAGCCGTATCGGAAAGTCTGTAGTTCATTCTCGTATCAATTATTAAAGTCGCAGCAGCAACACTAAAAGTCAGCTATATATCGCCACGTGATTTGGAAGCGTATCAACTCTAACTAAAACTAGTATAAATAGTACCTAAGTGTCATACTAATTACTTATAAAATATTTAAGAAACATGTCCCGCAGCCGAAAGCAACGATATACCACGCAACGTCCATTCAACCTTAGAAATGTCTTCATTACATTCTAGTTCCCGATAAAATAACCGCAAAATAATGTCAATTTCAAAAGTAACTGTTCACTTCTCTCCTGATAAAATTCTCCTTGAAGCCTCGAAAGGAATAGTCAGGGTAATCAGTAAATTCTGAAAAGCAAAAATCGTTTTGTTATTGATTATACAAAAACTGTTGCCCAATAAACCGTCATAACTAAATGGATGACTTGGACTCTACCCAACACACAGGCTGGTGCTCGGTGCGATAATTGAAATAGTTAAAGACAAGTCGAAAAAATTACTACATGCTGACTCTCGAGAGATTAAGTTAAATGATCACAAAGGTTAATTCACTAATGCAAAACTATAGTCAAGCTTCTTGAACGGTTATAAAGTAGCTACAGTAGGTATTAGCAAACTTTTCTCATTAGACTCAGCGCAATTCCCTTGTGTAAGCTCCGTACTGTATTGCCACGTACCGAGTTAATGACGATTTAAAATAAAAACCTGATGCGAATCCCGCGGGGGTTTCACGTTTATTAAGTAAAAAGCCGGTATCGGGGAGGATGGTCCGTTACCGTAAAAGTTGGGCCATTCGGGCGTTCGCCCAGCGGCTCTGTAAACAACGGCGAAGGTTGATTGCGGGCTAGTCGGCGCTCGTACCGGTGTCCGCCGATAAATTCAGGTTTAAGCTCCCAACCTGGCGCCGCGGCGGCGACGAGACGCGGCCGAGGTGACCAGCTCCGTCACTTCCAGAGCCGTAAATCAATTATAACTCACTATTGCTCATAATTTCCGACTGCAACTCACAGCGCCAGAACTAACTAGTGCATTACCTACGTTACCGGCATTGTTATATAACCAATACGACTTCACGAGAACTAATCTACCTCAACATGAAACTCATCCAAACTTAAGGATCATTATCCCCTAAGCCAAGTGCAATTTGCAGAATGAAAAGAATTTCCCTGCTGTCCGCTCCCTCGGTGATGTAGGTATTATAAATTCGAGTAATTATTCGTGCAGTCCAAAGATATTTCCTGTGAGTGAAGCGCTAAGGGAATGTAGATATATGCGATCGTTAAGCCTCCACTGCTCTGCCTGTCGCGTTTAATTAAAAACTTTATAGTTGCACCGCCTTGATGGCTCAGCTTTAACTTGTCACGTAGACAGCGCAGTCTTCCACAGAATTTTTCATTTCAGGACGCGAAGGCATAACACAGCGTCCTGTGAACATTTTGACAGAACTACTGTCGTAGTTCTGTACAAATTCCTTAAATGAAAAGTGGAATGAATGTTTTTGTTCCATATCGGCATTAAGAAATGTTACCCATTTTGTCTAAATTTTATACAGAGTAACTATGACTAAAGTACAAGTCTTGCAATAAGCGGAATGGAAATCTCTTTTTTTTAGATCCAAGATTAATTACATGTTACAAATAAAAATATACAAATCGTTTGTGTTGGCGTCAACTCTTGAAATTCGCACATCGGTCACCTCAGACCTGAACATGGTAGCAGTATTGCGTAAGGGCCCGGACACATGTCCACGGTACGGCACCGGGCACCGTCTACGGGCAACGTGCACCGTACACGACGTCGTACGCGGCACCGTGCCACGGCATCGTACAAGACGCCGTGACGTCGCACCGTACAAGCCGCCGTGACGTCGCACCGTACACGGCACCGTAGACGGTGCCCGGTGCCGAACCGTGGAAATTTGTCCGGGCCGTAAGGGATTATTTCGCTACAAAAACGTGACGCTTGCACCGGCCGTCCGTCCGTCCGCTTCAAATTAATAATGTATGCTGTGCAGCCGAGCGTGACTCGAACCGAGTCACCGCACATTTGACATGCGAATGCATATTCTCAAATAAACGGACCCCTGCCGACAGTGCCGACTACTAATACTTTATTCAAATTCCATAAAAGAACTGAATTGTTCGTGTTCATACAGATATTTATTAATCCTGTTGAATAATCCTGACGAATGAGTTGGTATTGGATCATTAAAAATTAAATCAATTATTCTTATTGCGCGAGGAAGCGTACAGATTACATCGCGAGCTCGCGAGCACGGCGTCGACTAAGCGGTAACGCGAGGAATTATGGAAATGCAGCCGTGGTCCTCGCCCGCCTCGTCGGGCGCCACAAATTTATGTGAGAGCTTTTTTGGTTCAGGAAATCGCCTCCGTCTCTGAGCGTGCCCGTAATGTTAGCTACCAAGGATTTACTCTGATTAATGTCAATCCCTTCTGTTACCTTCGCACCGGTGCCTTTTAAAGTTGGATCGATATATGAATCCTAAACTGGTATGGTAATGAGTAGTATCCTACTTTATTTATATCAGGATATCGTACCATTACACGTGCACGAGTTCGTTAAAAAAAGAAATGACGTAATTGACACAGCAGGCGGATGAGAAGGGCAAGGGTGGAGACGTTAGCCGGCGGAAAAATCGCTAAGTGGAAAGTGGCGTCCTGCCCGCCGGTGCCGCGTCTATCCCTCCCGCTAATGGAATTTGCTTCGAGACATGTCGCCCGCTCCCCGCTGAAAACGGCGCTGCGTACTTCTACAAACATGTCTAATATAGGATTTCCACATTGCTATTCGTCTCTTAACGTTGCCGATAAATATCCCTTGACATAACATCTTCGAATTCATGATGGCGAAATCCCTTCATGCCAGCTTGTGAGGCTGTAATTCACACCTCTGGACACATCGACGTCGCTAAATCTTGTCAGCCAGTCTGCATGTTTTGGGATTAATCTCTTAGCGGAATTCTCACACGTGTTCGATATGTGATATATTAAGCAAATTTGATGTGTATTGAATTTGTATTTGTGTACCTACAGGAAATGCTATATAATGTTTAAATTTAATAAATCCAATTTCGCAGTCTGCCACGCCTACCATTGTCTCGTCCATTATTACGGATAAAGCAGATGCTTGCTTGATGCAGATGCGGGTCGCATAGGTCGCACCTAATATTTGTTACAAACATGAGACAAAATGCGTCTTAATATTCCTAATTGACATTGAGCCTACATTAACACATACTATTACAACATTGAGTATTTGAATAGTGTTTATCGTTGACATCTAACACGACCTTTGCATTATTCTCGACTGCTTCGAACGAGTGTAATGGTCTGTACTTACTTAAGTTTACATTGTTTACTTTAATTTGATTAAATCGTTTAATATTTCACTATAATTAAATTAACCAAACCATTATTGCCTGCCAGAATAATAGTTTTGCGAAAATTATGTCTGTATCCCAAAACTTAGTGTGTTCAGAGTTAATGCCGCACTAAGGTGTGTGCGTCGTGTTCAGAGTTAATGCCGCACTAAGGTGTGTGCGTCAACTCTCAGTTCAGAATGAGACTATATTCTTCCATCTTGAATGATGCTTAACGAAGCTTACCAATGAAGCACTGGTCTCACACCTGGTGAGCCACCAACTGCCATTCGTTTCATATCTTGGCTCATCCGTATTGTATCTTGAATCTGAGATTATAGCCATCCGTTTATTAGAGACTCATACTTGTTCGCTTCAGCCGAGTTGTAGCACTGTGCACAATACGAGCCCTGGCGGCTAAGTGAAACGGGTAGGTGCGTGTGCGTCGGGTCGCACGCCCCGGTGGCAGATGGAGCAGCTTTCACAATTAACGACTTGACGCCCGGCCCGCTATAGGGCACGTCGCGTTAATAACAACGGCATATACGCTGGAAGCTTTCCAAGAAATTAACAACATGAGCCCTTGGGATGATTCCACGGATTCTAGTGACAAAGTTAGAACAGTCAGCGGAGTGATTCAAGTAATTAGTCGAATGTATTGGGTGCATATTGATACATGTCTCATACAAGAATAATAAGAAGAAATCAAGAGTTATAATTATATAATGTGCTTTTTAATTATAATTTTACTCATAGTAAATATTAATGCTCCGATGATGACATCCGAAAATACTTTTAACTTGGACACATTTAGGATATCATATTCTAGTATGCTCTACACTTTTACAGTATCTCTTGTCAGGAAACCTGTATCTTGTTCCATTCTGACCCTGTTCAACGGCGCACCGGCGCTGCGCGTGGGCAAACATCACGGTGTGAAACGATTAACTGTTGCTCTCCATTGTGCCCCGGGAATGCGATCCGTGTGTTTTCAACACCGAAGATACTGCATTCCGCTGCATCACAACACCTGGTTCAATAAGCAATGTTTGGCGTTTCAACCGAAACGTTACGCCATTGCATTGTGTGCTACCAACGTATTGTTTAAGTTAAATTCGATAAGAGGTTCGTTTACCGAGAATATTATTTAGATTTAACTGCTGGAATAAGTTTTTATACTTAGTACTACTGTTCTATTCTTAAAATAACTCTTGTTCGGTATAGTTGTAACATATTTGTGAAAAAGCCCCAGACTATAAAAAGAAAACCCTTTGAATTATGTTTCGAACGTGACGGCATTAGTATTTTTACCGCATACCTATTTGTAGATCTTAATAAATTGTTTGAGAGAAAAATAACAATCTTAAAGATTGCGTTGTCTAAAAAAGGCTAAATTTATTTCTCATAAAAATGCCCTTTGTTCAAACAAAAAGTTTTATATAAATAACAGATTATTTGTACCATCAACTTTTGCGTTATATTTCGATTTAGTTTAGCATAAAGTTAATAATCTACTTAATACCAATAAAAAAACATCAATCTGTTTTCAAGTTCGATACACGGTATGCCTTTTGGATTCCAGTTTTCTCTAGATACTTGTCCTTCCAATTTTAACCGTTTCGAGTGCAATTAAAGCTAACTTAACGTTCTGTTCAGTGCATTGTCCTCGTTGGGCATGGGCAGGAGTAAGGACTACTAGCGTCACGGGCCGCCGGCGCCGGCCGCCGCGCGCGCACGGCCGACGACCTGCAGTGTAATGGACCTGCCGTGCGCAGGATGTGTCCGAACCGAACTAGCACACTTTAACTACACTTCAAGCCTGATTGGAAAACTTCCTATAAAACTTAGGTGTAACTATTAGTCTGCTTTTACGCCAATCGTTTGATATAACTACACTGACGAGCAAAAATAATGCATACACTTTGTATTGAACTTCCATAGAAAGTGTATCCGTTATTTTTGCTCTTGAGTGTATCAGCGTTGAATCGATCGGTCGTTCGGGCAATATCAAATTATGATGTGGTTACTCTATCTACTAACTCTCTAACTCTACTATCCATCTACTAAATCTGATCGTATCTAATTGCGTGCATATACCTAACTCAGGACATGGCAATTGTTCTTTAGACTGACAAAAGGTTAATAAAACAAAGTGTATTTACAGTAAATTGCTCGTTAAATTGCCGTAGATTTCAAAATAATTACAGTTCGTTGTTTAATATGAGACTGTTTGCTTTTACGCTTATTGGACATGTACGTAGCTAACACGTATCGCTTTAATTGAAATAATTATAATGACGAGCATTCAATTTCTAAACTTATAAAGCTTAGTTCGTTTACCACATTTGACAGTAGTTTCTACTTGAAAGTCGAGTAAGCTGGCGAAGACTGCGCCCGCTGGGAAATTAAACTGTGACTGTACGCGACTAGTTGGCGTTAATTTGTTATGGCGCATCACGGACGGACGGGCGGAGACTGGTGCCGCCAGTTTACTTTGTGTTATGCCCCAGTGGCGGCCCTGCTACTGCCAAGAGCAGAAGCCAGCTCTAGAATCATAATTTATCAAACTCAACTCTTTATGTTACTATTTACAATTAACAATTTTACAGCTAATTGACGACCGCTTTAGCTTAGTTGGTAGTGACCCTGCCTACGAAGCTGGAGGTCCCGGGTTCGAATCCCGGCCGGGGTATTTATTTGTGTGATGAGCACGAGTATTTGTTCTTGATTCTTGGATGTTTTCTATGTATTTAAGTATCTATTTATCTATATAAGTATGTATATCGTCGCTTAGTGCCCATAGTACAAGCTTTGCTTAGTTTGGGACTAGATTGATTTGTGTAAGAGTTTCCACAAATATTTATTATTTATTTATTTAATTATAATAGCTTAAGCAACCTTCACATACATTTTATGAAGGAACTGATTAAGAAATCTAGCCCTGAGTCATTAACATAATGCAATATGAACTTTTAAAACTTACAACTTATACTTACTCCAGCCGTTGGTACGATACGTACCTGCGTATTAAAATTTAAGCTCATACCGTTACGAGTAATCTGTCATAGCTGACTTGCGTAATCCCGCGGCGTCACAAATTTAATCTCCTAGCAAAACATTTCTATGTAACATGCTTCCACGTTGCTTTGAATGCAAAAACATTCATGTACTTTCCTTTCAGTTTGGCTCAGTCCCCTGGCGTACCCCGATTCCACGGCGTCATTATTCAGGCTTCGTTATAGCGAAGGGCTGAGGCACGAGACACGTCATGTCTAATGAGCTATACTTGCTCCCCTCCCTACGCATTTATTATGTAAAGAGTACGGCTAGAATCTGGCACTCTCTTACAAAAGCAATTTACATTTGGAGCGCAACGCGAGTAGTTATTTATTGTTCGTGTTGGAAGAATGGCCGAGCCTCGTTAGTTAGTAACCTGCATCGTAATGCCCCGTGCTCTTGATGTCCTAATCCGCCAGCGTATCGTTATGGCTAGGCAATAAACAGTTTTGATTTACTACGATTAAACGGAGAAGAAATATATCGTTAAGATGTTAAAGGAAATACGGTAACTATCACGTTACATCAAAGGAAAATTGACGGGATGCGTGATACGTGAATTCATTAGACAGAGAAACATGGTAGGTAAAACCACATGGGTTTTATTATAACTGACGATAAAGCTCAAGGAAAATCACTTGATTATTTGAAATATGTTTTCCGTGTTTGCGAGACGTTGAGATATCCAGTATCGACTAACCAGAAGTAGTTATCACTGGATTAGCAGCGAGCCGCTCAGTGCTGCCCAAAAGTGGTTACCAGGACGTTCACGATGACCTTGGCAGCTGGTTACTCTTATAGAATGTAGGTACGTTAAATTGATTGGTCCATTAGCGACGTATCAATTTTCAATGATGCTCTAAATGACGATTGCGGCGTGTGTAATCAAAAACGTAACTAAGACACGCACATTCCTCGCGTATCTCAAATATAACACAGCTTTTAGTTTTATAACTATACTTATACTTATATTGTTGCTAATTAGGCACCTATATTAGTAGAGAGGCCAAGTTGAAAAAACGAAATTTCCGTAGGGCTGAAAAGGTTTATACCGACAAGTGGTATCGTTGGAATCAGCATGCTCTACTGATTATCAAAACGCATGTTGTCGCTGTCTAAAGTAGTGGAGTGAGTTTTTATGACGTCATAAGTCATATGTATGAAAAATAATATTTTTTTTCTTTAAAAACCTATCGAGTGGGGTATCAAACGAAAGGGCTTCATGAGCTGATTCCAAAAATATACCACACCTTTAGATTTCGGCCAGTGGTGTGGTAAAAAATAAAATTCATTTTCAAAATACACTAAGTTTGGGCTCTTCCTAACAGGAGATGCTTGAATGAACTTTTCTTAAATTTATGCTGAACGACTCACTGTATCCTTAATATCTAAACACAATGAAAGGAGTTCGGAAAATATGAACGCCTACCATTTATTTCATTATGTTAAAGCAGCAAAACTAGCATTTTGTAGACCTGACTGCAGTTCACGTATAGTGTTTTTTTTCCGAACTCCTTTCATTGCGTTTAGATATTAAGGATACAGTGAGTCGTGTGTTTTGAAAATGAATTTTATTTTTTACGACACCACTGGCCGAAATCTAAGGGTGTGGTATATTTTTTGGATCAGCTCATGAAGCCCTTTCGTTTGATATCCCACTCGATAGGTTTTTAAAGAAAAAAATATTATTTTTCATACATAAGACTTATGACGTCATAAAAACTCACTCCACTACTTTAGAAAGCGACAACATGCGTTTTGATAATCAGTAGAGCATGCTGATTCCAACGATACCACTTGTCGGTATAAACCTTTTCAGTCCTACGAAAATCGTAAATAAGGCACTTTCGACGAATTGGCCTCTCTACTATATTAGAGTAGGCCCATTTTTGAAGAAGTAGAATACAAGAAGCAAATCGTGTAACAGTTGGGGTGACAACGTAATCAGAGGGTTTAGACCCTGCAGAATACGGATCTGCCTGTCTCCATCCCCAAATTTGAGCCGGAAGAATGTTATATCGGAAAAGGTGCAGCCCATACAAATTTTTTCGTTGTACATTTGGTAAATCGTTGTTCCGGTACCCTAACTATGGTCCAATTGTTACGGATTTTTAATATGCCGTAAAGAACAATATTTGTCATCGTATCCCGAAATTTTTGACACTCCAGCTCCACGTCTTTCTCCGCCATCTTGGAAAATCTGTCACTTTTTTCAGTTTTTTGCTTGTACTGTCGTTATAGTTCATTTTAGTGCTAAACATGGTTTGGCAATATTGTAAAACACAAAATTTGCTGAAACTTTTGGGTACAAAGAATTTTTCCATGACCCCTAGGGACGAAGATATGACAGGAGATATCATTATAAATTACCACTTTTTTCTAGTTTTCCTCTCATATTTACGTTTAAAGTGCATTTTAGCGTTAACTATAGTTCAGCAATATTGTAGATTACAAAATTATCTACGACTTTTGTATTGAAATATTTTTTCCACGATCATCAGGAAAGAAGATACGATGTCACCTATGGGGTACTACCGTCGATATTTACTACTTTTCCAGTTTTCTTCACATATTTTTGTTTTAGTGCATTTCTCGGTCAGCAATATTATAGAAGACAAAATTATATGCAAATTCAAAGTACCTACGATCTTCTAGGTATCGTGGAAATAGACGATTTTGTCTTCTGAGGGATTGAAGTGGTATAGATCGGAAAGTGACAGATGCTTTATCTTGTCGTCTATCCCGCTATCACTCTACCATCATAGATCCCCTACAGATTGCGATTAAATGCACTCAAACCTAAATATGAGAAGAAAACTGCAAAAGTAGCAAATTTCAACGGTGCTACTCCATAGATGACTTCATATCTTCTTTCCTAATGGTCGTGGAAAAAATATTTCAATACAAAAGTTGTAGCAAATTTCGTGATCTACAATATTGCCGAACTATAGTTAGTGCTAAAATGCACTTAAAATGTAAACATGAACGGAAAACTAGAAAAAAGTGGCAATTTTTAATGCTATATCCTGTCATATCTTCGTCCCTAGGGGTCATGGAAAAAATCTTTGTACCCAAAAGTTTTAGCAAATTTTGTATTCTACAATATTGTTGAACTATGTTTAGCACTGGAATGAACTTTGACGACAGTAAAAGCAAAGAACTGAAAAAAATGACACTATTTCCAAGATGGCGGCCAAAGTTATGGAGCTGGAGGGCCGAAATTCTTAGGTTACCATGGCTAATATTGTCCTTCACAACATACCAAAAAACCATATCAATCGGACCTCTTTTAGAGTACCAGAGCAACAATTTATTAAATGTACTACGAAATTTTTTGTATGGGCTGCACCTTTTCCGGTATACCGTACTTCCGGCTCAAATTTCGAGATGGCGACAGGCAGATCCGTATTCTGCAGGGTCCAAACCCTCTGATAACGTTGTCACCTCAACTGTTACATGACTTGCCGCTTGCATTGTTTAGAGACGCCTTTTCCAATTCTGTTCCTCCTCTATATACGTAGTTAATCAATTTGTGATGCATCGAATGGACTAATGTAGAACATTCTACTAAAAATTCTTACGAGACCAAGACATTTTTATTATACAATGATACGGATCTAAGACTGAGTGGTTCGAGATTTTTTACCGAGTGTACTCTAAGTTATTGTATGGTAGTAAAGTGACTTTTACGGGACTTGGTAATTAACTGTGGCTTTCAAGCGTTCGTGGTCATTGCGTCAGTATAACTATAGTTGTGCATTCGGGACCCAGCGTTGTTATTACCTTACCATTACAGCATTTCTTATAGCTTATGACCCATCTTCTACTTCCTTACCATGTTGATAGTTATGGTTGTAAGTCTAACGGGATTCAACCTGAGTTACGGGAGAAAATAATAATAGCAACTCAATGCTTATTTAAAACTAAATTGGTCATTGAAAAAAAAAATGAAAATGTTTTATTCACGTAACAAAATAGGTACTTAAAATGATAGCCAAGGTTGGAATTTCCTAGTAGGTGAATGGACACCTGTGGCAGGAAATTCCGCTCTTCCTACTTTTACTAAATATATTACATTCTTGTTATAAAATTTGTCATTAATGGAAGTTAACTTAAACCTAAACACATTTATTATGCGAATGTTATTGCCTGAAAAGTTTGTTCATTCAATTTAGGAACGAAAGGAATTAAATTCTATGTCTATATATATTCAAAACTATACATGTGATAACAAAACTTTATAACCTGCCTTCGTTTTTCATATAGGGTCTCGCAGGCTAAGCGAACAAGAGTGACCCTCTCGAGGGATTTGGTAATTCTTTCAAGGCCCTAACCTACCTACTGGCAGGCCCTAAGAACACTGTATATGCTTAATATCCGTCCTCGATATTTAATTTTCGATTCAAATCCCTGTGTTCAAATCCCTTGTGGGCTATGGACCTAACTAGACCCACGAAAAAAATTGGTGCTTTTGTCCAGCGTGTCCACATTATCACGTGAAACTGCCTCACTAACTGACAAATTCAAATGGAAACAGATGCAGGAGGCTTTTACTCACAAGAGATCACACTTACTAAAAGAATAACTTGAATTCTTTGAAATGAAAATTTTGTGTGAGAAATAAAGCTGTAATAATAACATACGTACATGCACAGAAATATATCAAGATAGAAGGAAAGAGTTCGGCAATTTGTAGGGAGACCGAGCGTGTAACATTTTGCGTAGGTACTTTGACGTCACGAGCGTAATTTAGTGATGAGAAACATAAGCCGCGCGAAAACGATTCAAAAGGATCGATTAGAAGTATTAGAACTCGGCACCGATTCTATGCATCGATTTAAAATATCGATAAGAACCGACAGAGGAAATGATTATTATTTTCGACAGAAGAAATGTTTTGACAGAGGAAATGAGTAAGCTCAGAATTTAAATCGAAAAATATAAATGTAGGTAGGTACCTACCTAATAACCAATACATTGCGTTACATTTTAGTAATTTGTACATATTAGCCGCTCCAGTGTAACGTGTACCATTTTCAGGGTTCCGTAACCTAAGGGTAAAACGGGACCATTATTACTAAGACTCCGCTGTCCGTCCGTTTGTCACCAGACTGTATCTCATGAAAAGTGATAGACAGTTGAAATTTTCACAGATGATGTTTTTCTGATGCCGCTATAACAACAAATGCATATTAATTTAATATGCATAAGAATAAAATAAATATTTAAGGGGGCTCCCATACAAAAGATATAATTTTTATTGCCGTTTTTATAGATAATGGTACGGAACCCTTCGTGCGCGAGTCTGACCCGCACTTGGCCGGTTTTTTATATATTCTTTGTTACAGACCATGGAAAAATCAAAGAAGTCCCGCGAAGAAATATTAGAAGCTAAGAGGAAAGCGATTAATAATATTTGTTTTGCACTACGTACATTATATAGCTGCATAATAATATAAGAACGTAATTATTATTTCGTCTGTTTTCAAATTCAATTTTAATAATCGAGTAAGAAAATCGCAGTGCACAGCACTATTCTTTAGTTTTGACAGAAAAAATGACTATCGACCTTGAACGTGACTCGACAGTTTGAATAGCTTATTTTTACATTGCTGGTTTTGAACGCACGCCAAGTCTGGCTCGTCAAATTAAAGCCGCAATGGAAAGCTAGCGTTGACACACAATCGCCCGCTACCGTTATGATGAAAATAATAAAATATTTCGTTTTTTAATTATTAACAGATATTTAAGGACTAATTGAACTTACCAATGAAAGGAAATACCTCGATTAACAGCTCCAACTTTCTTGGAAGTGTTTGAACAATTAATTATTGCGCAACGAACCATTTTATATTTAAAACCTGGCGTCGCACGCATAACGCGATCGGGTGCACACTGAAGTTTGCGGCGAGCAGTTGTGTCTCCGGGACGTAATTTCGCCACGCGAGGTACATACACTCGTTCCTTCTATCTTGATATATTTCTGTGCGTACATGTTTGTAAATAGGATAAATAATGTAATGTAAATGATGTTGTCAGGTCTGAAGTACCTGCACTCCGCTCGGATACTACACCGCGACATCAAGCCGGGCAACTTGCTCGTGAACAGCAACTGCGTGCTGAAGATATGCGACTTCGGCCTCGCGAGGGTCGAGGAACCCGACGCCAGCAAGAACATGACGCAGGAGGTGGTCACTCAGTACTACAGGTCAGTTAACCTTTTCGATGCAGACGACGGATATATCTCCTTTTTAGGGTTCCGTAGTAAACAAGGAACCCTTAAGGCTTGGTCACACTGCGTTGCGCGACGTCCGCGCGACGCGACCGCAGCGCGCCGGAACGTATGCTAACAGGTTAGCGACGCCACACAGGCTGCGCGACGCGAGCGGGACGGTTTCATACATTTTGGCGCGCAACGCAGCGTCCCGCTTGCGTCGCGCAAGCGATGTGACCAAGCCTTTATAGTTTTGCCATGTCCGTCCGTTCGTCCGACCCCCGTTTTTCTTAGTAACCGTTAGTACTAGAAAGCTGTAATTTGGCATGAGTATACATATCAATGACGCCGACAAAACGGTAGAATATTTTTTTTTTAATATTTCATCCCCTACATGTAAAGTCATGGTGATTTTTTTTTCTGCCAAACCCCATCGTGTGGGTTATCGTTGGATAGCTCTTTTAAAAATATTATAGGGTTTCTAAAAGCATTTTTTGATTAAAGAATTGGTTAGCGTGATATTAAGCTTTGAAGTGATAATTTTTGAATTGAAGGAAAACTATCACAGCTAAGTAGACATTACTAGTTAACGAGTAATAGATGAACTTCAGAAATGTACTTTGCAAAAGCAAACTTTCGTACAATTTCCATTGATACCTTAGATAATGTTGTCAATTCTGTCAAAAACATAGTAAATATAAGTTTGCGAACTTTTTAGTCCACACAATGTAACGGGTGGACGACTACGGAACCCTACCTTGCGCGTGGCCCGACACGTACTTGGCCGGTTTTTAGCCTGACTGTGGCTCTTTATAGGTCGGGCCCAATAAAAGCCCCGCCACATTGAGCGTGGTACCGGGGCGGGCCCAGAATGAGCGCGAGTCGAAACTGTTTGGCTTATGTATGTTTAAGGCTTGGTCACACCGCGTGCGCGATGCAAGCGGGACGCCGCGCTGCGCGCCATAATGTATGAAACCGTCCCGCTCGCGTTGCGCAGCCAGTGTGACATTGCTAACCTGTTAGCATACGTTCCGGCGCGCTGCGGTCGCGTCACGCGGGCGTCGCGCAACGCGGTGTGACCAAGCCTTTATTGTTATTAACTTGATGTAAATAATGTTCTATGCCTGTTTGTTTTCCAAATAAATGAATAACCATCCAAAATAGATAATACGAACGATAACAATAGATTTATTCCAGCTAAATAATGGATTATTGTTTTGATGGAAGACTAGCTTTTGCCCGCGACTTTATCCGCGTAGAACTCGTTCATCGCGTTTGATTTTAATTGGTATTATTTTATTTCAACCTCTTTAAAGGATGATTTCCGGGATAAAAATATCCTACGTCCTTCCTTAGGACTCAAACTATCTTCATACCAAATTTCATCGAAATCGGTTCAGTGATTGAAGCGTGAAGAGGTAGCAGACAGGCAGACAGACACACTTTTGCATTTATAATATTAGATACCTAAAACTAATAGCGGACCGAAATGAACGTTCCTGATTGCACCCGAAATTAGCCGAAACCAATGAACGGCGTTGCTGACTAGTCGGTCGATTATGGATTATGCATGCTAAAGTAGGATTGCCATAAATATGGGGACGAAAAGTAGTGTAGGTAGAGATAAAAATAAAGTTTGAACGGACAGCAGCGCTTGCATGCTCGAAGTCAAAGGGTAGCGTGGGAACGGGACAGGTCCCTGCCGCCCGTTCCCTATCTTGTACCTGCTGACGGGACCCTTCGTAGGCTGATAGTCATCCGTACTAGCTGGTCAATTTGCTTCATGGCCGGGACATTGGGACACCACGCTTCAAACCCGGACATGTCCCGGCGTACCGCGACGTACGGCAACCCTATGCTAGAGCGAAGTCTCATTGAACAAACTTGTGACGTAATTTGCGTAAAAGTTTAATACGAACTACGAAGCCGTTACAAAAACTGTAAAAGTACAAAAGTTTTAGGTCTCGTCCTTGCAAGATTGAGACACTACAGTTCAATACAACTTTTCCACTTGCATAACCAAAGGGTTATTTGTTTAGGTGCCTAAGTGGAATAGGACAAAAGTAATATAAACTTGTCCTAAAAAGTTCTTTTACGGAATACAATATTTCCCATTTAGGAGCAATCCAATGGGGAGAGAATTGTAACCTTTAATATTCTATAATGGTCTATTATTAATAATTAATTTCATACTAATAACCTTTATTTGAAAAATTGAACACATCTCAATCAATACAGTAATCTTAGATGCTGGATGAACTGTTTAAATTAAAAGGACATGAATACGTCAATGTAAAATAAAAATGAAATAAAATAAGCCTTTATTACGTCAATGGATCTATACGACAAATGTGTCAAATATCATTTAATTGTTGAGTCACTGAAGTAAAACATTGCTTGATCCTTTACGGGTCAAAAAGAGGATATAGCAAATCGCATCATCGCATTATTCCGCTAAAATTGTAACTTCCATATCAGATTTTGAATATATAATTTATATCATAAATTTTCTTTTGAACAACTTTATCGCATCATATGTACTTAACTATGAAGCACGAAAAGTTCACTTTGTTGCCCAAGTAGGTATCATCATTGTTTTGTCACATTATACAGACAGTGTTGCAACACGTAGATTTTTTAAAATTGCCGCCTTTTCCTAATCTCTGCTTTCATTAGTCAGGCTCTAGTCATCTAATATAGGTACCCATAGTACAAGCTTTGCTTAGTTTGACACTGGATTGAATTGTGTAAAAATATTCCCAAATATTTTATTATTATTTTCGTAGGCAATGTGACGAACACCAAGCACGTACTGAGCTGTAATTCAATGTGACCTTTGCTTCGCTGACCGCGCTTTTGAAAGTAGGCCGCTGTGCGTCCGACGCGGGCTATGAATACAAAACTACACAAAAACACTTTAAACACCTATTTAAAGGTGAATTTTGCTGCAAGGTTGGAAAGGTTGTCAACTGTTTGTGTGAAATGGTGTCAGCTTTTAAAACAATCACACTTCACTTCTTAGGACTAATACGAACAAACAGGAATGTTGAACTTATTATTAGGTTATTATCATAATCTTGGGATAAACTTTAGTTTGTTCGAATGGTTGCTATCCTTGCTATTGAGAAATTATACTAAATCTTATTAGTTCACCAAAATATGTGATTCTCGCCATTGTAGTTTTACTGAATGTCCACAAAGTTTCGTCACATTATGATTTGTTAGATATGATAAAGTACTTTTATCTCACGAGCGCGGGCGAGCCATGGTCTTCTGTTGAGCTATACATGCACATATTGCACATTGTCTATGTGTGCGCCAGTGTAGAAGCTATGAGTTCACGTTGTCTATGTGTTCGTATGTGTCACAACTAGTTATATACCCAACCAACCCGCCAACCCGCGGTCGTGAGATACTATACCTGGAACTACTAACTAACTCGTTACTATAACTGGAAATATGTCACGTAGTTAATGTCGGACCTTCATCGGACCAATTAAGACTTTCAATCTGCAATTTCCAGGGCACCGGAGATCCTAATGGGCGCTAACCACTACACAGCGGCCGTGGACGTCTGGTCGGTCGGCTGCATATTCGGTGAACTCCTCGGAAGGAGGATCCTCTTCCAGGCTCAGAGTCCAGTGCAACAGGTATGTTTACGGCCCTATAACCAGTGGTGGAGTCTTAGCCGACCTAGGCGCTGGGCCATGTAGTAAGTGCCAACTATTCTTTCTCAGCAACCATCATAACGATTGGCCGCCCCTAATATTTTGCTGTCCCACGCCCGGGCCTACTGAGGCTATAACAACCACAGTTTGGCCACCAAACATGGAAAACATAAATAAAATTGAAAACGTATTCTCAGCTCTTTCTTGGAGGCTTAAGATAAGATTACTTTCAAAGCTGGTTCCAGTGATACTTGGTGCCAACCAATAGACTATATCTTACTTCCTGCCCGAAGATGAAGATAACGATACGACAGACGTGAGATTGTGTAATACCACGGGTGATAAAGAAAGCCTGGAATCGCATGCTTTCGACCCGTACGATAAACACTATAAACAGGCGTCATTTAGAAAGAAAGATAGAAAAAAATCGTTTGTACAAAGTTCTTTATTTTACCGTTATATCTTTTTTTTGGTGAAAAAAAGCGTACGATGCCTGATGGTAAGCGGGTTTTGATTCAATACAATTCAACATTGATCCATTGTAATAAGATTCAGGAGATTTCTATTATAATTTTGAATTCGACGTAGTAGTTAGATACCAAATTATCTAGGTGTTGCGCTTTAGTCTAGAGGTTAAATCTGAAACAGGCAGGTAAATCAAGTCAAGACGCCGTCTTATTGCCATTAAAATGTTCTACGTGCATATGTCCATACATCACATGTTTGCGTGGTATGTTGGTGAAGATTGACATATCTAGGTGTGACTAGTTAAATATAGGGCGCGGACAGAGCCGCTAGCTGTGGTGTCAGTTATTCGTTGTCTATCTTCATTTTGCACATTTCACTTTTATTTTAGAATCTAAGTAACTAGTATAACACTATTTTACATTCTATTTTAGAATTAACTAATACACTTAAATATGAAAACATTTCAAATGAAGTTGTTCGAGATATACACACGTAATACATCTTTATGCATTTGATAGGTTAGGGACACTCTTGTCTACTCCTTCGCTGCTGCCTTCTATTTTACAAACCTTTCAGTCATACAACAAATCGTTTTGGACGGGTAAGCGACTGACAGACATGACTTTCGTCCGATCCTCTTGCTCGTACGGTTTCTATGGTATGGCTATAATGAGAATGAGTATGCGAGTTCTCTATTTATCTTGCTATAACTATCACTATCTAAGTTTAACCAATCCCACCATCTCTTTTAAAGCAAGAAGCAACGTGGGCAGCGGTCAGGACTTGGATGGGTGACCGCTTTGAGTGGTTACTAACTGAGCGTTCCCGTGCTTTGGAAGGCACGTTAAGCCGTTGATCCCGGTTTCTGTCTATGGCAGCAGTCGTTAAGCCAAGTTGGAGGCCTTCGGGCGGCTTGAGAACTTCTAACAGTCAAGTTGCCCACTCACTTGACAAAGCCTAATCCCAATAAGGTCTAGTTTCCCCTCGGGGTTGGAAGGTCAGATGGCAGTCGCTTTTGTAAAAACTAGTGCCTACGCCAAATCTTGGGATTAGGTAGCGGACCCCAGGCATCCTTCAGGATGCAACTGTACTGGGATAACGCTAGGAGGATGATGATGACCATCTCTTTTAAAGCATAAAACACACTTGGAGCGGGTGCGTGTCGGGTGCGCGTCCTATAAGGCGCGCGGCGCGTCTATTCGGCTAGTTTTAAGTGAAAATCTTCACACAGGCAGCGGGCGAGGATGTGAGGCGTGCGTTTATGGGAACTGTAGAACAGACATTCACACTGCACCGCGGGTCCGCCGGTGACCCGACTCGCGCTCCAAACGCGCCGCGCGCCTAAGAGGAGACGCGTCCGACCCGCGCCCGCCCTGTGTGTGTATTAGGGTGCCCTTCCATTAGAGCTATGCTATGTTGCTATGGATCCGTTAATATCCACCAATAATATTCATTGGTTCACGCTGGTGGAAACGGAAAGCTGTCACATCCTCGCATCACAAAGGCAGCCTTAAGCTTAAACTGACCCTTTCTGGTTCCAGTTGGAGCTGATAACGGAGCTGCTGGGCACGCCGTCGCTGGAGGACATGCGGCACGCGTGCGCGGGCGCGCGCGCGCACATGCTGCGCCGCGCGCCGCGCCCGCCCGCGCTCGCCGCGCTCTACACGCTCTCCGTGCAGGCCACGCACGAGGCCGTGCATCTGCTCGCCCAGGTAGGCTAACACAAGTTGCTGTCAAATCGTGTCTCGCGCGACTTGGCGATTCCTGTCTCACTCGAACTGTGCGAATTAGAAAGAGGAGGGTACATTTTTCTCTACTCGCGTCGCATCGCAGCGCCAGTCGTGCTAGCTCCGCAGGTGACGATAAAGCTTTATTTACCGTGTGTAGTGTGTGTTCATTACGTTGCGGGTATTCTAGGTATAACGATTTCAATTTATCGGTCAAACCGCGCAATGTAGTGCATGCGAGTCTCATACGTGTAAGGGCCTAAAGCATAGTTCGTCTTAGTCCGCGTTCCGGGTAGAGCCAGTCCGATCCAGATCGGGCCTAGCTGAGTTTTTTGCTGGCTTTGCTAGGCTAGCCTTAGTGAACAAGAGGAAAAATTCCCAGTAGGTCGATTCTCCGGACGTTGATGCCACCTGCCTTTAGCGTTAACCCTGTAACGTTAAAATGTATCGTATCTCACATATTTTGTAAAATGCATCCTTTACTAAATTCCTTTACTAATCACATTCGGATTTGTGATATGTCTTTACTGCTTTGATATGCTGCCGGTCGATGTTTAAGCAGTCTAAACTCCATAGACTTTATTAATTGGATTCATTCGTTAAAATCAAACGCTTCAGTCTGAGACTGTGTTATTAAAATCCGGATACCAATGTTCTATTCAAATACTTCAGCGGAAGCCAGCGTTCTCTCATCATCATCGTCATATCAGCCGATTCACTGCTGGAAATAGACCTCCCCAAGAGTGTCACAATGACCGGTTCTGCGCCACCCGCATCCAGCGGACTCCCGCGACCTTTATCAGGTCATCAGTCCACCTTGTGGGGGGTCTACCCACGATGCGCCTTCCGGTCCTTTCTCTCATCATTCACTACAATTGCCTGCCCCCAAATTCCAGATGCTAGTATTCGACCCGGCGAAGCGCATCTCCGTAGTGGACGCGCTGGCGCACCCGTACCTGGAGGAGGGCCGGCTGCGGTACCACTCGTGCATGTGCAAGTGTTGCTACAGCGCGCCGCCCGCCGCGCGCCACTACTCGCCCGACCTCGAGCCGCAGGCGCAGCACCCCTTCCATGATGGCTGGGAGCGGAAACTCACCTCTGTGCATCAGGTCAAAGGTACGATCATCATTCCCGTAACTGGAGGAGGACCACTCGTGCTTTATACTTTATACCACGGGCGGTAATAAAGAAAGCCTCAGATAGCATATTTATCGCTCTCGCCTTTGGCTTAGCAGCGATCTGATGCTGGGAGGTCCCAACACTATTATACTACCTACTGATTTCATAATTACTCAGATTATCCCATTTCATTTCATTTATTTATTGCATTGCTAGACGCTACAAGTCTGACTCAAACCAGACTGAGACACAAACCAGTGTTTAGCTTAAAATTAGTAACCTGCTCGTAATTTACTAACTCTTGACATTCAGATTTATTCATTATTTCCTTCATTTCTTGCGAAGTGCAGTGTATGAAACGTTAGTCTGGTTCACTTCATTTAAAATATGCGTATTTATTCAAAATTGTATTTATATGTAACTTTTCAACACGTTCTAACCTACCCGCGTATCAATCCGCAGAGGAAATCCACAAGTTCATAGCGGAGCAACTGCAAACCTCCCGTGTGCCGCTCTGCATCAACCCTCAATCCGCGGCGTTCAAGAGCTTCGCAAGGTAAGGCGCCGACTGCCAACCAACCAACCGCCAACCGCCACCAACCGACACTAGGTGATTTCTTTGCGATACATTACCTAACACGCCCGCTATTAGCCCGCACCTGAGTGCCACGATTGAACAACGCTCAGTCAAAAGGGACTCGCACACGAATCTCACCTATGGAATCCACTCACGTGTCAACTGACACATTTCTAACGATTGTTCGATGTTCAAGATCGCTTGCCATTTAAAATTTAATGTCAATTGGTTACTTTATGATGATTGGCGTAGGGTACATTCACATATTCAACAATAATATTTATCATAACGTCTCTGGCATATCGACGACTATTTAACCAGTTGATACGTCTACGCGATATGACAGCGACGTCACGATAACATGTCCAAAGTCATGAACATCATATATTGACTTTAATAGTTTAACTCGATATGTTTACAAAAACAACATAACTGATTAAACTGGGTGACTGACTTAGAATATTTTGACTAACTGTAGGTCATTTAAAATGTTCCTCCATAAGTATCGCCCAGTCTAGTGGTTATTTTGTTTATAGGTATGTCATGTATTAAATTACAGAAATGTTGGAAAAGCGATTGCGAAAATGATTCGTGTGCTCTTTTGGATAAGAGTCTCTTTTGACTCGGCCCGATAGGCCCCTAGCTTCGCGCGGACAACACTGCTTCGAATTTATATAGTTTCTTATTTTCAAGAGTACATTTTCACGCCGTTTACATAAAATCGGTTGTGCCACCTCAATATAAGACGTATGTTCCAAAATTAGCCATAATTTTTGGTATAACCGATTCGCATACGTAATTTTCCTGTTTAGACTAGTTCGGTGTTGTCCAAGCGTACGAACAAAGATAATATCAGAGAAAGCAAATGGTCATCACAACAATATGTGTGGCACGGTGCGAATCTGTTAGTGTGCACGTCAGTGTCGACTGTCCGTGTACGAACGACCACCGTCCGGCGCTAGTAGCCCGGCGATCGCAGAACTGAAGCGCCTATGTCGATCCTCTGGGTCTTTCCCATCGGTTACCACCTTATTGTTACCGCTGGTAAGGCACTAGTCCCACCGCCAGCGAGAACCGGGTACCTACTCTAATATTAATTTTATTCGTTTTCTCCCTAAAGCTAGTAGAATTACCATGAGAGTACTCTCTACTCGCCGGCGGTGGGACTACTGGCTAACAGCTGGGATATATTTGAATATCTATCGTACCTACTGAGGACAAGACCCAGTTGTTACCGCTAAAGTGAAATGGTGATTCACCTTTATTCACTTTAGTGGTAGGTAATAGCTGAGATTTTTTCCGGTAGTTACCACTGGGGTAGTAAATGTGCAAATATATGGAAGTAGTACACGGCTAGCGTTGATAAGGGAGTATGTGGGTAATGGATACAAGTAGGAATAGGTAAAAAGAACATGTTTTTTGTCAAGTTCTTATTTAACAGCAGCAGTAAACTATTGTGTTACTGGTGAAAATATAGACTGGACAGTTACGTTACGGGGAAATATCAAGCTAATACCAGTGGTAACACATTGTTAGTAACAGGTGGGAATAACCCGATTCCCTCCTCTCCCACCCGCCTCGTAGTGTTGTGTGTAGGTTTGTGCGATTGTATAGTAATTCACCGACGGCTCTTTATCGCCAAAGCCCGACCTTTGCATGGGTTTATTTTATATTGTTTATCTATGATTCTCAACGCTTCGTTCAAGACGTGAACGCCGACGCGGCTCTACGCCGAATCAACCCTCTTGAAATGGTGGTGCCTCCTCGCTTTGTATACTTGTACCGTAGCACCGCTGTTGTTGAGTAGTTGAATAACGTTCTGCTTTTTTTTCTGTGTTCCTGCGACAGCTCTAGAGCGGGTTCGAAAGCAAAAGTTTGTTCCCCTTTCAAGACGGCAGCAAAAATACTACTGCTATCGCCCGTGATATTTCTGTGCGCTGCGTAGCCTCGAGCGTCCCAGTAAGCGCTTCCGCACGCCATGCTCTGTTGTCCGTATTCATACTACCGCTGGACGAACTACTGAACCGGCCCACGCGCACGATTCGTGTTCCTAAATTTAAAAAAAAATGTGTAGCATTTTGAGTATCGTTTTTAGTTTTTACAAGCGCAATCACAGCCGGGTGTAATTTGTCAGCCGGTTTTCGCGAACGTCGCCGGGTAAGGCAATGTTGTGTTGTGCAAGTATATATTTAAAGCTTGTTTTTGTCTGTCAATGATGGCATGCAATTGCATATCCATGAGCCTGACAGATTTGGGTGATACAGAACACCGAAAATATCGACCATACTTCTTGTTAAAACTAGTAAATGCGCACACTTTTAATTTTAATACATACATTCAACATTGTCTTACTCTGTAGATGTCGTTACGGTAATTTCAAAAGGGTTGATTGTTAAAATATTCGGTCCGTCGTCGTCCGGTTCAGTTGCATGCTGACTCCATTCCTTGCTGTGAGTAGCGAGCTATTTTGATGGCAACCTTCTTAAATGAACATACAAGTAAATGACTTCATTGTTTTACTACGATGCTTTCGTGGCGTGGGGCACAATAATGTCATTATTACTGTTCAAGTTATTTCACAAAAATGGAGCTGAAAATGAGATTCGAATTTGAATATAAAAATATTTTTTCATTCGTTGCGGTATTTCCGAAGATGGCATGAAATTACAGCGCTACTCACTCAAGCATGAAAATATTGTCTTTCAAATTTGATTCGGAATTATCTGTTTTCAGAGAATTCGTCTCGAATTTGAGGAAATATTTGGGGTTAGGTTTGTTATTTATGGATAGTGGGCCGTTGCGCTGTCTAGAGCTCTCCTATTATTTAAATCTATTTTCGAAGATTAAACTTTGTTGCTTTGTTATAAAGTTTAGTTTTGGAACATGCTTTGAATAAATATGAGGTTTTGGATGGCTTCGTAGTGCATGAGTAGTGGAGAGAGCACAGTGCCATGCACTTTGGTTGTGGTGATTTTTTGACATTAATTGCCCGATTTAAATGGAAAATAAATTTTATTATTATTCAGTAGATTATTATTGGAGAGTAGAATTGATTTGTGATGCAGTTTTGCTATTTGAAATCTCTTATATTATCATAATTTTTGATCTGAATTTATTATTAAAAATTGGAAGTGCATGCAAATTAAGAACATCTTGGTAAGCTTGTTGGATTCGGGACACAATTATTTTAACTCAAAGTTATATATTATAAAAAGTGTAGTTTAAAAGAATAATGAGTTATATGTATAAATAAGGGAACTCCGTCATAGAGTGGTTGCATGGAGTTTTTCTCGACTCCTTCGTTTTTCTATTAGTCGTTTATTTAAATTCAGAAAAATCCAGAATATCATGTAAAAAGAGCTTTTACGACATAGGCACTGGTCCCACCACCGGCGAGCAGCGAATACTTTCATAGAACTCGTTTTGTCGCTCAAGCGAGTAGAATTACTATGAGAGTACCTACTCGCTACTCGTCGGCTGTGGGACCAGTGCCTTAAGCTTCTCAACCTAAAAATAACGAATGTTTTTTTTTCTTGTATATTAATAAAATCGAAGGGATTAAAGCGCAATGTTATACAGCCAGCGAAGTGCTTTTGTTTCACCACAATGTGTTTTTACACAAATATTAATTATTTAAATCTATAAAACTTCTATGACCCATATTCGTAAAATAAATTAACACAAACCTTTATTTAAGCAAGTATGTGGGTAATATCCACTATAGCGAGAATGAGAGACAAGCTATTACACTTTTTACATGACAATTAAATTACAATTCACAAGTAATAGTCGGAGCCATATACGTTGCTTGGTCTCACAGAAAGAAGAGAACAAAAGCAGTACGCATGCGCGATATCAGAATGTAACAGAGTATAAACAATATTAACATATTTACAAAAGAGGTTGTCGCCACAAGTACAACACAGTTAGCAAAATAATAATATTACTACGATAAAAGTTTAAGAACGATATTCAAATAAATGTAGATAGTTACGCCGAGTTTAAAACAAAGATCTTTAATTTAAAACGCTGCTAGAACCGTCATTTCGCTGCTATTTTATTGAACATACCGAATCCAGCAAGCTCCCTCGTGGCGCGCCAGACCGGCCCCCCTCCCCGCCCCGCCCCGCCCCGCCCCGCCCCCGGCTGACCGCCAGCGTGTTGCAGCTCCACAGTGGCGCACCCCTCCGAGCTGCCGCCGTCACCGCACCAGTGGGAATGACGCGAGACCAAGCGCGGCTTCGACAAGCGACGCGCTGTCTACACGGACACACGATAACCTACCTTGTTCTACGAATGTTAAGAGTCATTATGCGCTGCGTTTTCTCGACTGGACACAACACGACGAATTACAAGATAGTCGACCTTGTTAAGTAGCGATTTTAACATTTTTCGCATACACACCGAAAATACGAAGCGTATAAAAGGCTCTGAAGGACCTGACTGCGTCGCGTTCCCAATAGTGAAATGAATTAACACGCTCCCGCTATTTGTATAGTACAATCGATTGCAAAAAGAACTTACTTTAATAAGTTGAATAATTGAAAACATCTATTTGTAGTCAACTGTACCAAAAGACTACCGAGAGCATAAATCTATCCCAGATACTTGCAATTTTTAATGAGTTAGTATCATGGCTTCTTCGGTAGTCGTTTGATATCAGTGAGAAATATTATATTATAATGTAATGATTGAACGTGTCGCAGTTTTTCCTTGATTATTAAGATCAATAGCGTGATCTTAGTTAGAATTCTGTGCTGATACATGTTTCGTATCGATTCTGATAAACGTTTTTTTTTCAAATTTATATTGTCAATTCGGTTTACATAAATGAAGTACCTAATTTAAGTACATTTCGATCGGCACAGAATGAACTAGTCCTTTCGATTGTGTTTAAAGATTCCTTTGATTTGCTTTCTCATAAAAACTGTAATCGATAGCTATCGGTAACTAAAATGTAAAAAACCGCACCATACCTCATCGCGATAATAATGTAGAAGCGCATTCGTGTTAGATGTAATTTTTGCCCTTTTTTTCCAATACTGCACGAGTAGTTTATTAAGACTAAATTTCAATCTGAGTTTAAAACTATACCAAATCCTTGGAAGAATCGCAGCGAGACTCCAAATAAATAATGACAATAGACAATAACCAGTTTCTGTTGTAGTTTTTATCACAGATTGAACATAAATATATAAAATACTCCCAGCAAAACTCTTCTTAACCTCTTGTGCAGTCACGAAAGCAAAACAAGGATCTGTTAACGCTACTTGTGACGTCACTCTACCAAATATATATTTTGTCCTATTTACTTAGCGTAGAGTATAACGTTTTGTGGGTAGTTTAGCGTAGTTTCATTGGAGAATGAATCGGTGAGCGGACGAGTCCAATGCGACTGTTGTACAACGAAAGTCGCTTCGACGACGTACGAATAAATCACCAGTTTAGTGAAAAGGACACAGTGATGTGTTAAAGGAAGACAAGTGAATTAGGTTCAAGCTTGATGGACTATGTAGGAGTACCTACTCGCGCTCGAAGTTATAATTGACGGTAGAGGTTCGAAAGGGACCTGGTATGATACCGCGAACCACAAACGTAGTTTTCCCTCTCTGTCGCACTTACGTACAGACTTGCAAGTGTGAAAGAGAGAGAAAGTTTCGTTTGTGGTTCGCGGTAGCCCCCCCTGGCGATTGAAATCGTGAAGTTAGTCTAGTTATGTTCATTAATTTAGCGATTCCATGTAATTGTATATTTCTATGTAATGAATGTGTAGGTTTCATTGTGTGCCTCATTGTGTTTCGTATGGACATTGCTAGCAATAAATGTTGCAATATAATTAATTATATTAATGCGTAATAATCAATTTGAAATTCATTTTATGTGACCGAATTATTGGAGTTGATTTGTAGTATGTGTTCTGTATGTTTAATTAATCTGTAGGACAGACGCGGCCGGCGTCGTACTTAAAGTACAGTCGCTATCATATATATGTACTCTTTAGGGTTCTCAAAAATATCTGAACAATATCTCTTTAACAATATTTAGTCGTCAGATATTCGTGAGCACAAGTTTGCTCTGATATGCTGCTATCTGCTATATCTGATGGCGGCTGTAAAAGCTAATTGTGAGAGATATTCTCAGCTCGCGAATCTCACGTCCGGTCGTGATCCGCATCTTTAACATAATATGTGTATTTTAAGCTTACTCCTAAACACCATTGTATGTAACATCGACTGAACATTTTTACGTAGTTAGGATAGATAGAATTAGAAGTATTAAAACTACTAACCTACTCGATACGACAAGTATATAAATAGATGAAAGTACGAGTTCTCGTAAGTACTATCGCTACGGTAGTGACGTGTAGGAAATGTAAATGTAATGGATACATGTGTATTTCAAGCATTTATAGATTTAGAGGTTTGTAATAAGTACTGCGGTGTGTTAGTGTGCGTGGTCACGTAGTTAATTCATCATTGGCATGTAATCGTATGAATATTCGTACTATAATTAGTTCAAAATTGATGTTATATTTGTGTTGTCGCTCACGCCGCTAACATATATGTATAGAATAGTGACTTTGTGTGAGTGTCGAGAGACGTCGTAGCCTTAAAACTAGTTCAAAACTATATAAACGATAACAAAATGAAAAAAAATGTAAATAAATTAAAGTATAGTATTATTGTTAGGCTCTAGTATGGTTTGGGAGGTAAGCCGTTGTAGTAAGCCCACACATGTATGTAGGTTGGCCTGCTTGTTGCAACCGTAGCGTCCTAAAATAAAAGATTGATCGAAACTTGTTGTTATTCTGTTAAGTAGGACTAGCGTACACCCGTTCGCTAAAGAAGACCTGTTTGTGGCAGACTAGACAGTGAAAAAAGGGCTTGATTCAGGCATTCGCACCTAGGTATTCTTAGAGCACGGTTGCAGCAAGCAGGCATCGATGGTACAAAGCAGGCGTGGCCGTTTCGTCGGTGTACATAGCGCGGCCCGCGACACCCACCTGCCTTACTCAGCTAACTGACACTGTGATCCGCTAGGCGTAATAATTCGATACAGCAGGGGCAAGCTACAAGCTCTTGCTATGTTTAATACAAGTACTCGAGGTTTTTGAAGCATCAGTACCTACGGTTCACGAAGACATGTACCTATCTGTATTTTCACCATTGAAATAAATCATGATTTATGACAAATTGATTTATCCTTCCAGCTGCTTTGATTTTAAAAGCCGGGCTTTTTGTAAGCAGCGATTCAATTCATAATTATCGCATATAAAGAGCTTGTAACTGCCTCTAACACACACCCGTATACAGTCACTGTATGTATGTGACCATGTATGTACATATAGTCAAGTGATTATTTCCCGTATTTACTTCTTTCCTTTTTTTAGAATTCGATTACCGATCGACTTTTGTAAGTAGAGTATATTGCAGTCTAGTCCAACTTTAACTACATGACATCACATTATTATGACATTTTATGTTTGGAATACTTTTTTATTGAAGGACTAGACTGGGATATGCTTATACATATATACCTAACTATGTAATGAGGTTCGATTGGATGTATGTAAATAAGCATATAATAAGTAGATGCATAGAGATAATCGGCGTTTGTAACCGGTTAGGTGCGCTCGCGCACGCGCGGCGCCTGCAAACACGCTTCTTATTTTGTGCCTCTAATACCTATACTTGAGCATGATACTGTACTGCAGGAAAATACAGAATTTCAGATTTAAGTCGTGACACATCAAGTTTATAATTTAACATCTTATTCCATTTTGGTATGGTGAAAAACTGTTTAACTTATTTCTGCTGTGGATTGTACCTATTTTGCGTGATTGCATCTGTATTCAAAGTACCTACTTGCACTCTGGTGGTATAGGAATCATGCTATGCTCACTTTATAGCCCTTAACACTTTGGCAGTTATTTGGAAGAGCTCGTTTCCAAGCTTCTGAAACTGAAGCCACTTTGGTTTGTTAACAGCCAACCAAAAGTAGGTTTTGAGAATAGTATATGGGCTGAAAGTGCACCTGGCATTTTCCACTAAAGCATTGTATCTTATTGAACTTGGAGCTTATTTTTAGAGAAATATCACTATAGATATGAAACCCGACTTAAGCATTAACAGTACCAATGCTCAAGGAGAAGTTTAGTACGTGTTCAAGTATGCGAGGCTTATTATTGTAATGTACGTATCGCGTTTCCAGACTTTCAGAGATCTCGTATTGTTTAAGTTCGCGTACACGACTGTCTTCACATACACAAGTGATCTTTAGGTTTAGACACATTTAAGTTTCCTACTCGCGGCCAGTTCACGGCTTTTCTATTATTATAATTAATTTACTCGAAATAATAAGTCACTTGCGAGGGAGTCATCCTGATTTAATTCAATTGTGTAAATAATAATTACAATATTTAAGTTTCCTTTAATAACGATCTTAGTTTGTACTCAATACCACCACGATTTATGTTATAATTTTAATACTGAGTTATACTTAAAAACAAAAAAAAAAAAACATAAAAATTAAAATTCTTATTTCGTACTCTTGTGATTCTTTCTCTTATTTACCAGTCGTAATGTACATAGTAAGTATTCAGTGCACTGATAGTCGATTTTAAGTTACTCTAACTCTAGGTTAAAATATCAAATGGCTGTATTAATTCTCGTTATATCGCCCAAGACAAAATGTTCACTTATAAGACTTAGTAGTTGGAGCTCTGTCAACGTTTCCTATGTATAGTTAGTTGGTTTTAGTTAATTTTGTAACGGACTGTAGCGTTTAGTTCCGAAATGTGACAGAGTGTTTGTAATGTAAATATAAGATACGTGTTTCTGTCGTGTACGGAATTAGTTGCATTTTACCATTGTTGCGACCTGCCAAAACTATTGTAATTATTTTGTAGCGTATGTCCGGCCAGTGGCGTTATGGCTGGGCAATTATTAGCTCTATGTGGAAGGCTTTAGGGTTCCATTTGTAACGCGCTGGCCGGGACGAGCGCGTGAGCCGCTAGCAGCTGTAACATCGGGCTCGCGATATTGTAACAATAAAACTACTGCATAATTATTGCGTGTTTTTATTTTGAACCCTTCGTTACCACATAACTATTCCTCCTACTGCTACTACTACTAAGTAACCTCTTGACCGCCACAGTCACGTATCTAGATGACAAGAGCCGCCGTGCCTACAACGCCACTATCATGTACCTATAGATGACAACAGGTACATTGTAAACGCAATCTACGTGCTATCAAGTAAGGTTCATTTTCCGTCTTAGCTACAAAGATTTTGGCGTACGAGGCACGACTTACGTAATTTACTGTGGCGGTCATGAAGTTAAAGATTTGCACCAGAATCGGCTCCATTAACCCTTTGACCGCCAAGAACCTATAAAGTGGTTGTGTGTCGTCGTGCCCACCACGCCAACAACCACTTGAAAGGTCGGAGTGAAGGTGTACTTTGATCATGAATAAAATCATCTGGCCATAAAGCGGCAATTACCGCACGCTCCGCGCGCGGGAAATCCCACTTCCTGGCCAGGGATTTTGTACTTAACACGGGCGGTAATAAAGAAAGCCTCAGATCGCATATTTATCGCCCATGCCTTCGGCTCGGGCGTCAAATGCCTGCGATCTGAGACATTCTTTGTTTTACCGCCCTTGTTAGTAATGTACTATTATGAACCGTTTTAATTTGTTTTTATTGGTTTAGACATTACACCAAAAAAACAGTGCTTGCCGTGGTGGGCACGACGACACACTACCGCTTTGGCGGTCAAAGGGTTAAGTATTAAGTCACCTTGCGTTTGTCCTGGTCATGTCTTGCCTAGACGTGGGAGATTTTTTTGCTAGTTCAATAATAAGTTTGCTATTTAAGTTTAAGTAAGTTCAGTAATAAGTTTTTTTCAAGAATTTTGGTAAATATAACGGTAAAAGGTCATAAGTGCACTTTAACCCCTTTTCACTAGAGGCACAGATTTGTTCTTTAAATCTAAATCATGCGTTAAACGAGTTCTAGTTGATATTCGAAATTAAGCTTTAAGCTGAAAGGAATAGTGTCGACTCGCGATGTAAGGCCTGAATTAAGCTTATTATGTTCAGATATACATCGGAATAACTATGTACATCCGGACATAGACCTTTTAGTACTTGTATTTAAGGTTCAAATTCGCTAAAAGCGGTCAAAATGTTAATTGTTCTGGTGACTAATTGAAAGAGCGAATGTGATATACCAGTTAGTATTTATTTAAGAAATACTAGACAGAGGATAAGACCCTATTTGCCTAAATATTGGTGTTGCATCTCTTACCTTAATTTGAAAAAGAAAGAGATGCAGTCATATTTGTTCACGGCGACGCGAGTTCACAGTAATAGTTTATCGGGAGAAATGTTTGTGTTCGTTATCTGAGGTTAAATATAATTGTATAGGTATAATAATATTTATTTGTTGCGAGCGCTCGTGGCCCAGCGGCGCCTGCGTACCGCTTGCGGTATCTAAGGTTAAGCAACGTGGGCAGCGGTCAGGACTTGGATGGGTGACCGCTTTGAGTGGTTACTAACTGAACGCTCCGTGCTTTGGAAGGCACGTTAAGCCGTTGATCCCGGTTGCTGTTTATGGCAGCAGTCGTTAAGCCAAGTTGGAGGCCTTCGGGCGGCTTGAGAACTTCTAACAGTCAAGTTGCCCACTCACTTGACAAAGCCTAGTCCCAATAAGGTCTAGTTTCCCCTCGGGGTTGGAAGGTCAGATGGCAGTCGCTTTCGTAAAAACTAGTGCCTACGCCAAATCTTGGGATTAGGTAGCGGACCCCAGGCATCCTTCAGGATGCAACTATACTGGGATAACGCTAGGAGGATGATGAATAATAAGTTTGCTAATCAGGTTTTGGGTCCCCAGAGCCTTGACGCCTCGGGGCACTTTCGGTAGCTACGTCACTAGTGATTTTCTAAATGGCAGTATTCTCCAAAGATGGTCACGGCAGAAATACCCGCTTACATTATTGGAATAATCTTATCATTTCTGGTTAACTGCTAGTTTTTTAACGCTTATCAAAGCAGAGGCGATTTAGAGACCCCATAAAAAAGCCTTGCCTGCCTTTCGGTAGCTACGTCACTAGTGATTTTCTAAATGGCAGTATTCTCCAAAGTCGGTCACGGCAGAAATACCCGCTTACATTATTAGAATTATCTTATCATTTCTGGTTAACTGCTAGTTGTTTAACCCTTATCAAAGCAGAGGCGATAGAGACCACATAGTTAAGTTAATAAACATTTATGGGCTGATGTATCCCACTTTCGTTCCCGTCGTTGTGGTCAAATATATGAACTACTATCGTCACTGTTTTCCATACTTATAGATTATCTGAAACTTAGGTGCGCAAACAGGCACAGTGCTTATATAGTTTTTTTTTTGGGCCCTAGACGTATTCCTCTATTTGCAAAAATTAGAGTGTATTTAACTATCATGTAGCATATATGTACCTACCTATAACTAATGCCTTCTTAAGGGTAAAAAGTCGTACCACTTTCTACTTAATACCTCAATCATTTATCAGAAGGCAAAAAACCGATGGCATGACGTGGATGATGAGTCAGAATCAGGAAGAAAAATCTTTCCCGTAGTCTTACAAAAACAATGTGAAAAACTCTTAATTAACGCAATATACATATGTAAAAACCAGTTCTTTAATTAGGAACAATATATCCCTGATAGTGAATCTGCTGTTGTGACGGCACCGGTCATGCAATCGAGGTTCGAGAACTGTGAAGAAAACATGTTTACTACTTACTAACTTGTCTGTACTTCTCGATAGGTAGAGTAGGTATTATATTTCTTTCCATTGTTACCTTACCTATATGGTACTATCCGTTAACGTAGAATTATGAAATTTGGCAAGTAATCGTCTCATACCTACTACAAGTATAGGGAAAAATCTGAAAACTATACATTTGTTACTTAACCCTATAAAAGAGCTGGTTTATTCTGAAAACTGAATTTCGGAAAAAAACTGCGAGACTCGATTCCGGAACTACCTATAATATGTACCTACGGAACCTTCGATGGGCGAGTCCGACTCACACTTGGCCGTGTTTTTTCATAGGCTAGAGATACTGCACTATTTATTCTGTGACTGCACCATCTGCTTTGCCCTAAAGCCGGCCTTGACCTGACCGAGACATGCATACGTAGGTTATCTACTTCATATGATGGGTAAATTATTTGTCGAATAATAAAAAAAACAACATATCTAGGCCTCGCTGGCTCAGTGTTTGTTGATAAAGCTGCCGGGTCAGTCGTGCGCTCTAGGCATCGTAATAAATCGATATGAAGATATGCGGTGTTATTTTGGCCTTATTTTGGGGTATGTAACTACTATTATAATTCAATTTTATTTAGGTATTAAATTATTTATTCATATTTGTAGATAATTTTGGTTTGCGACCACGCACGTGACTCCTTTATTGGAGTTGTGGATGTCTATTGGCTGCGGTGTCCGCTTACCATCAGGCGGACCGTACGCTTGTTTGCAACCGACGTCGTATAAAAAAGCAATTTTTTAATATACCTACATTTTCTAAGTTTGTGGCAATACTTATTCAATTGTAATTTGTATACCTAAGTTAATTAGTATAAGTTAATTAACCTTGCCTCAGTAATATCGTCAACATGTGAAATACTAAAAAACTAAACTTAAAATACTTAAAATGACATGATTCCAACTGTACATTTTTTCAAATAAATTATCTTATCTTATTATACTTACCTACCGAAAACCTTAACTTCTAAATAATAAGTACTTAACGAGTTAAGTATATTATAAATGTGAATTATTTTTATTTGCACAAAACAGCACAAAATTATTCAGTTTTAAATCGGTACTTATCATTTCTCCATTGCGTACCAACTGGGCAATGACCACGAATTGACCTAAAGCTAAGCCATAGATCGCCTTAAGGCGATATATCGATTGAAAGAGGCATCCTTTATTTTTCGCTCACGACAAAACGGGATGCAACCCTCTCCGAGAATGGCTTTTTAGACAAATCTCGTTAAATATCTGACTGTGTGCAGGTTTATTAAATTTCCTCTTGTCAGTACCTAGATGAGGTAAAATACCATCATATTAACTTAATCGTGTCTTTTAATAATGCGTTGTTTTAGTAGGCTGAGGAAAAAAAGGAAAATATAGACTCGACTTTGGATTTATTTTCTATCGAGAAAATTTTAAGCAATCATGTTTTGCTATTGTCAGTACCACAATCATAGTATAATAATAATATAATAATAGTCAAGAATCATATATCTGAAAATCAGCCCAGTGTTTGCTAGTCTGGGCAGGACAGCGTTTCAAACTCTCCAAATTTCTCAGTGTAGCGCCTTATGATTCACGCTAGACCGTTCCGTGTCCGCCCGGCCCGTTTTGTAGGACCTACAAGAAATCGTCGGACGCGAGACGGGCGTCGATTTCTTGTAAGTACTAGAAAACGGAAGACACGGAACGGTCTGGCGTGAATCATCCTTTATTAGGCTTCCTGGGGGCCGATTTTTGAGTGTCGAACGCTCGAATTTTCACTCGAGATCTGTCAAAAAACTATGACGTTTTGACAGATGTCGAATGAAAAGTCGACCGTTCGAAACTCAAAAATCGGCCCCCTGTAATGTGTATATTTCTTCTCTATAATCTATCAAAATATCACCTTATGGTGCGCTTGATTTGGTGTAGGTAGGCATAGTTCACTACGCCAGTTTGTTCTCATCATTATAATCATCACAAGTAATCTATCGCAATTCGCAACGTAGAATCGTTGAAATTTTGCAACTTAGAATCTGACGAGAAGCGGTAGGTATACGTAGTGTGCAGCTTAGCATCTCTAAAAAGCCGGTTTTTTTAACTTGACTGTGGCTTCCAATAAAGCGATAGTTGTGTGTGCTTGGAGAGTGGCCTGCGGGGAAAATCCAGGTGAAACCTCTGACACGACCACGCGGGCGGTTTAAACACTGGAATAGGTGCTTGAGTTTGCGCTCCAGTGACATTGGTTGAGCGGTTACATCCGAATCCGAGGTGTGTCAGTGGAATCGAGCTACTGGGAGTTTTGTCGCTGGTTCATTAAACCTAGCCTAGCTGAGAAGACTCCAGCAATAAACTCAGCTAGGTCCTAAAGAGCCGGATTAATACAACTATAACATGGCTCTTGTTTTCGCAGTGATATGAGTAGAATTCTGATTATACTTAGTGAAGAAGACGTACGGTAGGTATAGGTGAAAATAGGTATAGGTTACGTGAAAACTGGCTCTCGGAAGTGGATGCCTCGAATCGTTTTAAGTTACCGTACCTAGGTTTAGTTTAGTTTTCAGGAAAGCAGGCCCTAGCGATCTCTAATATTCCTTTGAACGCTTTCAGCATCAGGTCTCGCGGCACCACCATCAGAAACCAAGGTGTATCGCTCCGACTACACGTACAACAAACATACCAATGCCTTCTATAAACTACACACCGAGTCCGCTTCAACATTTTTCGCTAGGGCCAAATGTGAAGTGGAGGGTGCTAAGCTCATGGCGCCTTTACCTCAAGATATCATACAAGTCCATGGGATGTTGAAGAGCTTCCCCGACCTTGGTGACTATGTGCTAGTGGAATGGGACAGGCAAGAGCATGATCCGTTAGGAAGCAGTAAGGAGGAGCCTATTATTGACCGTAAGTAAGAAAGAAAGACCTGGACAAGTACGTCCGCCTTGCAGAAGACCACAGCCATAATAAAATTATTGGGTATTTTTAATGTAGCTTCGCGATCAAATCTATGTGCATAATGAAGAATAATGAGAAAAGTAGAAAACCCTACACGAGTTGTATGTTCGCGGCATGCTAAGTAGCTAGGCAGATTCTATAGGTATAAAATGTACGCGAATGTATGTTGATGTGACTCCTATTTCAATCGATAATATTATTTGCAGTGGGATATGAACCCGGGGATAACGGGCCAACTTGCGAAGTTATCACTCGTAATGGCGAGATTGAATCGACGGAATGTTATAACACGGGGCCTTTCATTTGCAAAGTGGACGCAACAAATGCGCCGTACAATGAACAGTGCGGCGCTTATGGCAAAAGTAAGTGAAGAACATGGATCCCAAAAGCGATATAAGCATTGAGCAAATGGGAAATGAACATCTTTGCCCCCTGGCTAGGTTATTAATAAAAAAAGAGATGATAGCAGTCGCCTTAAATCAGGCCGTGCAGCTTAAGAATGATTCACAGTAGACCGGTCCGTGTCCGGGCCGACCAGTTTTCCTGATACAGGACGCGCGACGGCCGTCGATTTCTTGCTAGAAAACGGGCCGGCCCGCACACGGAACGGTCAAGCGTGAATCATCCTTAATTATTATAAGCAGCTAACTTCAACTTACAGTAAACATTGGAACGGATTTCACGAAAGCAACAGGTATTAACAGAGCAATGAGTGCGACAGGTGTAATATCTATGGTACCTACTCCTGCATCCCGGTTACATATTAGGAAGATTCAGTCTGCTTGCTACGTGCCTACAGAAACTAGGTCATAAGCGAGTTTCTGTAGGCACTAGTTTTTGACGATGGGTCTGCTGGCCTTCTACTGGCTGACTATTGAGTTAGGGTTTGTGTCAAAGCCACTGCCTTGACTGTAAGAAGTTCTTCAACTGTTCGCACAATGCCTTAAAATCGACTTTAACAAACCCTTAATTCGCCAGAAATTGCAAAAGTTAGCCTCGGCGACGGCTTGAACTAAGGACGGTAATACAATAATAATCCAAACGATTCTGCTCAGTGAAAAAACTTCGAAAAGACGATCAAGAATCAGTCTATGCTTTACTCCCTATGCCTTTTTGCCTATGCTTAAGACCCTCAGTGCTCTGCGTGTCCAGTATAATAACTCCTTCAGGGGGTTTGATAAGGCAGCCTTGGCGCTGCAGTGCCTCGGGTATATACTTGTATGTTTACCGCGTGGAGCACTGACGGCTTCCAAGCTGTTCTGCGAAAGACCGTGGCGTTCCTGTGGGGCCGCGTGCGAGGCAGTGCCATCACTCTCCTGAGGGTTATCGACGAAAGGATGGACACATACAATCCAATGAGCATTTCGTGTTTATCAACTTCTTATTAAGCTAGAATTAGAGTAGGTACTAACAATATCTTGTGATGTGTATAATGTATATGGATGCCCATCGTCCGAAATAAATGATTTCAAGCTTAATCAATGGTTATAGACTACATCGACAAGATATCGACGGTCGGTAGCTGCTATAAGGTCTCTACAATCGTGTACTCGTGGAACGAGGCATACGCAGAATGCGAGGCCGAGGGCGCGCACTTGGTGGTGCTCAACTCTGAGGCCGAACACGAGGTCAGTACATTGATCATGTAATATGTATGTACAGTAGATTCTGCTTATAACGACTCCGCATATAACATTTTACCGCTTTTAACGACTTCGAAATCATCTCACGATAGGTTCATACCAGACTTTTTCAAAGTAAATTCAGTGCGACGACGTTCTGTTAGTGCGACGTAATATCACTGGTCCCTTGACTGTCGTTGTATCCGGATTCTACTGTATAACTACTTACTATTAACAAAAATAAATTAGGATCACACTATCAACTCTATGGCCTTAGCCAAATTCAAAACTTATAATATTATATACCCCAAAGCTATGACGTATTAATAATATACTCTATGGCTATGACTGCCAAAAATAGTTAAGGAATTTTAGGATCACATCGTCAACTCTATCGCCTTAGTCATAAGATTTGATATTAACTAAATAAATAACTACATATTAATGACATTTAAGCAGAGGGTGTACCTACTCCGAACATCGAAAACCGAAGTTCGTATCGTGCCGTCCCCTTCACTCTCGTATTATACACTAAATGAGTGAAAGGTACGGCACTATACGAAGTTCGAATTTCGATGTTCGGAGTACCCGGGGTTGGAAACCGGTTTCGTCTTCATACAATTAACCGGTTAAAAAATCGGTACATTTTTAAATCATTTATTTCATCAATCAATCATTCAATCATTTATTTGAAGGCTAACAAAAACAAATCTTAAAATAAATATGGAGATATAAGAAGTACCAACTTTAGGAGATATTTCACAAATAAAAACCGGTTCCGAGCCCTGCATTTAAGAAAGAATCTGAGTGATAAAATTATCCTCAGTTTTTTTAAATAGGTGACGACCGCCGTAGCTTGGTTGGTAGAGACACTGCCTATGAAGCTGGAGGTCCCGGGTTCGATTCCCGGTCAGGGCATTTATTTGTGTGATGAACACGAATATTGGTTCTTGAGTCTTGGGTGTTTTCTATGTATTTAAGTATCCATTTATCTATGTATTTATATCGTAGCTGGGTACCTACCCATAAAGTGGGTATTACACTGTCCTGAATTCAGGACACTTAAAAGGGTTCGGACCTATACGTTAGAGCGAGATGATTCAACTCCCCTCCACTAGTTAGGACGCCTGATTCAGGACAGTGTAATAGCCGCATAAGTAGAGTAAGCTTTGCTTAGGGCCTTAGCGCTGTTTGATAGATCGATTGAATTATTTATACCTAGGTAACTCGCATACGAGTCTCGTACGTGTGTAAATAAGGCCTTAGTTAGGGACTAGGTCGTTTTGTGTAAGTTTGTCCACAATGCAAATATTTAAACCGCCGAGCTCCGAGCTTGAGCCCATTTTTTACCTGTAAATTTATTTATTTAGTTTTAGTTTAGTTTATTTTTAGTTTAGGTTATTATATTATGTAACTTTGTTGTTTTGATAAAGTATTTATTTATTCATTTATTTCAGGAAACAATACTTTAAATAGTTTGGCAGTAAATGTTTGTTTTCAGGTAGTGAAGGGTATAATGAGCACCGCCACCCCGCGGCAAGGCTCCAGGTTTGGCTGGTTCTTCTTCGCCGGCATCCGAGCCAACCACCCTAAAGACGGCACGCCGAGAGTCTTTAGGACTATTTATAGTATGTATTTTTAATGGGAACAAATAAAATGATCACCTAAATAACTATTGATATCATCAAATTTTCGAACCCTAAAATAAGGTTGAACACTCAAAAATTTTTATCGATCACCAATTCCGAGTCACCAAAAAAATTCTACCTATTTTTGCAGCACTTGCACCTATTTTACTTATTGCGTTCCTATAAATTTATAATCGCATCGAAAAAATTGTCAAGTACCACCAAAAACACTAAACTACCACCTAATCTCATGCACCTTTTTTCATTAGAATTACATCCAAATATTATACACATCGCATGCTACATTTTAGTAAACAGTTACAAATTAATTGTTTTAGCACTATAAATATTTTAGTCATTTCCAAAATCTTAGAAATTAGAAAGTAAAATTCTAAATTAATTTAAAAAGCAACGCGCAATGTGGCTGTGTGAAATAATAACACGTATACTGCTATCTCACTCAATCAAATACAAAGAATTGTCTCAAGCATAAAACCTATTGATATGTCGTTAGAGTGAAAGGTACCTATTGCTGTTTCATTCTAACTACCTATTGCTGATGGTTTACAAACTGCAAGAAGTTTTATTATTAATTTTTTAATGGGTTGACGTGAGCGCGTTTGATTGAAATCTTTTATTTGAATAGAGTTATGTTGATTTATTAAATTGTTAGTTTGTTATGAAAATGGATAATAAAGGTCCTCAAATGAGTTTACTTTATTAATTTAGATAGACTTTCATGGAAAAATTAAAGGAAGTTAATAGGTAGAAATAGGTATAGGTAGGTTTAGGTTATGTTAGTTTTGCATCGGCCCGAAGGGCCAAAAGAACTCAAAATAGGAGCTCCGCGCCAGCGGAGATCCGTCAATACTGTTCCAATGTCAACTAGTTTGAAATAAAAATAGATGTCATAGAAAAATACTACTACCTAGGCAAATTGACGATTATCAGCAAATAGAGTAGAGGCAAAAACATCTGAGAACAAATAGCTGTATGCGACCAGTAAGGAAAGCACTGTTGAAAATATATTAAATTAAATTATGTTATGTACGTGTCTCATTAAAGTTACAGAAATTTTGAAGCTTCTATAAAATAAAATCATTTAGCGCTGTCTTGCTCGCACGCGGTGCGACGTGCGAGCGAGACGGACCGTATGGAAAACCGCATCAGTGTGCTAGCAATGAGGTTAGACTAGATTGGAACTGCTTTGTGCGACGGGCGTTAAAAAACAATTGCCGCGTGAAATTTGGTGATCATGTAGTATTTCTGGGTATCGAAAGAGTTATTTGGGTGTAAATAATTTTAATAGGATTACGAGCCCTGTAATATTTGGATGTAAATTATATGAAATTTGGTGTTTGAAATTAGGTGATCATTAAGTATTTTTGGGTAGTGACTAATTTATTTGGTAACAATTTAATTTAATAGGTTATCGACATGTTACTTCTTTGAGTTGCACTTTATATTTAAAAGGAGTTGAAAATTTGGTGCGAATCTAGTATTATTGGTAATCAATGTAATTTTTTAGAGCATCATTCGGCAACTTATTTGGTGGTTCGTTAAATGCTACCCATTTTTAATTACTCATTAGGTAATAAATATTGCTGAAAAGATCTCTTTTGCATATATAGCAGTAGTGCAAAAATGAAGCAGACTGTATACTTAATCAGGTAATCTTAATGTGTTGGTATGATGAAAAGAAAAGACTCGGGGACTTGTGAAAAGTGACGTATGTCTATATCTTGAAAATCTGAATTCGACACTTCAAGTCACTAGGAGACGAGTCTATTAAACATCAGATGACTATCAAAGACATTATCCGTACTTAACTACTTAAAATAAAATAATTTAAATTTGGGCTTCACGGATAACTTACGATTGGTAACCTGTATGTTCGTGTTCGATAATCTACTCCGTAGATTGAAACATTTGAAACCGACCATCCCGTTCACTTGAATCTTTTAATTGTCACTATTGAGCCGGTTACTCGCTAGGCTTCGTGCTAGTCTGACTGTATGATCTCCTCAAGCTTTGAGTATTTCTGGGTTATCATTATCACTTTAGGTTCCATTATACTATTCAATATTCTTATCCAGCTGTCAGCAACAGGCGGCTTGTGAGCATGTGAGCCCCTTATTTGAGGCCCGCGAGCCTCCTTAATGACAACCGACAATGTGCTACCGCGACAAAGTCGTTAGCTACTATGTCGCCCTTGATTGTCAAAAGCTTGCCGACCAGTGGCGGATTTGCAGTCTTGGCCGCTCTAGGCCCCAAGCCATGTAGTCATGCCATGCAGTGCAGCCATGTAGTGTGTAGCCATGTAGTAAGTACCAGCCGCCCTCTTTCTCAGGACTCGGCTAGAATTTTCTCGCGATTGGCAATGGCCGCCCCTAGGGTACCTGGCCGCCCTAGGCCCGGGCCTACTGTGCCTTAGGGTAAATCCGCCACTGTTGCCGACCGCTATTCTTCTAATCTATTGATGAATTTGACAGCCTTGCTTTTCCAGTCCTTACGTATACATACATATTTATGACAATTTAATGTATGTTCTTAATTATTTTCAGACCAAACTCTGGAAGAAGCGGGCTATTCCCAGTGGAGTGAAAATGAACCTAATAATTTTGAGGGGTCTGAATACTGCGGATCTTTATTCAAGAACGACGGGAAATATAACGATGCCAATTGCTTCCACCAGTATGCCTTTATATGCGAAAAAGAGAGGCAGATAGTTGCAACAAACTAAAGCACCACTTATTATAAAATCACCATCACTTAACCACAAAATGGTTGTAGTGTGCTAAAACTGGTGGCTGAGCCTTAAGATAATAATACCTAACAACAACAAGATATTAATTTTATTCCATGTAACTATAAAATACTGGTGAAAGAAATAAAGTTTTCCTCTAGACTAAAATATCTATACTTCAATGGTATCTCTCCTCCAGTTTTACCTCTGTTCCTAACTTTCCTTCAAAAACGCTGTAAAGTTTCGCCATGTCCGCTCGTCGCCAGCTTAGCCCAGTATCCATTATTAGTACTATAAATAGAAAGTTGTAATTTGGAAGTGCCAAGTATTGGGTCAGTGACGAGCACATAAGAGCTGGCAGCTATCTCGCACAAATAATTAGTTTAGTTATTCAGCGAGGGAATGCTGCCAGCGTCTTCGGCACAATCCTGCAGGGGCCATTTTTAGATTTAGTTTAATTATATATTTTTATTTTAGAGTTAATAGATTTAAGTATGTAAGTATTAGTATGTAGGTGTTTGTTATTGTACTTTCTTTTCTTTTCTTTGTTCCACAATAAAATATTATCAATTTTTATTCGCATTTATCATATAATGTCAGGTAAAAGTATAAAATTATATTTACACACATAAATATACATATACCTACTCACGCCCGTATCCCATTGGGGTAGGCAGAGACCAAAGAACGCCAAGTACTACGGTCCTTACATACATCTCTTGCTTCAATCACATCCATACATCTCCTCATACAGGAAAATTATATTTAATAGCTTATAGATTTAATAATATAATATAATAATATAATATATCATTTATTTCAGGTAGATAACCCATATGCACATGTAAACACAATATAATAATAATCCAAATAAAGATAAAATGGAAAATTACAAAAACGTCATAAGGTATACAATAAAAGTAAAAAATAAACAAGACACTCACAAGACATTTATTTTTTATTTCTATTGCGGTGCACGGATAGCCAGCATTTAAGCATCTGGCAGTCCAGGCGCTCGGACAGAGTTAAAAGGATAATATTTATTTTGTTTTTGTTTGTTTGTTTCGCAAAAATGAGATTTCTATCATTAAATTTCAGTAATAATTAAATTAAATTATGCAAAATTGGCATTTAACCCTTTGAACGCTTTCATATTTGAATGAAGTGATCACTCACACGCCAAGCACTAACTAATTGATGTAACGTTTAAACCAATATAAAACAAATAAAATCAATTCATAATAGATTTTATTCATGATAAAAGTACACCTTCACTCCGACCTTTTTACTGGTTGTTGGCGTGGTGGGCACGACGACACACGACCACTTTATAGGTTCTTGGTTCAAAGGGTTAAGTAACTGAAGTCACAGGAACACTGTCAAAACGAATAGATTCAATGTCAACCGGCACATAGTACAAAACAATAAACAATACATTATTAATTAAATCTGTTCAGTCAAGAATTCGACTACCGAATAATAGGCCTTCTGGATTTAATTTATTTTATACAGGGTGGACCAGGACCAGGGGCAAATATTTAAGAGGACGTTTCTTTAGAGCATCTGCCCAAACATTTTATTAATTATTTCAATTCGGAGAAACTTTGATCAAAAGTTAGTACCCTCAAGTAATGGATCTTGACACCACGAGATCATAGCACTTCCGTCATTTCGGATCAAGATATGAGTCGTCATAGTATTAGCAGTTTTGGTTTGACAGGATATTTTATGGCTTATTTATGATTTAATTTTTTTTATTGTGTTTTAGAATAAAATAGTTATTTATAATACTCAAAAAGAGTAATAAAATACAGGACAACTACCTGTGCCAAAAAAATATTTTTTTTTCAACTGTAAACCTGTTGAAATAATTGCAAGCAAGGTTAATAATCTACCGTTTAATTTTTTGCTCCTATTACAGGGCCCACCCTGTATAAAAGAGGGTGTTTACTTAAGTTATTTTATTACCTACAGCGATGATTAAGAGTGGAAATCACATAGACTTTATAAACAGTTCTCAGAAAATATCACGCGTAAACAAATGAGCATATCAATAAACATATTATTAACTTCTCTCCACCGTCCTACAAAGTATTGATAACACTATCTTCTTAATTATGTTTAAGAAACATTCCAATAGCATATCAAGTCAGTTTATTTTTCACTTCGCTCGTGCTCGGTCACATTTAAGATTCGCAGAAATGTATTATTATTTGATTCCTGCTTTGGCTTTGTTAATCGGTAAGTTTACTTTATTAAGGTGACGTAACAAGTTCAATTTATAAGTAATAGACTTCCGTAAGTACTTGCCTTCTTATAGCCTGGCAAAAAAGAGTAGAAAATAATAGGGGCGCCACTGTCGCTTACCTATAAATATGGCAACACGAATAGTTCGACGAAAATATCATGGTACTTAATTTATTATCAACTTAAACATTTTTAGTAAGTTCATAATAAAGAAATATGTCAATCAAATACATTTACTAGTAAGTAAAGTGAAAAAGGAGTATTCATTGGCCAGGTGAAATTTAAACTCAGTGACAAAAAAAATGAGAAAACTTTATTCGTGCATGTATAATTATTAAGACATGTTTACAGACATTTACCCGAATTATCAAGTAGAATTTTAATAATCACTTGTTTGCTATGCATAAGAAATGTAAATAAAACTGGTGACAGTTACATGGCAAAATTGACAATTTAATCAAAGTTGCCAGGGTCGAAAATTATTAGTTCCGTTTCTAGACTTTTTTGCCAAGCTATAATAGTTGCCCAAGTTTGCAACTTTTACGTGTAACTTATGCAAATCGGGACTGACACGACATCGGGTAAAGCCCCATTTACATGGTGCAATGAATTGCATGCGATTTTGATAACATTGCAGCGTTTGATCGTTCTGGTTGAGGTAGGCCTCAGTAACCGACAGTCCCGCAACATAATGTAAATTGCAGGCAATTTCTTGCACCGTGTTTCTTGGCCTTAACATCGGTCATTTATTACTCGGCTAAATTATTAACTACGGTAAGTGGTTCAATTATCCCCGTTCACGAGTGAACTATTAAATAACTCGAGTATGTAAACAAAGCATATACTTAAATAAGTAATGTGGATCAATCTGCAGAATTCAATTAAATTTAGCAAAGCTATTGAAACGAATATTAGACTAGGATATCGAAGCAATTAACCCATTTCGTTTGATGCTCAACAGCAACAGCAGCAGCCGAATCCCCAGCCATAAGTAAGAAGTTCCGATCAGACTACACCTACGATAAGAACACTGACGCCTTCTTTAAGTTGCACACTGAACGCTTGTACCCCAATGACGCCCATAGATCATGTGAGGCGGAAGGCGCCAAGCTCATGTCGCCTGAGTCAGAACAGGATCTAATAGTGGTTCACGGCATGTTCAAGCAATACCCGGACTTGGGGAACTTGGTGATGGTTGACGGGGACGGGACCGACCATGATGAAGTTGACTTCGATGAGATACCAATTATTAACTGTAAGTTTCACCCAGTTTCACCTGATTCCTACAATCTGTTAAGCTTGTTTTTTTTTAACCTGACTGTGGCTTTATACGCCGGCGCAATAAAGTGATAGGAGTGTGCGATTGTAGCTTGGCCTGGGGGAAATCCAGGAGAAAACTCCGATACGACCGCGGTGGCGGGAAAATCCAGGGGAAACCTCCGCTGTCTCCTATATCTTGCCATCTCTACAGCGGAAAAAATAGTGCTAAAAAATGTTTCAACCTTATTATTTCTATATTCTCGATTCGTCAGATAAAAATATTGCCTCTGCAGCGAGGGCTTTATTATGCAGGTACCTAAATAACAAATTATCCAGCTGAGGACAAGAGAATAATATGATCGACACCGTATTGCGTGAGTTATTACTCAAAACAGTTTTGACAAAACTACACACCCACCACGGATCAAGGCGTAAAAATTGCTATGCAATGTCAATACGCACTTTAACATGTAAGGAAAATGTCTCTGTGGGAGTTCAGGTATCGAGCACTGGGAAGTTAGCTATTTCCAATAGCATCATCAAAAAGTAATTATTGGAAATGCAAAACCCAAATACTACGTACTGACTATACTACTTTTGCTTACTTAGGTACTATTAATAATTGACTTTGTACCTACTACAGTTCCAGACCAAACCAGCGACCACCCACGCCGCGAATGCGAGGTGGTAAACCGAGAAGGCCAGATCGAAAGTTACCCGTGCTACCCGGCCCTGCCGTTTGTGTGCAAAGTGGCGGCCAAAGATGCGCCTTACAGCGAGGAATGCAATACTTATTCCAACGGTGAGGCCCAATTCTTAAATTTAAGGCGCTCCGCCTTTTTGCTACACACACCTAGGTCGCGCCGGAAGATCATAGTCGGATACTTATTTATCGTATGGCAATTACATAACACTGTTCTACAATCTAAATTTACATTCTTCCAGGTACTTAGCAGCTGCGCTCGTTAGGTTTTTAGGGTTTTCTGCTGGCCCGTCATATTTTGTAAGTGGGCACTCCAAGACGATATGCTGGACATGTACAGTTTGTTTAGGGCATCCACATTCGCAGTGTTCCTGTTCGCTCCAACCCTATTTTCTTCGGAGATAGGCGCAGTGACCAACGCCTGTTCTCAGGCGATTCAGCGTGCACTAGACTCGGCGGAGTTCGCTGAAACCAGGCGGATGGTTGCCCGGGGTAAACTCGAAAAGATCGGAAGAGATGTCTGCAGCAAGCCATTCATCAGACCAAGCCTCGTTCAGAGTTCGCTGGTGGCTGGGTTGGTGGGCCACCAGCGGTCGAATACCTACTAATCGTCGTAAAACGTAGTTTTAACGTCATTTTAATTACTTTTTATTTTATGATTTCCTTCTTCTTCTCAAAAATTCGCTTAATTAAAAGGGAACTTACCCGTTTAGCCTACTTATGAGGCAAACCTCATAAGTAGGCTATTTGTTGCAATAGTGCATAATTAGGTACATTTTCCAAAAAACTACATATATTAGGCAGGTACCTATCTCAGAGCTGCACGCATAGGTATAAAATACTCGTGACTATTTTGACTTTCTTTTGCCTTCAAAGTATTAATACTACCTTCCTTTATGACTTGATAAGTTGATACCTCATCGGCATTAAGTCCACCATTTATACCTACCTACCTTTTTTTTTAATATGCAATAAAGTTTAGATAAATAAAATACCTCCACAAAATTTAAAGTAAACCTCATAAATAAAACTTAATTACAGACTACGTCTCAAAAGTCTCCCTTACGGGCAGTTGCTACCGGATAGCCAAAATTAAAGGCAACTGGAACGAAGCCTACGCCAACTGTCAAGCCGAAGGGGCTCACTTGGCCATCCTTAACAATCCGGGAGAGTTTGAAATTGTGAAGGACCTGATAGATAAGACACCGCGGTCGGTAGAGGGCTGGCAGTTCTTTGTGGGCGTCCGAGCGGAGGAGAGGAAGCGGCCGGTTGTCTTTAGGACCATATTCAGTAAGTATACTTAACGTAGGGTTAGTTTTTATTTTCATGTACCTACTCGTACAATACCTATTAAAACTATATTATCTCCTGTGATGCCTGCCAAATAGATAAACATCCCAATGTTTGACACCATGTTCACACCGTAATACCCAATCGTTAAACCTTATTGTTTACCTATCAACGCAGTAGATTCTGTAAGTTGTGCCTCATACGCCAAAAACCGGCTTTAAGGCTGAAATTGTCGAGTATTGGTGTAGTGTCAAGCATGGGACGTTAACCCTATAACCATCACTGGCTAGCTCCTAAACGGAAAAACCGATTTGAGTGCGTTTTTTTAATCCCTTAGTCTTATTTGTGGGGACGGTTCTTAAGGCTTGGCCACACCGCTTGCGCGACGCAAGCGGGACGCTGCGCTGCGCGCGTCGCGCAGCCTGTGTGGCGTCGCTAACCTGTTAGCATACGTTCCGGCGCGCAGCGGTCGCGTCACGCGGACGTCGCGTAACGCTGTGTGACCAAGCCTTTAGTTAGCTATGTTTGTTTGCCGGGTACTTTATAGTCACCAGTACCAGCGACATTTACAATGGCAGTATAAAACCTTCCAGATCAAACCCTGGAAGAGGTCGGTTACCAGCCCTGGGACTACAATGAGCCGAACAACGAATTCGGTTTGGAGTACTGCGTATCCCTGCTTCGTACCACGGGCAAGTACAACGACACTGTGTGCCGCAACCAGTACTCTTATGTGTGCGAGAAGGAGCTCAGGGCCTGAAGAAGACACCCAACACTGATGCTTAGAGCCGCTTTCTATGTCATCTAATCCAGCGGTCAGCAACACGGCGATACGGCCCGAACTCCTTAGGCCCGACTTCCTGACTTGGCGGGGCGGGATCGATGGATCGATATGTGACATTTTCTTCTTTGACGTAAACTTACTGACGTCGCATAGATTCTCACTTGACATATTACTGTCAGTATTACGTTTGCGCAGCAGTAATATCATGCGCAGAAGCGGAGCAGTAGCGCCTTCGCATCGTCCCGCTACCGCGCGTCCCGCGCCAGTCAGGAAGCACTCATTTAAATTTAGGGGCGTAGTAAAAAATGGTACCGAGTCGACTGACAGCTGACACTGACATTTGACACTTTTCTCATATCGTACCGCCTCCGCACCGACAAATCAGGAAGTCGCCTTACTTGCGGCCCGCGAGCCTCCTTATTGACAACAATGCGATAACTATAATAGTATATTAAATGTAGGGCACACGCCAGAGTTGTTCTAAGATGCTTTGGGAATACATAAAATTTCCATTGATTAATAAATATACCATGCAGATACAATGCAATTATATATTGAAATTTAATAAACGGACCACTCGCGTCTTGGTCTTGGTGATCTCGTATTGGTCCGAAACATATCGAGCGATATTCGACCTTAAGGAAGTGACTGACCCGTTTATTACATTTAAATGTTTTGATAACAAATATGAAAATGTTAACTAAATTCAAAATTATAAAAAAAAAATGCTTAATTATTATCCTCCCAGATCCTCCACGTAAACGTTTCTCTTCTTCTCAAAATCTCTCGGTGATAAGTCTGTTTCTGTCGCAGTCCGGTTTAAATTTCTGATTCATTACAAAGTGGCATTTTATCTGATTTACTCGAATGCCCCTTCGGATTCTGTTTCTGCAGTGACTTCTCGATTTGCGATCTTAGATCCAAGTTGTTTGACACCGAAGAGTTTCCATTCAAAGCTGATCCTTTATTATCCTTCCTTGAATTATCTTCTATATTAATCCGTTTATCTGCAATGCTGGATTCTTTGACCTCTTTAGCCTCTTCCGCCTCTTTGATCTCGGCTGCATCGAGGAGCTCCCGGTAGGTAAGTTTGCTGAGCTCTGCGCGGGCTGACGGGGGGAGCTCATCGATTGTCTTTGGAGCATCTGTGAATTGTGACAAACTATGTATAATGGTATGTTTCTGACGTTACCTTTATTAAAGTACTTAATCTTCCAGATGCAAATTAATAAGCCCACGATAATCTATGTCATTGTCAATTTGCAACTTACCATACTCTTGCGTTTAACTTCCTTCTGAAGGTTCTCTAGTTGTTCCTTCTTTTTTCGACGTAATAATCCGCACTGTGGGGATTTCAAATACAATTAGAATTAGACTTAATTAATATGGTGTGGCTACAGGATATTAGCTTGCGTGGTCATTCTGACAAACACATTATATTGTATGTTTTCGTGATATCTCACCTCGCGAAGAGCAAATGCAATGAGTATGACTATGATGATGCCCACGGCTGTCGCAGCCACAATCACCCAGACCGGCACCGTAGCTTCTTGCAACACCAATATTGAATGCTCTCTGCTCAACAAAATTGTAAGTTAAGGTAAAGTACTTTTATCTCACGAGCGCGGTTTGGCCATTGTTGTATAGTGTAGTGTAACACATACGAACACATAGACAACGTGAACTCATAGCTCCTGCGCCGACGCACACATAGACAATGTGCAATGCATGTATAGCTGAACACACAACCATGGCTCACCCGCGTTCATGAGATAAAAGTACTTTAATACAATCACTTTATTGCAAACGTCAAGTTATGTTGGGTTAAGATCGGACTAATTTTCGATACTTTGGTAAGCACTGGTATTTTTTTGTGACTAACTTATCTAACGATTCCTTGAATTAACTTTATACATAAACGCAATATTTCACAAGCAAAACGGCAAATTCCCCTTTTTAGGGTTCCGAACCCGCAGGGTCGAAGGGTGACGTCACGCCTGCCCGTCAATCAGTAGGAGCGTTTTTAGTGCTCGTCCACTATTCTGCACTGTGCCTCTCATTTTCGCCTTTTGTGTTGCTCTAATAGTCTAATCCATACAAACATTTGATCGTCTCTAAAAACTGTTTCGAATGGCAGGAGAAAAAAATAGTAGCAGTAGTATATACCTACCTAGCTATTCGTGGTGTTGGAAAAGTTTTATAATAAATGGCAACTCACTCTTTTTCCCGTTCATGATCTTCAGCGTGTACTCTAAGAAACGTTTCCACTGTGCCATTGGCTTTTTGTAAAACTTCCTCTGCAACAAGTGAATGACTGGATTAAACTAATAGAAATCTTTGCTAAATCTCTGATAACAGGCTAGGGGCCTAGGAGCTAATTCCAAAAATATACCACACCTTTAGGTTTCGGCCACTGGTGACGTAAAAAATAAAATAAATTTATAAACACCCCGTTTGGGCTCTTCCTAACAGGAGATGCATAAATGAATTTTTCTTAAATTTATGCTGAACGACTCACTGTATCCTTAATATCTAAACGCAATGAAAGAAGTTCGGAAAATATGAATGCCTACCATTTATTTAATTATTTTAAAGCAGCAAAACTATAATTCTGTAGACCTGACTGCAGTTGACGTATAGTGATTTTTTCCGAACTTCTTTCATTGCGTTTAGATATTAATGGTACAGTAAGTCGTTCAGCGTATATTAAAAATAAAATCATTCAACCGTTTCCTGTCAGGAAGAAACCAAACTTGGTATGTTTTGAAAATGAACTTTATTTTTTACGGCACCACTGGCCGAAATATAATAGTGTGGTATATTTTTGGAATCAGCTCATGAAGCCCTTTCGTTTGATACCCCACTCGATGGTTTTTGAAGAAAAATTGTTTATTTTTCGTACACATAATTTATGACGTCATAAAAACTCATTCCACCACTTTAGGAAGCGACAACATGCATTTTGATAATCAGTAAACGATGCTGATTCCAACGATACCACTTGTCGGTATAAACCATTTCAGTCCTACGAAAATCGTAAATAAGGCACTTTCGACGAATTGGCCTCTCTACTATTGTCAAATTTGTCAAATTGTATGCTTGTAAAGTTTTGTGGTACAGGGGGCAGATGTAATAACACAGACGAACACGTTTGCGATTAGTCTTAATTTATATGGCAAAAAATAGCTACCACGTAAGGCCACCAGATCGCGTTGCCTTACAAAATGAGACTAAACGCAAACGCGTTCGTTTGTGTTTTGTTTCGAAAAAACTTATACTAGAGGTACTGGTGACTGTTTGTGCCAGCAAACAACATCAAGATTTTATTTAACTTGCAATGAATGTTTGTTCGGGTGGAATCTTGCGACTCAATTTGCAAACCACTTGCCGGTATCCGATCGAGCTGAAATTTGGCTAACATAAGTTCGTTGAGAGCTGATCTGATGATGGAGACAGAAGGTGGCCATAGCAAATCCTAAACTAGGTACACAAGATAAAAGCATCGTGTTTGGGATCATTGGAACCGCCTCCACGAGTAGGTAGTTGATGACTGTGAAAAAAAGTACAGTCGACGAGAAAAGCTTGTACCACAAATGAAATTTGTGACAGAAATTTATTATGTTGATGATTATTATGATTTGTGTATTGTAAGTCCCCCTACATATTTACGTACCCAATGCACCAGCCAGTACATTTATAGGAATAACCACGGTGATTGTCTCCTTCCGGAGGAGATTGCCAAGCGAGCAACTGAGACCCTTGAAGTTACTGGAGTCACTGCTGCTGTTAGTGTGCTCATCTAACCCACAGTGCTTCGTGGGTGTGTCGCCGCGGTATATCTTCAAATAACATAAAATGTGCAATATCATCAGAGCTCGGACGGATTGGTGTCATTATATGACAGGGCGACAATAAGAAGCAGTTAGCTAGCTGCACCTATATTGTACTCGTACTTATTAGTTTATTACCTGTATAGACTCATTATAAGCAATATAAGGTGACTTGTACAACCAGATATCACAATGAATGTCGACCCAATTAATCTCGCCTGTATTTGTTATCTGAAAAAACAACAACATTGAACTTGGTTGATTAATTTGTGTAACTTATTATTTAAGTATTTTATACAATGCCAGAATAATAATTAAGAAAAACCTTTAAACAAAGTTTAAATTTGTTCATCGGGTTCTGGTATCTTAGTGAATAACAAAAACCTTTCGTGTGTATGGCCGATGTTTACAGATTTATTATGGTAGGTACATATAATAAATCTGAAAATATCCTTTTTTCGTTCATTATTGTACAGCTGTGGTACTTTGTATAAAGCGTATACTCACAGTGTACGTGTGGTGTAATTTCCTTCCTAGTATAATGTCGTGCTTATTGAAAGGTATTATCTCTCCCTGATCAGTTTTGCTGAAAACAGAAAAGTCAGAATAAGTATCACAATCACAATCAAACTGCATGTCCTTTAGAGGTTACATATGTATCTCTTTACATAGAAATGTTATCGCGCTCATACTAAACTTGGAAGTCGCCTAACTGGTACCTCTTTAGAAGAGACCACAGCAATGAGTATAGAAATTTGAAAAAAAATATTTAAAATCATCTCACCTTTCAAGCTTCAATCCACTAGCATCAGTTGCAAGCTTGATTACTATAGTTTGTTGATCGTCTGGCTTCTTACTGGTCTCGCACCGGTTGAATACTTCGGCGACAACCTGTATCTGGTCGCTTTTGCTCGTCAGCGAGGTCAGGTCGAGCTCAATACTTTGAAGACCAGTAACTTCCTAAAAGATGAGGGAAAATCGGTTTAGGGGCTTGAAAACTTCACCCCGTTTTTGACGTCACCCCTTTTGCCACTTTTACGTCACAGGCGCGGTCTCAGTTAAACGGTACGGTACACTTATAGTGAATCTCAGGGTTGCAAACAAACGCGAACACGAGAGCTAGTAACGGATGAAGAAAAGAGAGAAAGGCTCTCCTCTCTCGGCAGTAATGTAAAAAGAACCATACCCAAGTGTTATTAGCTTTGAGCGGTCTTTGCAGCTGGCAGATCCTCTGACTATCCCCCTCGAAAGTGCATTGCGTCGGCGCGCTGTGTACTGTAGCGCCCAAGGCGCGAACGCGCACGCACGGCCGGTACGCCGTGTCCGCAGCCCCGTTGGCCACCGACACGAAGATACTCTCCGTTTTTGAGGAGCCGATTAGGTATGGAGAACTGCAATATAATAGTTGTCAGTATCTGTCAAAAATCCTGTTTGAGATAAACTCCAACAGCTTGAGGCTGCCTTTCTACCAGAGCTTTGCTATGCAGTTACGCTGCGAGCATGTGATAACTTTCCGTTCATAGCATAGCTAAAAGGCACCCTGAGGCGTAGGAGGCAAACGAGAAACTTGCTGAGAGGTTCATAGGGAAGGACTCTCTTTGCAATGCTAGGCTGGAAAGTCTATGTAGACCATCGCCGTAAAATTGCCAGTCGGTTTTCTAACGGTTACATGTCGGGGAGTGTGCTGAGGAAATACACAACTTAATTCCTCCCGCCCCTTTCTACCATCGGACGAGCAGATACGGCAAGGCGACACCGTTTTACGAAAACTCGCACGAAGCGTTATTCTTCGGCGACTTCCTGACTTGGCGGGGCGGGATCGATATGTGACATTTTCTTCTTTGACGTAAACTTACTGATGTCGCAAACATTCTCACTTGGAATAATACTGTCAGTATTACGTTTGCGCAGTAGTAATATCATGCGCAGAAGCGGAGCAGTACCGCCTTCGCATCGTCCCGCTACCGCGCATCCCGCGCCAGTCAGGAAGCACTCATTTAAATGTAGGGGCGTAGTAAAAAATGGTATCGCGTCGACTGACAGCTGACACTGACATTTGACACTTTTCTCATATCGTACTGCCTCCGCACCGACAAATCAGGAAGTCTCCTTCCACTTTTATTGTGAAAACAGCCAAGCTGTGGAACTCTTTGCCGGGACGGAATCTTTGGAATGAACGAGTTCTACGCGGACAAAGTCACGGGCAAAAACTAGAAGATAGAATTCTAATAAAATGAGTGACGAACGTGATTGGGCTTTGTATTACTTTATAGTGTGCTGTACCAAAATTGGTACAGCATAACACTAATTATAACAACAAGACGAGTTACTCAGACATTTCAAACTAGTTCGAAAAACTTTGAGACAATTTTCTTGTATCTAAAAATGCCGGGTTTATCAAGTGTAATTTAAGAGTTCTTTAGGCTTTTTTTTTTTTTTTTAATGCTGTATTTGTCTGAATTTAGTCCCCGCGAAGGGTACGGGCGGCTAAATCCTAAATAAACCTGATAAATGATTATTTCCTAACTAATTTTGTGATTCTGGTCGTCAATGAGATGAGAGATGAAATGATGATGGGTGAATAACTGATGTGTGATGAGTGGAATGAACTATGTACCATTGAACTTTTTTAGATTGTTGACTATGGTGGTAATGAGTTAGCAGAATGAGGTAATGGTTTTTTTGTTTATGAATGAGTTCCTGTAAGTTGTATGGATCTATACTGAGATTATGGCAGATGATTTCGTAATCAAATCTTGGATTGGTGAACTTTGGGCAGTATTTAATGAGGTGGTCGATGGATTGTGAGGTGCTTCCATCACACGGGCACTGGTCATCGGCGGTAATTTTAAAGCGGAATAAGTATGATTTATGATAGCCATGTCCAGTGAGGATTTGAGTGAGGTGGAATGAGATATTAGTTTTATTTCGAAGGTCCTGGATGTGTTGCATTGCAATGTGGGTAGCCAGTTTTTCAGGTGTGATCCGGTGGTTGAGGTCAGATAGAAGTCGTCGCACAACTTATCGGTTTCGGTTCTGCATAGGCGTTTGATGTATGAAATGGGGTAATGATCAAAATCCAGTGGTTTGTGCAGGGTGGCGGCAATTTTGGCTTCTTTGTCGGCCTCTTCATTTCCAGGTATGCCGATATGGGCTTTTACCCAGATGAAGTCTATGGTTCCTTTTTTCCTGATTTTATGTATTTTGCGGTGTATGTTGTTCACGGTAAGGACACGGTTTAGGCTAACTTCTGTCTCCGTCGTTTTAGAGTAAAACCAACTATAAAATGACTACCAATTTAAAGAGTAAGTACATAGCATCTTTTCTAGTAGACATTATTTGTCAGTATGTGTATTGGGCATACAGGTACATATGCGTACCTACGTCACAGAATAAGTTATAGTATAATACCCTACGTTAGATATGTAAGCGAAAACACGAAGAAGCGTTCAGCTTAAAATTTAATTTACTCAAGCTATCTTGGTGGTATTGGATTGCAATCGAACAATGCCAACAAAACTCTGTATTTATACTTACTTCGCGCTTGTGGTGAGTTTGACTGTCAATTTCGGTTCGCATGGTTCCTTCGTGCATTCTGCCGCTCGCACCGATAAGCAGGAAGCTAAATTGCTGTGGGCGCTCACGGTGGGTCTTGAAGAATCGAATTTCCTATTCGATGTTGGGTCATGCAGAAGATTTGCTGTTATGTTGAACTGGATTTCTTGGTCGTAGTCACCATTCTGTAACAGATGATTGCATTTGGTACAACTTCACTAAAGTTCACACTTATTAGCATTGTCTCAATACTCTCAGTTTGGAAATATACATACATAGGTTACCGAAACATTACTTAACCTATCTAGAGTCAGTTAAATGAAAAAAAAACATAGGTATACATTTATTAAAAATGGGATTGCTTTTAGCCAGCATCTAGCCACTCTAGCCAGGGTAAAGATAAGGCTGACGGTGAAGCGAGCTCACCCAGAAGATGACTAATACTCACTCGTGCATTAAAAAAGTCTAGGTTATTTGGACTCGGAAATATACAGACTCCTAATACTAGAGTACTTTTATCTCACGAGCGCGGATGATCATGGTTGTGTGCATACACAATGCCTATGTATGCGTCAGCGTAAGAGTCTATGAGTTCACGTCGTCTATGTGTTCGTATGTGTCACAATTACAACTATGGTCAACCCGCTCTCTTTAATAAGTCATAATAAGTTCTGATTACCCCACTTGAGCTCATTATTACCTATGTTATTAAATTATGTGGAGGTGTATAGTTAAAAAAATTACCTCTGATGTCGTAACTTTAATTTCCCGACAGGCATTGGGTTTTTTTATTTTGTCGAGTGTCTCAACATAGTCGATGTAGTCATTAGATGGATCGGCATGAGTCAGCGTAGCGTTCGGATGCGTTATCTTGACCCTTACTGCGAATTCTGAAAATTTAATATCTCATAAGAATAAAATAGAGTTTCATTTACAAATTAACAGTTCAACAATTTTCTTGGAAACAATAACTTTCACACTGGGCACATCCTGTCTCGTGGGAGTCAGGTTCACGAGAGTAGAATCACGAGAATTACTAATATTTAGGTATCATGCGGCTTTTGTTAAAGGAAAAGCACTGAACAAGAAATAACACGGTGTATTCACACTAAAACTTCTACAATTTAAGGGGTGCTGAGGGGCTAAGATGATCGCTTATATGTCGGACATATAGCGTTCGTCCCTTACTGTCAAGTATGTTAGTGCAAGAGGGACGAATCCTATATGTCCGACATATACGCGATCATCTTAGCCCCACTGGTGTTTGTGCAGTGAATGTTATTGTGTGTGATAAAAATGTATAGGAGAGGGAAGGATGCAAGTAGCTTTTTACTTCAAAGCTTCTTCAGCCTGATCGTATATTCAGGACAACAAGAGTTCCAGTATTCGTCTTTTAGAGACGGCAATTTGGTAAAGTTTTATAATACCACAGTTTTTTTTTAATTGGTTAACTTGGCAGATGTTATGCCAGTTTCCTCACGGTGTTTTTCTTATCAGATGATATTCAAAAGTCATTGGTGCGAGCCAAGATTAGAACCCACGACCGCCGCTTGACAGTCGCATACTTCAAAAGTTAAGCTTCTCATAACAATAGTAGCTAATACATATTTAGTCCAGTTAGGTACGATAGACCAAAGTGTGGACTTACTTACCGGCTTGTATGTTTTCTGGTTTAGGAGGATATGTACCGTTGAGACACAATTTGAAAGCAAATCCAGTCTTATCAGTACGCTTCTGAAATCATTGGATTGAAATGTTAAAATTTTAGGTAATATTGTAGCCCTGACAATTTGAAATACGGCTACGGTATTCCTTGCTTGTCGTACAAAGCGACTAAGAAAAAGGGGTGCTCGTGGTACTAGACGAACGAAGCCATTACAGTTGCCTGGGGTCCGCTACCTCAATTTATTGGGGGTTATGGTCATTGATGAAAAATGATTGATATGGTCTATCGCTATCATTTTGTCATTAAAAAACTGAGATTGGTGAGGCATATCAAGAAGGTATAAAAAGTGTAGGTACCTGTAGATTGGGGACTGTTGTCTGAATGTTGACAGTAATCACTGTCAAACAGTGATACACCGCCACTCTGTCATTACCGGGAGCGCCAATCGCCAATTCTGTATAAAGAAATCTCTCTTTATGATGATTTTTTGATATGAATCTAGGGCCCACCAGCCTTTTGTACATTCACATCAAATTTAGTTTGAGGGCCCCTCTTAGCAATGGTTTGTTTAAAAATTTAACAGATAGGAAACATATTTCTACACAACAAATATTCTGCGAAGTTAAACATACTTATAGAGTATGTAAGGTTTTTTTGAGGAAATGGAAGGACAACCTGAAATTAGCTCACCATTGCACCCACTCCCAAAATATTTGTCGGCGACGAGGCTGAGCCCTACGTTCCGGAACTTAGAATCCTCGGGCTGGAATCTTTGGAGCCACGTAATGTCAGTTTTCCCGCCACTCAGTGAAGATCCCGCGTATAGATACACTGCACCCCTGCCTTCGTCTTCGTATGGAGCGGCTATCGCTATTTCTGCAATGTAATGACGGTAAGTATGCATTTGTGCCTGTTTCTGGGTGTGATATATATTTTTTTAGTTTATTTAAAATGGGATTGCTCTTGGCCAGATCTAGCCAGGGGGCAAAGATGAGAGCGACGGTGTGAAGCGAGCTCGCCCAGAAAATGCCTATTATAAATATTTTTTCATTTTAGATTTTCGTTTATGATTTAGACTTTGATCTTCATCAAATTGTTTACGTATTTTTTGTGTAATCAAAGCACGAATAAATTAAATATACAGTCAAGATAAAAAGTCGGGTAATATACAGATTTATAAGGTTCATTATTTTCCTGTGAACATTGGATTCATAATTTGCATAAACATCATTTCCTCTGGTACCCTTCTAGAGGTGAGGAAAAAAAACACTCACGAATGTTAACCATTAAGAACAGGTATAAGCGGCTTTTTGTTTTGCAACCACTTTTACCATTACCAGTAGTTTTGGTATGAAATTGGGTATGTATCGCTTACCATCTTTTCCGTCGTTGTCCATGTCACCGACGTTGGCGATTGCATAACCAAAGAAAGCTCCATCTTTCTTAGGCCCGTCAATCTTATTGACTATCTTCATAGACTGAAAAATTATTTGTTTACGTATTTAGCGTCCCACATCTTAATTAGTTAATAAATTTAATGTACACCATTAAGTCCCATTTACTAATAAAAAACCGGCTAAGTGCGTGTCGGTCATTGAGGGTTCCGAACCAACCGTAAAATTAAGTTGGTTTTCAAAGGAAAAATTGAAAATTTAAAGGAAAAACTCTGATTAATCAATATATTAGTATTTGTTGATAAAGTATACGTTATAGCAAACTTTATCACTAAATTTCAAGTTCCTAGGTCAATGGGAAGTTATAAAATATCTTTTGTGACAGACGACGGATGGACAGGCCCGTAATTGACAGCAATAGGGTTCCGTTTGGACCCTTCGGCTACGGAACCCTAACAAGGACTAATAGATATGTACGTACTTTTATCATCCTTTTCTCTTGCCGATACACATATACGACTCCAGTGTGGTAGTTTTTCCCAATGAAGTGCGCCGGCGCACCCACAAGCAGGGAAGTCGTCCAGCCGTCCAGTTTAGCTGCGCAAAGCGCTGCGCTGAATATTGATCCTACGCCCGCTGGGTCTTTCACAACGGCCTGCAATTGCATCTTTTCGTCGTAGAAGAGCACCTGCAAATAAAATAGTACATTACTTACCAAGGGCGCGCCGAAGGCAAGGGCGATAAATATGCGATCTGAGGCTTTCTTTCACCCTCTGGCCAGAAAGCGAGATTTGCCGGGCGCGAAGCGTGCGGTAATTGCCACTTTATGGCCTGATATAATATCTTTATTTATTTCGGTGTTAAATCAGTATTAACATTTCAGCGGCAGCTGTCAACAATGTTATACGTATTAGCGAATCAAATAGCCATTCAATCAATTATCAATTGATTCCCAATATTGTCTATGACAGTAGTAGGTACTTAGCCCGTTTAGAGGTATTCGGGCTAGCTGTGAATTCGGCCACTCGATTGACAAAGCCTAATAATAAGATCTACTTTTCATTTAGATTCCATCAACCAACAATAGTCCACAATATACACCCTGGCGGGTGCTGTCTCTGTGTGCGTCCCATGACACGGGCAGGGACAGCATCCGCTCGGTGTTACCTTGTAATTTCATTAAATTGTCAAAAGGCCCTCTACGTGTTGGCTATGCACTATGTGGTACTCGGTGGTACCTCGGTACTTCGGTTCCGCGCACGCATCCCAAAGGTCCGGGACATCATTGTCTCGTGAGCGGGAAAGATCTACTTTTCCCTTTGGGTGGGTTGGTTAGATGGAAATCGGTTCCATAATTACTTAAAAACTCGTGCCAATACTCGTACTTGAGAGTAGGTAACAAGCGCAAGTTTGGCTGTTATTGAATGTCAGTTTATAGCCTGGATTAATCATCGCTTGATGGGAAAATAGGTGGTATAAATTTAAGTGACTGAAGTCGCGAGAAAAGGCTAGTAATTTAATAATTGTTAATATTGTTCCTTTTACCTGCCCCGTGCCATCTTCGCCATAGGGTGTGCCAATAGCAACACCAGGCTTTTTCGTTCGTACGCTTCTGTGTCTGGAGTTGTCTATAAAAACACCAGTTGCAATACTGTAACCTAAAAAAAACAATATTTTTATTATTATGGATATCGATACCTAGCTAAAATTTTTTTAGATTTAAGGAGGGGTATCCTTGGTGGGTAACAAACTAACAATTAGTGTATTTATTCCGTACAATAGATAGAGATTTCACTGACATACATTTGAAATGGAACTTTGTTAAATACGCACGCATAAAGAATCTTTACTTACCGAAGTTAAAACCGTTTGGGTACGGACTAGTAAACATATTGGGCTTGATTTCCTCCCTTGCGTTGACATAAGTCATCACTCGACCTATAAACACATTTAGTCATGAATCAATCCGTAATTAGTGCAGTAAATGTTTACCCAAGCTATTGTGCGTGCCAGCCACGATGACGCGTCCTTTCACAGCGAATCTCATCGGTACTAATTATGCGCAATTGTACCGATTGGGCTGTGGAGCGGCGCGCCTTCGTGGATGACACGCACTATAATCAATTATCAAGGTGGTGATATCTAGGAATCAAACTCTTCAAATACAAGAAGGGTTGGCAGCGCGTTTTTGATTGTTCTGGAGCATCAGACGTTCATAGGTTACGGCGTCTAAACAGATACAACTATAGGCAGGCAGGCAACAACTATAGCAGGCCATATATTGTAACAATAATTTATTATTTTTTATATAAATATGACATGTAAAATTATGTTTTACGAAAAATAAATGAATGAATGAATATACTTATTTATTATGTTTTTGCCACTAGATATGTGCCGTTCACAGTGCCGTTACTTACAGGGAATACTTTTCAAATACAATAGGAAAAAGTATAGTCGGCCTCATAAGTAGCCGAGACTTCACTTTCACCCGTTGGAAATTTTGTATGACAGTTTAATCATGACATTGAAGCGACACGGTATAGTGTGTCATCCACAAGGCGCCCAATCCGTACAATTCCGCATAGATTAGTATAAGTTGCCGACAAACATCTTGAACCTAAACCTTGTGTGCGCAGTAGCCGATTTACGTACAAATCACGCTACTGCGCAGGTCAATCAGGTTCAAGATGATTACCGGCAACTGTATCAGATTCGCTGTGGATGGGCGCGTCGTCGTGGATGAACACGCATAATACCTATATCGAGTTGTGTACTGTGTACGTCAGCGTAGGAGCTATGACTTCACGTTGCCTATGTGTTCGTAATTGTCACAACTACAACAATAGCCAATCCGCGCTCGTGAGATACAAGTACTATCTATTTATCACTTATTGGCAAATATTGTGTTACCTGCAGCGGGCGCAGGGCTCCCGACTCGGAGCAAACCTTTCGCGTCTATGTCCATGCTCCAGCCGAAGGCATCCGTCACGTTTTCTGTAACGTGTTGTACAGGTAAATCACTTAAAGTTTACCACTGACATATGCTATTTTTAGGATCACTTTGTTGTCCGTCTGTCTGTCGGTCAAGATCCTTTATCTCGAGAATGTGTGGAGGTATCGAGTTCAAATTAAAACTCTATAACGTCCCTTGAAGCTGAGAAAGAAAATCAAACCTCTGAGTTAACGTATACACGTAGTTATTGATAATCTCTTTGCGCAAATATTCCGTAAAGTTGAAGCTAATGAAGATAATTTTACACAATTTACTAATTTGGGTCTTATTGTGACTAAGATAAAGCAGGTTTTCGCATTAATTCGTATACCTACTGATGATTTAGTTTTTATTTTTATGATCGTAGTTATAAATTGAGTAATTTCGCTTCTACCGGATTATGATGAGCTATTATTTCGACAGATTTAGTTCGGATATCTGTGACTCTAGGTATTATAAGAGCGTAATGATCTGAAAACCAAAGCGACTCATTAAAATATGAATATTTTCTGCATTTCAGTTCATAAGGTTCTATCAATTACATGCATAATCGTAAGCAAAATCTCTTTCAGGAACTAATTATTAAGTGTAAGATCTGAGTGGACGCTCGGAGCGGAGCGTTCGGCGGGGCGGGTGAGCGTGCATACTATTTGTGCAGCGGCGACTCAGGACACCAGTAAGTATGAGTTTCAATTGTTTAACATGCACGCCCCGCTGCACGCCCGATTCGAGCGTCCACTCTGGCCTTACACTTAGTCATAATCATAAAATGAATAACGTACCGTGATGTGTGAGTTTGAGGTTCCGGTCGTTGACAGAAATCTGGGTCATTTTGTTGAAATTGGTGTTTGATGATAGATCATTCACAAAACAGAGACCGTTTGTGCCCAATATCGGAAAACTGGAGCCATCTGTAAAGTAATATTTATTTTTCTGAGATGTTGGCAACGCGCTTGCGGTTCTTATAGAGTTGCATGCGTCCATAAGCTACGGTGTCTGGCACCGTAAGCATGTTTGTCATCATTCCAAATGTGGTTGGCGCTTTTGCTGTGTTTACGCCTAATTAGCCGAGCCCGGTGTAATAGCTGTAACAGACGATCGAACCTGGTGCGCTCCGCACCGCGACCTTGGTCCGCTCCGTACCATATTCGATAGTGTGTACAGCGGTCCGCCGGACAATATTATTATTTTGTCCGGCGGACAATATTATTGTTTGTAATAACAACTCCGAGTTATGGAAGAGCGGCACCTTCCGACACAGGCATTGCTATGCTTACTGGAAGGTGCCAACCTTTGCCTCTGTATAACGCCACATGTTAAACCTAATAAACTATTTTCATTTTTCATTTTTCATTTTTTCAGCTATAAGAGACAGAGCCCCGGTGTACAGTCAGCGTCACATATTATGTAGCAGCCAAAGTGCCCAAATAGTTCTGTGCACCATATATTTTGTACGGTGTACCGAACTATTTGGGCACTTAGTCGGCTACATACTATATGACGCTGACTGTACCTAAGAGATACGTTTGTGTCTTCCAATATAATTCAAATGCGATGAAATACAAATAAAGGGTGTCCCAAAAAGGACGCAACGTTTAAATTTGCCGCCATTTGTGCATTTTAGTGCTGGTAACCCTAAAAAGAAACTATTTGACAGCTGATAGTTTAGGTTTTTTAACAATGTAGCACACTACACGAGAGAACAACTCATTTTTATTCTTGAACAAAAAATAATGAAAATTTGGCTACGAATTCTCGCAAATTTCGTACAAATTTCGTGTACTGATTCGTTTCGGTAACAGAATTGACCCCCTACGTCATGTGATTTAACACCATTAGATTTCTTTCTATTGTTTTATTTTAAGTCAAAGATCTATGCCAAAAGTCCTAGGTTCAATGTTGCATTCGCGAAATTCAGCCACTTTGTGCAAAATTTGTGGAAAATTTCATCAAAAGAATTCGTATGTGCCAGCAAAGTCGTGGCGGGTATTTGCCTGATGTGCTATTTCATACATAACCCTATCCTATGTAGTTAATGTTGAAATAAAAAAAATACAGTAAATAAAAAAAATGTGTTTTCTTTTAATTTCAAATATTGCGTCCTTTTTGGGACACCTATATGAGTATAACATCAAAAACCGGCACTTGTTTTTGGACCTGCCTGTGGCTTTATAGGCCGGGCGCAAAAAAGCGATAGGATTGCGCGGTTGGAGAGTGGCCTGGGAAAAATCCAGAGAAACCTCCGACACGACCACGCTGGCGGTTTAAACACGGGCGTGCGTGTGATGTAGACTCTGCCCATTCCCTCTCGTCTGTAAAAGGTTTTTCTGAGCAGCATGACTCCGTGAGCAGTGTCCCACTGCTGGGCAAAGGTTTTCTCCCGGGATTTCTACACGTTGCGGGGGACAGCCCCGCAATCTTTGTCCAATCATTTCCGAATGCGTCGGTCATCCCGCTATCTACGCCGGGGCCTATATCGCTGCCTGTGTCCATCCTTTGGCAACTACCAAGTGAGCAATATTTAATATCGTGCATATTTACAATAAATAAATATATATTTACCGAAATTTACTTGAAGTTGGTCGGTAAACCGCGGTGCGCAAATCTAAAACAAAAGTTACAATTTAAATTTCTGAGCACACGGGAGCATGTAAGTTATAAGTGAACTCACAAATATGCAGTGACTCCATGATGCAATAATGTACCTACTTACTGCGCCAGTTATGGCAATCCGCCAGTTCACCCTGAAGGGTATCCAAAACCACACACACTCAGGCACACACAGAGCGTCGCTACCAATCCAATTTACATTAGCATTTGACTTTGGCCGCGTAGAAGTTGTTCATCGCTTTAGAATGTCGTTGCTATTCTTTTATTTCAGGCGCCTACCTAGTCATCACTCTTCCATACAAACTTCCACCAAGGTAAGGGATGATTTCCGGCATAAAAAGTTATTCTATGTTCTTCTTCGGAGCTTAAACTATCTCCATACCAAATTTCATCTAAATCGGTTCATCGGTTTTCGTTTTAGGTAAGACAGACAGACACACTTTCGCCTTTATAATATTAGTATGAATGGATTAGTATGGATTTCGATTCAACAATAGCGGTGCCGGCCAGGTGCGAGTCGGACACGCGCACGAAGGGTTCCGTCCCATTATCTTTAAAACGGCAATAAATCAGGTTTGTTGTATGTGAGCCCCTTAAATATTTATTTTATTTTGTTTTTTAATAGCGGCAACAGAAATACATCATCTTTGAAAATTTCAACTGTTTATCCCGGTTTTTGAGATACAGCCTGGTGACAGACGGACTGACGGACAGACGGACAGCGGAGTCTTAGTAATAGGGTCCCGTTTTACCCTTTGGATACGGAACCCTAAAAACCACAATACTTACAAAAACATTTTTGTCGTCTGCTTTAACCGTTGCTCCTAACCAGAAGTGATGAGTGTGATGGACGTCACGGCAAGTTCCTATGTCGTGATTGTCACGACATGCAAATTCGTCTGAAAAAAATATACCGATTTTAGCTGCCACCTTTCGTGAAGTATCATGTTTTTTTTTGTACTGTGTTTTAAGAAAACAATCCCCGCGAAGGATACGGGCGGCTGAATTCACTATTCCTATAAATTATTACAATATTTTATTTATCGTAGATGGGCATTTCCACTTTAAAGTGTACCCCCTACTTTTTTTTCGGATCTCGGTGATTTTGGGTATTTTGACTCAGAATCACGAGTACTATTGATTCAGATGAAGAAAAAAAATGTCCTTGATTTTCCATACAAATTTTTTGTGTCAGTTTTGTGACGAGCCATGAGTCAATTTCACCAAACGGGCATTTTTGTCAAATTCCCATGGAATTTTGAAATACCAATAATATATAGAAAATTTTATGCTGATATTTTGATAAAAAAATTAATAAACACAAATTTTCTTACGGGGTACTTATACATATAAAATTACGGAAGTTATTGCAATTTGAAAATTTGACCTGGGCACGGGAATTTATCTGTCCATGGGAATTGCTTTTGCTTAGTAAAAATTGTATTAAAATTATTATTTACCATCTAATTTATCAAGAATTATAAAGTTCAATTGTATCGTAGTTATTTAGCCTAATTTTACCAATCATGGGTTCAAGTTTCAACCGAGGAAATTTATATTAACCAAAAATCTATATTTTAAGTTAAATTTCTCTTTATACAATCACATATCAACTTCTTTGCAGAAAACCATACAAGTATTAATATTTAAAACTATCACTAAATGCAGATGCACATATAGACGCTCGCAACTCCAAAAGCGTCACGGGCACGTTGCTGACCTTTTATAAAATTTGAGATGTCCGCTTACTTGTTTGCCACCGTCGTTGTATATAAAATGCGTATGTATCGATATATACCTACATGATTTTATGTACATAATGTTCATTGACTTTGTTTATTGATTCTTTTCAAATATTTAAGAAGCTAAGTGTAATTGTACCAGTTGGCCTGTTTTTTTTTAATAAACGCATAAACTACAACTCTAATCGATATACTTAGTACAAATTATATTTATTTATGCATTTCATCCATAATTATTGTTATTAAATGCGGTTTATTAACAAAATAAGTGACCCTTCCAAATTCCCGTGCCCCAAAATCAGCTGTTTTGGGTAAACAAGCTATGGGAATTAGGACACGGGAATTGGAAATCGATATAAAAAAATCATAAAGAAATCAAATCACATGTTAATAATATTTTAAGTTATCGTTTATATAGAGACACCAAAGTGCTTTATAATGCATACATATGTTAATGATTACTTACAGAATTTGAATTTCTAAGGGCCACCGAAATTGCAAGCAAAAGCAAAAAAATTATCGCCCACCCAGAAACCGAAGTACTTAGGTGGTTTACTCGAACTTAATGCGGTTTGCTATATATAATTTTTTTATATATAATAGCTGACATTTGAGAGCACATGTGAATCAGGACGCGAAGCTGATCAAATGTAAACGATGGCTGCCAGGGACCTTTGAATTTTGCCGACAAAATTTAACTCTCGCGCTCGGACGATTTTTAAACATCAATTACAAGTTATTCACCACAGTGAAGTGAATAGTGTCTGTGCTCAGTGATAGTAAATATAATCGAGTTAAAGTTTTTTACACGAAATCAGTGATTCTAATGTACAGTTTTTGATAGGAATTTTTGATTGATTCAAAACTCGATGCCGGACAGGGCACGGAGTCTTAATTTGAGCGTTTAGGTATTTTTTAATGTATTTTAAAAACAAATAAGTCAGTGAATTTGAGTGGACCTCAACGTGGAAACATGTATTCTTTATGAAAAAAAAAATGGTACGTATTATCTCATGCTACACTACGATTTTCAGCTCGGACACAAAAAAATCGAGTTTAGAAAATGACCCCCATATCTATAAACTGTATAAAAAAAGCGTCACAAACTGACTTTTTTTGGTGGGACACTTTTTTACTTCGCGGAAATGGATAGTACTCGTTATTCTGAGTAAGAATACCCAAAATCACCGAGATCCGAAAAAAAGGCGGGGGTACACTTTAAAGTGAAAATGCCCAGATATGGAAGTTTATTACTAACCGATTTTGTACTGTACTGTGTCCTTTAATTGAGAAGTATAGTGTACACGCTAGTATTTTTATTGTATTGTATAAATAACCATGTACTAACCTCTAGTGCCAGCAATTGTGAAATGCATCTGTGTGCAGTTTCTCGTCTTCAAGTCGCATGAGAACACTTGGCCATCCTGGTCCGCGCGGGGAGCGCTGGCTACGACACTGGGAAAAAAGTAGTTTTGGTTTGATTACGGTGGGCGTGAATTAGGGAAGGCCTATGTCCAGCAGTGGACGACTATAGGCTGAGCATGATGATGATGATAACGGTAGTACTTGATCACAGAAGACATTCGAACCTCGAACTTCAATCTGTTGCACTGCACATACCTATACTAATTGTAAATGTGAGCCAAATTCAAAACTATACGTGATTGCATTGCCAACTCTTGACTCGGGTAAAGAAAATAATTAAGGGGAGGTATCCCCAATGCAAATATCCCGCTCTAACACGTGTGAGTTTGCAATTAACCATCCCGCTCTCTACGGAAGATCTGCGCGTAGTTTTCGTAAATACATATTTAGCTTTAGTCATTAAGCCAATCATTTTATCAAAGCAAACCCTGCGAATTTTTCTATAACTATTTAGGGTCTTTAATTGAGTACAAAAATGGAATGTAAAATATCAGTAATATAGCCCTAATATTAAAAAAAACAGTCCAAAAAGGGGTAACTTTGCGATTTATTTCTATAGAGTTAAATTCATCAAGTCTTGTAACTGAATGCGATTTTGAATAGTCAAGATCCTTATGTAACACTTTTTTTTAATTTAAGACACTATATTCTATGTGTCAGATTGTTTAAAAAAACTCAAAAGTGGTAATATCGAGCCTTAAGTACCTAATTAACAACACCTTAGATGAAATGTACTTACAAAGTCTGCAATTTACATGACTGAAAATGAGGAAAGACGTTGAGCAATAAGTACCTATGTCATAAATAGAATGATGTCATAATATCATACCTAAATGGGGTAAATATCGGATTAGCCTATAAAGTAACCTGTAAAGATGTAGGAGGAAACATTTGACGCTAAAATATCCGCAGTGACACAAATAATATTTTTTTACACTACTCGTACCTGCTCGACAATGCGTGATTTTATGTGTATAAGTATATCATACTGGCCGTACTGTGGCAACATTTGTGCATTTTGACTTGTCAAACAACTCCGCCGAATGGTGGACCAGAGTTTAAGATTTATTCCAAGTGGCATCTCGGATGCTCAGATAAGGGCGCGGCCTAACGGGCGGAGAAACCAGACATTGGTTGTGAGGTACTTACCTATTATTTTGAAAAGCAACGCTGTATCCGAAGAACGCGTCCTTAGCCAGTGGTTCGGGAGGCGTGATGGTCGTCATCGACAGATCGTGGTAGTACGCCGCTCTAGTGACTAGTGCTTGCACTAGCAAGCAACATTGTAGGACTGTAACGGAACAACACAACTTTCATTTAGTACGTTTTATCCACGATGGCGCCGCCCTCCACAGCCCAATCCGTAAGTAAAATTACGCATAGATTAGTATGATATTTACAGTGGAGGGGCGCTCGGAAATGCAACTACATATAATTATCACGAGATGATAGTTCGAGGGGTAATAATAACTTTTAGACCAGTTACACACTCTACTTTTCACTGCGATTGTGATAAAATAAATAAACAAAGATGCCCAAAATTTCTTCGCAGGTACGAATTCCGCTCGGATCCTAAATTATTCGATATTTCCCTTTAATTTGAAACCCATAATAATATTATTAACTATTTGTTTAATTAAGAAATTATACTTGTGCAAGAAACGCTTACTTGGATACCATACTGACTAAGGTGTCAATATTAAGGTAAAAGACTTGCAAAAACAAAAGTCGTCTCTCCTGTGGTCATCAATATAGTTTACGGCTTATGAGCATGGTGAGTTATGATTTTATTACATGGATTTATAGAACCGGAGACGCCGTTTTTATGCGGGTTACTAGACCAATCCAAAATTAAGCTTTGTAGCCCTTAACTTTTGATATGTCCACAGGACAGACGCGAACCTAAATCTGTTTATGACCCAACCGCATCGACACACGTCTTAGTAGTAAAGTAGTAGGTAGTATAGTAGTAATATTCTTTATTACGCCAGTAATAAAGGAGTACATAATATAAAATATTAGGTAATATTAATAATTAAAAAATATATTACTAAAATCTACAAAAAATATATTAAAATTATAAGAAAAAAGTTTTACTTACGCCACATATTCCTCCGGAGGCCGAGTACCTGTCTGACTGAGCCTATACAGGACAATTAAGGATAATGTGTACTGATTCATCACTTCTAATTATAAACTTCCAGTAAAGGAACTTGGTGCTTCATTTGGAATTAATAAATTCGAGTTTAAATACACAGATACTCACTCAACAATGAAACAATCCGCAACAGGCTTCGTCAGTCAACCTTAACACATAATAAGTACTAAATAGGATCGCCCCGAATCGCAGCCGGCTTAAAAGTCCCCATTATGCTTGCAGCATTACCGCGCTGTATAGCCAACGAAATCTGCTGAACCAGATACGATCGGGAGCGTGGATCACAGCCCCTATCCCTAAGTCGGCGACTCAATTCCTAAAGAATTTTTAAAATGAATAAAATAAAAAAATGAATAAAATGAACTTTATTCTGTAAGTAGGCCGCAATGGCACTTTTACAAGTCAAACCCTACTAGCGTTTCACAGAGCTAGGCCACTGCCGAGAAGAAACGCCAAAAGAAACTCGACAGTCAGTCATTTTCTCACAAAAATATGCTTATTACAATGATAATATTTAACCTACTTAAGATCTTAGAAATCTAAGTATCTATATAAAGCAACACAAAAACAAGGAATAAAACCAGGAAAAAAAACAGTTAAATACAAAGTATAATTCAAATCAAACAATAACTAGAACAAACGATGCAAACTTAACTGATATATATATTCCCCAAGGTCACTGCCCTTGGGGATGGTGCCCATAAGGCTGGCAACATTTCCTCGCTGGATAGCGATACCTATCCGTTGGCGGAGGAAGTAGCCAGCACTATATTGGTCAGGCATATTTTCTAACATTTTTTTTATACCTTTATAAATCATTTATTTGCATAATTTAAATTGTTCTATTTATCTTGGTCACTTTTTTTCTCCTTTTCTTAATTAAAGGGGCAATGAGTCAGATTAATCGATTCATCATCAGACAATTCAATCATCACCATCAGACAGAGAAAACAGTTAGGCGATTTCCTGATTTGTCGGTGCGGAGGCGGTGCGATATGAGCAAGCTGTCAAATATCAGTGTCAACTGTCAGTCGAGTCAGTACCGTTTTTTACTTCGCCCTTACATTTAAATGAGTGCTTCCTGACTGGCCCCGGATACGCGGTAGCGGGGCGATGCGACGGCAGTACTGCTTCGCTTTTGCGCATGATATTACTACTGCGCAAATGTAATACTGACAGTATTCCGTCAAGTGAAAATCTTTGCGACGTCAGTGAGCTTACGTCAAAGAAGAATATGCCACATAACGATCCCGCCCCGCCAAGTCAGGAAGTCGCCTTAAGTACTTAATAAGTAACTCTTTAAGAGCCCACATATGCACTTTTGCCAATGTTTATTGACATAGATCTCAACATCTATAGTGATTAAATATCCGTCCTTTCAGTATATTAATCTTAAACTATTTCCCTCCCTGTCCAGAGCCTCTTCCTCCCAGTTGGAGACAAATACGTCCAGATCATCCCGCCATCTCCGTCTGGGCCTGCCCCGTCTGCGTCGTCCGTCATGTGGCACCCACTTGGTAGCTGCATTGCTTTTTTGCATGCCCACCTATCCGGGTGCATGCGACAGACGTGGCCGGCCCAGTCCCACTTGAGCCTGGCTGTTTTGGTACATACCCACGTCAGCTATGAATTAAATTTCCCTCCAGGGGGCCGATTTTTGAGTGTCGAACGCTCGAATTTTCACTCGAGATCTGTCAAAATACTATGATGTTTTGACAGATGTCGAGTGAGAATTCGAGCGTTCGACACTCAAAAATCGGGCCCCAGTCTGTTAAAAGTGAAAACACGATTTGCAAAAAAAATCTCGATACTTTTATTTTTCAAACATAATCCTTTATTTTGATGTTTGTTGGTTGGATCTTTAAAACCCATCCCATCCCATCTTTAACAATGATTTTTGGTTTAATAGTTATAAAATGATAAGTTCTCAAACCTGATAAAAAAGATTATCCTTATAAATGTACACGTTTACAATAAACATCAATATTTACGAAAAACACGCGCTGAGCTTCCGTAGAGAGCGGTATGGTTAATTGAAAAATCACGCGTGTTAGAGCGGGACTTTTGCAATGCCATCTACGCCCTTTTAAGGACGATTCACGCTAGACCGTTTCGTGTCTGGGCTGGCCCGTTTTCTAGTACAAGAAATCAACGGCCGACCGGCCGTCGCGCGTCCTGTATTAGAAAACGGACCGGCCCGGACACGGAACGATCTGCTGTGAATCATTCTTTAAACTGTTTAAATTCTAACTGTACCGTTGCAGGAAATAAGTTGAAAAATTAATAAAGTTGTTATTTTTCCTGATTCAGATTTGCCGGTCGTATCATTGTAGTTCAGACACGGAAGGCGTAAGTATTTTTTTAAGTGTGTTAAATTTCATTGCAGATACCTAATAGGTACTTAGCATTTGAGAATCGCTTTTAAACTGTCAAATAATGTGTGGTGACCATGACTGAAACTGTTATTCTTGGGATAAAATAATTTCATGTTATTATTACCACATTTATAAAGCTTTTGAGATTCGTTTAAGGTTAATTGTCCGTTACGCAATGAGGAATGTCAATAGGTCTGCAAAATCACTTGAAAGTTTGTTACGGTAAAGCTTTGATTCATACAAATACATTAGTTTCTGTTTCATTCAAAAATACCAAGTTGTAGTTATGATTTTACAGGAATTTAAAGCGAGTCCCGCTAACCGCGTGTGACGTCATTTTGCAACGCTAGTTTAGTATTACGGAAGCGGGCGAACGGAGTGAGCGTGTATATGGCGAGTGTTGCCCTATGACGTCACTTTAAAATTCAATATCTTGGAAACTAATTGACGTATCGAAATAATTCTTTCACATATATTTTTTATTTCCAACAGAGAATACAGAAAAATGGAATTCTAAATTAGTGGACATTCTCCATTTAGATCAACGGAAATCTGTTTGTTTCAGTGAGCTAGCTATGTTACTGCCCGCGTTGTCTCTCCTGTGGACAGGAGCGGCCACAGCCTTGTTCTTCCACGAGAAGTCTTCGATCGTGTTGGCCCCTCGCAGCGAGAACGTCAGTTTTGGGTTCAGCTTAGGATACCAGGGAGGGGAGAATGCAAGTCTTGGTAAGATCATGGCTTATAGGTATCCTTAGCACAAATTGGTTTAAAATCTTTTTGAACCTCACTGTTATTGACCGAGTGAAACGAAGGTCTCTCCTTTATCTTCGACAAAAATGCTTTCCTCTACACAACTGATTGTCGTGAGATTTTGAGAGTAGAACTTTTGTCGAGGCAGTTTTTCGAAATTAAAAAATATATATTTGCTAGGTCTACAACTCACAGAGATATTCGTTGTAATTATAATGAGATCAAAAGTGAAATCTGGTGGGCAAGCATACCTTGTTGCCAAGTCGTGTCGTATTCAGAGATTAACCATTACGACTACGACCATGGAGAAATAGAGAAGAACAAAAAATAGAGAAGACTGCCAACGCTTACACAATGAGTAATCCAAATACAACCGAATTGAGAACCTCCTCCTTATTTTGAAGTCTGTTAAAAATAAGAATGTATTGTGGATTACTAATTTTTATTTATTAATTAATGAATATTTACTTATAAATTAATAATAAGTAATTACATACTTACAGTGATCGGTGCGCCCCTTTATGACCACACTGGACGCGTTTTCAAGCACTCCATACGAGATATCCTCAACGGGAGCATGATGTGGGAACCGCTAGAAATCGACTTAGCCGGTTTAAAGATCCTCTACGATCGGAGTAAGTACTAACTTTGTGTAATTTGACATCACTTTTTGGTACAATACTTATAATATTTCATATATAAAACGATTTTTGTAAGGAATCTAGGCTTATATACGATTGTTATAAAATAAACCATCAGTTTTCTTGATATATAGACGTACAACTGGGTGATTGAGATTGAGATTGAGAAATTATAAATAATTTTACATGTCATTTCTCATTGTTAAAGTTAATTGATGTCCACACCAGCCTGAAGGTAAAGTGAAAGTTAAGGAAATCAGAGTGCAATTTAAACTTATTGATTCTATTCCTTTTGTCGCTCAAGCGATTAGAATTGCTATGAGAGTACTCGCTACTCGCCAGCGGTGGGACCAGTTCCTTTTATGTCGAAAAATGGAAGCCAATTATTGGCATTCTTGGGGCTAAATTAAAAGAAATCATGACAGGTGTGGTGTGTGGTAACCCTATAAAGCTCATTATATTTTCAGGTTTAAGCTCAGACCAACACTTTTACCTGGGTGCCTCAATAGCTGCAACGGAAAACATGTTTGTGGTATTTATTTAATAAGATATTTTATTTTCCCCAAATCATACTTTTGTAGAAATTCTTGGAACTCTGAGTCGGGAGATATATATATATATAACCTACCGCCTAGTAGTACAAAATTTTTTTTGGTCGGTGTACCTATTTACCCCTCTGGCGCACTTTGTCCCGACTGGCTATGTTATTCTGTCAATCCATTTAATCACACTGTTTTTTTTTTGTTTAAAAATGACTTTCCATCAAATTTATGATGATTTCGCCAACCACGTGTACAAAGACGTTGTTCGGTAACGACGCCATGATAGTAGGCAACTGGTTTTGTTTGGTAATGGATTCTGCTAGTCGTCACGCCGAGAGCACACGTGTTCACCAATGCGGCGACGAGCAAAATCCTAATCACACTGTTGTTCCTCCTTCGACAGACATGTGCGCCACTGAGAACTGCCACTCCATACAAAAAGATGCAGTTATTCGGTGCATACGCAGCCTGTTTCACCTACGACAATTCTGGAACTGCGCACGTGTGCAAAAACTTTGGACTAGATTATTTGTTAAAAATAAAACGACCAATGTCAGGTACTATTATTATATAGTGTGTGCTTTCGAGTATCAGAACAAAATTTTATATAATAAAAATATTTTTTCACATATTTTTTGAATTATTGTAGAACTTACGTTTCACAGCTTTCGAGTACGGCGGTTCCGGTTGGAGTTCCATGATAGACAAAGACAAGAAAAAGATAATAATATCAAAGTCTTTCAATACTGCTGACCTTTCATACAGCACTCTGGATCTTGGTGGCAGTTACAAGTCCCTGAGCTGGAATCCAGCACTGTCGTTGGAAAAAAGAGTTAAAGGACGTATATCACTGACAAAGACAAATTTTGGTGAGACTTCTTTCGTACTTACTTACTATTACTTATCTTATTTTACTGGCATTAAAGTGGAACCGATTGGCAGGGGGCCGATTTTTGAGTGTCGAACGCTCGACTTTTTACTCGAGATCTGTCAAAAAATAATGTTTTGACGAATGAAAAGTCGCGCGTTTGACACTCAAAAATCGGCCCCCAGGCCTGGCCATATGTCATTTTAGGCGCGAAACGACGGTTGTTTATAGTTACCTAATACCTATTGGGGCCTATTGTATAATGAATTGACTTGTAACTTGTACTCTACTCAACAACTCAAAGCGGAAGAGTCTTTCAGATGAAATGGGTTGAAAAGAGACCCGCTTGTAGTTATTAGTTACAATTTATTCTACAATATGCCTCTGGTTATAGGTCTAAGTTGCCACACCGAATATCGCACGAAAAAAGTAAAATTTCTAAAGAATATTAATATTAAAATTTCTAAAAAATATTTTACTTTTTTCGTGCGATATTCCTAATTCTCGAAATTTAGATGGGTTCAATCTATAAGTATATTTTTGTTCAATGACGACTTGATCTGTGGCTAATATATATGAATTGGTGGCAAATATGTATAAATTTTAAATCTGTACAGAATCTGTCTGTGTGTACAGAGCTGGCTATCTGTTTCGTTTATTCTGTACAGATTTTTCTTAATGTTTAAATTTGATATTACATCTCACTTACTTGAGCTATCATTGTTTGTTACAGGGAAAGCAATGACATTTGGAAATTATTTCGACAAAGATACCAGTAAAACGTATTATGCTTTTAGTTTGAGAGATATGAGCGGCAAAGGAGCGGTAAGAGAATGTCCATAGTAACCACACATACTTATACTCGTACACCATCACTTTTTTCGGTGTCAGTCTGTCACCAGTGCAATAAATGTACAAAAAAAGCTAATGATATATTTTAATCGACAAAAAATATAGAAAAGCGGTCAGGTTAGGGTTTTTGATAATTCAAAAGAAAGTTACCTGGACAAGGATATATTTTTCCTGTATATAAATAATAAATATTTGTGGACAATCTTAGACAAATCAACCTAGTCTAGTCCCAAACTAAGCAAAGCAAATTATATATGTAAATTAAAAGCCCATCTTGTACAAAACCTCGTGTGTTCTTAAAAACAAATATGTATCATAATATAAAAATTATTTATTTTAATAATACTTAAGTCATTCTTGTTTATATTTTCTTGTCAATAATATAATATTTTATGTCGTTAAAAAAATCATCAAACCATTATTAAATTTCTTATTAAATCATACGCACATTTGGTCACCCTACGTGGGGTCAGAGCGCGCGTTGACTGGCCTGGGTCCAGCGGTGCATCTGTCTGGTGTGTGAAGCGCTGTGATTGGCCCAGTTAGGTACTCATTGACTAGTGAAGGGTGATTAAATTAACATTCACTTTTCAGGTTGCTTTCTTTCCCAGTGATGATACATGGAAGTCGGTATACAGGTTAGTATGGAATTGTACTATTCATTTTTAAGTTATTAAATAGATCATTTTAGTTAGTCACTTTACGTCTAATTTAGGAGCGATTACTGTAATCATATTCTTAGCATGTGATTTTATGCGCATAGTATTTGCGCTAGGAGATGACTTTCACGATGAAAGTAATTCTATTAATTTATCTTTTCTTCAGGACTTACCTACTTATACCCGTTATCGAATTCTAGCGCTAACCATCTGTATATGGGTAATAATAATAAATAGCATTAATATCAGCTGGGTGTTAGAGTAAAAAGGTAACAGATATACCTAGTATGGTGTCATCCACAGATTGGAGGATAAAAGCGTGGGCAGCATGTTCGGTGCGGCGCTGACCAGCGCTGACGTGACTCGCGATGGCTGCGCCGAGCTGCTGGTCGGCGCGCCGGCGCAAGTGTCCGACACGCGCAGCAGCGACAGGGGCGCTGTTCACGTTTACACCAGATCTGATTTGGTAAGACACGGTACCGTTCAATAGTAATTTAGTCTGGGGGATAAAAGTGTGGGCAGCGTGTTCGGTGCGGCGCTGACCAGCGCTGACGTGACTCGCGATGGCTGCGCCGAGCTGCTGGTCGGCGCGCCGGCGCAAGTGTCCGACACGCGCAGCAGCGACAGGGGCGCTGTTCACGTTTACACCAGATCTGATATGGTAAGACACGGTACCGTTCAATAGTAATTTAGTCTGGGGGATAAAAGTGTGGGCAGCGTGTTCGGCGCGACCCTGAGCAGCTCTGATGTGATGCACGACTATTTTTGACTGAGGGTCTTATAGCCTGTGACAGCATTGTATGTTGTGTGTGTGTCAGCATTTCCCGGGTGGACATTCGCTGTGTGTGAGTGATTTCTAACTGAGCGCTTCTGTGCTTTGGAAGGCATTTGTCAAAACAAAAGAATATTAGATAACTTTTTCAGATTAAAATGGAGTTGAAGCTGGTAATTTGGGCTGTGAAGGATGGCGGTCGGTTTGGAACTACCTTGACTACCAACGACGTGGATGGCGATTCATATCCTGGTAAGTGCAAGATTGTATCATTCCGGTATGCCCGGATGACGAAATACTTAACATACCTAACACAAAATTTGCGTTTCTGATGCAGCTGGTGATGTAAGTACCTAGGTATAAAGCTTTGATGATGGATCAGGCTTTGTCAATAGTATTTTTGTGAACATCATCTCATCTTAGTTCTAATATGTTAGTTGGTCTGTTGTTTTAGTTTGTTAAAGTATGGTATTTCTTTGTACTGTATTGCTGCTGTTGATGCCACAAATAAAATAAATAAAGTACCTAAGTAGTAAATGTGTTTTGTGAAATTAGCGTTTATTATGACGTTTATAAATATGATTATTTTTGCAGAAATCTTTGTCAGCGCTCCGTTTGAGAAGTCAGGTGTTGGAGCATTATACATTCTGTGCGGTCACGAAATACACAACTTGAAAGAAACAAAAATATTAGTCACTGAACTAAAAAGAACTCAGAGGATCGAAAAGGAAACTCACAGGATATTTGGATTTAGTCTTCAGCCAATTACAGACTTTAATGACAACGGTAGCGACGGTAAGTATTATGAATATTATTTTATTATTTTTGAGATATTTAGGATACCCAGTACAAAGTTGCTAAACATGTTTTGGTAAGGCTTAATTCAAAGTTTGACTTTTAAATGAAAAACGCGTGAGTGTCTTATACTTCCCTTATCCTATACTTATACTTTTCCTTTCCTTTTCTTATACTTTCCTTCCCTTATATGCATGTCAACTGCTCTTGTATTTTTATGCCATGTTTACTTATGTATTACAATAAAGAATTTTACATACATTACATACATACTTTTGGGCAAGGCTGTATGTACGTAGCAGTAAATAGAGATGAGCGGTGATTACTCCACCGAAGACAGTCTAGCTTTTAGTGGCGATTGTCCTTTATATACCTGTTTACACAGCACTTTTTTGTTTTTTTGTAGAGCTAGGAGTGGGCGCTCCAGGAAATTCTAGAGTAACATTGTTTTCCGGAGTCCGTGCTATCACGGTGAAAGTCACTTCGAAGTTTCCAGATACTGTGGTAAAACGATTATATATACGAGTAGGCACTTTACTTTTATGCTGTTGACTGGCCCATCGACCGTGTCAGTGGCTCCGAAACCGAGAGCAATCAATTGCTTATTTCTTACGCTTGCAGTATCACCCCAAAGAAAAGTTTGAAATTGTATCTGTTCTGGATATTAAAAATAATATTTTGTAGTTTTAGTTTTCTTTAACTGTACCAATTTTTTGACGTTATATTTGAAATAAATGAAATAAATGAACTTTATTCTGTAAGTAGGCCGCAATGGCACTTTTACAAGTCAAACCCTACTAGCGTTTCACAGAGGCCATTTGCAGGTTGCATTTGATATTGCAGGTCGATGAAAAACTAACTCTTATTCTTATTTTAACAGCAAATATTGATATTTCAGTTAGATCCTGATTCTGGCTCCTCTTCGCTAATATTTTCCTCGTGCGTTACTGTTGATTTACCCAATAAACCAAACACAATAAACACAAGTAAGTTCCTACCCATACAGTCTATTCATCCTTAGGTGTCTTATCATGTACACAAACTATTTTTGAAGACGTTAATAATTGTCACACTTTTCTCTAGGATTGCAATACTTTGTGAGATTCTTTAAATATTTTCATTCACCATATCAACATTTTAAGTGATGATTCTTGTGTATTATAATCCAGAGAGTTTGTCTCCATTATGGGACACGACTACGTCGTAAGGATGAATAGACTGTATTTTAACACAAGTAATAAAGCCAAAGGAAAAAAAAGAAGGGGGAGGGGAGGGGGGGGAGAGGGTAAAAGAAAAATGTTCTAGAAATCTAAGGACAATTAGGTACTTAAATTATTCTACTCAAAAACAGCATGATTTAATCACGGTCGAATATTGCAAGACATGTTTCAAACCGGTACGTGGTTCTTTAAGGACTGTACTGCTGGTGCGCCGAGTGCGCTGATGATTTAGAACCACGTACCGGTTTGAAACCATTTCAATGAAACTCACGAGAGCTTTCCAACCTCGTCAGTCCCCACGTACTTGTACAAGTACAAATTTATGGTAGGACTTCAGACCTGACATTTTTATAGCATAGTAACTGCCTAATGTACTTCACCAAGTACTAATTTAAGAATGCGTTAAAGACCATACATACTGAATAGAATACAAATAACAAGCAGTTGTATTTAAACTCGAAAAGTAACGTCTGGGTCTGTATCACTTAGTTCTAGTATGTACTTTCTGAAGTACACTAGGTAGTTATGATTACAACAGTTGAAGAAACAAAGGATTTACGAGGCCATATTAAACTAAGGATGGGCCACACCGCCACACCGCAACTCAAAATACGTTCATACGCCCTAAGCGCTGTGACGTGGTTTTTATGATGTTACATGAGTCTTGATGTTGACTTTTTTATGTTTCAGAGTTATTGGTGAAAAATATGATAAACGGAAAGGGGACATTTAACAAAAGCGATGAAGCCACTTATGAAATAGATTTAGGCGCGGAAGAGGGCAACCCCATTGTCGGCAATCTGAAGGAATATTGTAGGAACATTACTATTGTGAGTATGAGTGATGCGGTTACAATTAGCTTTTACTACGAGCTCGTTATCTTAATTTTTGGTTACCTACACAATGGTATTGTGTCTTAAATGAACTTGGCATTGTTCCTTTGTGTCTATTGAACCATTCATCGGCTCAGTTCAAATTATTTAAACCATACCTAGACGTCCTTTTCACAAATATGCTCGGAAAAATAGACTGCGAAACACATCGTTGTGGGGTGTCGCGAATATACTTATAGGTGGGTACCTTATGGAATGAATAGGAAATTGGGGGCGTAATTTACTATTTCGTACAACTGAAGTGGATGTGTGAACACGATGTGTTGGACATCGTTTAAAATACAAACAGCATTTTCTAAATTACGCGGCTGCTTGAGAAGTTCTAACTTCTCTAAGATCTCACGGTTCTACGCAATTATGTAGACGACAAATAATGAGAGGGTATAGATATTTTTGTTACTTTGTGAACTTACATAGATTTATGTCTTTGACTGTACATAATTAATAAAACTTAAACATCTATTCTCAATGGTCCTAGGTTAACGCTTCTGTCTGTATCGTGAACACAACTGTATCAACAGTAGACAATATCCAAGATCAAGAAGGTAAGTTTATCTCAATTCTCAGTTAAAAATAGCCGATTTTTTCTACTTGATCCTGCTCGTCATGTTTCCGTTAAATTCCAGTGTTGAATGCTACATGGGTAACGTTGAGCGCTCTAAGCGAATTGACAAGGTCGAATCACTTCGAGTGTGTGTGCCCAAAGCCGACCTGCGCGCCTGAGCTCACTGCTGAACTGCGCTGGTCGGGCAGGTTAGTATGCGGTTGTTTAGTATGAGTTTGTATGCGTTTTACCATTGCGGGCGCTACGCTATGACTGATTTCTGTTACTTACTTCTGTTCCTAACGTCACGACATATGTACATATTTTCCTCCATACACCTCTATTTCCTTGACAATAATGGCTGTTTATTAACGATGGAAGATTAGTTAATGACGATCGTTCCAATCCAAATGTGCGTTTTGCCGAAAAGGGACAGAATATGCCCCCTCTTAAAACTAATTTCGGAATCTAAAAAACGGAATTTGATCCTTTTTCGAGAATATTCACACTTATTGATTTTCACATTTGAGGTCAACATCCCTTTTGAAGAATAAATAACTTTGACTTTGAAGGTGTGAATGTTTTCAGCAACAATACGAACAACGTCACCGCCTACCTTATCGGCTCCTCTCACTTCGAGACCGTGAGAGTGCTGGTGCAGAACCTTGGCACTAAAGGCTGCAGCAGTTGTGCCCTCATACGTGTCAGCGGTCTAGATCACCAGCTGCAGTGTCAACGGGGGAGCGATGATCCGCGGTACAAGTGCGCTTTCGACAGCTTCATGGGAAATACAACCGTAAGATTATTGTCGCTAGGTACAGATCATCATCATCAAGGCTGCAGCAGGTGTGCCCTCATACATGTCAGTGGTCTAGCTCACCAGCTGCAGTGTCAACGGGAGAGCGACGATCCGCGGTACAATAAGTGCGTTTTCGATAGCTTCATGGGAAGTACAACAGTAAGAATAGTGTTATTAGGTTGAGATCATCATGATTACAAAAAGGCTGTATCAGTTGTGCCCTCATACGTGTCAGTGGTCTAGATTACCAGCTGCAGTGTCAACGGGAGAGCGACGATCCGCGGTACAATAAGTGGGTTTTCGATAGCTTCATGGGAAGTACAACCGTAAGAATAGTGTCATTAGGTTGAGATCATCATGATTATAAAAAGGCTGTATCAGTTGTGCCCTCATACATGTCAGTGATCTAGATTACCAGCTGCAGTGACAACGGGAGAGCAGCGACGATCCGCGGTATAAGTGCGCTTTCGACAGCGTCCTGGGAAATACAACCGTAAGAATATTATCATTAGGTTCAAATCATCGTCATCATCTTCAGCCTGAGATTAAACTGCTGAATATAGGCCTCTCTTCTGGTACGCCACTCATCCCGGTCCCTTGCTAGTCTATTCCAGGTCTGCACAACAGAAGAATCAACGCATTTCTAATGCATTTTTTTACACTGCATTGAACCCATTCTCCAGCAACGCTATGTTAGCAAAGCCGTAACGTATAGCACCATTTTACCGCCTTGTGGCAAAAATCGCTCGTAGATGCTTGACTTAACTGACTCATATGTGGGTCATTAGTTAAATCAAGGGCCAAGTTATTTCTCTGTTGCCCAACGGGCCATACAATAAGCATGCACATTTTGTACGTAACTAATCTGCAATTGAAAGCTACCCAAGCCGTTTCCCTTCTTCCCAAAGAGGACCTACTTCATTATAAAATCGGATTATGAAATTTTTATAGCAAATGATCGAGATTCAATTAATGATGGACAAGTTAAGCAACCAGGAAGGCAATTTCACGGTGGACGTCGAGACCCGAAGGAAATGCGACGAACCCGGGCCCGTAACCTCTTTGACGGTTCCGTACAATTTTACCAAGGTGTTGGGAAACGTTGTAATTAATGGGTAGGTCTTAAAGTTGTTAATCCTAGCTGATATAATTTGCTGGTTATATACTTTTTTCTCACAAGTGCGGGTCAGCTATTGTTGTAGTTGTGACACATACGAACACATAGACAACGTGAACTCATAGCTCCTACGCTGACGCACACATAGACAATGTGCATGTATAGCTCAACCAACCCACAACCATGGCTCACCCGCGCTCGTGAGATGAAAGTACTCTACTGTCATGCATTAATAGGTCATAAATGCATGACAGATTCAATTCGTTATCGTTCTAAGTGTGTTACGCAGACACAGACACTTAAATTCACTTAAATTTTGGCCACAGAACTAGTATGGACCGTGAAATAGCAGACACGGAAATACAGGACGAAAATGAGGAAATAATATTCCACGAACAAACTTATACAGTGAGTATTACCTATGTTTTACTTTACCTTCATCAGTAACGTAATAGGTAAGCAATTTTTTGAATAAATGTTTAATTTTAGCTGTATTTATAAATGTTAAATAAACTAAAACTACCAATGTCAAATACCTAATCCTCTGCTTGCGGAAAATTTCGTCGTTCCGTCCCAAACTCTTTAAAGAGTAGATTAAATTATGGTACATACATTCATTATTAAGTATTAGGGATGTAACGAATGTTGGTTTATCTACACACATATCATAAATCCTCTAATATGCGTTCGGAAACCGTAGAAAATGACTCTCATTTCAACATTCAATGAATTTATTGCAATTTTCTTATCTGTGGCTAAGGCTACAGCAGTAATATAATTTTTCATTTTAATCTCATATATGATGTTAAAATATAAAAACGTCAAACAAAACTGTCAAAATTTAAATGTCAAAGTTGACATGTCCCTATTCTAGTATCACTGAAAATTCAAATTCAGTCGATGCGAAATGTTAACTCGATGTTTTTTTAGTATATATCGCACGAAATTTGAGCTAGAACGACATGATCACATCAGAATAGGGACTCTTTACTTTTTAAAATAACATTCAGGTATCGGTTGCCAGTTCTGATTTCGATATTTCCGCAACCGTGCAAAAAAGGTTGTATTAACACAATTATTGTATTTATTTACAACGGTTTCTGAACCCATCTTAGAGTAGTTATAATAGGTGTGTAGATAAAGTAATGTATGCAACTGTACATAATTAGGCATTAAAACACTCGTGTGACCTTATTATGAAACTCGCCTTCGGCTCGTTTCATTTTTTTTTTTTTTTTGAAGTGAAAACTTCTTTAGCGGCGCTGAGCACTTTTGTACTGGGGAAAAATGTATAAACTCGCGATAAATTCCAAGACCAGGTTAGTTGACCCCTCCTAGTATCGTGATTGCTATGTTACGAGGGGTCCCCAGCTGGTCTTCTTAGAAAGCCAAGGTTCTAACTGTTTTAAGACAATCCTAAGATTTTCCATAAAGATCATATTTCAAATAAATTCTCATGGAAAGTAGCTCTTATTGTCCTTAAAAAAGCGTTTCCAAAGTCCAATATCGGATAGCCAGACTGACCGATTTCCGTAAAGATCATATTTCAAATAAATTCTCATGGAAAGTAGTTCTTATTGTCCCTAAATACGGTGACAGTTCCCTTCAAAATACCTAGTGGCCAAGAGTGATGGATAAAATACCAAGGGCCTGACACGCTTTGTAAGAGAAAGATAGCCTTATTGCGATTCCTATGAGAGGAAGTAGAAAATAGTGCGATGTTTTGTCCTTATCACCGATCGAAAAAATTTGTATTTGTGTCAAAGTTTTGTGTCAAGAAGGTTGCAAAACAAATTGGCAATATTTGGTAGTGCATTTTATAAATGGAGAATTAATGATAAGTTTGGTTTAAATGAATAATAATTTACCAATTATCAGATCCGTAGTGTTTGGGTGTTCAGTGCAAACATGGTGGGGTGTTCAGTGTTGGGCTGTAAAAGCAAACTCGACCGAAAAAAGGCGGATGTTACATTCCATGCGTAATTTGCGTAAGTACATTTTCTTTGCATTTTGGACCCGTGTTTATTTCTAAAATCTCACCGGTACCAAGTTACTGAGCTAAATCATAAGTTATATCATGAGACACTTGATGAGATAGGAAAAATATGTAAATTAGTTCAAAAATAACCTCCAAACATTTCACATATAAACCGATCAAATCGCGTAGTATAAATCTACCATAGAAGCCAGCTTAGAATTGATGTCCCATCATTCAGTCGGTTTATAATTCGATTTCGGGATACCAACAAATAATAAAAAAATCCCCTGAAGATTACCCCACGTTTCGGGAAATTCAAGTAATTTGATTTTTTCAGTTTTTAGGGTTCCGTAGTAAACAAGGAACCCTTATAGTTTCGCCATGTCCGTCCGTCCGTCCGTCCGACCCCCGTTTTTCTCAGTAACCGTTAGTACTAGAAAGCTGTAATTTGGCATGAGTATACCTATCGATGACGCGGAGAAAACGGTAGAATAAGATCTTTAAAGAATAGACAAAGAAAGTAAACGAGTCAGATTAAATGAATAGATATTAATAATATAATATTTCCTAAAAAATAAAATTAATTTTCAAAATACACCATATTTGGGTTCTTCCTTAGTGCAAACAGCTAAATTAAATTTTCTTAAATAAACGACTAATTCTAACCAGTCATATATATTTTTTTAAATTGAAAATGAGGCCGACGCTTATGCGAGCTCACCCAGAAGATTCACTCGTACCTTAAAAAGGTCCAGGTTATTTGAACTCGGAAGTACCTACGTACGCCATTCGCATACCAAACCAGTAAACATTATAAAAAAAGATGATTTTGACCAGGTAATGAAAGTAGCCAGTCGTACGTCGTCTGGATATCTGATGGAAGAAGGGGGAAGGCGGTATGAGCTCATGGAGTTCCTGAGCACACTCAACGAATCTAAAGAAATAAAAATGGGAAATAGGTAGTATTGCTTACAATTTTTGAAGTGAAAACTTCTTTAGCGGCTCTGAGCACTTTTGTACTGGGGAAAATTTGTTGAACTCGCGACAGATTCTAAGATTCTAAGACCAGCTAGTTGACCGCTCCTAGTAATCGTGATTGCGATGTTAGGAGGTGTCAACTCAGCTAAACTCAGCTGGCCCCTATACCACAAAACTTTACAAGTCTACAATTTGACAAAATTGCACAATTTTCCATAGAAAAAGTTCACAAATTTGTCGAATTGTACGCTTGTAAAGTATTGTGGTACAGGTTCCTGGTCTTAGATGCGTAAGACACAATGATACTCGGGACATATTATGTAAATAGATTATGCGAATATGAACATGAGTATGAGTACAGTACAGATACGGATACCGATACCGATACGAATATCTTTGTTATTTGGGTCATTGTCAGTCGGAAAAACAAAAGTTGTTTTTCCGACTGACAATTCGGTGGACAATAGTTAACGGCTTTTGTGCATGTAATTAACGTTTTTATTATATGGATTTATAGACACGGAATTACAGATTATGCGGGTTATCAGATCAATCGAAAATTAAGCTTTATAGCCCTTAACTTTTGGCATGTCCTGTCCACCGAAAAGACGCGCACCTAAATCTGACAACGAACCATTTACTATCTTTACTGAGTTTTCACTTCTGCCGGCACTCCCGGAGTGCAACCCGTTGTTTTATTTTTATTAATCGATACTGATACTTAAGAGCGCGATCCAGATGGTCGCTGACGAGTCCCTAGAACGGAGCGACCTTGGTCCGCAAAAACCCCGGTTTACAAATGAAATCTTGCTGGAAACAACTGTCTACACGGTTCGTGTGGACCAAGGTCGCCCGGTTTTGGGGCTTGTTATTTGACGACGACGACGTTGCCAGTTTGGCGTCCCTTGACATCCCGCGCTTTGCGCCCATTGACATCCGGGCCGGATGATCCGGCGCCTGGCGCGCGGCCGCCCCATCCACTCCACCCTTGGGCCCTCTCTAAAATTACCACCGAGGATACAAAAGAAGCAAGGTTGCCAGAGCTCCCGAAGAGGCACTGTGTTGAGAGAGGGACCTTACTTGGTCCCTTCTGCTGCCAACAGTGAATCCTCAAATTTTTTAAATGGTCATCGGACTCATCGGCAACGCGCACGTGACGTTTGGAGATGCGGGCGTCCAGGGACATCTTTAAACCAATTCGAGGCCCTGGGGACATTGGGATAATGGGGACCTTGATCTAGCACAACTAGGGGGGCCTCCACGGGGCTCCTATCGATCGCGGGGCCCTGGGCACGTGCCCAGAGGGAAAGACGGCCCTGCGGGCGTCTATAGGCTACGGTGTCCCCTTACCATCAGGTGCACCGCACGCATATTTGCCACCTTCGTTGTAGAAAAAGACACATTGATATTGACGAATTGATAAAGAAGCTCCTTTTTAGGGTTCCGTTCCGTAGTAAACATGGAACATTGCTTCGCCAGGTCCATGTGACCGAGTATTAGAAAGCTGTTATTTGGCATGGGTATACATAATCAATCTCGCCGACAAAAAGGCATATTATCTTGAAAGTGGTCAAGTCTCCCTTCAGGTAAAAAGGTGTGGGGGGAATGGTCCCTTTCCAGGAGTGCATAGTCCAACTGTCAGTTGGACTTGTGACACTGTCAAATCGTTTTGTACTCTACATTGCGCATACCTAAACGCACGTTTGTTATTTTACATTGTGTCCAACAGGGTTTAAGACGCAGGGGTGGGTAAGCTCTCTCCATACAAACTTTGTGACAGTTTTTCTTCGCTTGTGTTTGCATTTTAATTATGATTTTTGGTCAGTATGATGCTTATTTTTCTGTTAGCCAGAACCTAGAGTTTTTTTTAATCTCTTTATTTTTTGTATTTTTTTATTTTCATTTTTATGAAATTTTTGGTTTTTTTTTCTTGAGGTTCTTCGTTTATTCAATATTTACAAGCAAAAAATAAAAGAATATTCGGGAGTGCCAAAACCGACGAATAAAACGTGCACAAAGTTTGTATGGAGAAGGCCTTGCCCTACCCTGCGCCTTAAGTGATGTGTTAAGCAAGAAATTAGGGTAATAATAGTCAAAAGTAATAAATATCAATTATATTATCACAGAGAATCACATTGTGTCATACAACATATTTACGTGGCTAGTACAAAATTTTCCTTATAATGATTCATGTCAGAGTTCATGTATAGTAAATACCTAAAAGTTATAAAACAAAATGGAAACACCACTACAAAATACAATCTTTGTTCAGGGTTAGATTCTATCTAAAAGTAGGTTTAATACTATATACATATAGAGCTAATATTCGAAAATTCCCAAAGAGATATACCTCCGATATTGTTTGCGATGCGATTTTGCGACTCGGCACGCACTATCGTAGATATTATGGCTTTGGCCGCACCGAATAATAAAGATAAAATCTGGCATTAAAATAAATTGCACCAATATAATTAAATTAACGATAATAATGTATTCAGGGCATGACAGGTGGGCCAAAATTTGGACTCCAAATAGTGAAACAACAATTTTCAAAAAACGCTGAACGCAGTTTAACTTTTTTTGATGCTATTGATGATTTCTGTGGGTCATAAGAATTAAAAACATAGTCAAAACAATTTTTCTCGATCGATTTTTAGGGTTCCTGAGCCAAAATGGCAAAAACGCAAACCTTATAGTTTCGTCATACCTTTCCGTCCGTCTGTATGTCACAGCCGATTTTTACTCGAACATTGGTAGGAAGTTGTCTCTGAACCGCTATTTACAGCTTTAAAAAATTTGTAAATTCTAAACCAGGAAAAATCGCTAACATACATGGGGTATTTTCGGAAACACGAAGGTGCAAGGACTAAAAAAAAATTGTGTCACTATTTGGAACATCCTGTATGTGTAATATGTCATATAAATATGGGACAAAAAATATTTATCGGGGATTGCATAGTCCGGATTATCGGTACATCGACAACGAATGATTTAACAATTGTATTGCACACATAAAATTCATACATTTCTGATAAAAGCAATTTTAAAAACCACGTTTCATAGATATTGGCGAACTATGGCTAGATTTCTGCATCTTTCGGAGTTGCTTCAGACCGCTGCTTCCTTTAACTATTAGCCAAACACATAGAAGCAGTATAACGCAATAAAATCTTAATGGCATTGGATATAAGATTGAATTTCGTCTGACCTGTCAGATATTTACTATTCTTTACTAACCTGTATAATTTATGGTTTTTTTGATACGTCGATTGCGATACGCATTAAGCGGTCGGGCCATAACATGTTAATATAGTCTAATGAAGATTTCTGAGACCGATTATAGACCAAACTTTTGTTTCATGAAATAAACACTATATCTGCCTAAACTTTCCATTCAATTCCTTAGTTTGCCGACCTATTGCACATATTTTTTTTTTTATACCACGTCGGTGGCAAACAAGCATGCGGCCCGCCTGATGGTAACTCGTGTTTTAATGCCCCTCATTATGTACCAGTTGCATAAACTACTATTTTGAACATTCACGAATACGAATGCATATTCGTGAATACCAATACGGATGAGAATATTGATTTTTCAAATCCCTGCATTATTTCCCTATTAAATATACTAACCAATTTTTTTTTCTGTTTGTAGATCGTGAATAATCAGTCTTTTATGTGGAAAAATATATTGGTCAATCTGACCTCTAGTAATAAACCATATATACGGGACTTCAGAGTAAGTTTTATTTTAACCCGTCGTCTACCAGTCCCTGGGATCCCAGGGCAGATAACAAAAGAATGGCATTGTATATTTTTTTCGCCGGGAAAGGACGGTTTTACTTACACATTTTCATGATTTTCATTTCACAGGACCTGGGGGCCGATTTTTGAGTGTCGAACCCTCGACTTTTCACTCGAGATCTGTCAAAAAACTATGATGGATGTTTTGACAGATGTCGAATGAAAAGTCGAGCGTTCGACACTCAAAAATCGGCCCCCTAGTTCTGTCCAATAAGGTAATTGTATGTACAGTCAGGGAATTTGCCAAACTTTCAAATTCCTACACTGTAATTAGTACTCAAAATATATGGATTTTTAAGAACGTTTACAAAATTAGTTGGTACCTAAGTAGAACTAGAATCAAATTGCCGTAGGATTATGTAATATATGTAATATTGCTCTTCAGAGTGACTCGTGAGTGCGAAAGAGAGATCCGGCTTAATGTTTTGCGAAAGTATCTCCATCGGCACGTTGAATATGGCATTGTTTATGAAGTGTACCTATTGTTATTTTCAGGGTGCTATAAAGCAAACGGGAAAGTACGTGGAATACAATGGCGAGGGTGATTTCGTGTGGATAACCCCGCTAACACTGGCACCATATTCGATAATCAAAATTTCTATTTACACTACCATTTTAAAAAAAGAAATCGGTAAGTTTCAGTTTACTAACCAGAGACAACTCCTCTACACCTTATTAAGAGCTACAAAAAAAGTTGGGTTATTTAAACATGAGACAAAAAAAAAATTTTCTCCCGGCGTTTTGTTATGTGCGTGGAGATCTGGTTTGTAAGTTGTTTTATAAACTTCACTGATAAGATTTCTACTTAGCATTATGCCTGTGGCATACGTACTACACTTTAGAGTATGCGCACACAGAGAGCGTAGTTCTGCGTTCTCTGTATTGTACCGAGTCCCTTACGATAATGCACACAGCAGGCAGTCAGAACGCTCCTTGAATACATACAACTCTGAACGCAGAACACTGAATGCAGAACGTTCTCTGTGTGCGCCTGCTCTAAGTGTGATATGTTTCTAGGTCATCGTAATTAGGAAACTAAGTAATCACCATTAAATATATCTTACATAGACTTCAAGGTGTTTTTTTTTATATATACATATGACATGTCTGAGGTTTGACGGCTTCAAAATTAGAGTCTTGTTTGAAATCAAAATCGTTAGAGCCGTTTCCGAGATCCCCGTAATAAATATATGTAAATATATATATATATATACAAGAATTGCTCATTTAAAGATATTTATAAAATATCTGACAGCGACTGTGGCACTTAGGTACCGATTTTCCACATAAATACCGCGTTGTATTAAAAATACTACCTAGGTACATATACTGACTTTTTTTGTACTGACTCAATTAACCTTTCTCATTTTCAGCAAATTACTTGAGAAACGGGAACATAACCATACCATCTGCACTTATACTAGAACTATTTCCTAATAATATTAAAAATAAAACGTAAGTAAGTTTTAATACTTTTAGACCAAACTACACAGCGGTTGTGAAAGCTTTATTTGCGAAGTTTATATCATAGTAGGCTCCGCTTGCGTGAAGTAAAGCTTAAGCCACACAGAGAGCGGGCGGGCGGTGGCGGCGCGGGCGCGGGCGGCGGCGGCGCGGGCGCGGGCGGCGGCGGCGCGGGCGCGGGCGGCGGCGGCGCGGGCGCGGGCGGCGGCGGCGCGGGCGCGGGCGGCGGCGGCGCGGGCGCGGGCGGCGGCGGCGCGGGAGCTGCTTTTGGCGGTGGCGGCTGCCGCCAAAGGCGGCTCCCGCGCCGCTGCCGCCCGCCCGCTCTCTGTGTGGCTTAAGCTTAAACAAGCAAAGCAGGCGAAACCGCGGGGTAAAATATGCATATGTCCATCTCTAAGGTAAATTCTGTATACTTGTGAAACAATTTTTCAAATAGGATGAAATGTTCAGGTGATCATGCTCTACATACAAACTTATATTTCGCAAACTTTATCTTCCTAATATTACTATACTAGTATTACTATATATAGTATAGACTGTACGCGGGGTCTCCCGTTTAATTGCAAAGAACCAAGGCTATCACAATGAATGAATTCTACGCGGGCAAAGTTACGGGCAATAGATAGTGGTAAATAATTACTGAAATCGGTTCGTAGTACTTACCTACTGTACCGGACAATAAGTATGCCCTCCATACAATCTCATTATTTTTACTCTCAACTCTCGCTCAAAATTTCTTAAATTATTTTTAAAAGTAAAATTGGAATAAGTAACTGCAGTTTTTTCGGTGCCGCTTCGAAACTGTTACTTCTTCTTATTCGTGTAAAGGAGAGTCCAAATTTTACTATTCTAAAAATATGCCTTGTCAGTTCCACGGCCCGGGGAGTTTCGTTATTAACTGATACTAAATATTTGAAAAACAACTTATATATATGTAACTTATACGATTTATAAAATATAACCCAATTTTATTGTATTATGCTACAGGTTAACGACAGTGCTGACATTAAAGACAGAGAAGACTTTTATTCATAACAAAACTCTTATCACGATTGTCGCTCTTTTCGTGGCCCTACTGGTTCTGATCCTCATCACGGTGATCCTTTACAAGGTATTCCATTAAATATACCAATTTACAATTTTATTAAAACAACATTTTTACAATGGCTTTGAATTTTATAACTTTGGTTATGAAATTACAACTAAGGCTTTAAAAGTTCATTACTATAGAACTATACTTAAATTTTGTTTTTCAGCTCAACTTCTTCGCAAGGAAAAACAAACAAAAGTTGAAGCAAGAAATAAGGAGGCGAAGTATTGTTAGTATAAAGTTTGTTTTCACTTAAGAAAAACACTTTGGTTTGTTACTTAACAAAAATAGTTTACCTACTTTGTTTCTAAAAATAAATAAATATTTATACGTTACCAGCAAAATAACTATTTAATTATATTCGCAATAGTTACCTAGATTAAAGTTTCTGGTGCCACTTACTACTTCGGGATATCCTCCTGTGCAATCTAATCGATGGTTCGAAGTTGCACCACGTCCGTAGGGAGCACCCACCGCTACCCTGCACGTTACCCCTGGGAGGTGATAAAAGTGCTACAACTGCCATGCGATGAATACAAATAAATAAATCAATAAACAACATTCTGTTGCAGAGGGGTAAAAATAACAAAGCAGCTGTTTATCATTTCAGCGACGAGAGAGTAGTCGGCGCCAAGCGCCGTCGGACGCCGGCGATACCCGAAGTCGAAGTCAACCTAGCGAAACGGTCAGTGTTAAAATTATAATCGTCTGAAAAAAAAAACATGGTCTATGATCCAGAAGGCCGATTTGAAATTGGGATGGGATCGTTGACAATAGTAAAAATAAATTAGTCTTAAAATACCAATAACTGCTGAACAGAATCTTAAATAGACAAGAATCATTTATTAACCAAATACTTATGGAGAAGTAACACATAGATAAATCCAAATCCGCTACGCAGGCTTCGTACCAATACCAATAACTAAGTAAACTCACGAAAACTATTCGCAAATCTTCACGTCTAAAATTTTCTCTGCTATTTTAAACATTTTTAAGTATAAATGTAGGATATTTAGACCCTAGAAAAGTGGTGAAGTCACTGATTCCGATTTCCCTACAAACTTCGTACAAACTGAGCGTGTTTGACGTTTCATAAAAAGTTGCTTATTTGACTATTTATTCAGTCAACATTCCTAATGGCGCATTCCTCGTTCATATTTCTAATATTCTTCCGGCACATCACCAGAACCTATTGAATGTTCGGTGAAAGTAGAAGGCAATCTCATGGGTAATCTTTATAAAGATACCTGGACCTTATGAAATCTGTTAAACTGTGTGCTGTAAAAGAATGTTCCCGGCAAGTATATAACCAATATATACTGACGAGCAAAAATAACGGGTACACTTTCTATGGAATTTCCATACAAAGTGTACCCGTTATTTTTGCTCGTCAGTATAGATAAGTGGAGAGAAATAGCTATAAAGCATCGGCTCTGATCGGAACAATCTATAAATTCTATAATCTCGTCCGTGTTGCGACCACGCTGCGAAAGAACAATGAGAAACCAAAAAAATATGCGAGCATGTTGACAACAGCGGAAGGGTGGACATATATTTTTAGCACGTTGGGAACGTAACATATATTTCCTGTTCAATGTAATGACACGATTTTTCTTACTGTTTCCAGGTCGGGTTGATGTGTGTAAAGCAGGAATGCAACTCGCCACTCGACGCAGCGTCTAGCGACGCGGAACGGAATTCCTACGCGCATCGACAAGAGATAACTACTTACGTGCAATGTCATTAGCTTTTGCTCTACGCTCTTGTCGATGGAGAGATCGCCAGTCTTCTCGGTTCTCTGCCAGTCTTTTAGCGTCCTGATACGACGCGGCACCAATTTTCTCCTTCACTTGGTTGAAGTACGTCAATCTGGGTCTACCTCTTCCCCTTCTTCCTTCAATTTTACCTTTCAAAATGTTCACAAAAAAGGTGTCGTGCCGTATCAGGTGTCCAAACATTTGTCCTCTCCTGTTCTGTATGGTATACTTGCATAAATATACCTACATAATATGTATACAGGTTGACCTAAAACTACATGTATGTATACAGTACATAGGATTGAAATTATATTATAGTTTCGTAGAGATATTATTTCATGAAAAAACTTACTAGGTAATAATAGTAAGATTTGTCTGTATTATGTTATTATGTGAAAAATATAACTGTTACAAGGATATGAATTTGTTTCAGTAATTCTCCTTTTGAATTTTTTTGTTGTCATCAATCGGCGAAACTATTCTCCTAGCACCTACAATGTATATACTGGACCTAGCTGAGTTTCTTGCTGGGCCTATACTCAGCTAGGCTAGAGAAAATCTCCAGTAGCTCGATTCCACTGACACCTCAGATTCGACTCAGCAAATTTCACTGGAGCGCAAACTCTTAGAGTATTCCAGTGTTTACACCGTCCGCGGGGTCGTGTCGGAGGTTTCCCCTGGATTTTTCACTCTCCAATTGCGCACACTTATTGCGTTATTGGGCCCGGCATTTAAAGCAACAGTCAGGTAAAAAAAACTGTACTAAATAGTAAATATACAAGTAGTAAATATAACATTGCAAACTTTTTAGTCCACATTATGTAACGGGTGGACATAGAGTTCTCTTGATTGCGCGTGGCCCGACACGCATTGGCCGGTTTTTTATTTACTGTATAGTAACAGAAAATGTTAAAACCATCAAGTGAAAACAGTGTCTTATACATATAATAGTGGTCTCCTTTTGGCATGTATCAAAAATGAGAAACAGGAAAAAACAATTAAATTCAGTATAATAAAGTTAAAAAAGAAACAATTTGTCCGTTTCAACGATAAATGGGATTTGTAATTGATAGTTAGTAATATAATAAAATAATGTTATTTTCCTAGTAGGTATGACTAAATAATGTGTAATTTTCCTTATTCTGCGAAACTAATTCAGACTAACAGTCGATTGATCATGTCATTGTTGTTTTAAGTGTTTTGTGTTATTTAAGGGAGTAGGTAAGTAAGTTTTGTTATCGTTTTGTCGATGTAACTTTTCTTATCTCCTTTCCGCTTTTTTTTTAAATTTCAAACTTAAAGTTTATGGTATCCACATAAATCATTATGACATTCAACAGCTCTAAATAAATATATAATAAATAGGTAAATATCTTAACCTAGTATAATAACTATTATAAATATATAACACTCACATACAACATACAAAATAAACCTAAATGAAATAAAAATAAACTACCAATTTGCGCCGTTTGGGGTAGAGACTATGGGTCCGTGGGGGGAAAGCGCACATTTAGTTTTTAAAGAATGCTCCAAACGCCTTGTGGAGGTAACGCGTGACCGGAGGGCTGGATCATACCTGGCGCAGAGGATCAGCATTGCCATCCAGCGTGGCAATGCTGCCAGCCTTCTGGGCACGCTGCCCCCACAAGGTGATTTGGGGCAAATTTTTTATTTGTAAGTTAGTTTATTTGTAAGTTAGTTTATAATTTTAGAGTTTAGTTTTTAAATATTGTCAATGTATTTATTTGTAGAGTAAATTTGTATATTGTTAAAATAAACTTAAAATATATCTAATTAAAATTAAAGGTAACCTAGAAACTAAAATCTAATTATGAAACTAAATTACATAATTGAAAATAAAAATAAAATCTATATACATGTTATTGAACTACGTCCGGCTCAGACCTGGTCCAAAAGTGCCAAGGACGCTGGCTGCGTTGCCACGCTGTATAGGTAAATATTAAAAAAGCATAATTAAACAAAATAGAGAGATTTCGATATCAATAACAATAATTGACCAAAGAAAAAGAAAGAAAATATTAATCTAACACTTGAGAAAAGAAAACATTATATAAGATCTGTGATACCAGGTAGCAATTAATGATGAAAGAAATAAATTTATATAAACGCATACCTACACTATTAAATTATAAGATTTACCTATTAGTCAGATTCGGGACTTGGTCGATTTGTCTTCTACTATTGATTTTATTAATTACTAGTTTTTGCCCGCGACTTGATCCGCGCAGAAGTCGTTCATCGCATTAGAATTTCATTGCTATTCTTTTATTTCAGGCGCTTACCTAATTATCGTTTTTCCATACAACCATTCACCCCTTTAATGAAAAATTTCTAAATTAAAAAGTATTCTATAACCTTCCCCGAGACTCAAACTCAAATTTAATTTAAGGCGTGTAAGGTAACAGACAGACAGACACCCTTTCGCATTTATAATATTACTTAGTATTGATGTACTTATCTTTAATACGGTTTTAACATTTTTCAGTAACCATGCTCCTGACGGCATATGCCTTGCTGCTGGCAGCACATTTGGCAACCGCCATTTTTTTTCATGAAAAATCAGCAGTAGATTTGAAGGGTGAATTGAACACCAGCGCTTACGGGTACAGCTTGGGATACCAGAGAGGTGATGCGAAACTGGGTATGTTCTATGGTTAATATTTCATTTCGGTTCATTGGATGTGGTCATATTGATAGAACCATGGGCAGGAAAGAATGCCCGTGATACTACCAGTAGGTCTAAGCAGTAAGACTACGGGGAATGAATGAATATTTCTGCAACTAACGTGTCGAATCATAATCAATATGAAACACTAAGGGTATGGTCTTTTCGGAGGCGATATGATAATTTACTACGTTTCTGGTCTTTATCTATTTAGGTTGTCTTAGAACATAGCGTATAATTTCTTAGAATGTTAACTACTGATTCACTTTGTTAATATTTTAGTGACGCATTAGAAATATAAGTCACTGGGAATTCATTACATTACTTTTAATAGGTATACCTTTACCTACGCTCCTACGCCATTAGTAATGGGTAAATATTTTATAATCTATAAAAACCTAATGTTATTAAGGACAAAACTCACCTAAACTACTTTCCAGTAACTTCTACAATATTATGTTTATGTTCTCTTATAGGTATATATGTTATTAACGATGTCATGTAATAGATTAAATAAATGAAGTCGATCTTCATTTATTTAATCTATTATAGTACGAACAAAGAAAATCAGTCACCGATTGGAACCTCATTGACATTATAATCGTTAATCCGCAACTAGGTATACCTGTTGTATTGCATCTGTATTTGGTGTAGAATGTAAAAAACGTTAACGCGGGATAAAAGCACAAAAGTATATTTAAAATACAACAAATCACAACTTTTCAAAACCCAAATACCTAACAAAAAAAAATTGCAGGCTTCGAAAATTCAACAGACTTGTGTCAGCCGAATGAATACTCTTTTGTTTTACCTTTTCAGTCATCTAGTGGCCTCATACAGCATCGCGAAAAGTTCTTAATCAGATTCTTGTTCATGAATTATGCCAATTTGTGTTAATTTTTCGGTATTAATTGTATTATTTATTTATCTCGTCTAGTTATCGGTGCGCCCCGCTACGACATAGAAGGGAGAGTGTATCAATGCTCCGTGCAGAAAATAAAAGACAAGAAGGCATCGTGCCACGATCCTGTACACATTAAGTTCGAGAAGCCTCTGCTTTACGATCGAAGTAAGTATGATTTTTTTATACTACCTCTGTGGCAAACAAGCGTACGGGCCTGATGGTAAAAGGGCACCGCAGCCAATGGACGCTTGCAACTCTAGGGGTGACATTTATGATGGATATTTGCTGGCACAATAATTGGGAATTGACGAATAAATGAAGAAAATATCAGATAGGTATACGAATAGATGGAGAATAAACACTGGTACGTTTATTTCGTATGGCATGTAGACCTGAGCTGCTTAAAACTAGAAGAATTTTCATTGAGCTGATAAAGTCATATCATCATAACATAACATAAGAAGTTCGACTACCTTTAGTTATCATAGGTATAGGTACTAACGATAATGACCCATGGAAATTAGTGCCACTAAAAGATTTTCGTTTATTTTGAAAAAAATATTGCACCTACATACTTCTTAGGGTTCTATCTATTACCTAATCTAGTACCTAAATATCACCACACTCATCACCACAATAGTCAAAATAATCGAAAGAAGTTTAACGGTACATAGTCCATTCCACAAATCGGTTTTTCCTCATCTATTTTCATCTCTCATCTTTCATTAACGCCCAGAATCGCCAAATTCATTCAGAAATAACAATTTCATCAGGTTTTTGAGCATTTAGCCACCCGCCCTTTGCGGGGACTAAATTCAGATAAACACAGCTTAAAAAAATACCTAAATATAACTGTCAGATGTTTTAATGCTATAACTATCGTATTGTATAAATTTAGTTTCTCGGTGTGTTGGTATAACTGTAATTCCGTGTAAATATAACTTTTAAATACATAAATTAAATAAATAAAGTAAATAATGGTAAAGTTTGAGCATGATACTTGTAAACAGTGCCACAAATACATAGTTTGGCTTGTTTTCAGCTTTAAGCCCGGACCAGCATTTTTATCTGGGTGCATCAATAGCTGCAACGAAAAATGGTTTTGTGGTAAGTTAGTCCTGGAAGTTTTTCGTCTGTATACAGATTGTTTAACCACTGTACATTGAAAAATCAAATGAATGTGTAAGAAATGTGTAATTTTAAAATGTTTCGAAATATATATAATAATATTGATACTTTATTCAGTAATGGTTCTTGAAACGATATTTCTTAATGAGAAATCCAAAAACTACACACATTTAAAATGTATGATAGGTATATTAGGCCGAAATAGGCCACTAGATAGACGTTGAAAAAATGTCAAGATACTTGTCAATTCATACAAAAAAGAAAGCCTAAGTAGGAGCGATTTTTAAATAGAAAAGGTGTAAGACCCCATTTTATCAGAGCTTCTTTCTGCGCTATACGCCGTGCTATCTGTCAGACGGCTATGACTATGACATGACTTTCCGTTCCGCCGCCCGCCGGCTATAGTCGCCTGAGGGCCTATCGCGAACCGAAAACGAAACTTATCTTCTTGTAGTGCAAGAGCGACAAAGAGGCAGATGCCGTTTTCACTTTCTTTTTCGGTAATACTGGCCATACACGATCAAGTTTACCGGACGCCGCGTCAAGCATGCGGCAAAGTTGACGGTAAACTAAACTTGATCGTGTATGGCCAGCATAAGTAAAATCATTATAACTGTTATAAGTTATTTACCGTTTTGTGCGACAGGTGTGTGCGCCTCTGAGAACACTAGACACTAAACACGAAACAACAAAATATGGTGCGTTCGGCGTGTGTTTTGCCTATCATAATGGTACGGCAAAAGCATGGAACCTGCATTCAGAATGTAAGTTGAATAATAATATCTCATACTAATAGAAATCGGTTACAGTAAATTTATTATCATCTCACTTATGTTTGGACTTTGGAGCAACCCATCTGGGCACCCAACAACTACCTTGGAAAAGGCTGTAGCTATCGGCAACACCATGGTTGAATAAATCAAGGGGCGCCAATACAAACTTACAAAGCAGCGTTTTTAGGGTTCCGTAGTAAACAAGGAACCCTTATAGTTTCGCCATGTCCGTCCGTCCGTCCGTCCGACTCCCGTTTTTCTCAGTAACCGTTAGTACTATGAAAGCTGTGATTTGGCAAGAGTATACAGATCAATGACGCCAACAAAACGGCAGAATAAGATCTTAAAAAAAATTTTTTTTAGGGTCCCTCCCCTACATGTAAAGCGGGGTATCGTTGGATAGCTCTTTTAAAAATATTATAAGGTTTCTAAAATCATTTTTTTAAAGAATTGGTTAGCGTGATATTAAGCTTTGAAGTGATAATTTTTGTTATTGTCAAGTGTCCCCCACCTCCCCCCCCGCGCCATTTAAACGGTGGGTGGCTACTAGGCATGTGAAAAAAATCATATAAGTTTGCGAACTTTTTAGTCCACATAATGTTAACGGGTGGACAACTACGGAACCCTACCTTGCGCGTGGCCCGACACGCACTTGGCCGGTTTTTTCAAAATGAACAGACAGCTATGACGGGCGGTAGAGGTCTCTGTAAGTTTGTTCAACATGAATATTATAAATAGTGGGGTGTGTTGTAGTGATGGCCCGGGCTCGACTTCGAGCGGCGGCTGCAGCGACAGCGGTCTTCCTAATACATTGCGTGTGATCCCAACTAACCGCAGTGCGTTGTCCGTCTCGACCGTGCAATGAACAGATAAAACGCTTGCCGCGCAAAGTCGTGAGAGCTCCCATGAATGCACTGTGTTGAGAGTGAACGATCTTCATCTATTAGTTGCTGCAGCTATAGCGAATCTACGAATAAAGTTTCAGCAAAAATAGTACCCGTCATTGTTAGACGGCCTCGCACATACACAAGAGCAAATAAAATGGGTACACTTTGTATGTATGTATGAAAAATTCTTTAAGAATAGATCCTTATTGTGTTTACTCCAATATAAAAATACCTACAAGAACAGTTGACATGTAAGTACAGAGGCTTTGTATTGAATTCCCATAAAGTGTTCCCAGTTATTTGTTCGTCCCTTAATGTATTTATAGGTATACATACATACTTTGCTCATATCTAATTTTGGTCTTGCAACGCATCAATACTCTTTCTAATAATCCTAAAGGTATACTTCGTTCCAGATTATGAGTAAACAACCAAAGTACTTGAACCGGGATTTTAGAACATCTTTGTGTTGCTAAGTAGACGTCATAAAACTCGAACCCATGTGCGGCACGTGTACTTTTGTAGCTAAACCCTTAAGCTTAAGCCACACACAGAGCGGGCGGGCGGGTTTTGCGTGGGAGCGGGCGGGAGGCAGGCGGGCGTGTGGCGGGCGGGCGCGCAAAGGCAGTCTGTTTCTTGAAAGCCGCCCGCCACACGCCCGCCCGCCTCCCGCCCGCCAAACCGCCTGCCCGCCTCACGCAAGCTCTGTGTGTGGCTTAAGCTTTATTGTATTGTAACAGATTTAAATAATACACACTTGCGTGGTTGTTTTACAACCCCACTAGAAGATAACAACTAAAGAATGGACGTTGGTTATGATGGGTTTAAAGTGCTCTTCGTTATCTAATCTGGAACGAAGTATACACACCTCTGCTTATGTTTCAGATGAGTCTGTGATAGGAGGTGCGGGCTGGAGTTCATTATCAGACGAGAGAAACGATAGAATCATCATATCACGGTTTTTCCAAAAGATGGACGCCGTGTATACTCAAATGTCTAATCCTGTGAAATATACCTCCTGTTTAAAACAAAAAAATTCAATAGTAAGCCTGACAGATGTAACTATATATGGTGAGTTATGACAGCTAAAATAAATATTTTATTAAATAGAGTAACTTTTATACTACGAGAACTTTTATACTGCCAGAAGCCGCCTGGGTCATAAACACTCGCAAAAAAAAGTCGTCTTACCTGTGGTCAATAGTTAACGGCTTATGAGCATGTGAGTTATGATTTTATTACATGGATTTATATAAATCCTATATATAATTCTATATAGAACCGGAGACGCCGTTTATGCGGGTAACTAGACCAATCCAAAATTAAGCTTTGTAGCCCTTAACTTTTGATATGTCAGGACAGGAAAGACGCGAACCTAAATCTGTTTATAACCCGCCTAGAGGGCACTCAGCTTGCAGACGCGTTGCCGATACCATGCATTTCGCCGTATGTAGAGGAAAGTGCGTAGCTCTATGAAAAGCTTGGCAGCGAAAGTGTTAAGAAGATTGTGTAGCAGAATTTTTCTATACAAAAAGCGGCAACGTTTTCCATCACCCAATCCTGAACCAATTTGCATGATTTTTGGAAATGTTGTAGTTATCATTAAATACTAGGTTTATACGTAATTTTTTTGAAAAATTGCAAACTTACATGTGAAAAAATTGACCCTTAAAAGATTCGTTTATTTTACTCTTAAACTTGCTCCTGGTTTGTCTGCTAAAATTATTTCATAAACGAGAAATTACACCAAAAAAAGCAACACGATCAAGGCTAACATTGTCTTATTGGGTGGAAAACGTTGCCGCCTGAAGCACTAATTTTGCGCGAAATTAGACTCTCTGTATTCACGATTCGGGCGCAAGACCCAGACGGGTGAAATAAATTTATAAGTAAATAAATAATAAATAAATATTTTTGGACAATCTTACACAAATCAACCTAGTCCCAAACTAAGCAAAGCTTGTACTATGGGTACTAGGCGACGATATACATACTTATATAGATAAATAGATACTTAAATACCTACATATAAACCATCCAAGACCCAGGAACAAATATTCGTGCTCATCACACAAATAAATGCCCTGGCCGAGATTCGAACCCGGGACCTCCAGCTTCACTACCAACTAAGCTAAAGCGGTCGAAATAGAAAGAATATTCCGAAATATCTGTGGCCAGGTTCACAACAGTCTTAAGTGACTAGATCCATAATGCTAATGTCATATTAATTCTATTACAGGTCAAGCTATATCAGTTGGCAATTATTTTGACAAAAATAGAACAACATACGCTTTCAGCATGAACACTGTACAGAATCATGGCCACGTGAGTATTTTTTAGGCAAACAAGCGTACGGTCCCCCTGATGGTAAGCGGACATCGCAGCCTATAAACGCTCGCAACTCCAAAAGAGTCACGTGCGCGTTGCCGACCCTTTATACATTTTTAATGTTTATTTAAAACAATATACAATTCAAAATACATAATATCTATATAATCATGACCGTGGTGATAGCATGGCCTTATGCTTGGCTACTAAATCTTAAAATGAGGATTTTGAACATGCAATTACGAATATACGAATAGAATAGCGAAAGGAGTCAAATGCTATCGAGTACAATATAGTGGCCTTATAGTTTAAAAATATTTTGATTTAAAATTTTGACATAAGGGATACCTACGATGATTATATTAAAGTTTTAGATAGTAACATGGGCCTTTTTGGTTTCTTTTTTTTGTGTGTAGTAGAATTTAAGCGGAAAAAAGCAGTTTTTAGATCGAAAATGGTTGATTTGAAGTGATGTTTGTAACAATATTTTTGTAATAAAAGAATCCAAAAAATATCTTTGAAAATTTATGTCTTTAGATCGCAATAGTCTTGTTTTGGGCAGTAACATTGAGAAAATGACAAGATATGTGTCAATTATACAGAAAATTGTTGTTTTAGATGAGCGATTTTTAACTGATAAGGACCCTTAAGATCAATCAGAATTACAAATAATTCCTCGTATCAAAGTGGCATTCGCGCATGTTCATAGTGTGCGTGCTCTGTCTCAATCAATAAGATTAATTTTTTTTTTATTGTTTCAGATTGATTTCATCTCTAGTGATTCATCTGATTTGGGAGCAATATGGTTTGTGAATTTAATACACTATATCTCGTTTTTACAATTTATTTAGGTATTTTTTTAATACAATAATTAACAGGTACATAAATAACAAAAGCAGTCTCGTTTTGTTTTAAGCTTAGACTTTGAATAGTTATTTTCGCACATATTTATTTGATTCATTGAAATATCTAAGCATATTATACTAATTTCACATTTTAAAGTAGTTTATCAGATTTAAAAAGATAACACATCACATATTTTCCCGTTTTAAGTTTGTTTTCACACGGTAGCAAAATTAATTCCTTCTTGGGCGTAAATACTTGAATCCCTCACTACGCTCAGGATTCATGTACCGTCACATACCTTCTACCGCCCAAGCCGTATTTTTAGATTTTGCTCCCTTGAGCTTGAGACAGTCTATTATTGGGTATCTTGGCTGTCACTTAGGTATCATATACCTAGATGCTGACTGTATTGAAAGTAACTTATCCATCCATCCACTCCTCAGGTCATTCGAGTACAGACTGAGCGACAGCAGTGTCGGCACCATGTTCGGTGCAGCGCTATGCAGCGCTGACGTCACGCACGACGGCCTCACCGAGCTGTTCGTAGGTGCGCCCGCGCAGGTCCTCGACGCGAGTAACTACGACACTGGGGCTGTTCATGTTTACACATCAGTAAGTGTATTGCCCCCTTTTTAGGGTTCCGTACCCAAAGGGTCAAAACGGATCCCTAATACTGTCACGCAGGCGTCCGTCCGTTCGTCCTTCGTCTGTCACATAGGTTTAGAGTCAACCAGTTGGAGCTACTGTCTTAAAATTTTCACAGTACCTATAAGCAATTTGGTGACAAATAGTCAAAACTTAGTTTTAAATCTTTTAAGAGGGGCATACATCAAAATTAATTTTGCTGTTGGTTCGGAACCCTAAATGTGCGAAGTCAGACTCGCACTTGGCCGAGAAGATGCCTATTCACTCGAGCCTTAACGAGGTTCTTGATAAAATTTTAGATAGCTTTATCGTGTTATCAGGTTGTAGGTGGTCTTCACTATGATGCGGCTGCCTCATACTGGTGCGGTGAGCGGAAACATATCAAAATGGATGGGCCTTCAGTTTACCATTGCTTTTACTCTAATCTTGTATTTGTTCAATGTACAAATTTTTGTGAATGTGACGTTATTGTATATTTCGTTACTGACGAATGTAAGGTGATATGGGGTAAGACTAGCATACTGTATTGTAGGGTGGGGCAAGACTAACAATAGAGAGTTAATAAGACTGTGGTAGCCTTGCCCTGGTAATAGTATTACCCCACCACATTATTAGTTTTCCCAAAAGTTTCGCGATAATTCCAATACGTTTAATTTGGTTCGCGTAGAAGCGATTACAAAAACAATTTTAATTCAAAAAATTTAGTAAATCCTCTGTGCATTTTAGGTATATTTCTATTTAAAACGTCAATTTGATTTCAGAATTCCAGCAATAAAGAGATGATGTTGATGCTAACAATATGGGGCGTTGCGAACGGGGCTCGGTTCGGGAGTGTTTTGTCCACTAACGATGTCAACGGTGACTCCTACCCAGGTAAATCATTAATTCGAAATTCAAATTCAAACATTTATTCGTGAAAAACAAGTGCAAATTATGCACGGAATCAAAGAAAACAAAATTACTGTTAAGGTCGTGTCAGGAAATGGACTCTGTTCTGCGTGATGCGGGCTTTATCCTCGCAAGTCCCCGCGTACTTGTACAACTAGGTACTAATTAATACATTATTGCCGTGGCCGGGAAGAAGGCAATTGTAGGCTGAGTATTTGTTTAAAAAAGATAGTATTTGTTAGGAAATACAGATGACGGATTTATGATTTATGAGATGGTATTTATTCTACTTACAATATTATAGATGCGAAAGTTTAGATACTTGGATGTTGCAAAAACAGCTGAACGGATTTTAAATATATAGGATACCTTTTGGCCCGAAAGTCATCCCTCGAAGGGATGGAATAGGGAGTGGATGTTTACGCGAACGAAGTCCTAGGCAAAAGCTAGTGAATAAGAAATGTATGTAATAGTGTTGTGTTCCTTGAGGTGAGCAAGGTTGCCAGAGCTCCCGAGGAGAGCGAGGGATCTAAAATTGTCCCTTCTACTGTAAACACAGTGAATCCTCAAATTTTATAAAGGGTTTGCAAAGCGCACATGTCTCCTTCGGAGTTGCGATCGTCTATAGGCTGCGGTGTCCGCTTACCATATCAGGTGGACCGTATGCTTGTCCTCAATATGATTTATTACAACACAACATTTATTATGCTTGTTTGCCACCGTCGTTGTATAAATAAATATATATGTTCCAGAAATAATAGTCAGTGCACCATATGAGAAATCAGGAGGCGTGTTGTACATTATCTGCGGTTTCGCGTTGTATACAAACAAACGAGCCACGATATCAGTACTGGAATTGGCCAGGACACAAAGGATTGAGAGGAGCCAGTCCTTTGGATTCAGCTTGCAGCCGGTCGTAGACTATAACGAAAATGGCAGTGATGGTCAGTATTGTAATACGTTTCTGTATACAGGGTGTTCGAACACCCTGTATAGGTAGTGCGTGTCATCCACTACGACGACGCGCCCCTTCACAGCGAATCTCATACCAATCTATATGCGCAATTGTATGGATCTTGTCTGTTCCCGCCTCACCTGAATGGCTTCACGGAAGAACTTTTATAAATCATTGGTATATAGTAGATATAGTAGTTGAGCCATCATATTTTTAAGGGTGTTGCTATAAGGCTTTTTGAGGTGAAAACTTCTTTAGCGGCGCTGAGCACTTTTGTACTGGGGAAAAATTGTTAATTATGATTCATTCGTTATACAGAACTGGCAGTGGGCGCTCCAGAGACGTCTACCGTGACGATGTATCAAGGAGTGCCGGCAATCACTGCGAATGTTACTTCGGAATTCAGAAATTATGCGGTATGCCTTTTCTAGAAGGCCGGAGATTATTTGAGCTATACCTAGTATTTTTATCTCACGAGCGCGGGTTGGTCATTGTTGTAGCTGTGACACATACGAACACATAGACAACGTGAACTGATAGCTCCTACGCTGACGCACACATAGACAACATGCATGTACCTATAGCTCAACACACAACCATGGCTCACCCGCGCTCGTGAGATAAAACTCTACGTCCACAGTTCCGCATCGCAAGCATCGTTATGCATCGCACGCGACAGATTGTACTGATCCGTGCGGATCAGTGTACGAACTTGTGTGACTTTCTGTACAAAGAAAAAGTCTTTATTGTGAGGGAATAAGAGCTTTTGACCTCTTCATATGCGTAGTTACTTTTGATGCTGACTGTACGATGCGGAACTGTGGACGCCTGTCTTTGACTGGTGGCATAACAGTTTTCTTAATATTTTGTTTACATTTTTATTTTATTTCCAATGCCTCAATATTTTCTGACATAATAAATCTTTTATGATATTACCACAAACTTAACCTAACGTAATGACATTTTTGCGAAGAATTTTATAAAATCTGAACAGCAGGGTTTCGTTGTTTACTTATAGTCTAGTCTAGACTTCTAGAGTAGCTGTTATAGTAATTTGTCGTTTTTTGAAACATTCCAGACTGACACAAATACTGAATTCAGTTTCTCTTCATGCGTAACCATTGAGAAGCCTGACAATCCAAGAGAAATTACAACGAGTAAGTAAACGTACGTAATGCAATTAAAAATCATCCTTATTGTTCATAAAGTTGATTTTTAATTGCGTCGTGAAGGAAGTTTCCACTTTCACGCTGCTGAGCAAATATGTTAGAACGAGTGCGAGAAACGCATTAAATTCAAATTGGAATTAGAAATGTTTGTCTTAGGTTGAACCTCACATTAGCTTAGTGAAGTGCAATTTACTATTCTACTACTAAACTACTAATTTTAGTAAAAAGACTTTAATGCATCTCAAAATTATACGTTAAGGCTTATATCGAGATAAGTTATTTTACTTACTAACATTATAATATTTTTACAGGGTTGTTGGTTGAAAACGTGTTGAGGGGCGAAAATGCCGTTTTCAAAAACGGTGCAGACGCTACGTACGAAATCAGTTTGAACAAGCCAACAAACATCAGTGGAAAGCTTTATCAATATTGCAAGGACTTAACTATCGTGAGTATTTTTTTTATCGACATATACTTAAACTAAGTTACTAAAGCAAATACCCTTTTTTCCTGCGAGGCTCAACAATGCGAATAGAATATGTAGGTATGGATGTTGAATAAAGTTTGAGATATATTTCATAATGAACTTTAATACGATTCCCTTATACTCGTAGTAAGAAAAGTGATAAAAAAAATTGACAGTGGGGGATTCAATCTTATCCGCCTTAGCTCCCAGCCCCCTGTACCACTGTACCACAAAACTTTACAAGCGTACAATTCGACAAATTTGTCAACTTTTTCTATGTAAAATCGTACAATTTTGTCGAATATGCTTGTAAAGTTTTGTGGTATAGGGGCCAGGCCATGTAGAAAGTACCAGCCATTTCTCAGCACTCAGCTAGAATATGTGTCCGCCCTTGGCCCGGGCCTGTGACTTGCTGAGCATTAGGACAAATCCGCCACTGCTTTTGGTAGTCGACGGTACTATCGAGAGTGCACAGATAAAATAACGTTATATAAGGACATTTGTAATTTTTAATTGTAAGCGAATATTGCATTTGGCGCCCTCTATGTTTGATGTTCGAAACTTATAGTACCTCTATAGCATGCAAAACGTCAGAATAGCTCCGGGACGCATTTGTCCAAAACTTATGTTCCTTAGTAGGTAGAACACTGTACGTGATATAAGTTTTAGTACTAGTTACTAGATGGCGCCTCAACATTTATGGTTGATTTGTTTCTAGGAAAGTCCTTTGTCGTGTAAGGTCAACACAACCGTGTCTTTGAAGGGGAATATCGAAACTGAACCAGGTACCTGATAGAGTCTGGCTAATGAAAGCTGAGACTGAGATTAATTAAAAAAAAAATTGGCATAGTTGGCATAGTTAATATCCACGTCAAATGTGTCAAACGACACTTACTTGTATATACTATATCTATGGTATGACAGCTTGAACTCCCGAGTATGCAGATCTGGCGCTACTATCGCTCCAGCATCTTGAAACTAATTAGGGCCAGTTCCCACTAACCGAACACATCTGGTATCGTCGTCAAATCCGATCGCCATAAATATCGTATAGTGGGTGGGGACGCCGCTTTAAAAAAGTTCTGACTTTTGTTTGACGTCTCTCAATACCAAATTTCTATCAAATCTTTGAAAACTATATTATTCTGTCAGCACTATTATGTTAAGCTTGAAAGTTACTCCCACAAAGTGTGATACCAAAATTTACACTACAGTGGCGCCAAGACGAAAAATTTGGAAAACAGGACAAGACGAGTGACTGTCGCATCTGTTACGAAGTAACTAATATTACAGTGTTGCAACACGTAATTTTTTTAAATTTGCCGCCTTTTTCTAGTCTCAGCTTTCGTTAGCCAGACTCTATGTGTGTTTTAAATTTATTTTAAGAGATATCCTGCTTAATTTTTTATACCATTCGGACTACGCGCCCTAGCCGTAGCCGTTGGTCGGTCAGATTTCGTTTCTCCTATAATGTTTAGCTATTTATCTGTTTGGTTATTCTAGAATTCAAAAACACTTGGGTGACACTGAGCCCGCAGAGCCGTCTGACCAAGGAGACGCAGCCTCAATGCAACTGCAATGGGGTGCCCTGCACACCTTTGTACTCCGTGGAACTGCGATGGGCTGGGAGGAGTGGTAGGTAAGTACTATAATACTTACATAACTATCCTATTGATAGATTCCAATATTTTTTTTAATAACCCCTTATTTAGGATAGTTTTTTTTTAGAACTAATATTACTAATTAAACTTACTATTTGTTTCATGTTATTTTTGTGCGATCTTTTTAAATTTCTATATTTAAGGACCACCAACGGATAAAACATCTAAATAACACATAATATATGTCTTAAGTAATTATAAAAAATCTATCTAAGTGGGGCTAAGCATCAAGTCACAGCTGCTGCAATGTGATCATCGTTTAATGTTAAAAAATTCTTCAGAACAAAAATTTGTAAAGTTAGGTATGCTAAAGTTGTGGAAGCGCTCACGCTTCGTTTCGTCGCTGCTAAATACAAATGTAACATTTTTTATTTATTTATTTTTGACATATGCGACATTATTTTATTTCTTTATTTTATTTATTGTTTTATATTTTTTCTTATTTTATACCTGATGACGATCCTTTTGTGAATTAATTTTGTTTTAAAAATGTAAGACACTGTGTAATTTTATAAAGGAAATAAATATATCTAATCTAATCTAATCAAACTAAGTAGCTGTGACATATCGGGCACTGAGTCTTCGCGTACATTTATTAAGACTCGGTTAACTATTTCGGTATTATTTTGGTTCGGAACACTAGCAGTCTTTTAAAAACCCCGCCTTTCTCGAAGCCGGTTAAAAATAACACAAAAAACAATAGTTGTTATTATATTTCAGCGACCATAGGTATGTCGTCGGTTCATCAGACCAAGAAACAGTGACGATCGTCGTCCGCAACAGCGGCACGATGGGCTGTGGCGCCTGCGCTGTGGTGCGCGTGCGCGGCGCGCTCAGGCACTCGCTGCCTTGCAAGCAGGAGGGCGGGTACCGGTGCGAACTGCCGACGCCGTTCCGCGCTGCCACTAATGTAAGTCAACCACAGCTACGTCGCGTCGTCGGTTCATCTGACCAAGGTACAGTCACTGTATACTACAGTGACGATCGTCGTCCGCAACAGCGGCACGATGGGCTGTGGGTGGTGGCACTAGCTGCCGTGCAAGCAGGAAATATCACATTTTCTATATCTGAAACCTAAAATTAAATTTCACTTGCTTTGCTTACCCCTTTTGGGAATTTTGGTAATACAGAATTTATGTACAAGCTCTACATTTTGATCTATTTCCAGAAAACGATTGAAGCTCAACTCTTCACTAATACCGTAAGTAGCCAAGAAAAAAGCCTGGCGATCGATGTGGAAGTCCGCAAGGAATGTGCCAAGCCTGAAGCGGTCAAGGCTTCCTTTTCACTGACCTACGATTTTAGTAACGTTCTGGAAAATGTTATTATTAATGGGTGAGTTACGTTATTGTAATGGGTCCTGTTGTAAAAATATAGGAGCCTATAAGTTAGTAAAAATAAATAGATATGCTCCATTGGGCCACCGTTTCTCCCGTCGGCGAATTATCTTTGGTACAATATTAGGAGTAGGTAATTATTTTTGCGCTTGACTGTACTATTAGATTATAATGTCCGCGTCGTCTTATTAAAAACCCATTTCGCAAAAAACAATGTATGAATTACTAATATACAGTCAAGCCCGCCCATTATACCCACTTGAGTTTTAGTCTTGTCATAACCTTAAAAATGGGTCTAAAATTGAAGTCCATATAAAACCTAACTAACCCTTTAAGTACTAATTTCGTAATATGTTAACAGGTCTACTATAAATCGTGCGATTTCCGATAGAGAACTGAATGATACGAACGAGGAAAAATTGTCTGTGGAACAAACTTTTACTGTAAGTTTACAATACTGTAGGTAAACCTATAAAAACCATTAAAGTGGACAAAGTAGTAGTAGCGGTAGTATATATTTGTTTGTAAAGTTTGAGTGGAAAATAATTTCATACCACATATTTTGTTAGTATACGACAGACACTAAGTAAATCGTATATACGGACATGTGGTCCTTCGAACCGGAAGTTAATGAAGTGGTGAAGGAATGACTTTGCTGTGAATAAAAAAAACGTATCACAATATACTTCTTTGCTCCTCTTTAATTTATCGAATTTCCGACTACATCCTTCAAAATTTAAACAAAGTTTTATTTCGTTCTACTTATAAACAAAGAAAATTTTACTTTATTTCCTAAGTATTTGATTCAAATCTCATTGCCAATATTTCTTGTCAGCTAGAGGTTATCGTGATGCCACAGTTGGTGATATCATGATATCATGTTTGTTTATGTTTAAACCCCGAATGCTACCTTTCTAGCATAACCCTAATAAAGAAAGAATTACAAAGTGATTTCGTTTTACAGATTTTCAACAACCAGTCATTCAAATGGAGTAATGTATTGGTGACGTTAGACACTGATAACAAACCATACATTGAGAACTCCAAGGTGAGTATAATGAATGACCACATAGGTATTATTTTATTATGATTCAATATGCAGGGTGGATTTTCTTTTTGGGTCAGTGAGGGCAACTACTAGATCCCGTGTTGCTACGTGAAAATGGTCTTATATTATATTAACGACTTACCATCTCTTACCAACCATAAAGTTACTCTTTTTGCGGATGACTGCTCTATAGTAATTCAAGGAAAAGACACGCTAGATTATGAACATGCCATCAGCCAAGTCTTTGAGGATGTAAACTTGTGGCTAGTAAATAACAACTTGAAAGTAAATTTACTCAAGACTAAATTTATGGAATTTTATGCACCGCAAGGAAAGTCAAAAAATGTAAAGCTAACTTATGATGGTTACACAATTGAACACGTGTCATCTATTCGTTTTTTGGGCGTTATTCTAGATTGCCACACAAACTGGAAAGACCATACTGAGATGTTAATAGACAAATTGAGCAGGTTTGTATTTGCTTTGAGACGGCTTTCTCAACTCTCATCTCAAAAAACTGCACTTTTGGCATTCAATGGGTACGTAATGTCAAATTTGCGGTATGGCTTAATACTCTGGGGTAACTGCAGCAACATTCAAAAAGTTTTTCTACTCCAAAAGAAATGTATTAGGGCTATATGTGGTGTACATCAATCAGAGTCCTGTCGACCTCTATTCCATAAATTAAAAGTGATGACATTACCCTCATTGTATATTTACGAAATAGGACTGTTTGTCAAAAACAATATAGAATTATTTAGGACTAAGGCGACAACCACAAAATATCATTCTCGAAATGGTACTGATTTATGCTATCCTGTATCTAAGACAGCTTTCTTTGGAAAAAGCATCTTATGTATGACGATAAAAATATTCAACAATTTACCTGTAGAAATAAGAAACTCTGACATGCCCGAATTTAAAAATAAATTACATAAATTTTGTCTAAATGAGTGTTATTACAGAATTGATGATTATTTGAAACGAATAAAATAACTATAACTTTGTATAATGACAATACTGTAGTAGCTTATAATGGAATTAAATTAATGTTTTGATAATGAATGAAATTTATATTTAATTAGTAATGTAATACCTACAATGCCTAATGTAATTTAATAACTCATAGATTATAAGTAAAAATTTGCATGCTTCTTTAAGTAAAATGTACGTACTTAAAATGACATGATTCCAACTGTACTCATCACTACATTTTTGCAAATAAATAATCTTATCTTATCTTATCTTATCTTATCTTAGAAGACCTTCCCTCGATTCCAAATTAATGAAGATTGGCGTTTTCAGATTTTGGAAAAAACATACAGGTTGCGAGAAAAAGGTCATTTATGACGAACTTTTTTTGATGCCAATTGATCCCATTTCTATCCAGGATCAAAAGCTTGTACGGGACAGAAAAAAAATCCGGCTAGAAAAGCCACAAATCAAGGAAAACTTTTTTGATTCAGATTTGTGGCTTTTCTAGTCGGAAATTTCTTTTGGTCCCATACTAGGTAGAGTTCCCATAGTAGGTAGAGTTTTAGAACAACGGATAGGCATTACGTTGAACCGATTAATTCCGCCTTCGGCCCAAGAACGCATCTCTAGTCTGTAGTCTGTCTGTGGGTTCAATCTATAATTCGTGTTGTTTTTTGTTTTTCAGCTAAGGATGCGACAATCGATGAAGTCTTGCAATGCATTTACGAGTACCGACAACTCCCATCGTCATTGGAAATGTTCCATTAATTTAGCTTCAAACTCTACCACTGAAATTACCGTAGCCACTACGATTTGTAAAAAGGAAATTAGTAAGTTTTTAGAAGGTTAAGGTCCATTCCATATCGTTAAGTGACAACCAAAACTCACTATTTAATTATACTTAAAAGCATTTGAACTGGCCGAGAAATATCAAGTTAGTCCATTCAACAAGGAACTTTAGCGTCCAAACCTAAGGTTCAAAATGTAATTAAAGTTACGTAAAACATAGGACATTTAAAATAATTTCCAGTAGGTCTATAGGTTATGTTCATCGAATTTATATTCTGTCTTAACAATTATGTATTATTATTTATTAATACTACGACGGTGGCAAACAAGAGTAAGGTCCACCTGATGGTAAGCGGACACCGCAGCCTATAGACGCTCAGGGCTATTATTCATAAACCGACTCGTCCTCACAAATGTAATGGGTCAGCTTTTGACAGTTTTGATATAAAGCGGGTGAGGTGAGAGGTGACAGGGTGACGACGAGTTGCTTAGTAAATCGCATAGCTGTACGGCTGACACGACACAAGAAGTCTAGTACGTTTGTGTGGTCCGAAATATATTATGTACGTTTTGTTTTGTTACTACCTTACCCTGTATACTTCTTGCTAATAACATATGAACTTATTTATTTGTCACTTTGCAGAACGCTATCTTCTGAGCAGTACTGTAAAAATAGAATCAAAACTAAGAATCGAATTAACTCCAGATGAAGTTAAGGACGAAGCGTAAGTAGTACGATGAGAATCACTCCATAAGCACTGCGATTCAGCTAGGAAACGCTACCAGCGTCCTCGGTATTGGCCTGCCTAAGGCGACTTCCTGACTTGGCGGGGCGGGATCGATATGTGACTTTTTCTTCTTTGACGTAAACTTACTGACGTCGCAAAGATTCCCGCTTGACAGAATACTGTCAGTATTACATTTGCGCAGTAGTAATATTATGCGCAGAAGCGGACCAGTAGTGCCTTCGCATCGTCCCGCTACCGCGCATCCCGCGCCAGTCAGGAAGCACTCTTTTAAATGTAGGGGCGCAGTAAAAAGTAGTACTGAGTTGACTGACAGTTGACACTGACATTTGACAGTTTTCTCATATCGTACCGCCTCCGCACAGACAAATCAGGAAGTCGCCATAGGTGCCTTTTAGAATTATTATTTTTTAGTTTAATATTTACTTGTGTTTATTTTATTTGAATAAGACGTAGGAACTAATTGTTTATTGCATTAATAAATTTTTATTAATATTTTTTTAGGATATCAACCCTGATCACATTAGAGCAAGATGTAAAGGAGAAGAGTCCAGCAGTCACCATTATTATAGCAATCGTAGTGGCACTGCTCGTGTTGCTGCTCATCGCATTCATACTTTACAAGGTTGGTATCCCACAAGACCTTGAGGCCTTAACTTTTCTTTTCCTTGAGAGAGGTTAGGTGTAGCGGAACGTCATCTAGCTCATATTTGGAGCCGCCCAAGTGTTATTTATGAACAATGGTTCCGCCTTATGGAAGAGCGCAGCCATAATAATATAACAGCGCTAATAATATAAAGCGAAATAATAAAAGGTTCAAATACAATAGTACATTACTTACCAAGGGCGATAAAAAAAAGAATGTCTCAGATCGCAGGTATTTTACGCCCGAGCCGAAGGCAAGGGCGATAAATATGCGATCTGAGGCTTTCTTTATTATCGCCCGTGGTAAGTACAAAATTTTATGTCACCCCCTGGCCAGGAAGTGGGTTTTTTCGCGCGCGGAGCGTGCGATAATGGCCACTTTATGGCCAGGTGTGAAATAAATTAATATTACCGGTACCAAACTAAGAAATATATCGATAAAGTTCCCGTTACGCAGCAGTATATTACAACCACCTTCCTAACCATATCAAAGCAGAGGAGAAAGACACAGTATTTTCAAAAGAGCTGAAGTCATTCCTTGCGGAAAAAGCTTTTTTATGCGCTAGATGATATTTTTGATGATGGTAATTAATTATTTTAGAAGATATAATTAATTAATGTACATAAATAAATGTATTTGTTAGTTGTTATTACGTTATAATGTGTAATAATAGTACATTACTTAACAAGGGCGGTAAAACAATGAATGTCTCATATCGCTGGTATTTGACGCCCGAGCCGAAGGCAAGGGCGATAAATATGCGATCTGAGGCTTTCTTTATTACCGCCCTTGTTAAGTACAAAATTTTATGTCACCCCCCTGGCCAGGAAGTGGGATTTCCCGCGCGCGGAGCGTGCGATAATGGCCCCTTTATGGCCAGGTGTGACATAAATATATTTTCGGATTATATACATATATGTAATGTACATATGTGTATGTTCATTACAAATTAGTAATTTGCCAGCAATTCTGGTTTTATGCGGTTTTACATTCGATATTAATACATATTGTAAATTCTATGAATAAACATTAATTATATAATTTTAGTATATAACTAATATATATTTTTCGGCGGCTTTTATAATATTGAACTAGTAAACCTACGATTTAATTTTCAGCTCAACTTTTTTAAGCGAAAGGACAAAGAAGAGCTAGAAGAGCTAAAGAAAGAGATAAGGAACCGTAGTTTGGTGAGTGTCCTTCAACTACATATTTACTTAAATGAAATATTTTCATGACATATGTTTTCTGTTGGTGATAAAAACCCGAAAGAAAACAAATGTGTGAAACTCATAAAATATTAAATTAACATTTTTTCTTATGTTTTAATTTTGTTTCATAGACTATTTATACGTAGTACCTATTTATGTCATATTTATTAGAAATAAATCTATCGATTATTACTTATTTACCCCCCCCCCCCTCCATTAATTATTCATTTCAAATAAGGCTTTTAAGTCGCAGAATAACTACATACTTACACGTCGGTGTTCTATTTTAAAACATTTTAATACAATCGATTACTCATTTATTCACCGAAAATTGATATCTAATAAATTTCACGTGTGTGGTGATGACGTCTGTTGCTGATTCATAGTTGACTAAGTAATACTATTTATTCACTATCGTTTTTACATTGTTTTAGCGTGGTGCAAGCACATCAGAGGGTCAACCCGTATCAAATACAGCAGCAGCTGAGACCCCGGAACCAGAGCTTGCTTTCGATATGGTAGTACCCAAATTATTTAAATAATTAAATTTAGATAGCAATGTTCCAGAAGTTTCTGCCCTCGATTAAAACTATTTCTTTTTAACCGAATAAAGCGGTAGGAGTGCGCGGTTGGAGAGTAGCTTGGGGAAAATCCGGGAGGAACCTCTGACACGACATCGCCTGTGGTTTAAACACTGGAATACTCCAAGAGTTTGCGCTCCAGTGAGATTGGTTGAGCTTCAATCGAATCTGAGGTGAGTAGAATCGAACTACTAGGAGTTTTGTCGCTGGTTCACTAAACCTATCCTAGCTGAGAAGAGTCCAGCAAGATAGGTACTCAGCTAGACCCGACCTGGATCGGATTGACTTTACCCGATATGCGACGTTACCGGGACGAGTAGGGACTACAGTTACGTAAGATTAAACCCATTTACGTAACCTACACTTTCAAGGCCGATTTATACGGTGCAAGGACTTGCCTGCAATTTTCATTAAATTGCGGGGCTGAGGGCTACTGAGATGGGAGGAGAACAAACGCTGCAATATAAAGGAAATCGCATGCAATTTTTTGCACCGTGTAAATGGGGCTTTACTGAGACGGTTCATGTGCGCAGCGTAACAGAGGGGGACGTCAGAGGGAGCGGGGTAGCCTGCTTTCGTTTCTAGACCGTTACCCTGTTACGTCTCTGAAGTGTGAAGTATAAAATAAAATTAACAAACATAGTATAGGTACCTAATTTTAGTCCACGAAAGTAACATTATGCATAGATAGACTTTTAACGTGGTCTACCGTTTACCATTAGGGCATTCCCTAAAGTAAATGTAATTTTATACAAAAATGTACCTATACATCACCATCATTTAAGAGCTTCGCTCTTGACGGTGGAGTAACCGCCACTCTTCTCTGTTATTGGCCAGTTTCTTGACTTCCCCATACGACTAGACAGCAACTTCTTCTCTCACTTGGTAAGTAAGTCAGTCTTAGTCTCCCTCTTCCTCTCCTGCCTTCAATTTTGCTATCTAAGATGTTTTTTTTTTTTTTAATCAAAAATGGGATCGCTCTTGGCCAGCATCTAGCCAGGGGGCATAGAAGAAGCTCTCGTGCCGTATCAATTGTCCCATCATCACGCCTGTTCTACTTGTGATCGTCTTCAATAAGCACCTTTTCTCTCCCACCATACTCAAAACTTCTTCGTTCGTCTTTCTCTCCGTCCAGCTGAGTCTTTTCATACTACGCCAGCCCCACATTTCGAAGGCCTCCAATCTTTCTCTGTCTCTTTGCGTCAGCGTCCACGTCTCACTCCCATACAGTGCAATGCTCCAGATGTAGATTTTGATAAGGCGTTTTTTTAGCTATTTTTTTTTAATGTACTCGTATTCATGTAAACATATTTTCCAGGTGGATTTATACGTGGACGAAACACCATTGAAAAGTGCACTGTCTTCCGAACAACTGAATTCCATAGCAGCGAGTCTGGAATCGACGAAGATGGAGTGCAAAAAGCAAAGAAATTATGACCAAGATGACGAGTCCATGAACATAAAGTTACCAGTTGATTGAGAAGACTCAATGAGTGTGCAAGGAGTAGAGAAAAGTCAATGTTTTAATGATTATTCATACGGAATGATTTAATAGTTAATTTAGGGAGCACTTCAGTTAAACTCATACTGGAAATTTAGTACAATGACAGTTTCAACATAAAGTTAAGAGGCCTTATAAGTTTTAAAATATTTTGAATTCAAATTTTGACAAAAGTATTGATAATAATAATACCAAGACCCGCAGATTGGGTATTAACCCTTTTCAAGGCTGCCAGTTGAAAATTAACACTCGACATATACAATTAGATAAATATTTTGATTAATTACTACATTTATAAATATTTTGAGTCATTATATATTGTTTAATTAGAGCATACTGTTAGGTATTACACATTTTATTCAGCCGTTAGGATTATAATGTAGAGTGAAATTGAATAGAATAGTGAAAATGATTAACAGTAGTACACAATTTGCAAAACCTCAATATTGTATGCATATACATTTTTAGCTAGATTACTTTTATCTCACGAGCGCGGGTGAGCCATGGTTGAGTGTTGAGCTAATACATCCACATTTGTCTATGTATGCGTCAGCTCTATCTGGAGCTATGAGTTCACGTTGGCGGTCATGTTTATTTATTTATTTATTTATTTATTTATTTATTTATTTTAACCAACTTACACTTACAGCATAGGTATTGCCAAACATGAAAGTTATAGGTTATAGTATCATAATAATATTACAGTTACGTATTACTTAAATTAAATTAAAATTAACATTATGATTGGGTACTGTGAACACATTTAGTATTGAATTGAGGTAGGAGTGTTGATTGACTCCAGATACTGAGTGGCTGTGGCCAGGAATTTCGGCTCCGACTGCGAGAATATGTCCAAGGTAGAGTCATAAAGGAGAATATTGTTGATATGGTTCAATGCCTGATACAAAGGACTGGTGCTCAAAGACACCGTAGTGTTAGGAACCACAAATAGTGGCCGCTGTCGTGGACGAAGTGCACCTCTCGTAGGTAGCGGTACTTTAAGAGTTACAAATTGTAGTAAGGAGGGTGTGGTGAATGCCATAGAGATACGACGACGACAACTGACATAACCGTCAATCATACTTTAAACATTCTTATACGTTACTATGTATTTTGCTGAATAAAGCCTATTATTTCGGGCATTGTCTTATATCTCAATTTATTCAGCAAATATGGATAAATATTTACGCCCCGAGCGGTTCGACGCGGATCCGTCATCGAACACCGACAATACAGTGTTTTGGACTCATTGGAAGAAAACATTTCTAAGTTTTCTCGCATCGGTAGAACCGCCCGAGAAAAAGTGTAGCGACGATATGAAATACCAACTGCTAGTCAACCATCTCTCACCTAATGTGTACTGCTACATACAGGACGTGAAGACATTCGACGACGCTATTATGAAACTAGACGGTATCTTCATAAAACCAGCCAACGTAGTCTATTCTCGATTTAGACTGACCAAGAAGAAACAACAACCTGGCGAAACCATAGATAAGTACATCCAAGAACTTAAATTACTAGCTAAAGACTGTGCCTTCAAATCTGTGTCAGCCGAGTTGAACGAAAGTGAATATGTAAGGGATGCGTTTATAGCCGGCCTGTCGTCGGCCGCCATCCGGCAAAGGCTCCTTGAGGCGACCTCTCTAAGCCTTGATGATGCACACAGACAAGCCCGTTCGCTCGAAACAGCACAAACGAATAACGAATACTTTGAACAACCGACTACTAGCACGTTTGTTAATGCAACCACTGCTCCCAAACCAGCTTCGCAGTACGACACCTGCTACTTCTGTGGATCAAAGAGACATTTGCGTCGAGTATGCCCGGCTTTCAACGCCACTTGTTTAACGTGCGGCAAAAAGGGCCACTTTGCGAAGGTATGCAAGAGTAAACCTCAACAACATAGCGCCTCTGCCGCCTGCTGCGATGAAGCCAAGGAAATTAATCCGAATGCTCCTCCCGCTTTACTATCATGTCTAAGTGCTGCCACAAACGATCTCAGTAAAGCAACCATCGACGTCACAATTAATGGTAAACATATACGTGCCAAAGCTCTGATCGACACGGGCAGCTCCGCAAGTTTCATTAATAGTCGGCTTGTTGAGAAACATAAATTAAACAAGATTGCTTGTAAACAAAACGTTACTATGGCTGCCACACACATGGTCTCTGCTGTTGATGGGCTATGTGTGGTGAATATTGAACTGTTGGGACAAAGCATTGAAGCTAAATGTTTAGTACTACAGGGACTATGCGCTGATGTCATCATTGGACATGACATATTGAAGAACCACAATTCACTTGAAATGCATTTTGGTGGACCGCTCGCACCATTAAAACTTTATTCCCTGTCACGTGCAAATATAGAGCCAGTCAGTATCTTCCCAAACCTTCTGCCTGAATGCAAACCAGTAGCCACCAAGTCAAGGAAGCACTCGCCAGATGATGCTGCCTTCATCAGCGCGGAGGTCAAGAAACTTTTGGACGACGGAATTATTGAACCGAGCCAATCACCATGGCGAGCTCAGGTTCTAGTGACGTCAACAGAGAACCATAAGAAAAGAATGTGTATCGATTATTCACTCACAATCAACAGGTACCTACACTCAACTGGATACCTATCCCCTACCCAGTATTGAGGATATCGTCACAAAGGTATCTAAATTTAGAGTATTTAGCAAGATCGATTTACGGAGTGCCTATCATCAGATACCAATAGTAGAACATGAAAAACCTTATACAGCATTTGAAGCTGATGGCAACTTGTACCAGTTCTGTTCCATACCATTCGGGGTTACGAACGGGGTTGCGGCTTTCCAGCGGGCCATCAACACGATCCTGACTAAAGAAAACACACAAGGGATCTATGCTTACCTCGACGATATCACCGTATGCGGACACGACCAAGATGACCATAACGAAAAATTGAAACACTTCCTAGATGTCGCTACTCGCTACAATCTGACTTTGAATCTAGAGAAAAGCGAATTCTCTAAGCAAGAAATCAACATTCTGGGCTATAACATTCATGAAGGCGTTATAAAACCTGACCCCGATCGTCTACGCCCACTCTTAGAGCTTCCCATCCCAGAGAATACAGCATCATTAAGAAGAGTTCTAGGACTTTTTGCACATTATTCAAAATGGGTCCCTAACTACTCAAAGAAAATCCGTCCAATAATTGAGCATGAAACATTTCCCTTGTCACAAGACGCTACGAACACCTTTCAACAAATAAAGCAAGAAATAGCCAATGCGACTCTGCACGCTATTGACGACAAGACTCCATTTACTGTAGAAACAGATGCATCAGACCATGCCATAGCTGCAACTTTGACACAAGAAGGAAGGCCAATTGCTTTTTTTTCACGGACGCTGTCTACCTGTGAACGAAAGTATCCTGCGGTTGAAAAAGAAGCCACGGCCATTGTCGAATCTATCAAGAAATGGCGTCCGTTTCTTTGTGGACGAGTGTTCCGCCTCATAACGGATCAAAAATCGGTGTCATATATGTTCGACCAGACTCACTCATCAAGGATAAAAAATGATAAAATACAACGGTGGAGATTGGACCTGGCTATATTCAAATACGACATCGTGTACCGCCCAGGCAAAGAAAATCAAGCCGCTGACGCGCTGTCTCGTGCGTATATGATAGCTTCAGCCACAACCAAGAATGACTTGCGGACACTGCATGATAACCTTTGTCATCCAGGGGTTACAAGGATGACCCATTGGGTACGAAACAAAAATCTGCCATACTCAATCGAAGAGATTAAACGAATGACATCTTCATGTAGCACATGTGCGGAATTGAAACCCAGATTCCACAAACATAGTGGGACTCTCATTAAGGCGACATCACCCTTCGAAAGACTGTCAATCGATTTCAAAGGACCGCTACCGACAGAAGGTTCCTCCAGAAACCGTTACATTTTAACCATAATGGACGAATATTCACGCTTTCCATTTGCCTACCCTTGCCCAGATCTCACTTCAGAAACGGTCAAAACGAAGTTAACTGACCTATTTGCAACGTTTGGGATGCCGACCTATATACACAGTGATCGGGGGGCAACCTTCTTATCTGATGATTTAAAACAATTCTTACATGATAAGTCGATAGCTACAAGTTATACGACTCCCTACAACCCTCGTGGAAATGGCCAAACGGAACGATACAATGGGATTATATGGAAAACTATAGAATTGGCCCTAAAAACTCAAAATTTACCTACGACAAAGTGGGAGCACGTGCTGACAAGTGCACTCCATGCTATCCGCTCTTTGCTATGCACAGCGACAGACTGTACCCCCCACGAGCGGATGTTTTTACACCCGAGGCGATCGGCGACTGGCCAATCCTTGCCTTCATGGCTAAGCAGTCCGGGGCGAGTCCTGCTGAAGAACCACCATCGAACCAGCAAATACGATCCTATTGTAGAAGAGGTAGAGCTGCTTGAAGCAAACCCGCAACATTCCAGAGTTCGTTTCTCAAATGGGCGGGAATCCGTTGTGTCTAACCGACATCTAGCACCCGGTGGAGACAGTCTCTCGGAAATAGATGACGACGATGATGAACAATGGGAGGAGGCCCGGGAGCAACCTAGTATGAACGAGAGCCAAGCTGCAGACGCCAGACCAGAGAGCCCTCAACTACGCCGCTCTACCAGGCAGCGCCGTCCCCCACCTCACCTAGATGACTTCGTCTGCAAAACGACGCTGGGGAGAATGTGGTGAATGCCATAAAGATACGACGACGACAACTGACATAACCGTCAATCATACTTTAAACATTCTTATACGTTACTATGTATTTTGCTGAATAAAGCCTATTATTTCGGGCATTGTCTTATATCTCAGAGGGATTACTTATACTGCCGCGTATTAGTTTGAGGATATATTTTACCAGAGCAATGTGTTCGTATGTGTCACAACTACAACAATGGCCAACCCGCGCATGTGAGATTAAAGTACTTTACATCGATTCTATAATTAACATACTTATTTACGCTGTTTTTTCAATAGACGCAAATCAACTTCAATTTACACTAAATGTCGAAATAAAACGCTTGAACTAAGACTTGTTCTTTATTAGTTTCACTTACATTTGTCGCGTGGGGCTTTAAATCATCAAGTTTACAAAATACAATAGCAAGCTCAACTAACATCTGGCTTACCTCCATGTTTCATTAAAAAACAATATAATGCAAAACAAACAACGTGCGTACCTATGTCTATTCTTTCTATGTCAGTTTCTATTTTACCTTTAAAAACTTTTGTTCAAAATGTTTAATTATTTGTAATGTTAAACTACTTGTAGTACCCCAATTCCGCCGCCTCCTTAAATAGTCCCAACATCATTTGGGTGACTTCATCGCCTTGCTGGTAGATGAGGGGTGCGGGCCAGTGGAAATAGTAACCTCTGAGCTCGTACGTGTACACCAGGGAGGTGCCTAGGGCGTTTCGTACCCAGTCCATACTGCCGCCTGATGCTTTATCTGCCAATAGGAAATACAGTGACTGTTATATTATTATATTGAACCTAATGTGGTCCACTGGTGAGCAAAGGCCTCTCCCCTCTTCTTCAATTTCTGACGGTCTTGTGCAATATCTGGCGAGTATTTAAAAAAATACCAAGTTATTACGCCACAGCCGGTGAGGTCTACCACTCGGAATCCGGTAGACGTGCCCAGACGAGTCCCACTTTAACTGGGCTGTTTTCGAAGTGACTGTGTTACCTATTACTTAGGTTAGGTACATAGGTACGTAAAATCGATGATTACTTGATGGGTCAGGCTTTACTAATAGTTTTTCGGAGAAAAGGCGTTTCCCGGGAATGAGACTTAACTAGATCGATTGTTCGCCCCCGACAAACCCATCATGGAAAATTTCATCGAAATCGTTGGAATCGTTTCCGAGATGCCCGAAATAAATAAACATATCTATATAAGTATGTATATCATCGCTTAGTACCCATATTTAGTACAAGCTTTGCTTAGTTTGGGACTATAGAATCAACCTATATGTGTAAGATCGTCCACAAATATTTATTTATTTATTTTATATGTACATGCGTGTACAATGTAATAATTTGAGCCCAGGTCCCCTATTATGATCGTGCGATAGTCTGATAAACAGCAGGATAAATTAACTGTCAATTTCTATCGAGTGGTATCATAAAGTACCTACCGCGCGACCATGGACCCCCGGAATTGAGTTTTTATTGACAAGTATCTTACACAGAACTTCTGCAGCTGTAGCAGGGCCGTCGTATTTGGCATGGTTCACCTTGTAACCGTACTCTAAGGACGTTTTACCGATTTGTACCTGAAAAGAAAATGACTGGATCAAGAAGTGACATTATTATTGGGAAACGGGACTTAATCGCGTAAGAAGTGAGAGTTGTATAACCGTTCACAAGTAAAATTAATCCATAATTCAAGAATCTTGCCCCTGCATGGATTAAAAAAAAACTATAAAGTGGTAATTTTTCCATCATTACTTGGATTTTGCTCTACAAAGGGTTCCGTAGTTTAGAATCGCTCTGCCATCTAACGTTTGTCCTGCCTCTAACTTTAAATGAGTGTTACCAAATCGTTGTAGTTATCGCAATGCTCTTCCGAATCCGAATAGGGCAGCAACAGCATCTGCGCGTCCGCGTGGAAGGCTATGTAACCAAGGAGGTTCTCCACTCCCGATATATACTGGGATAGGGTACGGGTCTCGATCTCAGAGAACGGCCTGGAGCCGCCGTAGACTTGGTAGTCGCAGGGGTTGTCGTTGGCTCCATGTTCTGAAAATGAGTAGACAATAGTCATCATAATCATCATCTCAGCCGAAAGATGTCCACTGTTGGACATAGGTTTTACTTTTTATGTATATTTTGTAAAATATCTAACCAAAGATAAAAACAAAAACAAAATTAGGTAGGTACTTAGCCAATTGTAGTCCCAGTTGCGATTCGGATCCGCTCCGTAGCAGCCATTGCTAGATTTCGAACGAGTTTTCCTCCACATTCGGTCCTAAAAAGTAAGAAACAGATTAACAGACGGCCATAAGAGTGGTTCACCACTTTTCGACTATTATTCGCAGGTCACTACACATATGTTGCAGCAACCGCCTTGAAAATGATTGAATTGAATAGTTGCCGTCTCTTTCTAACTTATAGCTACGTCTCTAGGTTGTTGCAACGAATTGATAGGTGGTGTAGAACATTTTATGCATAGAAATGCGTCCGCGCAGAATGTACGCTAACAGATTTGACGCGAGCGGGACGTTATCATACATTCCAGCGCGCAGCGGTTGCGTGGCGTGGCGTCCCGCTTGCATCTCGCACGCTGTGTGACTAAGCCTTAACACAGATTTTTGAGCGTCACGTTCCCTACACGGGTTTTCGGTTCATTCACGTTCAAACGAAGTCATGAATATTCATTACACTCAATCATCGATTCAGGTGGGCCCTAAATATACGATGCGTAATGAATAATGCTGTTATTAGACAGGAGCCCGATTCAGGATTCAAAAAGTGATGCATACACATATGTACATAGCGATTGGTTACAGTTTTTATACACTGACATAAAAATCAGACTATCTATCTGATATTAAGGCGATATATCGATTGATAGAGACACCCTTTGTTTTTCGCTCACGACAAAACGGGATGCAACCCTCTCCGAGAATGACTATTTAGACAAATCACGTTAAATATCTGACTGTGTGCAGGTTTATTAAATTTCCTCTTGTCAGTACCTAGATGAGGTAAAATACCATCATATTAACTTAATCGTGTCTTTTAATAATGCGTTGTTTTAGTAGGCTGAGGAAAAAAGGAAAATATAGACTCGACTTTGGATTTATTTTCTATTGAGAAAATTTTAAGCAATCATGTTTCGCTATTGTTAGTACCACAATCATATAGTCAAGAATCATATATCTGAAAATCAGCCCCTACTGTTTGCTAGTCTGGGCAGGACAGCGTGTCAAAGTCTTCAAATTTCTCAGTGTAGCGCCTTAACCTGTAGTTCCCGATATGTCAATCATAAATGTATCGTAATTTTTTTCAACCTATATCTATACAAAATACTAGGTTTTTAATAATACACGTGTGATATAAGTCGCTCAATGGATTAAACAAAAGCGAGATCCTAGGGATGTTCCTGTTTTCTAATGGAATCGCCGCCCATGTATCTGGAATTTCATCAATTTCGCTGTCTATCTATATCTGAACCTAATTGATTGACGATTGACATTCAAGATAAAATTCCAATAATATTCGTTTGTATTTATCTGCCACTTCGATATTCGTGTTTGTGAGATAGAGACAAAATACATTTTAGCAGATGTTTGTAAATTTTTATGAATTTATGATTTTAGGTTACTTTGGTTGCGGCGGTTACAGGCAGGTCTTAGCGTTTGAAATATCTTATTATCATGTCTGTAGGTAATTTTCTGATATAATTAATATTTTCAACTTGACTTGATTGATGGCTTCAATTATATAATTCAAAGTCATTATTGCGCGAGACTCTATGTGTGCGAACGCTTGTAACTCCGGAGTGAGTGTGAGTAGTGTGAGCGCTTATAACTTATGTGAGTGCTATAGCGAGTTCACTTGTTTAGTTTAATATAATTAGGGCAAATTGCACACTAGACCCATTAAGTATTAAGATGATAGTGTTGGTATTGTATATGTATATGTAAATTCCATCTTGTTAGTTGTAAGTGGTTGTCGCAGTAGTTTTGTTTAATTTATTAGGTACACTTAAAGTAGGTATTATAATCTTAAGAGGGTTCATTGTATTAATTTAATCAGTGTTTTTAAAATGTAAAAATATGAATCCTGGTATTCGAAATAAACGATTAATAAAAAATAAAATTAATTGTAACGATGACTGCCGTGATTACCACATAAATGAAACCTGCACATTTACAAGTAAATATCTTTTTTGCCAGATATAGAAAAATACCTACCTATTTAAAAAAATATCTTCATCTACGTCTAACCATACACACTTACTTTAGTAAAACTGAAGCGATAACCATCAGGGTTGACAGACGGGAAAATGTGCCAATCGAATTGATTCCGCAGAGCCACTATGTCAGGGTTGTCACTCGTCAGCAGTTGATTGATGAAATAGGTCGTTGTGGCAGGGGTGATCCATTCTCGAGCGTGGATGCCTAAAAAAGACTATTTTAAATCTGGCATTGCTTCTTTTAAGTATCCGTGTTTGTGCAAAGTTAGTGTGTCTGTCGCCTTCGTGCGTTACATTCACTTTTCTCATTTTCTCGAAGGTTAGCTGGAGGAGATCCCTTAGAGAGATAAGTTCGCCTTTGTACTTTATATTTTATAAGTTTGGTTTTTGTAAACGTTTTTTTTATGTGCAATAAAGCGTCATACATACATACTTACATATTTGTCACCATCGTAATATTAAAAAGTTAATTAGATAAAAAAAACCTGTGAACTGTAACATTCGAGTCTTATTTAATATCCGAGACATGTGATATCTATGTCATCCGTGACATCTGAGATTGCCGAGACACAGCACAGAAATCTCATTGCTATCCGAGACATGCGACATCTGTGACCTCCTTGACTTCTTTCATATCCGGGACATGTGCCATCTGTGACATCCTCTGTCCATTCGAGTGTTCGTCTGTCGCTTTGTTCCACCCCAAAAACCCTCACAGGTGGAAAACTTACCGGATTCGATGAAAACGGCCGGTTTCCCGTTCCGGCCTTCGGGTGTGTTTATCCTTAGCCCCTTGATCTGCCGACCCTCATAGCTCTCTCCACCCACCACCAGCTCGGTCCATTGCGGATACGATGCACTCATGTTTTGCAGGTAACCGTATATCTGTTGAGTTTTAGTGAGTACAACTTATTTGGGGAACTGTAAATACTAGCTACCTACACTGTTTGTTAGGACTATACTACGAATGTAAAATTAAACGTCGAAAATAAATCGACTAAACGACTACGAATTGCTCAATAGTGGAATATAAAGGTTCGCACATTTTCGACTTTATTTTCATGAAACTAAGGTCCAAAAAAACATTAAATGTAACGCTACAAGGTAGACACATCGCAAAAGCTGCTGTAGGTGCTGAGAAAAAGACAACATCCCGCTAACAATAACGTCACTAAGGAAGTGTAGGTAATTGAAAGTACTTAATTGTCTGATATTTTATTCAGAATCATAAATATTTTGGAGTGCATTATTTGAAATTATTTGCAAAATGCTATTAAAATAAAAAAAAAAACAACTTATACATAGACGTGGCTTAAAAACTTACTTCATCAATGTCGTAGTAGGCTGACCATGAAAATCCCCGTTTTCTGACTCCAGACGCTTTTTCCTGCTGTATGATTCTGTAATATTGAAAATTTTAGAACTTTTAGTAGAAATCCGTTCATTTATTTGTTTCAAACCACCCACATATTGTTATTTTTATTTCATTTATTCAGTTGTATAAGCCATGCACTTACATAATTTCAGTAAAGATGTTACTTAGTAATAATAGTCAGGCCATGACGGCTTGTAAGGGCATAAGTGGTGGGGAGGTATATAACACTTAAAAGAATCAAAATCATTAAAACATAATAAAAAAGTAAAATTTACAACATTATAATGCTACAAAGGGATATTTCGAAAAGTCATTTCCACAAACCTTTTTATTTCATTGGCAATGGTTGATTTATTGGAAAATGCCGATGCGTCCGGAGACATGGATTTTGTGATTTTAATACCGTTTTACTTATTTGTTAGTTTTTACCAACCCTCAATACAAAAAAGATATACAAAAAATATAAAGATATTACTAACCGATACACCATTGTAATTTAAAGGGAAAATAAACGCATTTGTATTTGTATTTTGTATTTGTATAATTTTAATTAATTATTTATTTTTATTTAATGTTTTCTATAATTCCGAATGTTATTAATTTGACCATGACCCATTTCTCTGTTGACATGTATTATTATAATCTGATTATTATTACCTATGTTATAATTTATAATTTACCATGTAAGTGCTTTGGTGTTATTTTATGCTGTAAATTTAACTTACATGTATTTAATTGAATAAATGAAATGAAATAATTTTTTATTAGAACTTGATCAGGTTTAGTTGAATTGGTTAATATTGGTATTATTGGTATTGGTTGGTAATGTAGGTTTTTTTAAACATGTGAAAAGTGGGACGGGTACCGTGCCCGACACTGACCGAATAGGTACATGGAACTAAAATATTATTGTCATGTCACGTTTACCTATTTAATTATTGTAAACTCACTCAGATATGTCGTTGAAAATAAGTTCTGTTCGTAGATTAAACTTTTCAACTACATCCTCGAAATACGGCACCCGTTCGGGCGCCACAATCGTTTGAAGCGATGTCGCACTGTAGCGTTTGATGAAAATCTGTTCCTGGAATTAAATTTAAATTCGAAAGCTGGTGAAAAGTACATAGAGTTTGGCTACTTTAACTCTACCAAGCAAATGAACTGTCAAACAAATATTTGGTTTGGCAACACTACCTCACACGTCACATTTCCGTGACATTTCCATAGAAATGTGACGTATAATGCACAGTGTTGCTAAATTATATTTGTTTGACAGTTCATTTGCTAGGTAGACTTAACGTAGCCAGACTTTAATTTTTTTTTAATGCATTTGAGGTTTTTAGTTACGATTAGTATATATATACTCAAGACCAAAAAAAAAGTACCTACTTATACCTAATAACTAATAAATATGGAAACTAACTACATCAAAGTGAACCTACCCATTTTATTGGTTCTTGTGTGTAGGTAGCAGGTACCTACTCCTCTCCTGACAGTCGTCACTCGTACTTAAGCGGTCTGTCAGGCGATTATGAAAACACTTAGAACCACTCTTGTAAACAACCGGTTAAAAAGTTATACAATTATAATATTGTTTTTGGTTGTATACTTAAAATTATTTAAACGAATTTGTTCGCGTATATTAGGAAGATAGAGGACAGACCCATACCTACGTTTGACCACGAGTGCTCTAGTATAAGTTTTTTCGAAACATTTCGAACGCGTTTGCGTTTTGTCTCAAAATGTCTGTAGCTCTAGTATAAGTTTTGTCGAAACATTAACTAATTCGAACGCGTTTGCGTTTTGTCTCAAAATATATGAAAACGCTCTCACCGAGTTTGAAATACGCGCGTTCATCGGTTAGTAACAAATGTTATACTCGCTGTTTTAGTTTCCACTAGTGACCACCAGAGGCGCTGTTCACGTTTTCACATCCATTTTTCACCACATTCATACATTTTGAGACAAAACACAAACGCGTTCGAATTAGTTAATGTTTCGAAAAAACGTATACTAGAGCTACTGAAAGTGGTATGAAACGTGAACAGCGCCTCTGGTGGTCACTAGTGGAAACTAAAACAGAAAGAGATGAACGCGCGTATTTCAAACTCGGTGAGAGCGTTTTCATACATTTTGAGACAAAACGCAAACGCGTTCGAATTAGTTAATGTTTCGAAAAAACTTATACTAGAGCTACTGTAAAGAACTAAAACATCGGGATGTAATTACCGTTATCTACCGATGACGTATATACGGCCACATGACAAAACAATGCTATCTTAAATAGAAAACTTCCGTGAGTCTCAGACATATTGAAATCTAATAAACGAGTCACTCACGTCTGTATCGTCGAATATCGCTCGACATGTTTCGGGCCAATACGTGGTCTTTAATCATGAGTGGTCGCGGCGGCCTCGCGTTTAACACTGCGCGCGAGCGCACGTAGCGCGCGGCTGCCCAGTGTTGGTTACGTCGGTGGGGCGACGATACAGACGTGAGTGACCCGTTTATTAGATTTCAATAAACAATGCTATCCTTTATTTTTTTGCTTACATCATTATACGGGACTAAATCCATTTCAATCGTTTTATTTATACAATTTATTAAAAATCTCGTGAGCCTTACCTCTAAACCTTTAACGCTTTCTTCAAATCCATCCAGACTTTCTTTATCTCCCCTTACTTCGTACTCTTTGTAGCCGCTATAAGTTTTCACATCTACACTAGCCGCCGAAACGGTACTGGTACAAAAATAGAACAAAAGTACGAAAAGGCAGTACATCTCTACGTTTGCTCAACAAAATGCCTTAGCTGTGTATTAATGCGGGTGAAATGCGAATGCTCTTTCAGCGCATAAGTATCTGCTTAAGTATGAATGTATGTCAATATGTGTTTTAAATTACTATGAAGAGATAAAGTAGACCAGCATTAGGATTCCACACAGCTTTTGAGTGGAAATACTTTTTGTACAGTCGCCATCAAATATATCTGTACCTACTCTTCAGGGTGCTCAAAAATATCTGAACATGCACTCTAACGCCTTGGCAATAGATTCGTGTTCAGATATTTGTGAGCACCTCGTTCGTATCGATTTATCTGATGGTGACTGTACTACGGTAGCAAACAGGAGTGGACCCTGCAATTGTTTTCAAGCGAATTTCTTTTATATATTACTCCTATCAAGTCTACAAGATTTGTCGAATATATCACCAAACATCTCTCCTGTCCTCTCCCAGAGAAAAAAGAAACATTTTTTTGTTATCTGGCCGGGGATCCCAGTCACCAGCGGCTTAGGCGTCTTCCTGACTTGGCGGGGCGGGATCGATATGTGACATTTTCTTCTTTGACGTAAACTTACTGACATCGCAAAGATTCCCACTTGACGGAATACTGTCAGTATTACATTTGCGCAGTAGTAATATTATGCGCAGAAGCTGGTCCAGTAGGTACTGCCTTCGCATCGTCCCGCTTCCGCGCATCCCGCGCCAGTCAGGAAGCACTCAAGGGCGCAGTAAAAAGTAGTACTGAGTTGATTGACAGTTGACACTGACATTTGACAGTTTTCTCATATCGTACCGCCTCCGCTCCGACAAATCAGGAAGTCGCCTTAGATACAAATGTGAAATCGCAATATTAGGTACCTATTGATAACAAATTGTTTTGATAGTAGGTAGGTTATTGCTTTTAAAGCTATGGTAGTAATCTGTCTGCTATCGAATTTTTTTCTGTAAAATATTGCTCTTTAGCGCTAAGACCACTTGTTGTTTACCTCTAATTATTAAGTGTGTAATATAGAGATGGCGAATATATGCCTTGTAATATAACGGTATAATTATCGATTAGAACCCGAATGAATAAAATAATATTACAATACAAACAAACACAATAACACTTTCGTAATCTCATTCCAGCTGCTACACGTAGATATAATATCCACTTATAGGCTCTCAATAATGATAGCCCAGGAATTTCATAAACGGATAACAAAGAGCATCAAGCCAAATAAAAAGTTATTGAAATAACGAGTCTATGATATAGTAGATAAGGCTTAATATACAAAAAACGGAAAAAAAACGTTGTATGCTCGATTCACAATTTGCAAACAGATATGCACTTTGAATAAACTAGTTGTACGCCCCGAACTGGGAATTCGCTTAGTACTCGCTGTAAAAAATATATGGTTTTCGACTCATACATCCCCTTCCCTTTTGAAGGGATATCACGGCAACCCTTTGACCGATTTAGCTCATGTTTGAACTTAACAAATATTTTTATTTTGTGTTATTGCTCATAACTCTTGCGATTCATAAAGTCGAGTTGATTTGATGAAATTCAACTTTAACGTCATAGTAATAGAAACCACTCCACTCGTCTTCGTGAATTGCAGGAGCTATACCAATTGTCATGTTCCAACCAAAGATTATTAAGTTATCGTCAAATTAACATTTGTACATATTTATGCACATAAAATGAATAAAATGAACTTTATTCTGTAAGTAGGCCGCAATGGCACTTTTACAAGTCAAACCCTACTAGCGTTTCACAGAGGCCACTGCCGAGAAGAAACGCCGAAAGAATCTCGACAGTCAGCCATTTTCTCACAAAAATATGCTTATTACAATGATAAATGATAATACTTAACCTACTTACATATACCCTACCTACATATAAAAAGAAACTGATTACAATCGAATTCAGTAGTCAAATTTTTGTAATATTTTACAGTTTCACATAGTTTAATTTCGGTGTTTTTCATTTCATAATTCATGATTATTACTTTGTGTGTTGTAATGTGTTTTAATATGGGTAACTGCCTGAAATAAATCTGCTGAATTGAATTGAAAAGTAAATTCTATCAAAGACCTAGTAGGTATGAAATATTGTAACACGGCAAAACCTCGGTGATGCGGTCGCTGGCGCACTGGCCGGCAGTAAAAAACACAGAAATGTAAGTTTTTCACAGTTTTTCACGCGTGTCTTTTGTTTTTTTCCTGCGCAGACTTGCTAAAGAGTAAAGATTGTGCTGTGCGGAGTCGAACTTTATTTTAATTACTGAAACTTGACTAATTACTTGTTATTTCAACCTACTAATACACTAATTGACATTGTTATTAATAATACAGATCGAGTCGCTGTACAAATCGTTAAAGTATTATCCTGTAAATATTGTGTATAAATAGTTTCATACAAGGGCTGCCTCTTACGCAGGTAATTGTTATGTAAAAAGTTAACTGATATTGTACATATTCCTTGTTGTTCGTTAAATCCAATGCAAGCCTCATTTAGCCGTCACTGGTCTAGGCTATTTGAGGCTCGGGTGGGTTTGAATCTGTGCTAAGAGGTGGAATTGATTGCATCCCTTTTTGCCTGACTACTTTTCTACGGACGGCTTGTCCTCACCGCTGCCGCTGTAAATATTCTGTCTGAGCTCTTTGGAGACATATCGAGAATTGAAACGAACGGAATCGCCGCCGAGCCTATCACGTCTTACAGCCTCTACCACCTGGATCGCAGATCACCACTCAGGCTAGTGACTTAACTTTTCGTACAGCTCCGTACTGACGGTTCAAGTTGAGCCCATTTCTTTGTACATAGTTTTAATTTATGACTCGTTTTTGCCAGCGACTTCATCCGCGTAAAAGGAATGATTTTCTGGATAAAAAGTATTCTATATGTTAATCCAGGCTATAATCTCGTTGTATACCAAGTTTCATCATAACCCATTCAGCCGTTTTTGCTTGATTGTGTAATAAACATCCAAACACACTAACTTTCGCATTTATAATATTAGTAGGATTATATTTTATTGTAAATACCTACTTAAGGTTAGTTTTAATTACCTACCCGCCGGCTAGCCGGGATACAATATTATAAATATGACCGACGATATAGTACCTACCATGATATATTTACATAGGTACCTACCCCTTTCTTGTTTTACATATAAATAAGGCAAGCAAAGTACTAGATGCGGGTGCTTAATTCTGTGCATGTATTGCAGAAATTTCAATTTTATTCGCAAATATCTATTACACAAACAACAATGCTGATAAGGTTGATTTATTGATTCCAATGTAGGGCAATAGTCGATAACTCAAATTTTTGTATGGTTATAGTATAAGGTGCAGCGGGGCAATCTAGACTGCGGGATATTAAAACTAATCGATTTTTGTTTCATGTTTTACATCATTTACTACAGTGCCATCTTAGTGTAATTGTGAAAGCACTTCTCCGCTATCCGGGTATAGATACTTATCACTCTAGTAAATAATGTAAAACACGGAAGATATTTAGTTTTAATTTCCCGCAGTCTAGATTGCCCCGCTGCACCTTCGTATTTTTACCTCACGAGCGCGGTTTGGCCATATCGTTGTAGTTGTGACACATACGAGCACATAGACAACGTGTACTTGTAGCTCCTACGCTGACGTACACATAGGAAATGTGCAATTGTGCACGTATAGCACAACCATGGCTAACCCGCGCTCTGGAGATATAAGTAGGTACTCTTAGCCATAATTAAGAAAGGGTTAACGCCATGTTTATGGATAGGCGATGCGATCGGCGATACAACACGCGTGCTGTCATGCGGCTGGAAATGTCTATAATTACTTTGTATCTTCATATTATGACGATCCCTTTGGGTTAAATTTGAAAATTTATGTAATGTTTCCATTGATATATTGTATTTTATTCTATTCCATGCATTCTTGACGATCATAGAGTTAATGTAATTTATAATGAAGGCTTGATTGTGAAATAAATAAAATGAAATCTAATCTAAATCAGTCGCCCGAAACTGTCTCGTGTCGCCAAGCGTGTCGCCTCTACATAAATAGTCATGCTGAAATTTGTCAGTTCCCTTGGCCTAATTAAAAATATGAATATAGGTCTCGTTTATAATTAATATATTATTTAAGTTGGCTGAATTGTATCAACAAAATAGAATATATGCCGCTGGTCGCTGGCTGATGCCTGATAGCCCATCCGTCCATTATTTAATTTATTAAAATAAAATAAAATCCGTCGCCGCTCGCGTTTACGCTGTGCGTGAATGCAGCCTTACCGTTGCACCAATTTTGGTACGAAACATAACACAATTTATTTACAGTACTACAGTTAAAACTAAGTCACTGTGAATTATACATTAGATTTACATTAGATATACAACAGAAGAATTACGTCTATCCATCGCCTCGCAGAATTTAAGCATTCACGACACGCAATTCCCCAACTGAGTAACATGAAATAATTTCCTGTTATAAGTATCGTTTATAAGAAGAAATCTCGTTTATAAAAATAATATTAACATAAAATAATTATGTAGGTATAATCTCGATTTTTTTATATACAAATAAAAGATAATCTTCCGAAAATAGTACTTATGTCACTTTATCCGTGGACTCAACATGCTTACTTCATTAAAAAAGAAATGATTTACGAAGTATTTGTTAACTTACTTACCGTAAAATGGAAAAAACCGAGGTTCAAACCTGCGGGGTAATCACGTAACTGTTTCGAACGGTAGTACGTACGTTAAGTTAGTCCAGTTTATTATATATTAATCGTGTTTTTGTTTACACAAAAGTAAATTTGTTTAATTCACACAGGAAATTGATTAATGTTTTTGATTACTGTATATGTTTCCTTACTATCAGGTAAATTTAACTGTGGTATCACAATCACATAGACTATAGTGTAACTTTTTAAAAACAATGATAAATAGTTACGTAGCAGTAGCCTATAAAAACCAATTCACCCCTCTGTCATCACTACACACATTTTAGGGCTAAAAAAAGTAAAATGACACGCAACACTTTTAACATTAAAATAATCGAATCAAAAACCAAATTGGTTATCGATAACTTGAAGTTTAATCAGACAAAGTTTCGGCTGTCTGTAGAGTTTAAAACAATCGGATTCAAGAAATGGTGCTAAGATAAAATCAACTTAAAGCGTAATCTAACTTATACACAAAACTAACTACGTAACTAACTTATACGTAAGTTAAATAATGAGATATGTTTGAATCTTCACATACTATGTATGTACAGATAAATTATATTATCTTAATTGGTAGGTATGATTTCAATTTCTTGAGTAAGTAACTTTAGAACTTTTGATGTTATGTACAGTCAAGAGCAAATGTAAGTTAATACTGTTGCACTTTATTCTATGGTCATAATGTGTTAGAAGACCATTATGACGTTTTCCGTCTCTCGGTCGAGCATGTATCGACCGTCTTAATATGTCCTCGTCTGTGGCGAGACAGGGGTAAGACGGGAGACGTCAAAGGGTAGCGGACGGGTATCGGGCGGCGGGTCTGTGTCCCGCTACCCTTGCGCGAAGTCTCAGTTAAGGCGCTATATTGATTGAAAGAGACGCTCGTATGTTTTTCGTTCACGACAAAACGGAATGCAACACTCCCTGGGAATGGCTTTTTTAGTCAAATCTCGATAAATATCTGAGGTTTATTAAATTTTCCCTTGTCAGAGTATAGATAAGGTAAAATACCAATTAACTTAATCGTGTCTTTTAATAATGCGTTGTTTTCGTAGGCTGAGTAAAAAAAGGAAAATATAGACCTCAACTTTGGATTTCTTTTCCACCGAGAACATTTTTAAGCAATCATGTTTCGAGGATTGTCAGTACCACAATCATATAGTCAAGAATCATATATCTGAAAATCAGTCCCTAGTGTTTCCTCGTCTGGGCAGAACAGCGTTTCAAAAATTTCTAAATTTCTCGTTGTAGCGCCTTAAGCGGTCGACTTATAGCTTGAACGTGAATGAAGTCTTGTGCTTGTTTCAAGACGTTACAAGTTATTGTTTTAGAAACACTGAGGCAAGAAAAGTTTGGCCAATGAGAGGGGCCTATTTGACCAGTGACGAAGTACATTTGTAAAATAATCTCTTGTAGCTTTGTGAAACGAGCCCCTTACTGTCAAGTTCCCCACTTACCTGACACGAATCTAATAATGTCTGTTAGATACCTTTAAAGCTTCAATGTTTGGTAGGTAGTAGTAGACAGATTTAATTACAATTCCAAAAATATCCGCCATGTCTGCAAACAATTCCTCTCGGAAACACCGAAACAAAGTGCAGATAACCCGGATAATGGATTACTCACTAAGCGTTAAAAATTGTCAGGATACGAGATAATGACACATTTACATTATCGTATGGCTTTCTGCACGATAAAGGACGTTTCTCGAGGGATTTATTTGAGTATCTACTTAGAACGTCTAAGTACATAAACATAAGTGGTTGTAAGTTGTCAGCCAAAAAGAAAATTCGAGCCAATGTTTTTTTTTAAATAACAATAGGTTTGCTCTTGTCCAGCATATAGCCTGTGGGCAAAGAGGGGTTTTTGGATGACTGTAGTTGGTATGAGATGTTTCATCTTGCTTCTAAAAAACCGGCTAAGTTCGTGTCGGACTCCGCACACTTAGGGTTCCGAATCGAAACCAACCACAAAATCAAGCTGGCTTTTATAGGGAAAATAGGGTATTTTCAAAGAAAAAATATGATTTAACAATGTATTAGTATTTATTGATAAATTACACATAACAATAAAAATATTGCATTGCTGTACAGCGTGGAAATGCCGCGAGCATTCTTGGGACCTTTGGATCAGGTAGGACACAGAGCGGGGAATCGGTATTTTATTTCATTTTAATTTAATGTTTTGTTTTGTCTGGTTGTTTCTATTTTATTTTTATACCTACTTAATAAACTTTCATCGTTATAAAAATAATAACCAAATTTTAAGTTCATAGGCTAATACAAAGTAAAAAAAAAAATCAAAAAAATTTTTTGTAAATAAAATAGACTGATGGTTTTTAATTTTTTGTTTTACAATAATTTTAAAACCAAGGTGTATAAATTTATCTGCTCAACGAGCTCTAAAAAAAGATACCCCATTCGAAGGCACAGGTCAAAAACATTTTTTCCCGCCCCTTCTACTTATATGAGAGCCCCCCTCAAAATCATGCATGTAACTGATGCTTATACTGTGAAGATTTTATGACTGTAGCTCAAACGGTTTGGCTGTAAAACCTGTGGGACAGACGAATAATGGATGGACGGACAGACGGCCGAACGAACGGACATGTGAGTGACAGCAATAGGGTACCGCTTGGACCTTTCGGGTACGGAACTCTAATTACCTATTAAATTACGTGCTTCGCTAATGTTAAATAACAAACAATGATTGCGCAATACACTTAGCTGTCTACAGACAACCTAACTGTCGTGCAGCGATTGGTCACAGGGGACCACGGAAGGCACGCACTTGTAAAATTGCTGCGACAGAATTTTACAGCGCCTGCGGTGTTTTTCTGTGCCGTCCGAAAAGTGCCCTTTATTATATTTTTACTTGCTGTATTCCCAATTGACATATTCCGGGAACAAGTTATAACACAGACGCAATTAACGAATTATATAACTTGTAAAAATTGTTGGCGACTGAGACGACAAAATATTTATGGTCAGAGCCATCACTGACGACCAGCATTTCGATTTCATAGGCTTTATTCATGTATAGTGCATGCCATCCATGACGACGCGCCCTTCCACGGCGAATCTCATATGCGCAAATAAGCATGATGACTATTTTTTTTCCTCATGCCTTTCGAACCAGTTTTATACTTAGAGATGATCAAATGTTTGTATGGGTACTACCTACAATTAGAGCATCACAAAAGACTCCATATTGATTGCCCGACAGGCGTGACGTCACACTCGCTTCCTCGTACTGCCGTTGTATGGAAAAAGGAGTATTTGCCGTTTTGCTCGTGAACTATTGCGTTTATGTACATAGTTGCCATACAATTTATTTTTTATTGACACATGAGAATTCTATTGGTAACTTTCAATCTAAATTGGGGCTATAAAAATAAACAACATTTTTGCGAATCTTTAACCCTTAAATACATATAAGTTACATCGTGCATTTATTTAAATGTAGAAGAGTAGATGTTTGTATGGAAGACGGATAATTAGGTAAGCGCCTAAAATAAAATAATCACAATAAATTCTAACTCGATGAACAAGTTCTACGCAGACGAAGTCGCGGGAAAAAGCTAGTATAATATGATACCTACTTCTTTACGCTCAAACCGCTGAACCGATTTAGATGAAATTTGATATGGAGGTAGTTTGAGTTCCGGGGAAGGACATGCTACTTTTTATCCCCGAAATCGTCCCTTAATGAGGTGGAAGTTTAAATGGAAGAGCGATGACAAAGTAAGCGCCTGACATAAAAAAAATCAATATAATTCTAACGCAGACGAAGTCACCGGTAAAAGCTAGTTCTGTATTAAAGTAAATATTCAGACTAGAATAGGAAGACAATATGAATTACGGGGTTAGTAGGTACCTCCCTAAAAAATTCGTTCAACTTCCTTTGAAAATAAATAGGTAGATTGTAAAATGGTGGGCAAAATCCTTAGTAGGTACTGAATATAAAATTGCTACCTCATTATTTTCAGTTTCTGAACAGATTTAAGGATATAACCGTAAGCTGCGTTCAGGAATAGCGCACTCACAAACAGGTAGTACATTTGAAAAAAAATTGGTCAAGTGCGAGTCAGACTCGCGCACCGAGAGTTATGTAACATGTCGTGTCCCGTCCCGACCCGATTCAGGAAAAATCGTAACAGAGCGATGTATAAATTGAACGCCATGGGTACAGCGCCATCTATAAATAAATAATTTACTTTCATCATGAATCTGATGGGAGTTGACAAAAGAAAAATAGGTGCAAATTTAAACTTACTTTAGACATGTTTTTTTTGATGAAAAAAGATGTAGATAGAGTTATAGTTATATTTTTCCTACAGTATTTATATTCATATTACCATTATGTAAGAATTTCATTTTCTTGGTAGTTAAATACGGGAGGCGTGGTCTACCGAACCAAGTCATCCCCTTAACATTGCAGGGTTTGATATCTATCAAGTCGATCTCGATTAAACTCATTCCCTAGCAAGCCGCAATATAGGTAGTTCGTTTAAGAGCGCTTGAACAGGTCCACCAGCGCCTCCTATGATTGCTTTGGTGCTATGATTATATATATATATATATAGAATATACGTACAAGTAGTTATAGACACGCCACCGAGCGACCGGGGGTATAAGAAAGAATGTTCATATAAAATTTGTATTAGGTACGCAATTTGACCGGTTTGCATGTCCAATGTATTGCTTATGGACCATGAAAAACTGCTCGGTCGGTGATAGAGACAAAACATGGAACTCTATTTCTTCCTCTCATAGGAATCGCAATAAGGATATCTTTCAAGCGTGTCAGGGCCTTGGCTATGATCTTTAGCAAACATACGCTGTGGCGTTGGCCGCACACCGGGCTTGGCAATGCCAACTTTTTGCATAATTCGTTCAATCGAATACTGCCCGTGGGAAACCAAAGTTTTCTTATTTCACGCGCTCTCTAGAGGTAAATAAATGTTTGCCTTAAAGCTTACTTCAAATTATACTTCCTATTTTCCCCGCCGTTAATTTATAATTCTAGCAAACTCACTCGACTCGTTCAAATTTACTGTCTTGTAAATGTTTTGTTAACAAAGAGAATGTTTGTTTAAGCAATTTTTGTGGGCAATTATTGTTTTCTTTTTCTTGGATTTCTTTTTTTCTGTGCAGATTGTTTCGTTTCAAGTAGGTAAAAGAAACCGTTTTATACATTTTCTTAAAGAATCATCAGTCAGTTATGATGATGTCGGAGACAACTAGGTGCATGGGTAGGTATATTTATAAAATAAGTTGATTACGCGTTCATTAGTCTAATTTGGACGTTTAAATTCTGATAAAGTTTTTGGGGCCCGTACAAAAAAAGTAAAAAAGGAACCCTTGTGGTTTTACTTTGTCTGCCTGTCTGTCTGTCACATCGCTAAATATCTCAAGAACTACTTATGCTATCGATTTGAAATTTGGCATAGTTATAAACAAGGGTAACCCAGATACATGGAACAAGATTTTTATAAATATTTTATTTTATTTAATAATGACAGATAAAAGGGAGTTCAAAATTTCGAAGTCTAGTAAATATTTCAAGTGGGGTGTCGTATGAAAGGGTCTTTGATTTACGAGGGAAAATGCAGAAAAAAATACCATTCCCCCCTTCCACCCTGTAATGTTATTAAGATTTTTCCTGAATTATTGAGATCGGGACGGGTCGGTACGGAACCCTCGGTGAGCGAATCGGATTTGCTCTTGACCGGTTTTTATTAATGTTAAATACCTACATAATACATTTACTTAGCTCTACTAACCAACCAACCAACCAACCAAACCACCAAAATGCCGTTAAAGATCGTTTGTTGTTATTATCTGTCACTTTGACAATTGTGTTCGTGAGAAAGGGACAAAACACATTATAGTTGTTGTTTATTATAAATAAGGGTAGGTACCTAACCCGTAAGGGTGGGTATGCATATATAGGTTCTCGAGTGGTGACCACGAATCGGAAAAACCCCCAGCGAGGGTAAACTCCCCACAAGGTGGGCTGATGACCTGGTAAAGGTTACAGGAGTCTGCTGAATGCGTGTGGCACAGGACCGGTCTTTGTGGCACTCTTTGGCCTATGGCAAGCAGTGGACGTCTTTAGGCTAATAATATGATGAGTGAATTTCACCAAACGGGCATTTTTGTCCAATTCCCATGGAATTTAGAAATACCAATAATACATAGAAAATTCTATGCTGATAATTTGATAAAAAAATTAATAAACACAAATTTTCTTACGGGGTACTTATACTTATAAAATTACGGAAGTTATTACAATTTGAAAATTTGACCTGGGCACGGGAATTTATCTGTCCATGGGAATTGCCTTTTCTTAGAAAAAATTGTATTAAAATTATTATTTACCATCTAATTCATCAAGAATTATAAAGTTCAGTTGTATCGAAGTTATTTAGCCTAATTTTACCAATCATGGGTCACTATTTTCAAATATTTAAGAAGCTAAGTGTAATTGTAGCATTTGGCCTGTTTTCTTTAAATAAACGCATAAACTATAACTCTAATCGATATACTTAGTACAAATTATATTTATTTATGCATTTCATCCATAATTATTGTTATTAAATGAGGTTTATTAACAAAATAAGTCACCCTTCCCAATTCCCGTGACTCAAAATCAGCTGTTTTGGGTAAACAAGCTATGGGAATTAGGACACGGGAATTGGAAATCTATATAAAAAAATCATAAAAAATTCAAATCGCATGTTAATAATATTTTAAGTTATCGTTTATATAGAGACACCAAAGTGCTTTATAATGCATACATATGTTAATGATTACTTATGTAAAATTTGAATTTCTAAGGGCCACCGAAATTGCAAGCAAAAGCAAAAAAATTGTCGCCCACCCAGAAACCGAAGTACTTAGGTGGTTTACTCGAACTTAATGCGGTTTGCTATATATAATTTTTTTATCTATAATAGCTGACATTTGAGAGCACATGTGAAGCAGGACGCGAAACTGATCAAATGTAAACGATGGCTGCCAGGGACCTTTGAATTTTGCCGACAAAATTTAACTCTCGCGCTCGGACGATTTTTAAACATCAATTACAAGTTATTCACCACAGTGAAGTGAATAGTGTCTGTGCTCAGTGATAGTAAATATAATCGAGTTAAAGTTTTTGACACGAAATCAGTGATTCTAATGTACAGTTTTTGATAGGAATTTTTGATTGATTCAAAACTCGATGCCGGACAGGGCACGGAGTCTTAATTTGAGCGTTTAGGTATTTTTTAATGTATTTTAAAAACAAATATGTCAGTGAATTTGAGTGGACCTCAACGTGGAAACATGTATTCTTTATGAAAAAAAATAAATGGTACGTATTATCTCATGCTACCATACGATTTTCAGCTCGGACACAAAAAAAATCGAGTATAGAAAATGACCCTGATGATGATGATGATGAAATGCCTATTATTTTTTATCGTATGGCATTTATTTCGAACCGAGAGATCTTCGAGAAGACAGTACGGTTGCCAGTTTTTTTTGTTGCACTTTTAGAACCACCCAGTGGTCACGTGTAGGGTAGCGGTGGGTACTTTCCCTACGGACGTGGTGCAACTTCGACCCCCCTTTGTCAAGTGAGTGGGCCTATTTATACCTTGGGTTGGATTTTATCAGGGTTGGAAGGTCAGATAGCAGACAACGGGGAAAACGCAAGGAGGATGATTTATCGAATCCCCCAAGAAAAGATAATGATCAGGATCAGTACGATGAGTTTTTTTAATGAAACGAAGCGCAACTTGCTAATTAACGTCAGAGTTAATGGACTTTTATGAATTTTACCGGATTAATAAAGATAATAAATGGTTCCGCGTAAAACGAAGCTCGGAGAGCTCCGAGATAATGTGTCTGTTTACGGTTCTTTAAAATGTTATGAGTTTACTTTATCTCTTTAACTGCATTAGTTAGGTAGGTACCTAATGGGATGGAGCTCACTAAACTGCTGCGTTTTACGATTTCACTTTCTAGGATCTAATGGTAAGTAACTAAAAGGGCGGAAATTGCGAAATCAGAACTGGCAACCGAAACCTGAAAGATTTTTTAAAAGCATAGAAGCCCTTTTCTGATTCTCATGTCGTTCTAGATCAAATATTGTGCGATATAAACAAAAAAAAACACAGATTTCGCAGTCCCGCAAGAATCGGAGCATTGAAAATGAATACAAAAATTTACGAATATATTTCCTTATATCTTGAATAACACTACAAGCTGAATAATAAGGAAATATATATTATGTAGGATTTTCAAATTCCTACTCAAATGCACACTTTTCGTCTGCTACCGAATATTTTAACACCATTTCCATGACGATCAGTCAATAATCATTCTAGCTTTTCAAGATTCTTAAAAAATAAAAATATCTTCTTCATAAATTTTTATTACTCTCAGGATTCAGATTTAATTCCCTCGCTTCGCTCGGGAATTAACTCATTACCAGTACCTTCTGTGGTCCTTCGTTTCTTAATCCCTTTGGTGTATAATATACTATAACCGAAATTCAAAATTCCAAGTTCTGTAGTTTCTGAGTTATGGCCGTTTCAATTTTGATAGCTGTCATCCGAAATGAACATCTCGCCGAGACCTACAATTTCTCGCTACACTCCAGTAGTCTAGGGTGGGTAGTTTCCGAGATATGGAGCTATCCTACAGGAACCGTGTATTTTTCCGGGATAAAAAGTAGCCTATGTGTTAATCCAGGTTATAAACTGTCTGTGTGTCAAATTTCATCCAAATCCGTTCAACCGTTTCTGCGTGAAAGATAAACAAACATCCATCTAAATTCATCCATCCATACAAACTTTCGCTTTTATAATATCTGTCTGCTTCCGAATCTTTTTACACCATTACCATGACGATTTGTCAATAATCACTCCAGATTTTGATGATTCTTAAAAAAATATAAATCTCTTCTTCAAAAATGTTCACTACACACTCAGGACTCAAGTGTTAATTCCCTCGCTACGCTCGGGAATTGACTCATTATCGGTATATTCTGGAGTCCGCCGTTCCGTTCAGGATTCAATATCGCGCTCGTGAAATAAAACAGTGCTTATATCCCCTTGGTGTGTAATCTTCTAAAACCCCGAAAAAAAAGTTGACCCCGGCCGCCGTTTTTTTTCGCATACGTATAAAAAAGAAAAAACTATTCCCTTTTAAAAATCGTCAATGTTTTATTCAAACAGTAGAAACGTCACCGGCGATGTACGTAATTTCATGAGACGCGTAACTTAACTCGCGTTATTCTTTTGTTCGTGACAACCTGCCCCGACGTAATTGCGTCCCCTGATGAAATTCTCGCAATTTTCTACAATTCTGAATGAATTTTACACAACAAAAAAAAAATTCTTATTACGTGGCACTTTAATCCGGTTCAGTGTTGTGTAAGCGAGGTGTGAAGTGAGCGTCATAGTACACTCAAGAGTAGAGAGAACGGGTACAATAGGCATGATGAGGTTTTTTTCTCATGCCATTCGAACCAGTTTTAGAGACAATCAAATGTTTGTATACCACCTACAATTAAAATAGCGGCGAGCACTGAAAACGCGTGGCGTGACGTAACGTAACACTTGCGGTAGCGTAATGCTATACTTTTTCAGTGTGACTTACAGCCCGCCATACCGATATAAAACCCATTAATAAAAAAAAACCGGACAAGTGCGAGCGGGACTCGCCCACTGAGGGTTCCGAAAAAAATTGTAGGTACAATATAAACCTGGCTGCCTGTTGTTTAACCTCGATGATTACCTACATGTTTTAAATAAAGACTATATTTTTTATGATTAAATTACAATTGTATAGTTTCAGATTTTTTCCTGTACTTTAAAGTAAGGTTAAGGTAAGGTGTAAAGCGGGCTGACACGTTTTGATAAAGAAAGATAGCCTTATTGCGATTCCTATAATAGGAAATAGAAAAAGAGTGCCATGTTTTGTTTTAATCGCCGACCGAGCATTTATTCGGGGGTCGGTTATAGGCACACTTCCATAAGCAATACATATTGGACATGCTAATCGGTCAATGCAATGGTAAATGATGCAACTGTACTGGGATAACGCTAGGAGAATGATGGTTCTTTCTGACCCCCTGTCGCTCTGTGGCGCGTCTGTACTTGTAATTCAATTCAATTCTTTAAAAAAGCGGCTTCCATAAAATTTATGATGATTTCGCCAATGTCACGTGTTCAATGACGTTGTTCGGTAACGACGCCATGACAGTAGATAAGGTTTTGTACGGTAAATGGATTCTGCTCGTCGTCGCCCCGGGCACGTGTGCTCACAAACGCGGTGACGATCAAAATCCAACTACTTGTATATTACGAGTAAGTGTAGGATTTGACAGATGACAAGATGACGTTAGGCACAGTCGATTACGCATCATCTGGCGTGATAAGAAAGCAGTTTTTCTCCCCTTATCGCGAGCTCTACAGCTCACTGAGCCAATAGTAACTACGATTACGGTGTTGGCGTTTACAAATACTCGGTCAGTAAGTGCTCTGTTATTACAAAGTAATATAGAATAGGTACATAGAAGTTGAATAGTGAATGGATAGAATCCCAGATATAATTTGGAGGAAACTATGTTCTCGGAACTGAGATCTACTCGTAGCTAGATCTAGTTTGCCCCCTTGAGCCCCTGTATTAATCTCCTTAAGCGTTCTGAACAGTTTCCACGAAATCATATATATTGCCAATACAAATTTACTATTCTCTTGTTTATCTCGCCTCTACTTATTGTGATTTTGTACTGTGTCTTTTAATTCGAGCGGGGTATTCACGTAACGTTATGTACTACCGTTAGAGCATATTTAATGTCAATTTTGACGTATAAATCTATGATTGCAATAAAGAGTATTTGCATACATTTTTTTTTATAACCATTTATTTACAAGAAAATATTTTCAAGAATATAACAATAACTTCAATAATATTAAGGCGACTTCCTGACTTGGCGGGGCGGGATCGATACGTGACATTTTATTCTTTGACGTAAATTTACTGACGTCGCAAAGATCCTCACTTGACATAATACTGTCTGTATTATGTTTGCGCAGTAGTAATATCATGCGCAGAAGCGGAGCAGTACCCCCTTTGCATCGTTCCGCTACCGCGCATCCCGCGCCAGTCAGGAAGCACTCATTTAAATGTAGGGGCGTAGTAAAAAATGGTATCGCGTCGACTGACAGCTGACACTGACATTTGACACTTTTCTCATATCGTACTGCCTCCGCACCGACAAATCAGGAAGTCACCTTAAGCTAACCTAAATCTAAAACAGACCCTTGAGGCATTGTATGTACCGAGGATGCTGGCGGCATTTTCTCGCTGTATCGCAATACGTTGTGCGAGGAAGTTGCCAGCTATTCGGACACCCCAGTTACATTAACCAGACGCTTCGCGATTTCACTAAATAACTTGTGTGCGCTGGGACCCCATGAACCTTGCTGTAGTCCGTGGGAGGTGGGACCGTACCAGTGTGTCTACACAGGTAGCATCCCAATAACATTCGTCCGAAGCTTTAAGGAACTAAAGACGGCCCATCAGGTCTCTTACCATCATCCCTGACCAAATGTCATTTACCGTCGCATGTCTTGAAAAACGGCACTTTTTCGACAACATAGGTTATCCACAGTGCACAGTGGCGCAGACGGTCCACGTCTGTGCCACAAGGGCATACGTGTGGGGTACCGCGACCCCGAGTCGCAAACCAGTAGCCAGTCTAAGGGAGGTCGGATCCATACCTAACCTTACCTATACACTAAACTAATGTTTGTCATCTACTTATTAAGGATGATTCACAGCAGACCGATTTCTTCGATTTCGTGTTCTAGAAAACGGGCCGGCCCGGGCACGGATTTTTGATAATCCATTTTTGATGTTGTGGTCAAAATAAATGCACTACCCAACACCATTCCCTCTACAGAAATTGTTCTGAAATCTCATTATCATTAAAATTTCAGAAGGAAGTTAAGTTAATATCAAATAATTAAATCAGCATCGAAAATTTCAAATGAAGTATAAATTCATCTATTATTTGTGAAACAAACTCCTAAGTGACAAGTTGTCTCGTTAATATCGTGAATGCCATTTGCTTTGAACAAACGAATTGAGACATAGATAGATTGTTCCAGAGTTTAATAATGGTATTAGATGCTGTACAGAATTTTATTCTGTCTTGGAACCGAATGGCTGAATCAAAATCGTTGGCAGTAAATGTGTTGAGAGCGAAAAACTTTTCTCACTTTGGCAGCATGATGATTTTTTTTCTCATGCCATTCGAACCAGTTTTTAGAGCCGATCAAATGTTTGTATGGGACCACCTACAATTAGAGCAACACAAAAGACGAAAATGAGAGGCAAAGTACAGAAAAGCGGACGAGCATTGAAAACGCTCCATACTGCTTGACACACAGGCGTGACGTCAACACCTGCTTCCTGGTACTAGCTTTGTAAGAAAAAAGGGGAATTCGCTGTTTTGCTCGTGAAATATTGCGTTTATGTACAGTTACCAGCATTAATATCTGCCAAAACAAAGGCGGCATAAATATCTGACACGACTCTATTTGTAGGGCCGTAAGGACGTGTCAGATATTTATGCCGCCTTTGTTATGGCAGATATTGGTGCTGGTGACTGTACATAGTTGCTATACAATTTTGTTTTTATTGAAACATGGAAATTCTATTGGTAACTTTCAATTTACATTTGGGCTATAAAAAATATGCGGCGTGCTATCTTTGAGACGTGATTAGCTACTGAAACAAGTGAAATTAGTACAATATTATCCTCTGATGTCTTTGGGAAACGAAGAAATGTAGGCGAAAATGACCGTTAAAATTCTACTCTACAAAAACGGGGTATAGTTTACTATTTATTTTAATAATATGACAATTTTCTATCCATATGACCACACTATGTATATTGTATCCAAAATATGATGCCATGCGTGTTTTCTTTGAATAACAATCACTGTAACAACCACAGAAAGTACATTTTGCGCAAAAACAGCATTAGATATAATATATTTGTTACAGCGAAGATTTTAAGCCAGCGCAGCGACATTTTTTATTCGAATTTGTCACCCTCCCATGGGAAATTCGAAACATAAAACCGCAGCGGAGGCTTCTTACAAACATATACTTATGTATATATTTCAGAGTAATGGGAAAAAAATTGTTTTCCCGAAAATGTGCTACATTAACACCTTTTGTTTGTAAACTTTAATTGTAAATATATACTAATTGATAGGAGAGTTATCATTTCCAATTAGCAATTTTAGCAGAACATGTACCTATTGCTTTAATTTATCAGCAATTAATTAATTTAATAATGCTGAATGGTGCTTTAATTTATCAGCAATTAATTAATTTAATAATGCTGAATGGTACTAAAAGTAACATCAATTTCTATTGTAGGTTGTACGTTGTACTCGTATTTGTCTTCTTATATTTAAATTATTACAATTTGAATTGTATTGTTTAAAAGTTATTGTATATAGGGTCACTAGGCCAGTTTTTTTATATAAAAATGGGATTGCTTTTGGCCAGCCTAGATGCTCTAGGGGGCAAAGATGTGGGCTGACGGTGAAGCGAACTCACCCTTAAGATGCCTATTCATTGCTTAAGAGGAGAGGGGAGGGAGTTACGCGGCTTGAGTCAGTTAGCTGCTACCTGAAGAAAGAAGTTTATTATACCTATTCAAGATATATTTATATTTTTACATGCCCTAAAGAAACAGGGAGTCTCAGGGAGGATGAAATGCGTTTTGATTGGTAAGTAGCTAATGAATGGGAAAATATTTTTAAAAAAACGAGAACGTACAAGTACAATAAGTAATATAAAAAAACCGGTCAAGTGCGAGTCCGACTCGCGCACCGAGGGTTCCGTACACAGTTCTTGTATATGTAGTTGTGTACCCGTCCCGACCCCATTAATTCAGGAACAATCTTAAAATTAAAAAAACATGACAGCACCATCTATCGGCGCATTGTGTTACTAATTTGCGCGACTGAATAACTTAGTACGTATGTTGGTTTTTCAAGGATAATTCTTTATCACATTAACCGATTTCAATAATTGTTTTTTTATTTGAAAGAAGGTATTTTCAACGTAATTTTTTAAATTTAAATTTAAAACAAAAATATATACAAAGGTGATTAAATTTCAAACTTAGTATAGAAGAGTTTTTTGATGATTAAAAAAAAGAAAAACTAGATAGGACTATGGCTATATTTTTCCTGTAAAATATACATGCATATTAATGTTATGTAATAATTTCAAATTTTTTTCTTCGTAAACTTCGGAGATAAGGGGGGGGAATGGTATTTTTTTTTACATTTTCCCTCGTAAATCGAAATTTCCCCAAGGGAAAAAAAAACTAAAAATTGTTTCAGAATGTACAAGTCAAGCCCTTTCATATGATACCCCACTTGACATAGTTGCCAGACTTTAAAATTTTGAACCCCCTTGTATCTGTCATTATTCACAGAAAATAAAATAAAATAATTTAAAAAACCATCTTCTATGTATCTATTCCAAACTACTGTTTATAACTATTCCAAATTTCAAATCGATAGGATAAGTAGTTCCTGAGATATTTAGCGATGTGACAGACAGACAGACAGACAAAGTGAAACCAATAGGGTTCCTTTTTTACCTTTTTGGTACGGAACCCTAATAAGCTGGTGTAATAGACCCGGTTAGGATAGTGTCCCGACTATTGCGTTGCTTCTTGTGCAATAATCACGGAATGCCGCTCATTGCCTGTGCCATTAGACGTGCCCGTTACATTATCCGCTTGTGTTATTATACGAAAACAGACACTTTTTCTCCCTATTAGCAGTGTGCCGTGAGTATTATATAACACAGCGTTATTTTTTGGACGCGTACATTAAGTATCTTTGATATCGTGCGGATATTGATTTAGATGTAAGGCATATGTATAAATTTCCGAGTTTATACCTACATATAACCTGGCTCTCATTAAGTCGTGCCTTAATGTGAATAGGCATTTTCTGGGTGAGCTCGTTTCATCGTCGGTCTCATCTTTGCCCCTTAGCTAGATGCTGGCCGCGAGCAATCCCGCATGTCTAATTAAAAATGAAAATAGTACATTATTTAACAAGGGCGGTAAAACAAAGAATGTCTCAGATCGAAGGTATTTGACGCCTGAGCCGAAGGCAAGGGCGATAAATATGCGATCGGAGCCTTTCTTTACTACCGCCCGTGTTAAGTACAAAATTTTATGTCACCCCCTGGCCAGGAAGTGGGATTTCCCGCGCGCGGAGCGTGCGGTAATTGCCGCCTTATGGCCAGGTGTGACATAAAACTACTTACGTATACTTTGAAATGCTGACGGCGATAAGCATATCAAAAAAAGACAGGTACAAAAGATCGATACAAGAAGTGCCAGAATTAAATCTAGCGCCGTTAATTAGCGTGGTAAATGGCTACGGAATCCTAAGTTAAAACTGAGCGCAGTGATTCGATAAACGAAAGACACCGGGTAGCTCTAGTATAAGTTTTTGCGAAATATTAACTAATTCGAACGCGTTTGCGTTTTGTCTCAAAAAGCATGAAAGTGGTATGAAAACGTGAACAGCGCCTCTGGTGGTCACTAGTGGAAACTAAAGCAGCGAGTATAACATTTGTTGCTAACCGATGAACGCGCGTATTTCAAACTCGGTGAGAGCGTTTTCATACACCTTGAGACAAAACGCAAACGCGTTCGAATTAGTTAATGTTTCGAAAAAACTTATACTAGAGCTACGGGTAGCGGACAGGGCTACTCCGGTGGTATGTGGGTTTTGTCTTTGTACTTTTATCTAGATGTGTCAATTACATGTATGTGTTCCGCACCTCAAAAGGAAAAAGAAACGGAACCGACCCTTATAGGATCACTCACACAGCTGTCTCAGCCAATTTGCTCAGAAACTTCTAGACGGGGCCTTTTTTCAACTCGATACCTCCATGCCTTACCAGATAAAGGGTCCTGACAGACAGACGGACTGACAGACAAACAAAATTATCCTATTAAGGGTTCCGTTTTTTCGCCTTGAGATACAGAACCCTAAAAATGGGTTTGATTTTGACTTTCGTCTAACCCAATATAGTTAAAGAAACAGTCAAAGTTGCATAACTCAAAAGATACCTACTCCCTAACCAACCAACCAGACCAACCATGATACCAAGATAGAGAGTATACTCGTGTATCCGAACCACACACCTTAAGTGCCAATATTTCGGTAACAAAATATCACTGGTGTCACAAACTAGTTGCCATACTGCCATATCATAAGCGTCATGTCAATGGTCAAACAGCATTGAATACGGCCTTGTACCTGTATAGCTTACCTGAATCATAATTTAGCTGTGCTATTGACAGGTACAAAATCAGTTTATGACAAAGGATTACTTAAGGATTAAATAGGTCTAGACAACATAATGGGACTCGCACTAAGGGTAGGAATTTCACGGACAACTTTACAATATTTGTATCGTTCTCAATTATGCTGTTATTATGATGTTAATAAGGATGATTTCTGATTGCACGTTTGAAATGAAATGAAATTCGAAATGAAAATGGGAATTCCTTAGGGAATCGGGACCTTATTGACGATGCCAAAAGTATTTTTTTGCTGCATAACTACAATACGTTTGATGTCTTAAACAGGGCTTTCTGGCTCTGTTAACCTTGTGGTAACACTATACGTTATGTACACAAAAAATATTGAAAATGGTAATAGGTAACAGCTTTTTAGGGTTTTTTCTTATATTACTCAGAATCCGCTGTCCGTCCGCCTGCCCTTCTGTCACCAGGCTGTATCTCATGAACCGTGATAGTCTCTGTCTCAACTTAAGGGGATGGGTAGGACAAACTCTCTCTATACAAACTTTGTGCAAGATTTTCTTCGTTTGTGTTTGCACTACAGTTAAGATTTTTGGACAGTGTGCTTATTTTTCTGTTAGCTATTTCTGATGTATTTTTTATTTACTTTATTTTATTTGCATTTTTTTATCTTTCATAATATTGAATATTTTCAAAATTTCCACTTCACGCCCTTCACTAGAAATATGGGCTTTTTCTAAGCTAACATATAAAAGAAATTTATTGCTATACCTTCAGTGTAAATTATTAATTATCGAGTTTAAAAAAAATGTAAAAGGCCATGTTAAAAAGTTTAAAATGAGCGCATTAGCTCACTGGAGCGCTCGTGGCCCAGCGGCGCCGGGTACCGCTTGCGGTATCTAAGGTTAAGCAACGTGGGCAGTGGTCAGGACTTGGATGGGTGACCGCTTTGAGTGGTTACTAACTGAGCGCTCCCGTGCTTTGGAAGGCACGTTAAGCCGTTGATCCCGGTTGCTGTCTATGGCAGCAGTCGTTAAGCCAAGTTGGAGTCCTTCGGGCGGTTTGAGAACTTCTAACAGTCAAGTTACCCACTCACTTGACAAAGCCTAACCCCAATAAGGTCTAGTTTCCCTTCAGGGTTGGAAGGTCAGATGGCAGTCGCTTCCGTAAAAACTAGTGCCTACGGCAAATCTTAGGATTAGGTAGCGGACCCCAGGCATCCTTCAGGATGCAACTGTACCTACTGGGATAACGCTAGGAGGATGATGATGACTTCACGCCCTTCATATATCTAATATTTACAACCAAAAAAAATTATATTCGTTAGTGCCAAAACCGACGAATAAAACGTGCACAGAGTTTGTATGGAGAATGCCTTGCCCTACCCTGCACCTTAAGTTTAATGGGAAATCGACCGAAAACCTTCTTGTTTATTTTTACTAACTGGTAATTTGGAAACTCAATTTGTTCCTGCGAGTTAGCCTTTAGGTTTTGTTTCGCCGCAAGGCCAGAACTACTTATCAATTCCTCACAGTGTACCCTAATCGATCTGTCACTTAGTTCTATGCCAACTATATATTCTAAATTCGTTTTATCCGATGCAGCGTCTAACGAAAGTTAGATTAGTTTGCGGGCGGACCTGAATGGATTCCAGTATTAGGTGAGGTGGTCTATCGGCGCTGAGACATTAAAGTTTCAATTATTCCATTTAAAAAATCCAAGTTGGGATGGTTGGCATTCCAAAGGAGAGGAAAGAAGATAATTATTTAGGTCGACTTTCGATTACTTAACTTACTTCAATATTTATATTCGTCCGTCACTGACCATCGTGTGTAAATTGGCCTAGTCCAAACAAGGTCTTTTTCCGTCGGGGGTGGAAGGTCAGATGGCAGTCGCTTTCCTAAAACTAGTTCCTACGCCAAACGAAGGGATTAAGTGTGAAAGCGGAACCCCGGGCTCCATAAGACACAACCAGGAACACGCTTGGTAGTGTTCCAAAGGATTCGAGCTTTTTAGCCCAAATTTTAAATCTCCGGTGTTCTTTTTAGAACTGGCTTGACGGAATAGGACTCGAAGAGTAGACTTAACGTATCCTGATTTTTACACTTTAGCCTACTAGGTAGGTACATCGGGGCGTCGCACTGAATTGGGGTTCCGATTCGAATCGAAACTTACGCTTTGTATTCCAATTTAGCATTCATGTACCACCTTAATCCCAACTCAGCGCTGATGATCGTAGGTACTTAGTAATGGACCATTGCCGGTATCTTTGAGATTGATAGTCGTCTGTTGCCGCAATTATTAAAGAAATAAAAAAAATATGCCACTCAACAGAAACAAAATGTAGGCAGGTAAGTACGGTAAACCAATTTTATTTCTGGGACACTTCGTACCTTGTCACAGTCACATTATAGAACATGCGTAGTCAACTATCCCCGCGACTCTGGAAGCCCTAGGTGGGTGGTTCTAAAAGTGAAACAAAAAATGGCAACCGTACTGTGTTTTGTGTGTAACAGGTACTGTGTTCTCGAAGATCTCACGGTTCGAAATAAATGCCATACGATAAATAAATAAATAAGAGCATACCTCGCTCATCAGTTGTTTCCTGCGGGGTAATCACGTAACTTTATGTACTACCGTTAGAGCATATTTAATGTCATTTTTCGACGGGTTGTGTAAGTGACAATACATACTTTAATTGGTCAACTCCTGCCTTCTCACTTGAAACTCCCAAATAGACCCTCATAGAGAAATATAATTCCTATAGACATTAGTATGAGATCTCTACACAACACACATGCGGCTTTCGTAATGATTTTCACTGTGACAAAAGGTACGAAGTAGCCCAGAAATGAATTGGTTGACATGCATTATTATTTATTTTTATGTGACAAAAATGCAAACTCAGCATGTCTGCCGTGTCAGACGGATGTCTGCTATCTCAAAAAACACCATTTTGAGTAAATCGACTTTAAAGTAAAAAGTTTAAAGTCGATTTACTCAAAATGGTGTTTTTTGAGATAGCAGACATCCGTCTGACACGGCAGATGTGCTATGTCAGCCATTGCGGCTGCACAGCGCTGGTTTTAAGGATTATTTAGAAGTTTTATTAAATTTGTTAATGTTTTCGTTACTGAAGTTGAGGAAATGTACTCGTAATAGGTGTACTCAAAGATAAATGTTTCTTCACTTTGCAATATTCTGCGATGAAAATAATGATATTATTACTGTTTCTTGTATCGGCAACATTGTCGAGAAATGTTTCCGGGAATATTCTCTCTGGCAGTGTTGCGGGGAATAGAAATATTATCAACAATACTTCACGGCTTTAGTACCTAAGGCACGCTTTTGAATTGGCAGTGGCACCCGGCACTGAGTGTTCAGCTTCATCGCCAGTCGGTGTGATATTAAATAGTACATTACTTACCAAGGGCGATAAAACAGAGAATGCCTCAGATCGCAGGTATTTTACGCCCGAGCCGAAGGCAAGGGCGATAAATATGCGATCTGAGGCTTTCTCTGTTTTATCGCCCGTGGTAAGTTCAAAATTTTATGTCACCCCCTGGCCAGGAAGGGGGTTTTTTCGCGCGCGGAGCGTGCGATAATGGCCACTTTATGGCCAGGTGTGACATAAGTCATAAAATTATTTAAATTCCCATAAAAGAAAAGACCTAACAACCTAAAATTATTTAATTACGTACAATATTAAAGAAAAACTAACTTCAAAATTATTATGAATCAAAGGTTTGCCCGAAATCATTTGTCAACATTACAGTTCATAAGAAAGAGCCTCTTTGTCATCCGGGCTCCGTTTATTAAATAATAATAACAATGTGGTAATTTCAATGCTATTTGCATAATAATATAGATATAAGTTGTGATGTGAATATTCGGCTACCCCATGAATTTTGGGGAATATTCATGGGCCGGCCGACTATCGAATAACATTTTGTACCTCCTACCTGCCTGCTGCCTTCTCATAAATATGGAAATCCGCTATTGGTAGTCGTTTTCCTGCGAAATGTCGAAATGAAGCCTCAATAAGTCATTTTCAGAATAATTCTAATAAAATAAGTAATTAATAATACTCCGTATCGGTAATTTCGAATCTAAGGCGACTTCCTGACTTGGCGGGGCGGGATCGACATGTGACATTTTCTTCTTTGACGTAAACTTACTGATGTCGCAAACATTCTCACTTGGAATAATACTGTCAGATGACTGTCAGTAGTAATATCATGCGCAGAAGCGGAGCAGTACCGCCTTCGCATCGTCCCGCTACCGCGCATCCCGCGCCAGTCAGGAAGCACTCATTTAAATGTAGGGGCGTAGTAAAAAATGGTATCGCGTCGACTGACAGCTGACACTGACATTTGACACTTTTCTCATATCGTACTGCCTCCGCACCGACAAATAAGGAAGTCGCCTAACTCATAGCTGGTATGTAATATGGTAATTGCCTAATTTAGTATTTAACACTAACAATAGTTCTCATATTGCTTGCATCAGCGCAACCTAAAGGGTATGTATGAGGGTATGTTAGCCATAAGGTATTTCATCTATGGGCCTTTGTTGCCTGAAAATAAATATTTTATTTTATTATTATTATTATGTAAGGATAGGAACATATTTAAATGGTTCTTTACGTGAGTACGCCTGTGGCTCTCATTACAACCATAAACCCTGCCTCTCTCAACACCATCGTGATAAATGGCCACCCAGCCAGGATTATCATCATCATCATCATCATCATCAGCCTATATATGTCCCACTGCTGGGCACAGGCCTCCTCTCATAGATGAGAGGGATTGGGCAGTAGTCCCCACGCTGGCCCAGAGCGAGTTGGGGACTTCACATACAACTTTGAATTTCTTCGCGGATGTATGCAGGTTTCCTCACGATGTTTTCCTTCACCGAAAAGCTAACTGTAAATATCAAATGATATTCCGTACATAAGTTCCGAAAAACTCATTGGTACGAGCTGGGATTCGAACCCACGACCGCCGCTTGACAGCCGCATGCTTGAACCACTGGGCTACCGTAGCTTACGCCAGGATTATATTATTAAAAAAATACGAGCATTTGTAAACAAACATTTTATTGATAGGTAAATTACAATTAGACATGTAAGACGGCGAGTGCTAATGCCAGGACGGGCGCATGCGCGAAGGAACTCGCCGCTCTGCCACCCTGGTGTAGCTCCGCTAGACTTTCACCTGCAACAAGGAATAAACTCAAGAAATGGTAACCTTCTTTTTAGGGTTTCGTACCGAATGGCCCAAATTGAGCTCTATTGCTGTCAACCAAGCGTCCGTCCGTCTGTCCGTCGTCTGTCACACAGGTTTTATAGCCAAACGGTTAGAGCTACAGTCTTTAAATTTGGACTTGGACTGGACCTGGTAAAGGCAGAGAGTCTGCTGGATGCAGGTGGCAGAGGACCGGTCATTGTGGCAATATTTGGGGGAAGCCTATGTCTAGCAGTGAGAGTCATTGTCCTCCTAAGCTTTTTCTCGGTTATGCCCTAAGCCTGGGGGTCCATTTTGACACCTTATCCCAAGATTTGGTTTATAACAAGACCTTCACCGAAAAGTGATTGTTAAATATATCATGATTATTTATAACAAGCCGGGGTTCGCAAGGAATGTCTCAAATTGCACGAATTTATCCGAGCCGAAAACAAGGGCAACAATCATGCGATCTGTTACGCCCCGATGAGTACAAAATTGTACGTTTTTCCTTGCCTTGGAAATGAGGTGTTTGCACGTGTAATTGCCAATTTATGGACAGAGGTGTCGTTAATATTATGTGAGACAGTCTTATTACATATTTTGCGATTTCCAGTACTGTCAATCTAACACTGTAATAACGCCGCTCGAATCGCCCGTATTGCGTGTAAAAGTTTTACGACCCGTTTGCGATAGAGGTAAAAAAGAAATCTAAAATCCAACTTAGAAAAAACTGTAAGAGATTAAATTTTAGGAAAACATCCCCGGTTTATGCCCTTTCCAACAATATGTTACAAGCATACATTTTTATTCAATAACGAAATTGGCTAGTTTTGTGTGTCGGAACACACACAAAAAACCTACATTACCACTTAAAGTAAATCAGTTTCATTTTCCGTAAACCTAACGCAGGTAAGTAAATCTTTTTTCACGCGCGGCCAGATTTATAGGGCTAAGTAAGTAGCATATATATGGCTCCACTCTTGGCTGTATTCATTTGTCCAACATGTGCCAAACATCCTGAGTATTATCCGTGGCTCTTTTGCCATGATTTATATTTATGAAGAACGTCAAAATAAGTATCCGCGGTATTATAGAAGCCACGCGCCTTTATTTTTCCTTGTGTAACTTTTTCTAATTTTCTAAGCTAGCGTCTACCTTGGAAAAGTTGAAGTAGCTCTCCTAAAGCCAGACGTCTCGCATAGTAAATTGTCCTCTAAGATTTATATTTTAATAACACATGACGTACAATCACTCGTCACATTCTGTCAGCGTGTAGCGGGAAAGCAATTCTGTATAAAAAATGATATGTACAGCAATTTCGTATGAAATCAGAGGTTACGAGTTTTCGCGGCCCGCTGTTGTGGCAATATATTAGGGTACCGCAGAAATATTTTCATCTTGTGATCGTAAAACTGAATAAATAGTTACATCGTGTAAAGAAATAGTTGGAAATTCGAATAGGCTTTCCAGAGTTTATAGTAAGACCATAGATATAGTATATACACAAGGGACGACGGCAAGAGGCCCGACGGCATGACATTGGTGCCTTGGAAGATGGGACGGCCTCTGGTCTGGGATGCTACATGTGTAGACACCCTCGCACCGTCCCATCTTCCAGGTACCAGCAAAATTGCTGGCAACGCCGCATCCACAGCGGAAGACCTCAAACGCCGCAAATACGCCACCCTCGGTACTAGTGGTTACATATTTGAGGCGTTTGGGGTTGAGACGCTGGGGCCGTGGGGACCGAGCGCACGCCGCATTTAAGGCCGTGTATTACCACTTTTGAGTTTTTAAAAACCATCTGAGACATAGAATATAGTGTCTTAAAATCTAAAAAAAATATATGTGTTACATAAGGATCTTGTCTAGTTAAAATCGCAGTCAGTTACATGACCTGATGAATTTCACTCGATAGAAAAAAATCGCGAAGTTACCTCTTGTTGGAATGTTTTTTCAATACTACGGCTACATTACTGATATGTAACATTTAATTTTTGTACTCAATTAAAGATCGTAAATAGTTATAGACAAATTCGCAGAGTTTGCTTTGATAAAATGATTGGCTTAATCACTATAGCTAAATATTTACAAAACTGCGCGCAGAGCTTGCGTAGAGAGCGGGATGGTTAATTGTAAACTCACGCGTGTTAGAGCGGGACATTTGCATTGGGGATACCTCCCCTTAAAAAGATTTAGCGGCACGCCTCATCGAAGCCGCAGTGACCAGAGGGCTGGCCAATACTTTGCACAACGCGTTAGCGTTGCTATACAGCGTGGTAACGCGGCCAGCCTTCTGGGCACACTGCCCATCGGCACTGATTTGGAAGATATTTTTTATTTATAGGTAGCTTTTAGTTTTTAGTTTTTTATTGCAATGTTTCTTTTGTAACTTGTTGTAAATAAATGAGTCTGTATATACACTTATATATACTATATCTATGGTCTTGAGGAAATGTACTCGTAATAGTAATAGATGCGCCTCCGGGCGACTGGGGGTGAGCCCTTGGGGGTAAGCCTGGTAGTAAGTTTCATACAGGGTGTACTTTTATTATGTATATTCCTCGCTAAAAGCCGTCTGAGTTTCGTACGATATATACCAGAATGAAAATAAAGAAAACATTTTTTCCATTCCTCATGTGCACCCGAATAAAAAAATAAATAAATATCGTATACTGAACCCAAAAGTAAGAATGCAACATGCTTTTGTTTTTATTTTTATGAACGTTTACATTCGGGCTACTTGTACAGTAAAGTCTAATCATGACGCTATTCCATGCAAATGACGCAAAGGTCAATTTGGCTCGACATATCACAGTTTATGTTTTAAAAGTATGATTTTGTAGATTGTAGGTATGTGTTTTGAGGTAAGAGGTTTTGAGCATGGTTGGAGAGAATAAGGTGTTTGCTAAATCGATTTAAAATATGAGGGGCAAGATGTTAAGCCACTTTGATGGGGCCCGACAGCTTCTAATTTAAACATCTTGAAGAGAAAAAAATAATAGCAAATAGAGGCATGAGAAGGCCTAGATTGACGTATCTCGATCAAGTAAGGGAGAAAGAGGCTGCCACGGCTTAAGCCTTATCTAAAATCCACAATTCGGCGAAGTAAACTGCCAGAAATAGAAAAAATATAGTGACGGTATATATATCGATAAGTATAACGTTTTACAACCAAACTTATAAAAATGTTGTAATCTGTGAGCTTTCAACTTTGCGATGCGAAATGACTAAAGTTTCTTAAAAATGCGTCAGATACTTAAAAATGAGATAATATTAGGGGGTGCGGTGCGGGAGATTCATTCAATACTTCGGATTTCTTCGAGGTTCAATATAATCCTATGAGAATCTCATTGGAATATATGTCATTGGAGATTAGTATCTAAATTATGGACCTGTTATATATAGCTCGAGGCGTAGGGTTTATCTGCTGATAAATTAATAACCTAAGTATTAGTGTTTGATTGCCTATAATTCCTATGATAGATGTGTTAGGCAGTCATAGATTAAATACCAGAATGTTAATCTACAGAGTACCTAAACAGAGTGTTACGAGCAAGCAGGTTTTTTTTTAATAAGCCATGGAAATGGAACGTTTGATGTTTTGTTCATCATATATGCTGAAAGACGTCCACTGCTGGATATACCTACAGCTAGACCTAAAGAGTACCGCAATAATTTTGTTATAATTATAAAACTACAATTCCGATTTCATTTATTGTGTAACAAAACCAATTTTGCCAGAAATGACCAGCAAATTGAGAAGTTAGTGCAAATGACATCCCATAATGTTATGTTTTCTAACACATCGTGTTACGCAATCACCACCATAGTAATAACCTAATTCTATTTAATATGATTTATTAGACTAATTTATTTATTTAAGATACTTTTTTTTGAACGTGACTGTGGCTTTATAGGCCGAGTCCAATAATGGGATAGGAGTGGCCTGGGGAAAATCTAGGGGATACCGTCGACACGACCACGCGGGCGGTTAGGTTAAGATTCGACACACTGGTCTTCTCACAGTCCCTTATTGGGGGCGTGGCGTGGGGTGGCCATATCAGGACGATTTCCTCTGTGCCAGTTTGTTTTTCGCGGCCCATTACTATGGGCTGGTCGTTTTAGTGCTTTCTTCGGCTTTTATTTAAGGTGACACCACCAGTAATGAACAAGGCCCTATGATGTACATTGACTCGTATATAAAAGAAAATAGGAGTCATGATTTTTTTATAGCACAATCAATTTAAAACCGTATTTTATCTTTGAATTAGGATTGTAGTGTCCATTACTGGTACTTGTCAGCGTAAAGTATCCATTATTGGTGGTGTCACCCTAGGTTAAGTTTGGAAGAAATCCTACCTTTTATAACGTGCAAGAGCACTTGCGCAGGGGGCGGGGCCGGCGGCGGTGCGCGGGCGACGCTGCACGTGTAGCGGCCCGCGTCGTCCCCACGCACGCGCGCTACGCGCAGCACGGAGTTCGCGCCGTTTGCGCCGAATTCTGTGCGAACACTGTGTGGAAAACAATAGTTTTAATTAAAAGACAGTATTTTTTACGGCTAGTATATTTTGGGCTGGATATGATGTCATCGCAATTTAAAGCTCACTTTTCAATGACGTCTTTCGATGAATAAAAGCTTTAAAGTTTCTAAAGTAGAAAGAAAAGCGATTTTAAACTCAGGTTCAAAAGCTTCACAAGTAAGCATTTCTAGACGTCCGTAAAAGGAAAAAGACAAACACATCGTCTGTGTCGAACGGCTGCACTATTAGGCGACTTCCTGACTTGGCGCGGCGGGATCGATATGTGACATTTTCTTCTTTGACGTAAACTTACTGACGTCGCAAAGACTCCCATTTGGCGGAATACTGTCAGTATTACATTTGCGCAGTAGTAATATCATGCGCAGAAGTGGACCAGTACTGCCTTCGTATCGTCCCGCTACCGCGCATCCCGCGCCAGTCAGTCAGGAAGCACTCATTTAAATTTAGGGGCGTAGTAAAAAGCGGTACTGACTCGACTTACAGTTGACACTGACATTTGACAGTTTTCTCATATCGTACCGCCTCCGCACCGACAAATCAAGAAGTCGCCTTACGAGTACAATGTCATACAGCTTACATTTTTAGGTAGCCACTTACTGATCATTACTCATGTCATAGCACAGCTTTGTATCCCTACGGAACCACAGTAGCGATGGGCACTCTTTCATCTTCATTCCCCACATAAAGAGCTCACTGGCGCGATGCGCGTCGACTGACCACTAACTGGCCATTTACTCACTCGATTCCTTCTCGCGCGGTGCGTGGATCACTAAGTGCCAGTTGCACCAACGTACGAACACAGGCCGGTGATCGTCAAATATGGCGCTGGCAGCTGTCATCCCATAGAAACTTGTCAAACTTTCCATACAATCAGATTTGACGAACACCGCTTACGATTACAGACGGTTTGGTGCAACCCAGCCTAACTGGCCATTAACCCACCTGATTCCTCCTCGCGTGGTGTCATCATTGAGAAGCGTATCCCTACGGAACCACAGCAGCGACGGGCCTCCTTCCATCTTCAGGCCTCGCACCTCACAGCGCAGCGCGACGGTACTGCCAACCTCGCAGACTTGCTCCGAAACCTTCGCGCCTGCGCCGTCCACTATGCGCACTGATACTTCTGTTGAACATATTTTAAATTGAATTATTAAAAACTAAAACCATACTCTTGTTACTGCCACTATTGAAAAAAAATATTCGGGAACACACAACGCAATAACTATGTATCCAAACGTGTACGTACACAAACTACACAAAGTCGCACTTGAATTCCCAAAAGGAGTAGCCAGAGCCCAGGAATATTAATTTTCAGGGCCATCTCTAGGAATTGGAGCTACCCAATTACGTGTTGCAGGATCCCAAGTTCCCAATATCCAGTTACAGAAGTTGGTAGTATTGCTAATATGCCTCAAATTTGCGAGAGGACCTAACATAGACTAGTTAAAACGCTTTTTAACCCCCGACGCAAAAAGAGAGGGGTGTTAAAAAATTAATTTTTAATCTCTAGGTTGCAGTTTTTGTTTCACTGGTATAGTTCGTACAAAACTCTTAAGGGCAAATTCTGTCAAACGAATGCAAGCAAAACTCAACTTAGAGCTCTGACTGTTAGGTAGATTTTTGCTTGATTAAATTTGACAGCACTTGGCCTTACAGTTGTGTACGAACTATACTACAATACAATACAAATATTCTTTATGTCACACCTGGCCATAAAGCGGCAATTACCGCACGCTCCGCGCGCGGGAAATCCCACTTCCTGGCCAGGGGGTTACATAAAATTTTGTACTTAACACGGGCGGTAATAAAGAAAGCCTCAGATCGCATATTTATCGCCCTTGCCTTCGGCTCGGGCGTCAAATACATGCGATCTGAGACATTCTTTAGTTTACCGCCCTTGTTAAGTAATGTACTATTATACTACTATAGTTAGCCTCGCATTACGACCTTAAAATCAGACTATTCAAGAATACTCTTTTAATGTTTAGCTTTTGCTTGGAACACACCTACCTACCTTCATTGATAAAAATACCAAGTAATATTGCTTAAATTGTTTTCTTACCAATTGCATACTAGTACTAGTAACTACGTAAATGTTTGAATAGATTCAATACATTGATTTCATAGGGTTCAATTGCCGGTATCCATTTAGATGACGTGGCCTGCAGTTACCACGATCGATTGGCACAATATGGCCGCAATTTGTCTCCAGAATTAATTGAACCAATATGCATGATTTAGCAGCAGTGATTACACATCATGCTTGGGTATCCACGTGAACATACAAAGCCCTATACCGGGTGCACCTCTACGAGAGACTTTCCAGTAAATAGGGGATTACACGCCTGCGGAACTTTACCAAAGACACTGCTTGTATGTTAATACTTTTAGCCGCGTCAAAGTAGCCCTTGTTTAAAGTTTCCTTTAGTTGGGAGTCGGTGAAGTGGTATAAGGGGTAGTGTAGTGTGCCATTCACAATAACCCATTCACAGGAGTTTTAGTAATTCGTTAGAGGAAATAGTAGGTAGGGTTTTTCAATGCTACGCGAGGCAAATAAACATTGAGTCGTGGTGTTATTATGGCTGCGTTTTTCTGTTTGGTTACATATTTGTCATACCGCCGCTGTGCCCAAAAGTCTGAAGAGGTAACAGACATACCTACATACAGAATTACTTTTGCATTTATAATATTCATATGAATAGAAGTATGAAATCCATAACCTTTCCTTTTGGTTTATCTATCCATAGTGGAGCAAAAGCATACATCGCTTTTTTTCTTTCAAGTTTACGACATTCGCAATTTGTACACGTTGTACCTTTTAAGTAAAGCAAATTTAATCAAGTAGGTAACTTTTAACCTAAGAACTTTTGAATTTGTTTGTAGCAAACAATATCCTCCGGGCAGCGTTAGGCTACGTTTATCCGTAAAATACCGTAATCCGGAGGGAAATTCGAATCTGAGCGGAATAAAGGAATAGCACCGTTGGAGTACTTATATTTTAATTTGGCGCAATGCCTAGACGTTCGGAAAGCGAGAGTAAAAATATGGTTTGTTATGGACCAACTCAAGTATGTTGGGTTTTAAACTAAAGGACCGTATTAGGAGTAGTGAAATAAGATCGAGATTTTTTTTGTAATGGGGAAATAAGGGCAATTATTTTTTTATAATGAGACCAACTGAAGGTTGCGGGTTTGGAAGCTACTAGTTGAGTAACATGTCTAACTTACGCTATGTAGATCTGTAGTTTTTTAAGGTTTCCATAGCAAACATTTAAAAACAGGAACTCCGAGTATGGTTTTACTCTGTCTGTCTAAAATTTATGTTTATGCTTATTAACATATATATACTTATACATACTTAGAGGGTAGCATTTTAATGGGCCGCCGAAGAAGCAACAGTTGCATGAATTACTACGGAACCCTAAAAAGGCCGTAGGAGCGAGCCCTAAGAACGAGTGGGAAAAATGATTAACTCAGAGGCTCCATCGAATGCAGCTATATATTGATTTAAACGGAAAATAGTCGTAGTTTGCTTAGGTTTTGTTTTTATAAAACTTTCAGTGTATCCCACGTAAAGACGGTTTGGTGCAATCCAGCCTTTCACTGCACCGTCATTTCAAATACAATAGCTGTCACTTACACGGGGATGTCATACGCGAAGTTGAATTCTTAGGCGACTTCCTGATTTGTCGGTGCGGAGGCAGTATGATATGAGAAAAGTGTCAAATGTCAATGTCAGCTGTCAGTCGACTCGGTACCATTTTTTACTGCGCCCCTGTATTTAAATGAGTGCTTCCTGACTAGCGCGGGATGCGCGGTAGCAGCGGTACTGCTCCGCTTCTGCGCATGCTATTACTACTGCGCAAAAGTAATACTGACAGTGGTGTTCCGTCAAGTGAGAATCTTTGCGCCGTCAGTAAATTTACGTCAAAGAAGAAAATGTCACATATTGATCCCACCCCGCCAAGTCAGGAAGTCGCCTGACGTCCACTAGGCTCGCCGAGGCGAGTCGAATCGAATCGAAAATAATTCGCCTCCATACATTAACTATGAGAGTGCGTCGATTGACGCAGAGCCGAATCGAATCGACCGAATGGACGCACTTTCATAGTTAAGGCTGGCGTCCACTAGGCTCGCCGAGCCGAGTCGAATCGAATCGAAATAATTCGCCTTCATACATTAACTATGAAAGTGCGTCCATTCGGTCGATTCGATTCGGCTCTGCGTCAATCGACGCACTTTCATAGTTAATGTATGGAGGCGAATTATTTTCGATTCGATTCGACTCGCCTCGGCGAGCCTAGTGGACGTCAGCCTTTAATGTATGAAGGCGAATTATTTCGATTCGATTCGACTCGGCTCGGCGAGCCTAGTGGACGCCAGCCTTTATAGGTTGATATCGGACTGCACGCCGTAACGGATATATCTGTCGTAATGGATTCTGAATACGAATAGAATTAAGGCCCACATTATGTTTCCTAAGCCACTCACATTTAGAGAGAAACACAAGACAGCCATGACACCCGGAAAATTGGTTAGCCGGCGGCTTCTAACACGCAATTGTATCCGTAATGAGAGACGTTACACTAATCTAAAACGTCAGCACTTTTCTCTTTCTCTCACATCGGTGATTAACCCCATACTGTACAGTTAGGTGCAAGAATACGAACTTGGCTTTTTTATTTTCTATTATTGCTTGAAATACTTTAATCACTTGATTATTCATCTAATATTTACCTACCAAAAGGAAGAGAATGATCTAAATGTTTCCGCTACTTTCATAATATTCATGAAAGAATCATTACACAACGAATAAATGAGATTATTGATTAACGCGGTGTTTACTATACAGAAGCGCCATGCGAAAACAATATTTTACACTTAGATTAATTCAAGTATCTATGGCAACACTGGTGCAAAATGACAGCATTCGACGTATTATTAAACATTTGACGTATTTATCTTTATATAGTAATTCTTCTGTACGTGTTTGTCACCTAACTCCTCCTAAACGGCAAGACCGATTTAGATGAAATTTTGTGTGTATATTTGAGTTAGTCCCTGGAAGGTTTGAAAATACAATTGGACCCGGTAGGTGGCGCTGCTTTGCCGGGCAGGACGACGTCCGCTAGTATAAAATAAATGTGAAAGTTTAGATGTTTGTTACTCCATCACACAAAACGGCTAAACAGTATGTAATATATGAAACTTGGTACGAATACAACGAGTTTATAGGCTGGAATTAATAATATATAGAGAAAACTTTTTATCCCGAAAATCACCCCTGGAAAAGGATGAAATAAGTAGGGTGTGGAAGTTTACGCGGACAAAGTCGCGGGCTAAAGCTAGTTACTATAATTTTCCTACACCTGCCTTACAGGCTTATCTAAAACTTACCTGGAACTCGCAATGTGACCCGAGCCGTGCGAGGCGGGTGTGCCGACAATTGACAATCGTAGAAAGCCGCGTCAGTCGGCCGAACCTCTTTCACCTGTAACCTCCAGATGTCTGGGGGGATGAAACGGGCCGAGTACCTGTACAAAAACACTTAAGGTAAGGTATTTTGGGGTAAGATCGGGTCAAGAGCGGATAATTCACATTTCTACTAAACTAGACGAGAGAGAGAGAGTTTTAAGATTATCAACGATTCTCAATGCAACTTGGGACGTTGGTGCCGTTTCAGAACGTTGTAACAGCTTCACGGTAGATGTCGCTACTAGCCTCCCTAATAAGGCTTAATATATGAGTGTTAAGTGGTGTTAAGATTGAAAAATTCAACATCACAAGGGATACCACGGTGGCTCAATTGGTAGAGCAATGGACGGATTCCAGAGTTCGTGGGTCCCACCTGTGGTGTTGAATTTTTCAATTTTCACTTTGATTAAAAAATTGAGATTTTCGCTAGCGGACGCATCCGCTTAACAAACATTTAGAGTTTTTAGATTGCTGGCAACGCACCTGCCTACGCCATCTTGTTGGCCCCTTAGTCAGCCACATGACTAAAAAGCGACAGGTTGTGTGTAGAAGCGTAAAATATCAAAACAAAACAGTGATTTATGACGGGTGATCAAGAAATCCGAACTTTACCCTGACTCCGTATCTCAACAACCCAAGAAGTTTGGCCAATTTTTGCGTATTAATTGTGTATACGAGTATTATTGTTATACTTGTTTTATGTAAGTCACTAATAACGGCTACAAACGGCTAATAACGGTTGTTACTAATAAATAACGGCTAGATTAAGCTGTACGATTTAATCCGATCTTTACACTGGTGAAGGGATGATACGGGCCGAGTACCTGTAGAGAAATACTTAAGGTAATACCTACTTACAGATAGGTAAGGTTAGTGTAGACTTGATTATCTCTTTTTATTAAGTACCTACCTACGCTCGGCTTTAAAAATGGAGAGTTTTTTTAAAACCCCCTAGCGTTTTAGTTATTAGAATTTATTATCTAATCTGCTCGTAATTTAGAGCAGTTAAGCGGTAAGTTTTTGCTGTTATTAAATAAGTTGATTAATAGTTATCACGGTTTTAAAGGGCTTATTACCTATCGTCTGCTGTGTATTGTTGCGTGCCCGTAGTAAGTAGTTCCATAGGTTCTTGATCACTTTTTCTGCGTACCCAGGACACCTAAGAATTATTGTAAACTATCAGCAATTACAACCAATGGGCCCTAAAACACAATACATTACAAGCGTATAATTCAGTAAACAGGTAAAATTATATATGCCACGTGTTCGTCTCATCATACAAATTATTTATATAAGCCAGGACTCGAACGTGGGCCCTCCAGCTTCGTAGCCAGAGTCACTACCAAGGCGGTCGTTAAATTATTAAATAAAATCCTGGAAGCTAAAGCGTGACAATTTCAAATAAGGCCCCTATTCAACAAGTTTCTGCAACAGATACCAAAATAAACAGCGTACGAGTAGGTAAAAAGAAGAAATAACAACATGGAGCCACTCAATATTTTACTCACAACTTTGTCGTGCAAAGCGTCGACTTTGCAGTCCAGGTTTGCGGTGGATCCCACAAAGGCTTCTATTTCAGGTGCCGCTGCTGTGTAGATGCCATTCCCATTACCAGGCCTACTAAAATACGTTGACAACATTTCATTAATTATTCAAGAATTTGTATTTATAATTTCTCCAACTAAAAAAAACAACGGGTTGCACTCCGGGAGTGCCGGCAGAAGTGAAAACTCAATAAAGATAGTAAATGGGTCATTGTCAGATTTAGGTGCGCGTCTTTTCGGTGGACAGGACATGCCAAAAGTTAAGGGCTATAAAGCTTAATTTTCGATTGATCTGATAACCCGCATAATCTGTAATTCCGTGTCTATAAATCCATATAATAAAAACGTAAATTACATGCACATAAGCCGTTAACTATTGTCCACCGAATTGTCAGTCGGAAAAACAACTTTTGTTTTTCCGACTGACAATGACCCAAATAACAAAGATATTCATATCGGTATCGGTATCCGTATCGGTATCCGTATCTGTACTGTACTCATACTCATGTTCATATTCGCATAATCCATTTACATAATATGTCCCGAGTATCATTGTGTCTTACGCATCTAAGACCAGGAACCTGTACCACAATACTTTACAAGCGTACAATTCGACAAATTTGTGAACTTTTTCTATGGAAAATTGTGCAATTTTGTCAAATTGTAGACTTGTAAAGTTTTGTGGTATAGGGGCCAGCTGAGTTTAGCTGAGTTGACACCTCCTAACATCGCAATCACGATTATTAGGAGCGGTCAACTAGCTGGTCTTAGAATCTTAGAATCTGTCGCGAGTTCAACAAATTTTCCCCAGTACAAAAGTGCTCAGAGCCGCTAAAGAAGTTTTCACTTCAAAAATTGTAAGCAATACTACCTATTTCCCATTTTTATTTCTTTAGATTCGTTGAGTGTGCTCAGGAACTCCATGAGCTCATACCGCCTTCCCCCTTCTTCCATCAGATATCCAGACGACGTACGACTGGCTACTTTCATTACCTGGTCAAAATCATCTTTTTTATTAATGTTTACTGGTTTGGTATTCGAATGGCGTATGTAGGTTCCTCCGAGTTCAAATAACCTGGACCTTTTTAAGGTACGAGTGAATCTTCTGGGTGAGCTCGCATAAGCGTCGGCCTCATTTTCAATTTAAAAAAATATATATGACTGGTTAGAATTAGGCGTTTATTTAAGAAAATTTAATTTAGCTGTTTGCGCTAAGGAAGAACCCAAATATGGTGTATTTTGAAAATTAATTAAATTATTATATTATTTATATCTATTCATTTAATCTGACTCGTTTACTTTCTTTGTCTATTCTTTAAAGATCTTATTCTACCGTTTTCTCCGCGTCATCGATATGTATACTCATGCCAAATTACAGCTTTCTAGTACTAACGGTTACTGAGAAAAACGGGGGTCGGGCGGACGGACGGACGGACATGGCGAAACTATAAGGGTTCCTTGTTTACTACGGAACCCTAAAAACTGAAAAAATCAAATTACTTGAATTTCCCGAAACGTGGGGTAATCTTCAGGGGTTTTTTTTATTATTTGTTGGTATCCCGAAATCGAATTATAAACCGACTGAATGATGGGACATCAATTCTAAGCTGGCTTCTATGGTAGATTTATACTACGCGATTTGATCGGTTTATATGTGAAATGTTTGGAGGTTATTTTTGAATTAATTTACATATTTTTCCTATCTCATCAAGTGTCTCATGATATAACTTATGATTTAGCTCAGTAACTTGGTACCGGTGAGATTTTAGAAATAAACACGGGTCCAAAATGCAAAGAAAATGTACTTACGCAAATTACGCATGGAATGTAACATCCGCCTTTTTTCGGTCGAGTTTGCTTTTACAGCCCAACACTGAACACCCCACCATGTTTGCACTGAACACCCAAACACTACGGATCTGATAATTGGTAAATTATTATTCATTTAAACCAAACTTATCATTAATTCTCCATTTATAAAATGCACTACCAAATATTGCCAATTTGTTTTGCAACCTTCTTGACACAAAACTTTGACACAAATACAATTTTTTTCGATCGGTGATAAGGACAAAACATCGCACTATTTTCTACTTCCTCTCATAGGAATCGCAATAAGGCTATCTTTCTCTTACAAAGCGTGTCAGGCCCTTGGTATTTTATCCATCACTCTTGGCCACTAGGTATTTTGAAGGGAACTGTCACCGTATTTAGGGACAATAAGAACTACTTTCCATGAGAATTTATTTGAAATATGATCTTTACGGAAATCGGTCAGTCTGGCTATCCGATATTGGACTTTGGAAACGCTTTTTTAAGGACAATAAGAGCTACTTTCCATGAGAATTTATTTGAAATATGATCTTTATGGAAAATCTTAGGATTGTCTTAAAACAGTTAGAACCTTGGCTTTCTAAGAAGACCAGCTGGGGACCCCTCGTAACATAGCAATCACGATACTAGGAGGGGTCAACTAACCTGGTCTTGGAATTTATCGCGAGTTTATACATTTTTCCCCAGTACAAAAGTGCTCAGCGCCGCTAAAGAAGTTTTCACTTCAAAAAAACACTTAATTTTTTTTTTACTGATAACTTGAGACCCTTAACTGGGGCCAAACAGAACTTGTTTTGCCTTTCCCACGTGCACTTAATAATCAAATGGTAACCATTTTAAATATTTGAAATCGTCGTATTGATCCTTTACGCAGATGAAAAGCACACAGATCAAGTTTTACTATTAAATCCACATCTAATTCAATAAAACAATATTTTTCAATTCGATGAATTCCAATTTCGCTAATACCATTTATGTACACAAATTCAGTAAAACTCAAGGAATAACCCAATTAAATTACTCAGTAACTAGGTACCCGCTAAAATAATCAAAGGATTCGCAAACAGAGACTTGCGAAGTTTACCCCAAAATTTTAATTAAATAACACTGTAAACTAAATACAGTGTGGTATGATAGACATCGGTATGCGCATATATCACTGTCGTGTATGATTGATTGAGCACTTACTTATCGTTTTTGTGGTGATGCGTGTTCGTGTAAGTATCGAAGATGTAATTTAGAAGTGGCGCACTGGAACCGGTCTCGCCAGGTTTTCTCTGACGTCTCTCCGTCATCAGAGGTGGGCTCGGCATTACTATAGTTGTCGTCTCTGCTTCCGCCCTTATCATCACAGCACGTTTTCTGTTGCTTCTCTTATTTAACGCCTTATGTACAATTTGAGCACCTTTATTATTATGAAAACTTTCTGAATTACCTCCATGACAACACGTTTGTAGATTTAAGCTAGAGGTGACGTTATCTAAAATGTTTTCAAAGTTAAAACTGGGTGTTATATTAAAGTGAGTGGATTTCATCTGATTATGTACATATTTTGTATGGAGCATTTGATAAACTTTGTTAATAGTTGGTTGAGAACTTTCTGCTCGGTTTTGATTATTCAATATCTTCGAGGAAGAGTCTGCGTCAGTGCCTGTGAATAAAAATTTAAAATTCATTAGTGAATGATTATGACTAATTTGAAATTTATATTACGTAGTTTCAGAGTTTTGCATGTCGATTTCTGTCGTAATTTTAAACAGAAATGTATAAAGGTATATAGTAGGGGTTGGTATCTATTTAACTTCTATACTCTTTGATATGTGAATTATAATCCTAGTCATGACGTTACATAATATATACCGAAAGATTAAAGATAATTAGGCGATATGAAAGCATATTAAGGTAAATGTTCAAATATTAATATTTGAATCTAAATTATAATAATTAATGCCCTGTTACTTGCCATTATTGTAATGAATTATGCTTCGACATCAGGCCGTTTGAACAAAAGTCGCCTTTTCTGAGGTATTAAGAGCATACATAATATTATAGAAGAGGTGACGATCAAAAAATATAACATAATATAAGGCTTGGTAATTTCCACAGGAGAAGCGAAAGTAAATCTGTGTATGACCCTTTTACGCGTCGATCTATTTGCGATGTAATGGTGGCCACACACGCTACTAGAAATGGTAACGATCGGACTATACCGTTCAATTCAAACTAGACACGTTGAATCTGGCCACACACGCTACAAGGAATTGTCGCGATCAGACTAGTAAAACTGCGCAGTAATATCATTGCCTGCCTGGCTAGATGATGGCCAGGAGCAACTTTTTTACACAAAAACGCAGAACTGTACAAATGGCAGGCTGCCAAATGGCATTCTCTACCAGCAAACCATCGGGCTAAGCAGATATTTTATAAAAGGTGCAAAGTAAAAAGTATGAAAAAGTCTATTCAAAAAACTAAAACATATTAATTGTATATTGCATTAAAATACAAATTATACAAAAAAAAATTCATAACAATATCAAATATTAATTAAAAACACTCACATAACATGTAGTTATGTATTTCAGATTGTTTGTGGTAGGTTGAAGAACTCCTCGTAGCTGTAGAATAGTTCAGTCATAATGTATTTCTTCAACCTAATACCTCTAAATCCAGTGTCAGCCTCTAAATCCACATACATATTGGAATAGATATTTAATCACAAAAATAAATACAGTTCCATTCAACGGTAGTTTGTAAAAATCGTAAAACCGTATAGTTATTTATTACACACACACACACACACACACACACTGTGTCGGTTATCGGTGCAGTTTCAGCGGTACAGTCCGATCGTAACGACTTCTAGTAGCAGCTTCTTGGGTTTTGATATAATTATCCGATTTGTATTGATATTTAATGAAAATTTGTAATGAATAAATAGTCTGGTAATTTAGCCAAATAACCAACCGAAGCGATCCGATTCGCCCGGTCCGATTTGAACCGAAGTTTTATTCCGAACCGTCAGATCAAACGGCCATTGAAACAAACCGGGAGATTAATTTTCTATCAAGGGTGCTCTCCTTGCGGACATTTTGTGCAAAATCTCCCGCTGAATTAATTTAGATGAAAAAGACACTTAAGGAACACCAGCTGAAGGATCTCCGGTTATCAAATTTATTTTTAAGAATCTTTTTGTATTTCAGAGGAAAATATTTAATAACGGCCGGTCATTTGCAGCCTTTTGTGTTTTTAGTGTTTAATGTTGAAGGGGATTAATGGAAAGTTATTTGGTTGAGGCGATTTCAATTCTCAAGTTTAGTATTATCCAAGGACAGATAATTCATGTTTGGAGCCCAACCTTCACCGTACCACCGTAGCCATAATAACACTATCTACAACTTGCTCTTTACGTCTGTGATGATATTGTACTGGGTAGTAAGGTTCTGTTGTTGTCTAGGCTGTGTTGGGAGTGAGGGGTATTTCAAACGTGCAGCTACGTAAGATAGCTTTAGTTCTAAGTTAGTTTAAGGTAGTTGGTTGTGTCTATTTTTCTTGTTATATAACGGTATAAGATAAGGAAGGAATGAAGGTTACCCCTGCAAGGCAGAGCAGCGAGCGCTGCCAGAATGAGCGCCGTGGCCGCCGGCGCGTTCATACTGCTACATCCTCGCACCCTGCAATAAACCAATAACAACATTAAAATGCTAATGCTAATGAAATGTAATTTTTTAGGGCATCATTCGGTAATTAATTTGGTGGTTCAATTAAATGCTACCCTGAACTAATTACACTAAATAGAGATAACGTTAGGCGAAGAAACAGTTTCTTTAGCGAATAACGCGCGTTTTACAAATACATTATGCAACACTGACTACTAAGTTAGTTAGTTAGTTATTCAGCGTGCCACTGAAGGCTCTTATCCAGTTAATTGAATTACTTAAATAAAAAAATAAACCACAAAACATAATGAAGAACCATTTCCACAATTAGTTCATTCGTTGGGGAGCCATGATGGCACAACAGACACACATACACAGATACACACCCCTTTTTTTGTATTGCGTATGGGAGGTGAAAAATAACGCTACGTGTCATCTTTTAGTAAAATCCAAAGTTCATCTTACGGTTTGAAATAACCGAGGTTTAAAAAGTTAGTTTCCACTCGCAGTACTCGTACCTATAAATAGAATCTTATGTGGCAGACGAGGTTGCATTACATTACATGAGACTTCAAAACAAGCTCAAAAGCTTTTCAAGTCTGTACTAAAGACCCGCTGGGTATAAAGATTAGTGTATCTCTCAGACTCAATGGCTACTGAATGTTGGTAATGTTGCTTGTTTTTAGGGTTCCGTGCCCGAAGGGTCCGAACGGATAATGCTTGATAATGTTTATTATTACGCATATTTTACCAACAACTGTTAAGTAATATTTATATTGATCTCACTAAAGTTAGAGGAATTTCGAATCTTCTATATTGATAATTAATCAGGTTTTAGAAGTGAAAACTCCTTTAGCGGCGCTGTGCACTTTTTGTGATAGGGAAAAAATGTTAAACTCGCGACAGGTCACGTGACCGACAGATTCGACAGATTGAAAATTCGTAAGACGGACACGTGACCTGATCTAAAAACTGTTACAATATCATTGAAGCCAGTAGACCGCCGGCGCGGCGTAGGAGAGGAAGTATCCCCCTCTCTTTCTACCGCGCGGCGAAAATGTATGCCTGCGCCTGCTGCTTCGTTTAGGCGGCGCAGGGCGCTTGCGCGAATGTGCGTGTGTGTTTGTGTTACAGCGTGCTACGCACACCCATGGATCGTGAATTTAAAACGTTAATATAAAAAAAACAACGGTTTTCACTCCCGGAGTGCAACCCGTTGTTTTTTTTATATTGAAATTTCCTTATTTTTCCTATTAAAACCAGCATAATTTCGCGGCTGGTTCGGAACCCTAAATGTGCGAAATCCGAAACGCACTTTCCCGGTTGGTTTTTGCTTTCTTAAGGCAACATCCTTCCGAGGAGCGCTCGTTGCCCAGCGGCGCCTACGTACCGCGTGCGGTATGCGAGGATAAGCAACGAAGTTGAGTTTTTTTTTTTGGTTAAACGATTAGTGCAAGTAAAAATTAATAATGATTATTAAACAGCGTAACCTTTTATGTATAAAAGAAGAAGAATAATAATAATAATAATAAATATAATGATAAAAACTACTTATAATTGTTAACAGTTCCTGTCAATGTCATCATTGCTATTTCATGACTTTTATTATGACGGAATGTGTGAGTCGATAAAGCAGATACTGATAATTAATTTATACTGCGCAAGTAAAAACCTTTTCATTCCGCGATTGTACGTTTTATTTATTTTTTGGTTAAAACAACATATTCGAATTTCAACTATGCTTAAAAGCTACTCAGACAGTCTTACGAATCTTAAGCTAGCACTCATGAATACACAAACGTCTGAGGAATTTAACGTAGACTCGTAAAAATCTTTTATAAAATACCTAATATACTGTTACCAACATATTAGCTTTCTACGAATGTTTTTATATATTTACATAAGGTCTCCGAAATAATGATAAAAGAAAGACCCTTAGGACGTTCTCTCTGGGCTAAAAACATCTCGAGTACTAGGTATCCTTGACTTTTGTTCCACGAGCCTTCAAAATGACACAAATTGTGAATTAAAATAGCCATTTCTAAATGAATTTGCCTTTTCGACGGATGTAATAAGATTCCTGAGTCTTCAGATAAGTAGGTACTTAGAATAATTCTTGAAATTAAAACGACAATCGTAAAACGTATTTGATATTCTATAACATTAATTTTGCGAGATTCACATTACCAGTGGTACTCGCAAGCACAAAGTAAATAGCGGCGGCGCGCGCCGGAGCAGAGAGTCCGCTCAGTACAAAGTGCCATTTTCGCCGCACGCACACAGACGTAACATTTACAGGCATTCTCGGTTGATTTCGGACGAGCTTAGTCGCGACTGTCACTGTCGCGTCGCGAGTGCTAGTTGTGCGCGCGTTGATCACTTGACGTCCCCGCCGCTACGTAGGTACTTTGTGTCACGTACGTCAAAATGAATGACCGATATTATTACAGTTGGAATGTATTTTATTGTTTAAATACAACATAAAACTGTGCCTACACTTTCTTCAAATTTTCAAACGATATTGAAAGGTGAATAAAACGGTTTTCTCATTTTGGTAGTTACAATACCTAGGTAAATAGGTAATTTTTTTGAAACTAGCCGCTTTGATAACGATCATCAACCATTACACATTCATCTTATCGTTCGCTGGTAAAACGCCAGTATTTAAGTACTATGGTTTAGTTAAGTAGGTACCTAATTAATTAGGCACTTATATTCTTTGTTGGCGCTCTCGACCGCCGCCGGTCACAAGTCACAACTCGCAGCGGGTCACGCATCAATTTATTAAGCGGGTATTACACTATCCTGAATTCGGGCGTCCTAACTAGGATGCAAGGGAGGGGATAGGAAGGAAGCTTCTGATTACACTACACTGAATTCACTCTCTGAATCAGTTCGTTTCCACTGCTCGACGGAGAGAGACGTGTCGTAGCGATGCCGCCGATATTGTCAAAAAACCAGAAAGTTGGCCTTGGCCTAGCACTGGTACTCGTACTATTAGCAGTGGCAACCATGCCAATAAAGAAAAAAAAACTATATAGCCCTCCTCACGCACACCTATTATTCATGTAATTGTTTTAGGGTTCCGTACCGGAGGGGTCAACCCTATTGCTGTCACTCACTCACGCGTCCGTCCGTCCCTCGTCTGTCACTCGGGTTTTACAGCCAAATAGTTGGAGCTATAGTTTTCAAATTTTCACAGTATAAGCATCTAGTTGACCCAAAGCTTTGACAATTTGCCATACAAATTCTCCCATAAAGCTAAAGGGGGTGCGAAAAATTTTTTTCATCCACTTTCCACCCCATCGAGTGGAGTATAGAACTCATTGAGTACATAAATACACAATTTATTGTTTTAAAATTATATAGGGAAAAAATCAATGAGAAGCTATCACTACTACTCAACTATTTTTACAAAATCCTGTTCCTTAGAATTTTTTCATTTCCCATTGACTTATAATTTGAAATTTGGTGATAATGTTTATTATTACCCATAATTTACCAACAAATACATATCAAAAAATCAGATTTTTTTCTTTGATATATCCGTATTTTTCCTATAAAAACCAACGTGCTTCGTTCATTGCACGCGACCTACACGTACGTACGCTGTCGCTGGCGCGAGCCGACTGATTTGGCTAAATATTATTACACTGTCCTAAACAGCTTCCTAGCTAGGATGCTTGGTCATTCAGTTCGTCCGGAGCCATCCTGACGTCCTAGGTAGGATACTTTTTAGGATCCTTGCTTCCTGAATGCGATTACACGTTCCTGAATCTGCTTCCTAGCTCAGTCAGGATTCTGAATTCGGGATAGTGTAATAACTGCTTTAGGGTTCCGTACCCGAAGGGTCAAAACGGAACCTTATTGGTGTCGCCCAGACGTCCGTCCGTCGTCTGTCACAAAATTTGTTCCGAAGAATGTTTAGACTTCTCATTGACCTATGAACTTGAAATTTGGTGAAAATGTTCAATATTACGTATATTTTAACAACAGATACTAATATATTGATAAATCATATTTTTGAGGTTGATTCGGAACCCTAAATATGCGAAGTCCGACTCGCACTTGGCCGGTTTTTTACCAAGATACGCTGGTTCATATTTAAATGTCATGTTGAAGAATTTTTATTATACCTACTCCTTTTTAAAATTCAGAATCAATACAGAAGCAACCCTGTGAGTCGGGCAAGTTTAGGTATGTATTTTCAAGAACGGCGGGAACGGACCTTCTGTATATTTTTTATTTTGTGATCGAGACGTGCAACACACTGCGGTTAGTTGGGAAAACACGCAATGTATTAGAAAAAGCGCTGACGTCGTCGCGGCCGCTCGAAGTCGTGGCCGAGCTGTTAAATCCCTTGTGAATCCGACCGTATAATATTGGACTTCCACGAATTTACACATACCGCATGATAACATGTCTCACGCATGAATCTAGTCGGGAGGAGGTCTGTAGGTATTTACAAAACCCCCAAATTCGTTTGTCAACTCTCTGTCGCTTACATTATTATTAAATACGGAGATATCCGAAATACTAAATTGACTTTCTCGGTTAACAGTTAACGAGGTCGATCACGATCAGACTTAAAAATGTTTTGTTTTAGATTTCATGTCAATATTCGTTTTCAAATCAATTTCAATGAAAATGATATCAATTAGAATACGAAATTAATATTGCATTAAGCAGCAACGCTGCTAACGCAAACTACAAATTCCTAAATAAAGGAAAATTAAAAAAAAAATAGGCTCCGTGAAAGAATTGCTGTACGCCTTCCTAAGGTGACTTCCTGACTTGGCGGGGCGGGATCGATATGTGACATTTTCTTCTTTGACGTAAACTTACTGACGTCGCAAAGATTCTCGCTTGACATAATACTGTCAGTATAACGTTTGCGCAGTAGTAATATCATGCGCAGAAGCGAAGCAGTATCGCCTTCGCATCGTCCCGCTACCGCGCATCCCGCGCAAGTCAGGAAGCACTTATTTAAATGTAGAGGCGCAGTAAAAAATGGTACCGAGTCGACTGACAGCTGACACTTTTCTCATATCGTACTGCCTCCACACCGACAAATCAGGAATTCGCCTAGGCGTTTGTATAAGGGAAACGATTGACGAATTTGGGGGCCGAGTTCGATTGCTCCCATAGCATAGTGGCTAGAGCGATTGGCTGGCTAGTCGCAGGTTCAAATCCTGCTCGTAGCCATAATTTTTCCTTTATTTAGAAATTTGTAGAATACGAAACTTAAGTCTTTGAGCGACCCTTGATCATTGATGCATCTGATGTCCAATTCCAATATTCCTATTCCCAATACTGCCAGTGTCAATATTTCTCTGATATTGCCAAAGTTCTCAGCAGTACGTGTTACCGTTAATTTCCTATGATAAGTAGTCTAGAGGCCAGTACAGCGACCTAAATAAGTGTAGACGCAGGTTCGAGTCTTGCCTTCCATTATACAATGTATTGTATTAAAATTGAATAATAACAAAAACTAAATAACATTAAAAAGGAGCCGTTTTCTTTGCATGTACGTTATTATTTCATATTGATTCCTTTCGTAGAAAAACCCTATTAAATTAAGCAGAAAATTCGGGTTCAATTGAGTTCATAATGTAAACATAGGAAATATATGATTTTAAACGAAAAACTGTTTTCTTTAGTGTACATATTTATAATATTTTCGTCGTGTTTTTTCACGTGTGTAAATATTTACACAGCGGGATATGATGGGACCAAAAAATATCTTCCTTTATCTTGATACGCTATAAAGATCCTGATACTCGTATTTACTTATATTGACAGATTGGAGTAGTATTTTTTTTGCCTGCGTAAACTTCCACTTCCGATTTCATCCCTACGAAGGATGACTTTATTTTAGTAACAAGTTTATAAGTCGAGGTGCTGAAAATTTGAACAAATTTCAACCTTACCCTATTTCCTAAACCAATTTAATGAAAGTTTAAATTTCTACTAAAAGCATCGCCTTATCATATAATATGTACGTTTTTACGTTGAAAATAAATCTGGGTAAGTACCCAAAGCTTGGTAACGAAGTAGCCAAGTTGTTACCAACTTGTATGCTAAACAATTTTACTAGCAATTCATCAGAGTCCAATTTATTGCATTTAAACGTCCCTAGCTTCAAGAACATAAAAAATACATATGCTTGTACGCTTCCTGGAAAAATATGAAGTTATGGCAATCTGATCTTAAAAATCCATCTTAACATAAGTGGTTCACATACACTATGCGCAAGTCCAACGCAACACACAGAGAGAGATTGTCTTAAGAGGATTCTTAGGTCCTCCTCAAATCCTGCCCGGTGTGCCCAATAAGTTTCACATGCTCTTCTGGAAAGTTCTTAGGGAAATTAATATCAAATCTAAATGCGATAATTGTGAGAATAGGTATCGATTCCTGCGATGAGATTACACTCTAACTGTCATAATCATTGTAGAATTGTGTACATAGGTTGTTTACAGTTACCCTTTGCGGGTGTACAATATTATAATTATTTCGTTTACTGTGTGTACTTAAGGTGACTTCATGACTTGGCGGGGCGGGATTGATATGTGACATTTTCTTCTTTGACGTAAACTTACTGACGTCGCGAAGAATCCCACTTGACGGAATACTGTCAGTATTACATTTGCGCAGTAATAATATTTTGCGCAGAAGCGGACCAGTACTGCCTTCGCATCGTCCCGCTTCCGCGCATCCCGCGCCAGTCAGGAAGCACTCATTTAAATGTAGGGGCGCAGTAAAAAGTAGTACTGAGTTGACTGACAGTTGACACTGACATTTGCCAGTTTCTTCATATCGTACCGCCTCCGCACCGACAAATCAGGAAGTCGCCGAGTGAGTTCCTGAAGTAGGACAATTCACTTTATTTTAGTAGGTCAACAATTTAATGGTATGTACAGTAGCTCTAGTATAAGTTTTTTCGAAACATTAACTAATTCGAACGCGTTTTGTCTCAAAATGTATGAAAGTGGTATGAAAACGTGAACAGCGCCTCTGGTGGTCACTAGTAGAAACTAAAACAGCGAGTATAACATTTGTTGCTAACCGATGAACGCGCGTATTTCAAACTCTGTGAGAGCGTTTTCATACATTTTGAGACAAAACGCAAACGCGTTCGAATTAGTTAATGTTTCGAAAAAACTTATACTAGAGCTACAGATTGAGAGTCCCTTCTTAATCGTCCGAACCTTCTGTAACTCACTCCACTCCGACAAATGATAAAGATGCTAATGCTTTGGCCTTCCCGAGGATAAGAGTGTTTTGAATAAAATATTAACCGAGTTTGTCGCTGGTTGGATGGCGTCTCAAGTTGCGGAGTTATACTAAATTACGCCTGTGGAGGTTAAAATTTGTAAGTACATTATTAATAGCACACGTAGTATTTTTATTCTCGATGTGTGTGTTGTTTTTTATTCCGTTTAATACGAAACGTGACGGGCTTTGTTGACGCGTATTTACAATCGGTCCGTTTTGTTTTTCTGTTGGATGAACCTTTCAGTTCTCCGTGATGAGCAGTAGATTGTAAAATTGTTTATTTAACATTAAAGTGTTTTTATGTCTAACTTTGAAATCCAATTAAGTTATTTCAATTCTTGGCACTGAACAAATATTTGCCACGTTCAATCTTTTGTCTTAATAATAGGGGGCGAAAAATGGATATCTCCAGCAGACATCGTTAGCAGTGCAGCGGGATAATGCCGCCAGCATATTTGGCTCATTTGGACCACATATCTGCCGTATCGGGGATGAGTATTGTGTATCGTACTCTTAAGGCGAGGCAGTGCAAATGTCCCGTTCTAACACGCGTGGGTTTACAATTAACCCTCCCGCTCTCTACGGAACTATGCGCGTAGAAATACTTTTGATACTGGATCACTTCACTTATCTTATCAATATAATATTTATTATAATCAGCATGAAAGTTTATTTTTCCGATGATATTTAGGATTTTATTTCCGTGTTGTTGTTGTTACCAAGGCATTTTTCAATATTTTTGTTACTCTGTTTATTTTCAATCTACAGTAATTTTTGTGTAGTGTAAATCTACATTATTTCTTCACACTGGAGGCTCATACTTCAATATTTTCGTCGATTCATGAACTAGCCTTGTCTTAAATAATTTGTAGCACAATAAATAATTCAGTTAATAATAAATTTGTGTATATTTCTACTATTTTATGCTCAGGTATAAGTACATATTGTAGGTAAGATAGGTATCACAGAAAATATATACGTATTAAGCTTAATTAGGATCAAAGGTTTTTCGAGAGGGCGGACTGAGTTTGCGCAAGGCAAATATAGGCATAATTTGGCAGAGGTATATATTTCTCAGTCCTGCCAGGATATGTTTTAAAAATGATGTCAAGAATGAAGCTCAAGCCAGCCCAAACATTCATATATACACGGGTGTAGCAAGCTATCATAAATTATTCATAAGTAAAATATTACATTTACATTAAATGTTATGAAATTTAAATACAAAATCGTTAGTTCGCATAGATGTAGGATTTTATTTTAAAGAAAATGTGCATGTGAATAATAGTTATGGGTTAGTTATCTATTTGATACGTTCATTATTTTCCTTTACAAAAAGGTTTAACGTCTCATTTTCTTTTAGGATAATCGTATTACCAAAATTCTCTTTATAATTACGTAGCCTGATAGTCTCATTTATAAAGATTACTCGGCATATTAATTGATCTATTAAAATCAACATTCTTTTTGTATGCGTTAGTGTAGTTTAATTCTTCTTCGTAAGTGGTTAAGAAAAAGGTAGCAAGATTGTAAATCCATTGGTATCCCAGAGACGGTAAATTGAACAGGAGAAGACAATACAAAAGATGGGAAGACGAACTCAAACCACTTATTCTGTGCTCAAACTGACTGCTGGACCGAACTGGAGAGGAGTCGCAAGTGACAGAGACAGCAATGGAGGGTTTTTTTTAAATATTATATAAGAAAAAAAAAGAAAAGCATATAGTTATACAAAAACGAAAAAATAAACAAAAAAGTTCAGGATAAGGGCTTATACAGATAGATATTAGATAGATAGATATCATAATAGTGAGCGCTCGTGGCCCAGCGGCGCCTGCGTACCGCTTGCGGTATCTAAGGTTAAGCAACGGGTGGAGCGGTCAGGACTTGGATGGGTGACCGCTTTGTGTGGCTCCCGTGCTTTGGAAGGCACGTTAAGCCATTGATCCCGGTTGCTGTCTATGGCAGCAGTCGTTAAGCCAAGTTGGAGGCCTTCGGGCGGCTTGAGAACTTCTAACAGTCAAGTTGCCCATTCACTTGACAAAGCCTAATCCCAATAAGGTCTAGTTTCCCCTCGGGGTTGGAAGGTCAGATGGCAGTCGCTTCCGTAAAAACTAGTGCCCACGCCAAATCTTGGGATTAGGTAGCGGACCCCAGGCATCCTTCAGGATGCAACTGTACTGGGATAACGCTAGGAGGATGATGATGATTAGATAGATAGATATGGACAGTGTTTAATATCTTACCTGTGGTCATATCCGAAGTCTGAGGGCCTTTTAAGACCTGATTTAGGAGGCCAATTCTCGGGCCGCTCGAAATGATGTCTATTCGAGATGATCTCGATTGACGCAATGTCTATCGAAAAATCTCACCAAAATGTCGAACACAGCTAAATTTCTTATTCTGGGGCACGATCGAGATTATGTCGAACGATGATCTCGATGTCTATTGCAATACGCGTTCCGTTTTTTTCGATTGTGTTAGTTTACAATCGAGTGTAAATCAATAAATTATTTTATAAAGTTTTCCACTTAATTAAATATCTCTTATATCAAAAACATAAGCGTATTTCATTTACAATAATCTAATAAATAAATATGGTGATTTAACATATCAAATATATTTAAGTATATTTGCTCTTTTATATACTTACGTGAAATCAAACGCATAATAACTTTGACTACTTTCTTTCAATAGGTATATTTGTAAGCTGTCAATTCAATACAATATTTTCCACCAACTTAATTCGGTAATTTAATTTAGAGCAAGGCCCTTCGAAAGCCTGAATTTTTTTACAAGCGCGGTGTCCTGCGTTTCAAACGCGTTTTCGCGCCACTGTATGCCTCGCCTTGCACCCCGCGCTGCATCTTCGGCCGCTAAAACTTCTGCGACGTCCACAGCGTTGGCGATTAAATTATTTAAATAGATTGACATATTTTTCGTTAATTTTTGCTGCTTTAAACGCACTTAAAGTTGTCAATATTGTAGTTTAGTAAATCAAATTCCACATTTCTATACAATACTGTCTGTATTACATTATCTGAAATAGTCGATCTTGTACAACAATTATACTTATTCTAATAATATTTACAACATTACAACAACCATTTTTTTACCGATCGATAATTATGCCAACTGCTTCCTTAACTTTTTAATTTTCCCGTCAGACAGGAGGCCGCGGTAATAGATTAGTTACCCATATCGGCCACCACCGCGGCGCCACTGTCTACGTCATCGGTATCGCCATCGCTACAATTATAAAATGATTAAGGCTGGTTTTCCACTAGAGCTATGCTAAGCAGCTATGCTGCGAGGATGCGCTACGAGCTATGCGACCGTTTCCACTAAAGCTACGCTATGTAGCTGTGCGAGGAAGATGCGCTATGAAGATGTGCTATGCTACGTAGCTGTGCGAGGCAATGCCGGTTACACGCAATGACTATGATGCCCCTAGTACGGAGCGCAAGCGTCATGCTTCGGACTCATCGAGCAACATGTTTCGGACTGACACGCGACATGTTTCGGACTCATCGAGTAACAGTTTCAGATTCACACGCGACATGTTTCGGATTCACACGCGACATGTTTCGGACATACACGCGACATGTTTCGGACTCACACGCGACATGTTTCGGATTCACACCCGACTTGTTTCGGACTGACACGCGACATGTTTCGGATTCACACCCGACTTGTTTCGGACTGACACGCGACATGTTTCGGACTCATCGAGTAACAGTTTCGGATTCACACGTGACATGTTTTGGAATTCATACGCGACATGTTTCGGACTCGCACGCGACAATTTGTTCGTATATTGGGTTAATACCTAGAATTCTAACTAGCCCTATTTAACGTGACGCTAACAATATTTCCCGCCATTGACAGATCAAATGTGAAAAATATAGTGATGAAATCATCTCGATCGCTACTGACCACTCGATGTATCTCGAACGCTGGGAGTAGACATATCTCGAGTGTGAGATTTCGAGAATACGCAAAATTGGTTTTCGATCGACATCCGCCATTTTTTTTCGAGATATGTCGAATAGACATCATCTCGAGCGGCCCGAGAATTGGCCTCCTGGACCCACATAAGGAACGTGAAGTACCTTTGCGGCTTACGACTTGCATGCATACCTAAACATTAAACAATACAATACTTTAAGTAATGTCACAAAATAAAAAATATACAGAAGGTCCGTTCCCGCCGTTCTTGAAAATACATACCTAAACTTGCCCGACTCACAGGGTTGCTTCTGTATTGATTCTGAATTTTAAAAAGGAGTAGGTATAATAAAAATTCTTCAACATGACATTTAAATATGAACCAGCGTATCTTGGTAAAAAACCGGCCAAGTGCGAGTCGGACTTCGCACATTTAGGGTTCCGAATCAACCTCAAAAATATGATTTATCAATATATTAGTATCTGTTGTTAAAATATACGTAATATTGAACATTTTCACCAAATTTCAAGTTCATAGGTCAATGAGAAGTCTAAACATTCTTCGGAACAAATTTTGTGACAGACGACGGACGGACGTCTGGACGACACCAATAGGGTTCCGTTTTGACCCTTCGGGTACGGAACCCTAATAAATTGATGCGTGACCCGCTGCGAGTTGTGACTTGTGACCGGCGGCGGTCGAGAGCGCCAACAAAAAATATAAGTGCCTAATTAATTAGGTACCTACTTAACTAAACCATAGTACTTAAATACTGGCGTTTTACCAGCGAACGATAAGATGAATGTGTATTGGTTGATCGTCGTTATCAAAGCGGCTAGTTTCAAAAAAATTACCTACCTACCTAGGTATTGTAACTACCAAAATGAGAAAACCGTTTTATTTACCTTTCAATATCGTTTGAAAATTTGAAGAAAGTGTAGGCACAGTTTTATGTTGTATTTAAACAATAAAATACATTCCAACTGTAATAATATCGGTCATTCATTTTGACGTACGTGACACAAAGTACCTACGTAGCGGCGGGGACGTCAAGTGATCAATGCGCGCACAACTAGCACTCGCGACGCGACAGTGACAGTCGCGACTAAGCTCGTCCGAAATCAACCGAGAATGCCTGTAAATGTTACGTCTGTGTGCGTGCGGCGAAAATGGCACTTTGTACTGAGCGGACTCTCTGCTCCGGCGCGCGCCGCCGCTATTTACTTTGTGGTAATGTAAATTGTCTAAAGGAGAGACCTTCCTTTTAGTAATTGTGATTATATAATCATTATACAACAACTTTTGTAATCCATACTGGTTTCAGTACGCTCCTATAGATTGTTATGAATATATAATATCAAAAAATTGTTTTGAAAGACTCACAAATTATTGTCTCCTTCAGCCGGCACTACGGTATGTGCTTATAACTGATCATCCTAATTACACCTCGCTGCAAATGAATTATAAAGGCTATATACCTGCGCAACTTTTAAATCAACTATTTTCTCGATTCACAAGCTCCGTAACCAAAAGAAAGCAAAAACTCAAACTAGTTTAGTGAAGTTAGCTGCACTAAATAACGGCTTCATTCCGAACTTCATTGGACTAACTTTTTAAATATTTAAACTACGAATGTTGCGATTCTGCGCTTTTATTGTATTCTTATAGTGATTTACGACATTGGTAAGTTGCGTATAGGAAAGTTCTTTATACATTGTGGTGTGGAATGACTTATTTATGGTCGTTCGAGTTCGTAGAGCGAGGGATTTAGGCATGATAAAAGGCTCACGTTCGAAGGTTAGGCCCAGAATGTTTAGTGGAATTCAATGCGGATAGGCTGAAGAAACCATTTTTGGGTCGACCCTTGGCATTCTTTTATAGAGCTTGTATTTTATAAATTGAGTGTTTTGGGAACATTGTTTGGTAATTCTATTTTGTGATAGTTTGCGATCCTCTTTAATCTTGACGCCTAAAATAGATATGCGTACGCCTATTGAAATTTAAAGTATGATAACATATTTCAATATAAATGTTGTCAAGCGGATGCGTCCGCTAAAGCAATCATTATTTTAAGGCGACTTCCTGACTTGGCGGGGCGGGATCGATATGTGACATTTTCTTCTTTGCTGTAATCTTACTGACGTCGCAAAGATTCTCACTTGACATAATACTGTCAGTATTACGTTTGCGCAGTAGTAATATCATGCGCAGAAACGGAGCAGTACCGCCTTCGCATCGTCCCGCTACCGCGCATCCCGCGCCAGTCAGGAAGCACTCATTTAAATGTAGGGGCGTAGTAAAAAACGGTATCGCGTCGACTGACAGCTGACACTAACATTTGACACTTTTCTCATATCGTACTGCCTCCGCACCGACAAATCAGGAAGTCGCCTTAATCAAATCGAAAATTTAAAAATTAGACGCCGCACAGGTGGGATTTGAACCCACAACCTCTGGAATCCTTCGATTGCCCTTAACTGACTGTCCCATCTGTGCCGTTTAGTTTTGATACCCACGGCAGCTCAGTTGGTTAATTTTTTAATTTGCACTTTGATTTAAAATTATATAAAGATTACATGGATTATTCGACATCCGGAATAGAACGCATAATGATAGTACCTATTCTTCCCCCAGATAATTCCCTAAGGGAGAATGCAATTAAAGTGTTTACCAGATGGCGGCGCGTCAAAAATATTCTTAGGCAAGCCGGAAATAATCATCATGAGCCGTAGTAAAAGAAGTGGACTGGCTGCAAATTAGGCAAGCCGGTGGGAATCGAGTTGTATGGACGCTCCGCCACTGGTGTTTACAGTTCGTTTGCGTACTTATGTACATAATAAGATGATTGAATGAAGCTCGTAATTACATATTGTGTTATGATAGGTACCTATACGTATATTTGTGGATCAAATTTCGAGCTTAATGGAAAACAAGGGAAGGATTAGGTGCACGTTATATTATAAAGGGTTTTCCTTAAAGGTTCAAGATGCCTATTTTTAGTGATCATCGTAAGTAAAGGGTTAATAAAAATTCCCAGTAGCTCGATTCTACTCACACCACAGATTCGGTCTTAGCGCACTCTTATAGTATTCCAGTGTTTAAGCCGCCTGCGTGGTCGTGTCGGAGGAAAAAAAACCGGCCAAGTGCGAGTCGGACTTCGCACATTTAGGGTTCCGAACCGACCGCAAAGTTAAGTTGGTTTTTATAGGAAAAATAAGGAAATTTCAAAGAAAAAATTAATTTATCAATATATTAGGGAAGTTAAACATTCTTCGGAACAAAATTTCGTAAAAAAAGCTGACTTTGGTGGCTTCTCATTCCTTTGTTTTCCAATATTTTTTTAAATTAAATATATAGTAAGTATCTACTCAATGAGCTCTAAAAAACGATATCCCACTCGACAGGGTAGGATAAAAAAAAAATTTCGCGCCCCCCTTTAGCTATTAAACATTTACAAATAAGTTTCGACTATTTGTATGGCTTCGGGCCAACAAGGTGCTTATACTGTGTAAATTTGAAGCCTGTAGCTCCAACCGTTTGGCTGTAAAACCTGTGTGACAGACGACGGATGGACGGACGGACTTCGGGTACGGAACCCTAAAAAAAAAACCCAAACCCCTTCTCCGCTAAACCGTGGTTCAGGTATACTGGTTTATTATTTCTTGTAAAAATACCTATTTTGATAGAACAAATTAGAGAACTTTTACGAGTTACATTAACACTGGTTCCATAGTTCACAGCAATGTCCATGATTTCAAGTCATTTCATTACAACAATATTTGAAAGAAACCAATTTAAATATTCAAACGGTGAATAACAAAAGATCCAACAATCTATCATGTTAATGAAAATTTTGTATACGAAAATGTAAATTATAAACTTCATCTCAACGGAATAGTGTGAAAAAAGAACTACATTGATTTTTGACTCAAAAAGTATATCATTCGATTAAGAAGTATCTAGATGACCCGCATGACATTTAATTAAGACAAAAAAAAGTTGTAGCTATAATAAGAAAACAAATTTCAGCGTTTTTCAAAATTTGCCCTCTGAAGGGGTATTAAAGTTTGTGATTAAGACAATTTTAAGATTCTTTTTATTCATTATTATCCTTATTATTGTAATTTCTGTTTTTATTTCGAATATTATAAGATTGACTTAAAATTTTATTTGTAAACATTAGTTAATTACTTGACAATTATACATTCGATTATTTAATTGTATCAAGTATTTTAGTTTTGTATAATGATTTGTATGTCTTATGATTCGACAAAACACAGTTGAACCATATTTTATTACATTATTACAGCGTTGTACCTGTGTTTAACAAATAAATTATTTGATTGATTAATTAAATTTGTTATCAAATATTTATTTCAGTAATAGGGCGTAGTACTCCAATGATACCTACATTTTAATATGTGAGTGAATCTGTCTAATTTTGTGGAATGATAAAGGTAGCTGGATTAAAATTTAAAAATCAAATATAAACAATAGATTTGAGAAAAATACCTGTTAAATTGTATGGTAGTAAATAAGCCAAGAAACAAGTCCCATGAAAGTCCGTCTTAGCGGTATTAGTACATCAGCTTATTATATAGAGTTTAAACAGACATTAATCTATTAACGCGTTATTTAATAACGAAACTCATAAAACACCAACAGCCGTAAACAGAAACTAGCGAAACATTATCGCTAAACTTTCCGATTTAAATTTTAGTTTGTTATTAAAACATCATGCAAATAACCTTCCCTGGATAGCGATCTACATTTCGTAACTTGTCGGCAAACACAATTACGACGTTCTGGGGGGCTCGATTGTAATCAGTTTATTAGGTTAGCGTAACAGCGGGTCTGGATTGGAATAACGTACGTACCGCTACCTACGAATAAAGGCTGTCGCACACATAAAGACTCGCCATCAACCAGGCTTCAACCCAGCGCAAATACGGAACAGCATCGCCTCAACAGCGCCGAGGTGGCCGGGCGACGGCGGACGATGAGCGAGAAGCGATTAGAGCTAGAAACTAGAAACGAGTTGGTGAGGGGAGGAGCGAGAAGCGAGTGTGTGGTTCCTAGTTTTGTCGCTCGGCTATACCCTGTTTTTGTGGCAATAAAAAATATACGATATATTACTATCACAAAAAATCTATTTATGCAAGGAACGGGGTTCCAAATTTTGAAGTGAGTTAAACCATGTCATGTGTGGTATAGTATGAAGGCACTTCATTGGAAAATGCTTAAATAGATTTTTAATTAGTTTTATGATGATTTCGGACCCCGCAGCAAACTAGGGGAAAAAATGGTTTCAGTCAAATGTCACAAAATTTTAGTATGTTGTGGAGTCAAGTCTCCTGATCATTTTATTGTATGGGCAAAACTCTCTCAGTATTATACTTTCAGAAATAATCAATTTAGTTGTTTCATACAAAACCTAATATACGAGTAGCTCTTTGCTCTGTTCTGCGGTGCGGTGTCAACGTGACAGAAACTTCATTAATTATATTTTGAGAACTTATAAGATCAAAAAAAGTGAAATTCTAAACTTGATTATTTCTGAAAGTATAATCCTACTGAGAGAGGTTTGCCCACACAATAAAATGATCAGGAGACTTGACTCTACAACATATTAAAATTTTGTGACATTTGACTGAAACCATTTTTTCCCCTAGTTTGCTGCGGGGTCCAAGTCGAAGAATGAAAAAAAAACCTTTTCCCTCTTTTATATGTATATAGGTATCTACTAACTTTGGTATAAACGCTGCATTTTATGCCATTTTTAGATGCCTACTTCGGATGCCAAGAGCTGCCGTAGTTCGGAGGCATTCGTCTCAAAAACTACTAGGGTCATTTTCTATACTCGTTTTTTTGTGTGTCCGAGCTGAAAATCGTATGGTAACATGAGATAATACGTACCATTTATTTTTTTTCATAAAGAATACATGTTTCTACGTTGAGGTCCACTCAAATTCACGGACTAATTTGTTTTTAAAATACATTAAAAAATACCTAAACGCTCAAATTAAGACTCCGTGCCCTGTCCGGCATCGAGTTTTGAATCAATCAAAAATTCCTATCAAAAACTGTACATTAGAATCACTGATTTCGTGTCAAAAACTTTAACTCGATTATATTTACTATCACTGAGCACAGACACTATTCACTTCACTGTGGTGAATAACTTGTAATTGATGTTTAAAAATCGTCCGAGCGCGAGAGTTAAATTTTGTCGGCAAAATTCAAAGGTCCCTGGCAGCCATCGTTTACATTTGACCAGCTTCGCGTCCTGCTTCACATGTGCTCTCAAATGTCAGCTATTATATATAAAAAATCTATATATAGCAAACCGCATTAAGTTCGAGTAAACCACCTAAGTTCTTCGGTTTCTGGGTGGGCGACAATTTTTTTGCTTTTGCTTGCAATTTCGGTGGCCCTTAGAAATTCAAATTTTACATAAGTAATCATTAACATATGTATGCATTATAAAGCACTTTGGTGTCTCTATATAATCGATAACTTAAAATATTATTAACATGCGATTTGAATTTTTTATGATTTTTTTTATATAGATTTCCAATTCCCGTGTCCTAATTCCCATAGCTTGTTTACCCAAAACAGCTGATTTTGGGACACGGGAATTGGGAAGGGTGACTTATTTTGTTAATAAACCTCATTTAATAACAATAATTATGGATGAATTGCTTAAATAAATATAATTTGTACTAAGTATATCGATTAGAGTTATAGTTTATGCGTTTATTTAAAGAAAACAGGCCAACTGCTACAATTACACTTAGCTTCTTAAATATTTGAAAAGAGTGACCCATGATTGGTAAAATTAGGCTAAATAACTTCGATACAACTGAACTTTATAATTCTTGATAAATTAGATGGTAAATAATAATTTTAATACAATTTTTTCTAAGAAAAGGCAATTCCCATGGTCAGATAAATTCCCGTGCCCAGGTCAAATTTTCAAATTGTAATAACTTCCGTAATTTTATAAGTATAAGTACCCCGTAAGAAAATTTGTGTTTATTAATTTTTTTATCAAATTATCAGCATAGAATTTTCTATGTATTATTGGCATTTCTAAATTCCATGGGAATTGGACAAAAATGCCCGTTTGGTGAAATTCACTCACTAGCGCCTGCCATTTTGTTGTCAAATTTGTACGGAACCCTTGGTGGGCGAGTCCGACTCACACTTGACCGGTTTTTAGATTTAAGGCGATACATTGAAAGAGACGCGCGTAAGTTTCGTTCACGACAAAACGGGATGCAACACTCTCTGGGAATGGCTTTTTTAGACAAATCTCGATAAATATCTGACTGTGTGCAGGTTTATTAAATTTCCTCTTATCAGAGTATACTTAGATGAGGTAAATTACCATCATATTAACTTAATCGTGTTTAGTAGGTCTACTTAGTTGTGATAATTTTCCTTTTAAATTCATCGTATATAAGTACCTACTACTACCATGATTTTTTTCACAAGCCTAGTAGCCACCGTTTAGCTGGCAGGGGTGGAGGACACTTGACCATAACAAAAATTATCACTTCAAAGCTTAATATCACGCCAACCGATTCTTGAATCAAAAAATGCTTTTAGAAAGCTTATAATATTTTTGAAAGAGCTATCCAACGACACCCACAATTAATTGCACCACCACTTTACATGTAGGGGAGGTGGTATCCTAAAAAAATATTTTCAAGATTTTATTATACGGTTTTGTCGGCGTCATTGATATGTATACTCGTGCCAAATTTCAGCTTTCTAGTACTAACGGTTACTGAGATAAGCGCGGGACAGACGGATGGACGGACGGACGGACGGACATGGCGAAACTATAAGGGTTCCTTGTTTACTACGGAATCCTAAAAAAGGCGAATAATCACGTTTACTAATAATCTTCTGTAAAAATCGTGCAAGTTTACATCAAAATATAAAAAAAAATGTTCTTTGAAGTGGCTCATGTACTTTGCAAAAGCAAAGTTTCGTACAAATTCCATTCATAGCTTAGATAATGTTGTTAATTCTGTCAAAAACATAGTAAATATAAGTTCGCAAACTTTTTAGTCCACCCGTTACATTATGTAACCGGTGGACAACTACGGAACCTTACATTGTGCGTGACCCGACACGCACTTGGTTGAGGTTTGTCCGACGTTAGTACCTAATGTGTCGAATCATTCTTAGTCGCGAGCTGATTCACTGGGTTGTGATTATGACTGAGCCAAATCACTCAAAGCAAACCACTTCATATACAAGTTGAGTATGAAATAACCTGGGTGGGTGTACGTATGTCTAAAATACTCCTAAATGTTTTGAAAAGCTCCTTAAAAAACAGAACATATATATATAACACAATACAACATTGCCCATTCCATTGCATTGTATTGTATTCAATACAGCATTGTGGGACTGGGAAAACTAGAAGAATTCAATTATTTCGGTAAAAATGCACTAGCCAAAAGAAGACAATAGGTTAGGTATATACGCAATATTTCATTTCAGTCAAACTCCGAACAAAATGATGTCTCACTACTGAATAAATTTGACTTTTAAAAGGTCATAAGAGCCGCGGAGAACTAATCAACTTACGTCTTTTAACCGGGTGTAACCCGTTTTGTCAAACGGTTCAAATATTTGCGTGTCTCTCGACCTACCTTCGAACACCGTTCATAAGAGTCATTGTTCGAATAATTAATTTGCATGCTTTTGTTCTTGGAGAATGAGGATCAATATAAAGGTGTTGTTCACGAAGGACAAAGGTACCTACTTACAATAAATAGGGATATGTACCTTTTTAACCCCACCACGCGCAGCGCAAAAGAGGGGTATTATAAGTTTAACATGTGTATCTGTATATAAATGTGTCTTTTTGCGGCATTGTAGCTCCCTAACGGATGAAATTGTGATTTGTATTGTGTCCGTTTTTTAAACGACTGTCTTGTTGGCGGAAATGAAAATAGTTTATTGGGTTTAACATGTGGCGTTATACAGAGTTAAAGGTTGGCACCTTCCAGTAATCATAGCAATGCTTGTGTCGGAAGATTGCGCTCTTCCATAACTCGGAATTGTTATTTATAAAACAACAACAAACTGGTTACATTACAGCTGTTACTCTATAAATATTATAGTTTGTAATATTATATAAAAATAATAATAAGCATTAGGAAATGGTTCTTTTTAGCCATGTTTTGTGTCAGGTTGTCTCAAAAGTACCTACTATCTCCTGTCCGCATCATTCAAGCTCAAGAACTATAGAAACCTAGATAATCACGTTTAGCCGTTTATCACAAAACGCACAACCGTACTGTCATCTCGAAGACCTCTCGGTTCGAAATAATGCCATTGACATATTCGATAAATAAATACTAGTCCGATTTTTTTGACATTTGACCTTGAATAATTTATGACGCAGACACGAAAACTTAATACAATCCCAAAATGGAGGTGTATACGAGTTTCCAACTTATTATCTCTCATTCCAAAGTGAAACTCCTAATACCTATGACTGGATACGAGTATATATGCTTCTATATATTATGCTATATATCAATTATAGGGTGTATATGCTTATACACCCTTGTTTGAAGATAAAGTGAGATACTAAAACGTTTCCGTATAACATAGATCTGCCCCGGGCGAAGGGATTATCTGTGTTGCCAGAAACTGATTGTAACAGGAAACTGGTTATGGGCAATCAACACAGGTACGGAGGAAAGTGTGCTTGCAAATAAGTACCTTGTGCCCTTAAGATAAGATTCAAAAGTGAATAATCAAACGTTGGTATGCTATTTGCTCTGTTTTTACAGAAACGGCTCCAAAATGATTTTCCACTTCCCGAGTGTGGTGTGTAGACAATATCAAGAACTGAGTTTGTGACTACCATTTTGTTTTTCAATTTCATATCGATGATTTTTAGGTTATCTCTAAGCCTGTTTCTTTTAATCGCAATCGAAGTGAAAGCAGGTTTTTTTTTTTTTTTTTTGCCTTTTGTGTATTGTCACGAATAAATAATTCTGATTCTGATTCTGATTCTGATTCTGAGCAGAGTTTATAACTTGGACATAAACGAGCAAGTTCAATCAATCAATCAATCAATCAATCAAATAATTTATTTGTTAAACACAGGTACAAAGGTGTAATGTAATAAAATATGGTTCAACTGTGTTAAGTTACTTCTGTTGTACCCATAAAAGTAATTCATTGCTCATTACAGTAATGAGCCATGTTGAATTAGTACTGCTAATGACACGTTCATCATTTGGAACCATCAGAGCAGTAAATTTCGCATTCCATTCTGAATTCAACGTCTTTCACTGTGAATAATAAAAGCAAGTAACATGAGACTTTCATGTGACTGCCTAACAGAAGCGAATGCAAATAATTTCATAGACCTCAGTTAATGGATCTCTATTTGCTTAACATTCTGTCAAATATTCACAAACAAACCCTAGTCTATTACAATTATTGTATCGAATTGGAATTTGTTATGTGTTTCCCGTCCTTGCTGTACGCGTGCGAAGTCTATTCTGATAGAAAGAGCGCAAGCAGAAAAAATAAATCGAGTCTATTGTCTAAGGATAATGTTGTACTGGCGGATGTGAATCCTTTACCTATGACCTAAAAACAGACAAGCTTTTTGTTGTTATGTTTTTGAAGTATTCAGACTATTTATTTATTATTAGGTAGATTTCTGAAGAAGAAACATTCGATATCCAAACCTAGTAGATGCCTTTTTGTGTATGAACGTGGTGATCCGTTTAGCATCTTTTTGATATAAACCGTTTTTTTTTCTAATTTTGTAAAGGTCGATCTATTTGTGTTAGTGTCGGTAAATTTAAGCCGTTGATAAAATTGAATTGTCTAGGGATATCGTTGAAAAGTCTGGCGCAGTGCTCTCCCACGCGTTATTGAAGAACTCACGCCTACCTACGCGGCAATGTAGGATCCGGGGTCTTCGTAAACAAAACAGTAAATAAATGCCTTTAAGATTCTACAAAACTCAGGCATTTTCTTAAATAGAGTCGCACTCCCTTGTCTAAAAGGTCAAATAGGGATGTTACTAAATATACACGTAGTTGAACATTACATTTAAATTATCTTTTTTCCCGTAGGTACTTTCGTTTACTACTGAGTCTGTAATTCTATTTAAAGAATCGACCGTGTTTATATAAGTTTAATACAGATAATAACAATTATTGGAAGTTTAAATCCATATCCCTATGTCCAAGATACAATTTTGACGTTTAATACCAGAATAAGCCAATATTTCGGTTGGCTCAAATCAGCTCAATTCAAATTAGTTCAATTCAAACATTGTGAATTTATTTATTTGAACTACTGAATCCGATCCCGTGTTACCATATTCGGCAGGAGGCAGAGTAGAAGTTATTCAACTGAAATGTTGTTCATAGAGCCAAATATTGGCTTTTGGTAATGGGAATACCAAAAGTCAATATTTGGCTTAAACAGACCGATGACCAGAATATCTATATTTATATTATAAATGCAATACGATGCGTCTGTCTGGCTGTTCCCTCTCCACGATGAAGCCGCTGAACCGATTCAAATTAAATTTGGTATGGAGATAGATCCCCGGGAAGGGCATAGGATACGTTTTATCGCGGAAATCATCCCAGGGGTGGAAGTTTGAAGTGATGAAAAGCGATAACTGGGTAAGCTCCTGAAATAAAAGAATAGCAATTAAAATATAACGCGATGGACAAGGTCTACGCGGACAAAAGATAGTTTAACCAAAAAATACCTATTAGGGTACGATGGCGTAGGGAAGTGAGGGTAAATAATACAAAAGTGTTCCTAGTAAACACCGAGGTTTTAACTCACGACCATCAAATTGAATGGTGCGTGTCTTTGTAACTTTATATATAAAATTATTAGTAAAAGAAAAAAATAGTCACACGTACAGAAGACACACATACACCAAGAAAATGGTAACAGAAGAGAAAAACGTACAAAGAAACCATTATAATATTGTGTGTCCCCACATAACATACCATGATATTCGATACAGTCCGCTTTCATGAAACCAAAGGGACCTTGCGATCAAACTGAATGCGATATATCCTTCTTATATCTTAACGCATAACGCATAACCGAGTCTTTAGTAAGGACCAAGTATTAAATCGTACCGCCACGGTTCCGCTAATCCTCCGCCAAATACTGTGCGATGCTCTGTACTTGCTTGACTGACAATTCGCACTGACAGCTTACTGATACCGCAACGATAAATGTGGAAGTGGCCTATTTTTTTAAATTAGAAATGGGAATGCTTTCGGCCAGCATCTAAAAGATGAGGCCGACGTTGAAGCCAGCTCACTCAGAAAATGCCTATTCACTCGTGCCTTAAAAAGGTCCAGGTTATATGAGCTCGGATGCCTATATCGTTGCTTAGATCTAATGATCGTCTACTCATAAATAATACATACTATAGTTACACATTTATATCTAAGGAAATACGAAAGATAAACAGAGGAGCAGAAACATGACACGCAATTCTGCAACTTTGTACATACACATGTCTGTTTTTGCTATTGTGTTTCCATTTTTTGCGTCATTACGTAGTTCTGGGCCCTTTTTTCCTCCCCCCTTATTACCACGGGAACTAGCGGGCAAGCGTCAAGTTTCATCGATACCTAGCAAAATTGTTTAACCATTTACTTTTCTTGTTCATTCTTTATTATTGAGGTGGAAATACTTTTACCTTTTCTTGTAGAAAACTTTTTATGTCGGAAGCACCAATTGATTTACTACCATTGCCGAAATAATCGAGGGTTGGTTGACCTGACCTAAAGGAGTTAAAGGCACACCTCAGTTTAATAAAGATTGTAGACAGTTCATTTGTACGATTCATTATAAAGTTATACCTGAAAACAGTGTATTTAAATAAATAAATATAAATACATATTTGTGGACAATCTTACACACATCAATCTAGTCCCAAACTAAGCAAAGCTTGTACTATGGTTACTAAGCGACGATATACTTACGTACTTATATAGATAAATAAATACTTAAATACATAGAAAACATCCAAGACCCAACAACAAATATTCGTGCTCATCACACAAATAAATGCCCCGGCCGGGATTCGAACCCGGGACCTCCAGCTGCGTAGGCAGGGTCACTATCAACTAAGCTAAAGCGGTCGTTGGTACACTGAAAAGTTGTTCAGTTTAAAAATGGTTTTATGCTATTTTAGATCGAGAGATTTTTGGATTAGCGTTAAACTGAAACAATGAAATATTAATATTTCTACATAGGTACTTCGGTACATCAATTACCTGGGTGAAATCGTAATTTTTTGTACATAGTTAAGGACTTAATTATGACTAAATTTTAATTGAGTCATGTGTGTAACGAAAATTACCTGTATAAAGTGTATGACTAATTTTCGTTACACACTTGACTCAATTAAAATTTAGTCATAATTAAGTCCTTAACTATGTACAAAAAACTACGATTTAACCCACCTAGGTATGGTTGAAATTCTTTTTGTTGAACGTATTTGTATTAAAATGTTATTGGATTTTGAACCTTATTGTTTGAACGGTAAAGTAGTTTTTTTAAGGAATTGCTTTGGAGCAATTCGTTGAACTGCAATGATTTTAAGTATACAGTTTGTTCCCAGTGTTTTGAATTTAAGCAACTGGCTGCGATACGCAGCTACTGTCCTACATACTAAGCCTAACCTTAACACTAATGTTCTGTGCTTAACACTAAAGTGTTCAACTCACGGTTGTGATATTCCCTGATTTTCGGCGTGGGCCCATCGTCTCAACGAAGGGGCCACCTCGAGATTTAGAATTTTCTAGCTGTGAAACATCGGGTTTGTTATGAGATAACACTCTGTACATAAGTAGGTACTGTACTTTTATCTCACGAGTGTGGGTTGGCCATAGTTGTATTTGTGACACATACGAATACAATACACAAAGTGAACTCATTAGCTCCTACGCTGACGCACACATAGACAATGTGCATGTATAGCTCAACACACAACCATGGCTCACCCGTGCTCTTGAGGTAAAGGTACTGTTATTGTGCAATAAAGTGCTTACATACATACATACTTACTTACTTGCTACGCTGGCTTGACGACCCAAAGAGGATCTTGGCCTCTGACACAAGAGAACGCCACTCTTCCCTGTTGTGCGCCACCTCACGCCAGTTGGGTATATCGAGGTTGGCTACGTCATATACATACATAGTACTTATATATAGTTCAGTTATATGACCTACTAGCTGTTGCCCGCAACTTCGTCTGCGTAGAGCTCGGTTTTTAGTTAAAACATCTTAATATCCAGGAAACGGTATAATAATTGTGGTACTTTTACCCGGTGAGACCAAATTATTAATATGCTGTACAAATCGGTCAACCCAAATTCTCAACCCCTCTAAAAATCCCTTTAAAGGTACCTACTTATCGGTTAAAAACTCTCATTTACTTAGGCTATTTTTTGTGTGAGTTGACACGTATCTTGTCGTTTTCTCTTCGTTACTGTACGTATTTAATTATGGACCTGTAGAAATTTCGTTTCAAACATCTATCCAAATCCACAAATCCTGAAATCATTTAAACAGTCTTTTTGTGAAATGAAAGTCTCTCAATTAAAATAATGTTGCTCCCCATACAAACCCCTTTTTAACCCATTGAAGGGATGAATTTAAAAAAAACGCCGAAATTTGTTTTGTTGTATTTAAACAGAGACTCTGTAAAAAATTTGAAGTCTCTCTATTAAAAAAATGTTCCTCCCCATACAAACTTTGAACCCCTTTTTAACCCCTTGAGGGGATGAATTAAAAAAAAACGCTGAAATTTATTTTGTAGTATTTAGTTTAAACAGTTACTGTAAGAAATTTTAAGTCCTTCAGTCAAAAAATTTTTGCTTCCAATATAAACTTTGAATCCCTTTTTAACCCCTTTAGGGGTTGAATTTCAAAAAACGCAGAAATCAGTTTTGTTTTATTTAAACAGAGAGTCTCTGTAAGAAATTTAAAGTACCTCACTTAAAAAAAAATTTGCTCCCCATACAAACTTTGAACCCCTTTTTAACCCCTTTAGGGGATGAATTTCGAAAAACGCTGAAATCACTTTTTTTGTATTATTATAAGGAACTTTCGTACAAAGTTTGAAGACTCTCACTTTAAAAAAAAATTGCTCCCTATACAATAATTCACCCCTATTTTCAATCCCTTAGGAGACGAAAATTTTGAAAACGCAGATATCACTTTCATTGTCTTATTTTAAGGAGTCTTTGTACAAAGTTTCAAGTCTATACCTTTAAAAAAATTATTGCCCCCCATACAAACTTTGCACCCCTGTTTTACCCCCTTAGGGGTGGAATTTCCAAAAATCCCGTCTTATCCCTTGCCTCCGTTATATAACCTAACTATAGTGTAAATTTCAAATTTCTAGGACCGGCAGTTTCGGCGGGGCGGTGATTAATCAGTCACCTATCAACTTTATATATATGGAAGATTACTTATTCTTTGGTAACATTAGTGGTGTCGTGACCCCTGGGTGGTTCTAAAAGTGCAACAAAAACTGGCAACCGTACTGTCTTCTCGAAGATCTCACGGTTCGAAATAAATGCCATACGATAAATAAATAAATTAGTGGTGTAGTTTGACGACCGCTTCAGCCGTTGCGTTGGTAGTAGTTGAGTTGGAAGCTGGAGGTCCCGTGTTCGAATCCCAGTCAGGACATTTAATTTGTATGATGACCATGAATATTTGTTCGTAGTCTTTGATGTTTTCTATGTATTGAAGTACCTATTTATCTGAGTATATAAGTACATAATATGCATATGGTCGTCTAGTAGTAATAGTACAAGCTTTGCTTAGTTTAGGACTAGGTCAATTTATGTAAGTTTATCCAGCAATACAGCAGCCTGTATATTTCATTTGTCCGTCTGTCTGTCACGAGTAGCGTGCTGCTAATTCAGCGTAAAAGTTCGGCTACAGGCAAAACTTCCCCATCAAAGATTCATCGGCGTTGTTATTTTTGGGGTAGACTCATACGAAGTGTGGTAGGTACACACATTTATGTTCGCATCTTTCATGTGGACATATCTAAAAGACTAAAAAGCCTGAGTTTTGGTAAGGTATTTTAAATTCCAATTCATAAAAGTACTGAGGCCTGTAATGTGACATAAAATATATTTAAAAATGTTGACTGACTTCAATTCTAATTAAATTACAGTTACAATTTAACGTGTTGCATTATCTCCGCTACCCAAAGGTTGTCTGGAAGAGATCGCTCTTTAGCGATAAGACCCCGCCTGTTGTTTACCTCTACTTTAAGCCTAATGTTTCTGTACTGTGATGTTTTGAGGTGTGCAATAAAGAGTATTTGTATTGTATTGTATTATTGACATGAAGTCAGTACCAGGGCACCTCCTGCCGCGCGGCATGCAGCCTACTTCGCACCGGTCACGTCATTCTGGTTGGGACAGCGCCAAGCGAACTTACTTTTGGCTCAGGCTCGGTGCGGGACGGTCATATTTCGGTTACGCGTTGTTCTTTGTTAGGTTATTTTTGTATTTTTTGTAATTAAATATAATTCGGTGATTAAATTGCGTTCTTATTCTGATTTTTCCTAAGATCAGAATTGGGATCTAACATACGTGCCTTACGCTTTGCTATTACTTTTAAAACGTCTAAATTGTAAAATTAACGATCGTAATTTTAAAGTTAAAACTTTGTGCTTAGTGTTACATATTATTTTTGCTTCGCGTGTTAGACAACTTAACGCTAGTGTATGCTGTACGCCATGTTACATTAATTACATTGTCGTGTTTTTACATTGCCTCGTTATTTTGAAATTTGAATTAACGGTTATCGACGATCAAGTAAAAATTAAATATTCTGTTACTTTAACATTTGCTTTTTGCGTGTTCAGTTTGCACTTGCTTTAATTCTAGTGGTTGTTAATCAAATCGCAATTTCGTATAAATTTTAGTGCAATAGGCAATCATGTCTGACTGCGAATCGCGTAGTTCTAGGAGACATAGGCGCAGAGACAGATACCGCAGTAGGGACAGACGGCGCGACAGATCGAATAGTGTTGATCGCGGGCGTCTGATGCAGAGCATTTTGAATCGTCTGAACGCGTTAGAGGAACATTCCGTCCCGTTACCATCACCCCTGCTGCCAGCCCCCCCTAGACAGGTACCGCCGCCGGGGACTGGAGACGCTGCCGGAGCGGGAACCACGCCACCTTCCACGCCGCCGGTGCAGCGGCGCAGCCCCTCACGAAGCCGTACGGTTTCGGCGGCTGAGATATCTGGCGTGGGCGAACGGTCGCTGGCCGCCTCGGAGGCTGTCATCGTGGGCCAATCGTCAACTGCGTCGACGGACGCCATTGTGAGCGCCATCCGCTCCATCAATAATACGGTGAGATCTAACCAATCTTACTTTATTTCCAACTTTGATCCTTCTTTGCACGACTTTGCGGTTTGGGCCAAAGAAGTGGATCGTGCTAAAGCCACAAATAATTGGAGTGACAATGAATGCCTTTCTCGTATCGGTAACTGTCTCAAAGGGGATGCTCGGGTGTGGATTGACGAGTGGGTGACAAACGACCGCAGTTGGAGCAATTTCAAAAGAGAGTTTACGCCTTTGTGCCCTAAACGTCCTGATATCGCGAATATTCTGCTTGAGGTAATGCAAACAGATTCGAATAATTATCCGACTTATGCTGACTATGCACGACGTTCATTGCTCCGCCTGCGTATCGTTTCGGGTCTTAGTGACGAACTCATTTCTGCGATTATCATTCGGGGCATAGTAGATCCACATATTCGAGCTGCCGCAACTAATGCAAAGTTGATGCCGAACGATCTAGTAGAGTTCTTTTCCATATATGTGAAACCCAGTACAAGTAAATCTATCCACTTAGACTCGACTCGGACACGAAACAACCGCGATGCTTCAAAAAATAAACCAATTGACAGCAACACTCGAAAGCGATGGTATGACGAAGGTAAATGTTTTTCGTGCGGTCAGGTTGGTCATGTTCAAGCTGTTTGCACAAAGAAACCTAAACTTGACGGTGAGGCTGCTTCTCAGCCTAGCAATAAGCTTACAAATGATAAGTCTCAAGCTCAAGCTGAGTCGTGTTCTTTTTGCAAGAAATCTGGACATACAGTTGATACCTGTTTTGCTAAAATGAGATCGGACTCAGGATCGCGAAATTAGGTCAGTCTAGTAAATTTTTGTTTTTAATTAAAATCAAGCCCTAGAAACACTTTGTCCATATTAGAATAACTAACACTTTTATTAATACGGGGTTTTCCACCCTCAAGCTGAGCATAATTTTGTCAACGTCAAATAGAGAATTTGGGTCATACTGTTGCGAGGGTCAGGCGTAGCCGAGCAATCGTAAGGTCAAAGCTTTATGTGAAGCAAAATTTATTGTGGCCACAATTATCATCTCTGAACTTGTCTGCAAGACGCAAGAATTAATCGTGACCGACGACCATCTCTCACTTTTGCCACTATTTTGTTTTTGTTATAAGGAAGGCGCAAGCTACCACAAAACTCTACTCCGGCATGCGCGGCCCCTACCGAATCGTCAAGGCGCTGCCCCATGGGAGATGAGAGTTGCAGCTGGTAGCTGGCTCCTACGGCAAGGCCACTCAAGCCGCGGCAGGATACATGGTGCCTTGGCAGCGCGAGTGGACTCCTGATGCGTGTGCTGCATTTTTTGAGGGTGAGCAGACCTCACACCCCTTTTGCAAGCAGACCTTGCGTGAGCAGACCTCGCACCCCTTTTGCAAGCGGACCTTGCGTGAGCAGACCTCACACCCCTTTTGCAAGCAGACCTTGCGTGAGCAGACCTCACACCCCTTTTGCGAGCAGACCTTGCGTGAGCAGACCTCACACCCCTTTTGCAAGCAGACCTTGCGTGAGCAGACCTCACACCCCTTTTGCAAGCAGACCTTGCGTGAGCAGACCTCACACCCCTTTTGCAAGCAGACCTTGCGTGAGCAGACCTCACACCTTTTAGCAAGCAGACCTTGCGTGTGTTAACCGAGTGGTGTAATTGGTGGGCAGACCCCGCTTATTTGAGTAGCACGCACTCGTGTTTTAAAATCTACATCATACAAGTGAACAGATCCCCAGTCATTTCCTTGGTTTTAATCGCTGTTCACTACTTGAATTTTGATTCGAAATACTCATATGTTGTCCGTTTTAACCAGATGCAGACGATGAGACCTGCGAGTCCACCTCAGCAGGCCAGGAGTCTGCTTGCCAAGAGAAATCGGAGAACGAGGACGTCCTCCAGTCAGGAGAAGCCGTATTGACATGAAGTCAGTACCAGGGCACCTCCTGCCGCGCGGCATGCAGCCTACTTCGCACCGGTCACGTCATTCTGGTTGGGACAGCGCCAAGCGAACTTACTTTTGGCTCAGGCTCGGTGCGGGACGGTCATATTTCGGTTACGCGTTGTTCTTTGTTAGGTTATTTTTGTATTTTTTGTAATTAAATATAATTCGGTGATTAAATTGCGTTCTTATTCTGATTTTTCCTAAGAGTATTGTAAATATCACTAGATTAGATACCTATTACAAAAACAGGTACGGTGAGCAATTGAACGCCGAAAAGCTTTTCTTAGGCATTACCCGTATATAGGGCTGCCATCTCCAATTTCGCCAAACCCGGACAACGATTCAAAAAAACCCGGACATTTGGCGTAAATCGCATTTTCCCCCCGGACGAGTCCGAAAATAATATTTTTAAAAAACAAGACCTTTAAGTTCAATGAGGTGCTTCCTTACATGAAAAGTGTCCGGGTTTTCCCCGGACACTTCTTGACACCCCGCCCGGACGGCCCCCGGACGGCCTCCAAACTAGGACAAATCCGGGGAAACCCGGACGGATGGCAGCCCTACCCGTATACAAGGCTTACAAGTACATGTTTACTAAAGATACATGAGAACAAACAACATATAAGACGTAAAACAAAATACGCCCGATGGATTAGGTTTCACGCATTCTGGCAAATACGTGGGGAACGTAATATTATACATTATTGTATAAACAAACAGTGAATATAAACCCACACTGCTATTTACGAGTAATATTTTCTTTACGTAGGAAATATAAGTTTATAGCGTGGAAATTTGCGACATAGCCGATCCTCAAAACGTGCGAAGTGTAGGCAATACAATGCCATTACCAAGTTACTGCCGCTTGAGCGAATGCTTCACGTTGTCGAAATACAATCATGTCAAACAATGGAACATAATATTGAACGTTAAGACCCTTTATTTGACGCTAACGTGGAAATGGCGCTTTAATATAACTTTACTGTCGCTATAAGGGTTAACAGCACAACAAAATGAGTCGTTTTGTCCATACATATAAACGCCCGAAATAATATTACAGGATCACTGGTCTTCATTAATAAATGTGTGAAGTCGGGTCTCTAAATACCTATCAAAAGTCATCATCATCATCATCAGCCGAAAAACGTCCACTGCTGGTTATAGGCCTCTTGCAGAGACCGCCACAACGATTGGTCATGAGCTGCCCGCATAAGCGGACCCTCGCGATTTTAACCTGGTCTTCAGCGGGCCTTCCAACGCTGCGTCGTCGGGTACGTGGTCGCCACTCGAGAACTCGCTGGCCCTATATCAAAAGTCACCCGGTGTTTATTATTATTTTGGGGAAAATTTCGTTTATGTAGAGGACATTTTGGAGGACGAACCCAGAGTGTGAACAGGACCAATTTGTAAGTTTAATTTATGGAAAAGTAGGTATATTTTTTAAACTCCTTTAGAAACATTTTATATTTACACGATTCAACTGAACCTAACTAGTGGCATAACAGATTTCTATTATACATATTTTTCATGTAATTAATTCCAGATAAAAATGAAAGACGATATTGAACAAGAACAAAGGTCAAACTTTCGCTCTATTGAAATCAATTGGTGTGCATAATTTAAGCAAACTCGATACTAGGGGTATTTAATATGGGGTATTTCTTATAGTTTTTTTGACATTTAGAGGCCTTTTACACCCTCGCTCTGGTTCTTACCTGGGCCAACAAATTTGCCTTTTACACCCTCGCTCTGGTTCTTACCTGGGCCAACAAATTTCGCTGGCAATCCAGCGGGGTAATGCCGCCAGTATCATTGGCACGCTTGGTCCAGGTGAGTATCGGAGTGGGGTGGGATACGATTTAGGATAAAATTATATATATTGTGTTAGTTATATTTTAGGTATTTCGTTTTTAGGTTTTTTTTATTAATTTTTAATTCCTGTTACAATTTTGTATATGTGCAAACTGGCTTTGAAATTTTAAAGGAAGTCATGTAATTAAAAGAAAGAAAATACATAACAACATTTACGATACCTTTTCTAAAATTACTTGACTATGGGGACCCTTTACATCTCCGCTTATATGTATATTTGACCACAGAGACTCTTTACATCTCTGTATTATAGGATAAGTCCAGTAAATTGTGCCCAAGTATTTATCTGTTAGTTTGATGTTGCTTTGTATACATGTTACTAAACTAAATTATATAATTGTAACTGTATATATTGTATTTTTGTGACATGTAAAAGAGCCCTTGAGGCCTGCTTGCAGAATAAATGTTTGAATTTTGGGTTCCGTGTAGCAAAAAATTACGCTAACAGGTCACCCTCAGGGTGCTTACTTCATCCGGTGATGGAGTGTAGATACTTATATGAAAAAAAATCACAAATAAATATCCGTAACGGTGAAAACACAATTCCCAGCTTCCCATCCGGAATTCATCAGTAAAATCAATCAAATGAAGAAAATGAGACCAATCTTATACCATATGACCATAATAGAATATTCTACAACTTTTAGCTATTTTTATCACAAAACAAAAATATATGGTTGTACATATAAAACATAGAAAGTAAACGTGAATTTATTAAAATTATACCAATACTTTAAAGCGACTTCCTGACTTGGCGGGGCGGGATCGATATGTGACATTTTCTTCTTTGACGTAAACTTACTGACGTCGCAAAGATTCCCACTTGACAGAATACTGTCAGTATTACATTTGCGCAGTAGTAATATCATGCGCAGAAGCGGACCAGTACTGCTTTCACATGCATCGCCCCGCTTCCGCGCATTCCGCGCCAGTCAGGAAGCACTCATTTAAATGTAAGGGCACAGTAAAAAGTAGTAATGAGTTAACTGACAGTTGACACTGATATTTGACAGTTTTCTCATATCGTACCGCCTCCGCACCGACAAATCAGGAAGTCGCCTTAGGGTCGGCAACGAGCGAGTCCACCGAAGTTACAAGTCAAATGAATCGTTTGTTTCATTTGACTTGTAACTTCGTTCGTCACTTGTTTGCCGCACTGACGTGGACGGTAGTATAACGACAATCCGTTAGGACGAAAAAGGTCTTCACTCTTCAGCCATGTGATTTATTACAACCAAAAATACAAACATTCCCTTCTACTTATTAGAGCTCGTATTAGAAAGATAGAATACAGAATACAGTGTATCAAAATAAAATATACAAAGTCTGAAGATCTGGGAATAGAAAAAAAAAAGTAACACTAGCAGCTGCTATTAACAAGCAAACGCCTAAAATAATTGAATACCTAATAATTATAGTTTAATGGAATAAACGAATTCTACGCCTATACCTATATTCATATTATCAAAATTTGATCATAGATTACAAAGAAGAAATACCTGTTGAAAAGCTAAATATTTGTGTTAGTCAGATCCCTATGGTTTAATAATTTTGTTAATGTCCGAGAAAGGTAAAACATTGTTTCAGAAGGTCATCTAGGTTGTTTTTTGTACCTAAATTAAAATTCGAATTAAAATTTATTTTCACTGCGGTATATCACGAACATAAGCCTGGCTTTAAATGCAAAAAATCATTTCACTTATTCAAATACGATCAACTTTACACAAAGTCACAGGTCACCGAGTCTTTTTATTTTCATGTAAATTTTTGCGTTCGCATTGGTACAGGTATTACTCGCGTTCATAAATTAACATAAAGACAAAAACGGCATTATAGATATTCAGAACTCTTTTGTTCATACAATATATGCATTTCATATGAGACGTACGTGTATTGCGATTTAAAAAAACTTACCTATAAATATATTCTGTGCAGTACTGTAAAATCAGTTTCAGGCGGCATCCTGATTTGTCGGCGCCGAAGCGGTACGATATGAGAAAACTGTCAGCTGTCAGTGTCAACTGTCAATAGAGTTGCACCACTTTTTACATCGCCTCTACGTTTAAATGAGTGCTTCCTGGGCATAAAGGTCCCATTTTTCGGTATTTCGTAAAAAAACTCGTAAACGGTGGACGATAGCAAAAAACGTTCTGAGGCATAAGTAATCTACATAAAATTGTCTACAAAAAAGGTTTTATTTTTCGCTAGGATTAATCCTGATTGATCTATTTAATGAGATTTTAAAGGGGGAAAATAAAATTTTATGATACTTTAAGTGGCTTCTAATACCTTTATTTTTAATATATTTAAAAACAAGAAATAGGTACTATATTTATGTACTCAATGAACTCTACTCAAAGACACCCCTCTTAATGGGGTAGGCTATTTTTTTTTCTCACCCTCTTATAATCCTGTAAAAATATTTTTCGACAATTTGTATAACTTTGGGTCAACAAGATGCTTAAACTGTGAAAATTTGAACACTATAGCTCCATCCGTTAGTTTTTAAGGGTTTAAAAAAATAATAGAACTACTCATAGAGCTCCTCTTAAAAACTAGGATGGAGCTATAATCTTCAAATTTTCACAGTCTAAACAGCTTCTACCGTAAAACCTGTGAGACAGACGACTGATGGACGGACGCGTGAGTGACAGCTAGGGTTCCGTTTGGACCCTAAGGGTACGGAACCCTAAAAAAGGAAAAAAAAACTACTCTACCTAGCTATTGCATTACAAGATAACTACACTAGCTTAGCATTTATGCCAGCCAAATAACCAACAATGATGAATTGCATTGCGAATTTGCGAACAAAATCGTTTTTATGTAATGCCTAGATTAATCCAAATAAAACACGTTGTAAAACGGCTTCTTAACAATTCATTACGAAGTAAATGGAGTTAAATTGTGTGGAATACTGCAATTTGAAAACTCGGCTACAAACATTAAAGCTGTTAAATTAAAATGTAAAAATATGTTACGTGGTTTGGCAATTTGTGGAGTATTTTGTACACTGCAGGCTTTCCGCTGCGGGAATAAAAAATTGGAATCAGGCCATTCTGTGAGCCGCATTGGGTAAAGTAAAACACAAAATTCTAATAAAACTGCTGCTAATATAGTCGTTATACATTATTCGGCTACAACAGGCTTTGTAAAGAAGCAATATGTGTACAACATGAACTTGGTATGTACAAACGAAATATCTAAACTTGCGAACTTTTCATTTTTCCTATATTAAAGAAGGATATTTAAGTGTAATATAGAATAATTAACTACTTTATCAACGTAAAATTATTCAATATAACGTTGATATTGCAGAAAGTCGTCCTGACATCTTATTGAAAACATTTCTTCGAAATGTTGAATAGAAATGTAAATTTTCCCATCGGCGTGGATGCGGATTCAATTTATTTTTCTTTTGTACGGAAACAATTTGTCATAATTACTTTGAGTCGGCCCTGTGTATTATTTGACTGTTTGTCAAATAATAAGATCTGGTCAGAGGATTGCGTTAATTAGATTACGTGAAACTTGAGAAGGATTTATTGTATTTTAATTAACGAAGCCGCTTTTACTCTCAGATGCGGACGAAGAAAGTTGAATTATTTTCTACTTGTCAGTCCAAAAAAAATTTTTTTTCGAATTACTAATCATAATCAAGCTTTCTTAGAGCATCATCATCCTCCTAGCGTTTTCCTGGTTATCACCTAGAGAAACCTGGGGTCCACTTTAATAGTTTTTGGACAAATCTTTTTACCTGGTTTCCTTACAATGTTTTCATTCAGCGAAATGCTACTGTTAAATATAAGTAAAATTATATTTTGTAAATTTTTAAACTTTCTTGCGTTCGAGTCCACACCACACAAATTCCATCATCAAGTTACTGATTGTCACATCCTGTATCATAAAACGAATATTTTTCATTGAACTATTGGTACGCCAGGGAATAGGTTTAATACATCACTTCCCAGATGGAAATACTTGACGTTCTAAAAAAAGGTCTTCTCACGCCCTCAGGTTTATTTTAGGACCATCCGTCATTCGTACGGAGATACGGGTAACAAATGGCTTATTTGGACGCGTGACAACGGCGGATACGAGTACGTTACGGAGAAATAGAAATGACGTATTTACCCCCGACTTCCGAAAGCCAATGGGGGCTGATTACACATGATATAGGTACGTTTTGTACGGCTGGAGGTCGATTCGAGACGTACAATAAGTATTCCATTTTGATTTCAACGTATCTTACGCGCTCGCTCGACCCGCAGCGCAGATGAAATACATTCTACAAATATTATAATAACCAGGTATACAGAGTGTTAATAGTAGTATTTAAGGCCGAAAACTTATGTACCTGTATTCAAACATTATCATGTTTAAAAGGAAAATTAGTACAAATTTAATTTTCGTCCGGGATTTTTTTGTTAAATTATTTTCTGCTCTAAAATTAGTCTAAAAACCAGGGTAAGAATACGTTTTAAGTACGATATTATTTACACTTTCTATACAGAATCTTTGAAAATCTTTTTCGTTTAAAAATTATTATATTTGGCATGAAAAACTCAAGATACATCATTTTTATGAAAAATTTGACTATTGTTATTACAAGACCTCAGTCACACAATTAAGTAAAGAGCCTACACGTTGCTAAAGATTGTTGCATTCGTTTTTAAGTGTGGTTGCTATAATGACCAACAGATTGCGACTTTCAGAGCCTTTGCCAAACTTTCCGCCCTCGTTCATACTTTAAATTTTAAAGTTTAAAAGAACTTTGCTATTTCGTCCAACTTAAATATTCATATTTTGTTGCATCAATAATAAGTTGCACTAACATTTTTAACACGTTCAATATAATTATAAACATTTCAAAAAAGTATAGATAAAGCTTTTACTGAATACCAAACCAACCTCAACTTAGACCAAATTCAATGTAAACATACTACTTTTCAATGAGGATTGATGAGGCTTTTCCTAAAAAATACTTAAATATTCTTCATTAATGAGTAGTTTTGTAATCATTTACGCATAAACTATTGCAATTTTTAGTTGAAATCAAGTGTACTGTTGAAATCAAGTGTACTTATAACAAATATGAATTGTATTGTATAAAACACAAACATAAAACGTAATAATTAAATTTATATTATCCTAGCAGGGCTGGTAACCCATGGAGTCTTATTACCGTCCCTCCTTCTTCACCGAAGGAGAGGCCATTTAAAAAAGTAAGCATAGAAATAATTAAATAATAATAATAATTGTATTTTAATATCGGTGTATAATTTTATAGTCATTCAATTTATTAATGCTGTATACTTAAGTGCTGTAATAATGAAGAATCACTAAAGCTCAAGCCACACAGAGAGCGGGCGGGCGGTGGCAGCGCGGGCGCGGGCGGCGGCGGCGCGGGCGCGGGCGACAGCGGCGCGGGCGCGGGCGACAGCGGCGCGGGCGCGGGCGGCACCGCCCGCCCGCTCTCTGTGTGGCTTAAGCTTAAATAAATGGCTATTCTGATTCTGATTCTGATTGCAATTTCAATAAGAGAAAATAGTGGTAGTAGTAATATTCTTCATGTCACACCTGGCCATAAAGCGGAAATTACCGCACGCTTCGCGCGCGGGAAATCTCACTTCCTGGCCAGGGGGTGACATAAAATTTTGTACTTAACACGGGCGGTAATAAAGAAAGCCTCAGGTTGCATATTTATCGCCCTTGCCTTCGGCTCGGGCGTCAAATACCTGCGATCTGAGACATTCTTTGTTTTACCGCCCTTGTTAAGTAATGTACTATTATTGCACCAGTAATAAAGGAGTACATATAAAATATTAGGGAAAATAATATGTATATCACAGTCAGCATGACATAATTCGTATAATATTTTATTATTATTATTAGAAATAGAATTGCTCTTGGCCAGCATCTAGTAAGGGGGCAAAGATGAGGCCGACGATGAAGCGAGCTCACACAGAAAATGCCTATTTACTCGTGCCTTAAAGATGTCCAGGTTATATGAACTCGGAAATAAAGATTCGGGCAGGGAATTCCAAACCTTAACAGCGTGAACAATGAACATGAACAATGTCATTATTAGCATAGGATTTTGTGGTTGACTAATACTAGTCACTAGTCATCGGATCTATCAATCGGAATTACTAATTTATAGGTATCATAAAAATATCAAAGGCTTATGAGTTAGAAATAAATGCAAAAATATATCGTGTGATAATAATGATAAAAAATAGCAGCAAATAAAAAAATAAGAGCAAACAGACGATTCCGGCACAGCAATACAATCCGCGTGACAAGCGGCGTGTATTCCCTTTGTGTATTCTTTCGATTTCGTTTAAGAAACTGTCTTCAGGATAGGAAATCAATAAGTTTAGATGTTGCAAATTCTATCTAAATATCGACTCAAAATCCGACATGAGTAAAACTACGACTAATAAAGTGATAGAAACAAAGGAAACTACTTGGTTATAATGTCAACCACATCAACACTTGCGTTCAGTCCATTTTACTGCTTCCAATATTGGAAACAGTAAACTTTAACTAGATAGCAGTTGTTTGCAAAACAAGAACTATAACAAGCGTATGATTCACAATACACATGATATTATAGTTATTTACGATACAAGGGTTGTAAAACAAAGAAAGGCCGATATCGCAGATGTTTGGGGCCCGAGCCGCAGGCGAGGGTCTCAAATATGCGAGAGAGGGCTTTCTGTTTTACGACCCGTGTTTTGTACACAATTTTACGTCACCACTTGGCCAAAAAGTGGGTTTTTCTGATCGCGCAGCGTGCAGAAAAACGCGCTTTTTGGCAAGGTGTGGTGTAAATATATTTTATGTTACACCTGGCCATAAAGCGGCAATTACCGCACGCTCCGCGCGCGGGAAATCCCACTTCCTGGCCAGGGGGTGAAATACAATTTTGTACTTCCCTTCGGCTCGGGCGTCAAATACCTGCGATCTGAGACATTCTTTGCTTTACCGCCCTTGTTAAGTAATGCACTATAGCGTAAACCTGATACTTTAGATCACATGTTTACTTCGTGAATGGAGAAGTGACAGACTCCGGGGCCTTTGATAAAAGTTTTAAGTAATTTGACTTTTATTGCCGTGACAAATTGCAGTTAGCCTACAAATAAAAAGGAATTTGAACAATGCGAACGAGCGTTATGAATTCCCCGTCTGATATGTACAGTCAGCAGCACAGTTAGTTACGCGTTCGAAGAGATCAAAATGATCTATACACATCTTTATTATAATGGAATAAGAGCGCTTTTGAAGACCTCGCCCGCGTAGATACTTTTGCTGCTGACTGTAAGTACTAAATAATGGTATTGAAAGCTTGTGATTATTACAGAAGTAACGTATTGTTCTTTATTCGTGGATGCATTCATCAACACAAAATAAGTACTGTGATTTTAAGGCTACTTAAAAAAATATAAGTATAAATAGGTATCTCACCATTCCGTCCACAGAATCTGCAAAACCTTTTAGTGGTAGCCGTACAGGCCCATTTTCAAAGAAAAAACGCAAATCTGTATCAAATAAAAATCAGCCATTTCGTGTTTGGAGGGCCTCAAACTTGGTATGTTTCGAAAATTATTTGTGATTTATATAAAAAGAAATTGCTGAAATGTAATGATGTGGTATATTTTTTGAATCGCCTCAAAAAGCCCTTTCATATGATACTACACACGATAGGTTTCTGAAGAAAAAAAAAAATTTCCATACAAAAAATAGAATGTAGTAAGTGAAAGTAGAACGGGACAAAAAATTTGTTTTGACCTCTAGTATGCGTGTGTCAAACGGCTAAACTGTACATCGATTTGCGGTTTTTTTAATGGTACGGCGTACACTATTTCATAATATAGCAATTTGGATTATTTAAAAATAATAAGAAATTAAAAGCATAATCTTCATCTTGGTAACAATGAATTAGGTATTTAGTTATAGATAACTACTACTCCTACCGTATTAGGTATGTACTGGACATAGTTTGATCCCAAAGCTTCAAGCGTGATTGAAATAATTTAGCCAACACAGCAACTTCACCCGGTCTTAAAGCTGTTGTAGATAGTTAACATCTTAAAGTAAATACAAGTGTAATTAAAGTGAAGAGTAACGAACGTTCCAGAACTAACACAAGACCCTAGGCTAGTGAATAGAGAGCGAAATAAGCCACATTTTTGTGAAAAACATTTTTTCTCCATGTTTCAAGCGCAGTTTATTTAGGTACTAAATTCTCAGAATAAGGCTACTTAGGCGACTTCCTGACTTAGCGGGGCGGGATCGATATGTGACATTTTCTTCTTTGACGTAAACATACTGACATCGCAAAGATTCCCGCTTGACGGAATACTGTCAGTATTACATTTGCGCAGTAGTAATATTATGCGCAGAAACGGACCAGTACTGCCTTCGTATCTTCCCGCTACCGCGCATCCCGCGCCAGTCAGGAAGCGCTCATTTAAATGTAGGGGCGCAATAAAAAATGGTACTGCCTCGACTGACAGTTGACACTGACATTTGACAGTTTTCTCATATCGTACCGCCTCCGCACCGACAAATCAGGAAGTCGCCTAGCTGACTTGTATAGGAAGAACATGAATAAGAAACAATTGTTGGAATAAACGCCGTCGAGGTATCGCCGTATATCAGGTAGTCAGTTCGACCCAGGTCGGGCCTAGCTGAGTTTCTCGCTGGAATCTTCTCAGCTAGGCTAGGTTTAGAGAACCAGCCACTTAACACTCAGTAGCTCGATTCCACTCACACCTCAGAATCGGTTGAAACCGCTCAACCAATTTAATTGGGTGCGCAAACTCTTAGAGTATTCTAGTGTTTAAACCTCCCGTGTGGTCATGTCGGATTTTCGCTGGATTTTCCCCAGGGGACTCTGCAACCGCGCACTATTATTGCTTTATTGAGCCCGGCCTACACACACACACACATACATATATATATATATATATATATATATATATATATATATACATATATATATATATATATATATACATATATATATATAATATATATATATATATATGTTATGATTAATAACGAATGTAAAAGTAAACTGCTTTATTATTATTATATTTATAGTCCTTGTAGCATATTTAATGTAACTCAGTTTGTTGTTTTACAAATAACAACTCCGAGGTATGGAGGAGCGGCATCTTCCGACACAAGCATTGCTGTGCTTACTGGAAGGTGGCCAACCTTTGCTATGATACACACCAATGTAAAACCGAATAAACTATTTTGTATTGTATTTGTATTTTATTGCATTTAATTTACGCTTACGCTAGATTTGTGCGGAAACACACGAAAGGGGCGGCTTCATTTTACTCCTTGTCACTTGTTATAAATAATAGTATCAAGTTATTGCACAGACCGGCCTGACAAGGGTCGTTAAGTTTTTCATATACGGTGGTCATAAACGGCGAGTGTCACTACCCGTGCGTGATAAAAAGTCTATTCTGTACAAATTTATTTAAAGGGCGCGTATTAAATTTATACTTCCACATATACGCTAAAATAAAATGTTGAATAACTTGCTTCTGTCGACACGAGAGTACTTACGCCAGTCAGAGGCAGTTTTAACGAATAACAGACTTAAGGTGGTAGGTAATAATAATTAAAAAAAAATGATGTCACGTGATACTCACGTGACAAACTAATTTCTGAAATTATTCTACTTTATACAAGTTTATTCTAGGAAAGGGGGCATTTCGCGCAAACGGAAAGCCAATTTATGAATGTTTGTTACATAAGTTTCTTAAAATATCACGCTGTTAGCCTACCAATGTCAAAATACGTTTTATCTACACACATATCATAAATCCTCTAATATGCGTTCGGAAACCGTAGAAAATGACTCTCATTTCAACATTCAATGAATTTATGGCAATTTTCTTATCTGTGGCTAAGGCTACAGCAGTAATAAAATATTTCATTTTAATCTCATATATGATGTTAAAATATTACGTCAAACAAAACTGTCAAAATTTAAATGTCAAAGTTGACATGTCCCTATTCTAGTATCACTGAAAATTCAAATTCAGTCGATGCGAAATGTCAGCTCGATGTTTTTTTAGTATATATCGCACGAAATTTGAGCTAGAACGACATGATCACATCAGAATAAGGACTCTTTACTTTTTAAAATAACATTCAGGTATCGGTTGCCAGTTCTGATTTCGATATTTCCGCAACCGTGCAAAAAAGGTTGTATTAACACAATTATTGTATTTATTTACTACGGTTTCTGAACCCATCTTAGAGTAATTATAATATGTGTGTAGATAAAGTAATGTATGCAACTGTACATAATTAGGCATTAAAACACTCGTGTGACCTTATTATGAAACTCGCCTTCGGCTCGTTTCATAAAACACACTCGTGTTTTAATGCCCCTCATTATGTACCAGTTGCATAAACTACTATTGTAAGGAAAGCGTCCCACCTTAATTAAAATTTTATTACAATTTAAGGACAGTAAAAATACAAACAGAAAAGGGCAATGAGATACTTAATATTATACTCAGCCTCATCGGGGCCGAATTCGACTGAAAATTGCTTAAAATAGACAGAAATATTTTACTGAGAAATAAATGTAATATTAAACGTAGGTCGGAGGGTCCATGAGGAATTAATAATTCTTTATACATCTTCCTTTATTTACAGGAAGCTGGCACCTTACACAGCTATTAAAAAGCACCAATACCACATTGGTAAATAATAATAATGAATCAAACGTGAAAGCGTTGTTTCTTCTGTCCAGCTATGCTATTTACATTGTTCACTTCACCGCTAACCTCACCACTCAACCCTAGTACGATATTATCTTGATACCAAGACTCGTAATAACAAGTATTGGTTTGCCTAGGACAGGGGTCGGGAAATCGCGGCTCTTTGAAGGGCCAGGTGTGACTCCCTGAGGTCTCCTCAAAAATATAGTGAATAACATGAAACAGATATTTGCGGCTCTCTTAGGTTTCAAAAAAATGATATTTTTATCGAATTTGGCTCTTTGCCTAAAAAGTTTGCCGACTCCTGGCCTAGGGTGAGGTGAGGCGTTGTGAACACTACTAGAATAACACAGCTGTCAAATACCGTGTATTGAATATCGGCCGTTACCGTGTATTATATCGGCGGCACGTTGTGACTACGTTTATGGCGTTGACACATGAATCAACCATGTCAGAGTATCTACGACATGTTGACATTGAGCGACATCCAACACACACAGGTACAATGTAATATAATTTTAAGTATTTAATATAATTCTAAGTACGTGCAGTGTGTAAGTACTATTAAATGTTATACTTCCTACAATATACATAAAATACATACGTATTATTTTTCTTCATAATTGTACAAACGTTATTTCGATTTGTATAGACATTATTAAGACTGCACCGAGCAAATTTCTGAATAATTGCGATGGTTGGATCACTTGCTGTATTATCTATACATATAATAAAGCAGAAGAGGGTCGAAAATCTGTACATTGAAGATATTAGTAAAAAAATCGATGGAGGGGTCTAAGAATCGATAACAGAACACGTTTCAACTGTTTTTAGAATTCATGTCTGTTTGTCTGTTTGTCTGTTTGTCTGTCTGTTTATATGTCTAACTATCACGCGAAAACTAGCGAATGGATTTTAATACAGCCTTCACTAATATGTTTATTGGATCTTCGGCCAGGTTATAGGCTATAAAAATCATACAGGTTAGGGATGAAAGGGGGTGAAAAGAGGGGGTAAACTTTGTATGAGAAGTCTTTCAGTTCATGATTTACAGGCTTGAAAGTTGGTAAGTATATACATGGATGCAAAGTAAATAGAACCTCATTCAAACATTGTATAATAAACAGATAGTATTTGAAAAAATGGGGGGTGAAATAACAATACCTCTGCCTCTCAAGGCTATAGACAAAAATACAAAAGTCCCTCAAACCATATTAACTATTTGAAATGAGAGATCTAATTATGTTGGTCAGTCAGTCGCTATCAATATTCACAAACCTTACTACGCAACCTCGGTTTTTTTTTGTTTTCGATGGAGGGTACTTTACCTACGCAGAGCGGCAGGCTCTCGGTTGCATGGTAGCACTTGCGACATGTACTACCTATATATTAAGTATGCGCATTTTTGTATAAAATATTGTTTTTTGAGGTGCTCATTACAAGAATGATACTTATCAATTTTCAAATTGAAGATGGCGGACATTTACTTATTTACTTTTCTTAATAATCGATATGAGTTTCATCTTTGAGGTTCTTCGAGGTGCCGATTAGTTGCGTTTTCCGTCAGCAAAATGTATAAAATACGTTGAGCGCGTAACAGCCATAAATTTAGGGTATATTGGTATTCGTTATTAAAACATACATACCTACGTAACAATAAACATCAAGTATGACCAAATTCGAACAGGCGGATTGGAAAGCAAAAAAACCGGCCAAGTGCGAGTCGGACTTCGCACATTTAGGGTTCCGAACCGACCGCAAAGTTAAGTTGGTTTTTATAGGAAAAATAAGGAAATTTCAAAGAAAAAAATCTAATTTTTCAAAAAAAAAAAAAAAATTTTTTTCTAAATTTATCAATATATTAGTATTTGTTGGTAAAAAATACGTGATAACAATCATTATTACCAAATTTTAAATTCATCGGAACAAAATTTCTATTCAACTACCTCTTTACAAAGCCACTTAATAGGTCAACAAATTTTTTTGTTCAATATTTCGCGCTCGCTGCTCTCGCGTTTTCATCTACATTGCTTGATGCGTATGAAGTATTTTCTGTACCTGCATCATAATGTTCGAATCATTTCGCACTAGCTTTTTTATCTACATTACTTGACGCGTAGGAATTATTTTCCGTAACTGCATCATAATGTTCGAAAAATTTCGCGCTCGCTGCGCTCGCGTTTTCATGTGCATAACTTCATGAGAATGAAGTAGGTATTTCCCGCACCTGCATCATAATGTTCGAAAATTTTCGCGCGCCGTACGCTCGCGTTTTCATCTACATTATAGTTAATGCGAATGACGTCTTTTCCGCACCTGCATCAGAATGTTCGAATCATATCGCGCTCGCTGCGCTCGCGTTTCATATACATTACTTAATGAGTGTGAAGTATTTTCCGCACCTGCATCATAATGTTTGAAAAATTTCGCGCTCGCTGCGCTCGCGTTTTCATCTACATTACTTGATGAGCATTTTCCGCACCTACATCATAATGTTCGATAATTCTCGCGCGCCCTACACTCGCGTTTTCATCTGCATTATAGTTGATGCTTATGAAGTCTTTTCCGCACCTGCATCATAATGTTCGAAACAGTTCGCGCTCACTACGCTCGCGATCTCATCTTCATTTCTTGATGCGTATGAAGTATTTTCCGCACCTGCATAATAATGTTCGAAAAATTTCGCGCTCGCTGCGCTCGCGTTTTCATCTACATAACTTCATGAGTATGAACTATATTCCGCACTTTACTAAACTTTAGTGCCCGCTACGATCGCTTTTTCATCTAAATTACAGATGCGTTTGAAGTCTTTTCCGCACCTGCATCATAATGTTCGTAAAAATTTCGCGTTCGCTATGCTTGCGTTTTCATCTGCAAGACTTGATGCGTATGAATTATTTACCGCACCGGCATCACAATGTTCGAAATATTTCGCGCTCGCTGCGCTCGCGTTTTCATACACATTACTTGATGAGCATTTTCCGCACAACCTACATCATAATGTTCGAAAATTTTCGCGCGCCGTACGCTCGCGTTTTCATCTACATTATAGTTGATACGTATGAAGTCTTTTCCGCGCCTGCATCAGAATGTTCGAAAAATTTCGCGCTCGCTGCGCTCGCGTTTTCATCTACATTACTTGATGAGTATTTTCCACACCTACATCATAACGTTCGTAAAAATTTCGCGTTTGCTACGCTCGCGTTTTCATCTGCATGACTTGATGCGTATGAATTATTTTCCGCACCGGCATCATAATGTTCGAAATATTTCGAGCTCGCTGCGCTCGCGTTTTCATACACATTACTTGATGAGTGTAAAGTATTTTCCGCACCTGCATCATAATGTTCGAAAAATTTCGCGCTCGCTGCGTTCGCGTTTTCTTCTACATTACTTGATGAGCATTTTCCGCACTTACATCATAACGTTCAAAAAAATTTTGCGCGCCGTACGCTCGCGTTTTCATCTACATTATAGTTGATGCGTATGAAGTATTTTCTGTACCTGCATCATAATGTTCGAATCATTTCGCACTAGCTTTTTTATCTACATTACTTGACGCGTAGGAATTATTTTCCGTAACTGCATCATAATGTTCGAAAAATTTCGCGCTCGCTGCGCTCGCGTTTTCATGTGCATAACTTCATGAGAATGAAGTAGGTATTTCCCGCACCTGCATCATAATGTTCGAAAATTTTCGCGCGCCGTACGCTCGCGTTTTCATCTACATTATAGTTAATGCGAATGACGTCTTTTCCGCACCTGCATCAGAATGTTCGAATCATATCGCGCTCGCTGCGCTCGCGTTTCATATACATTACTTAATGAGTGTGAAGTATTTTCCGCACCTGCATCATAATGTTTGAAAAATTTCGCGCTCGCTGCGCTCGCGTTTTCATCTACATTACTTGATGAGCATTTTCCGCACCTACATCATAATGTTCGATAATTCTCGCGCGCCCTACACTCGCGTTTTCATCTGCATTATAGTTGATGCTTATGAAGTCTTTTCCGCACCTGCATCATAATGTTCGAAACAGTTCGCGCTCACTACGCTCGCGATCTCATCTTCATTTCTTGATGCGTATGAAGTATTTTCCGCACCTGCATAATAATGTTCGAAAAATTTCGCGCTCGCTGCGCTCGCGTTTTCATCTACATAACTTCATGAGTATGAACTATATTCCGCACTTTACTAAACTTTAGTGCCCGCTACGATCGCTTTTTCATCTAAATTACAGATGCGTTTGAAGTCTTTTCCGCACCTGCATCATAATGTTCGTAAAAATTTCGCGTTCGCTATGCTTGCGTTTTCATCTGCAAGACTTGATGCGTATGAATTATTTACCGCACCGGCATCACAATGTTCGAAATATTTCGCGCTCGCTGCGCTCGCGTTTTCATACACATTACTTGATGAGCATTTTCCGCACAACCTACATCATAATGTTCGAAAATTTTCGCGCGCCGTACGCTCGCGTTTTCATCTACATTATAGTTGATACGTATGAAGTCTTTTCCGCGCCTGCATCAGAATGTTCGAAAAATTTCGCGCTCGCTGCGCTCGCGTTTTCATCTACATTACTTGATGAGTATTTTCCGCACCTACATCATAACGTTCGTAAAAATTTCGCGTTTGCTACGCTCGCGTTTTCATCTGCATGACTTGATGCGTATGAATTATTTTCCGCACCGGCATCATAATGTTCGAAATATTTCGAGCTCGCTGCGCTCGCGTTTTCATACACATTACTTGATGAGTGTAAAGTATTTTCCGCACCTGCATCATAATGTTCGAAAAATTTCGCGCTCGCTGCGTTCGCGTTTTCTTCTACATTACTTGATGAGCATTTTCCGCACTTACATCATAACGTTCAAAAAAATTTTGCGCGCCGTACGCTCGCGTTTTCATCTACATTATAGTTGATGCGTATGAAGTCTTTTCCGCGCCTGCATCAGAATGTTCGAAAAATTTCGCGCTCGCTGCGCTCGCGTTTTCATCTACATTACTTGATGAGTATTTTCCGCACCTGCATCATAATGTTCGAAACATTTCGCACTCACTACGCTCGCGTTTTTATCTTCATTACTTGGTGCGTATGAAGTCTTTTCCACACCTGCATCAATGTTCGAAACATTTCGCGCTCGCTGCGCTCGCGTTTTCATCTACACTATTTGATGCGTATGAAGTATTTTCCGCACCTACATCGTAATGTTTGAAAGAATTCGCGCTCGCTGCGCTCGCGTTTTCATCTTCATTACTTGATGCGTATGAAGTATTTTCCACACCCGTATCAGATTATCCGAAAAGTTTCGCGCTCACTTCGCTCGCGAGCGTTTTCATCTACATCTATTATAAGTTAATAACATATATTTAGTCCTCTGTCATGTTTCATGTGGGCGCATTGAGCTGGCGTGCGCAATGTTTGGCGAGACAACCCGGCGAAATACGGTGTAGAAGTTGATATGGATAATGGATATTCACGCGAATGAAGTCGCGGGCAAAAGCTTAGATAAATAAATTTAAAACTGGACTACCCGTGCGAAACTGGGGCGGGTTATAAATGCGAAAGTAACTCTGTCTGCCTGTTTCCTCTTAAAATGCTCAACCGATTTAGATGAAATTTGTTATGGATATAGTTTGAGTCCTAGGGAAGGACATAGGATATTTTTATCCCGGAAATCATCCCTTAACGGGGTTTAAGTTAGAATGGAAGAGAGATAACTAGGTAAGCGCATGAAATAGAAGAATTAAATAACATTCTAACGCGATGACGCGAGTTCTACGCAGACGAAGTCGCGGGCAAAAGCTAGTTATTACTAAAGCTTGAATTCTGTAATTCCTATATATGATATTTAAGGATACACTCTACACGTCATGTGTTTCAGAAACACAATTACTTATAGTTTTCTTCATAAAAATTCAATCCAAAGTTAGCTCTACTAAAGGAAATAAACGCAAACTACAACGTTAATACTTTATGAAAGGTCTTCAATTTTTGAATAGTAACAAAACTACATGTTATCTAGGTCGTATGTGTTTAAAATTTGCAAAATGTGGAGATTTTTTTAACAATGCAAAGGAAATTCCGAAAATTTTTACCGGCCGCCGTAGTTTTCTTGCCGGCAGATGGACTCCGGCCCTCAATGGGAGCAGACGTATGCTGCTTTTTTCAGTTTGACATCTCATAAAAACACGCTTTTTGACAGCTTACTCGTATACAAATACAAAATGTATACCACACACAAAGATTGCATTAATTGAAGTAGGGTAAATAAATGTTGACGTGTGGCTATTGAAGATTCTTTTAACATGGAATTTTTAGTATTAGCCATTCGTTATAACTTAAAAATGCAATCTTTGGTCCCCAATGTATACTAATGCAACTAAATTATAATGATTTCCTTTACGAAAAGGCATTTTAAACGTAAAAAGGTTACCGATGTATTTCAGTTCAAAGTAATTTACTTTTTATAAATTGGCCACCCAGAACGGAACGTTATGACATTTATGTCACTCATCATATTTCAAATTAAAATTTGTAAACAAATTGTATTTTTATATTTCAATAATTTAACGAATCTAATGATATATTTTATGTGTATATGTACGGCGCTTTCACGTCAAACAATGATTACCTAAATATATCGCAGAATCGGCATAAACAAAACATATCCCAGAATCTGTACAAACAGGCACAATTATTATGGTGCTTTGAACAGAAGTTTATAAAATATCAGCGTTATACCAAGAAACAGATCTAGAGTGCTCTCTTGCAGCGGAAGCAGAAGAAAGAATATCGGAGTTTCTTAGCCAGTTTGAGTGATGTGGATTTAAGTTGTGTATTGTCTAAGCCGCCTGGTCATAATATAATTATACCTAGAATGAAAATAATAAACCTATGTTTCATTTATAAATAATAAACCAAGTAGTTGTTGGGGATGTGGTGACAATGACGATGTCTAACAAACAAATATGCAGTAATTACTTATAATATTAAACTGCGCTAGTTTCTATCTAAAGCTTTCATGCGTTGGAAATCCCGTTGCTTTGATTTTGTACAAGTAAGTACTTATGTCGCATCGCAATAATTGTCTCGACGTTATATTAAACGAATAGGAAATAATAATAATTGCTATTTATTATTGATGAAAATAGACGCAATGTTAACCATTATTGAACCTTATCTCGTTGCAATAAGGTTCACGGATGTTCAGTTAAGTGTCATCGACGGCACGACTGTATAAAAGTTAATCAGAGCTGATACAGTAGTGGTCCGGCCAAGTTCCACAATTGCAGACTGTTACAATGACTTTCTTGATGATATTTGTTATATCATTAGGTTTTATAGTGCTTGTCATTCACGATAACGACGATGCGCAGGGAATGTCATACTATTCTATGCGCAATTCTGCGGATTGGGTTACGACGGGAGGTCGTGAATAACAAGAACTACCTATAAGGTTAGGTACTAGTTCCTCAAATACAAAGTTGATTCACAATATTGCTGCAGTTATCCCGTGCCGTATAAATAGTTTCAGTAGTTATTATATATATTGTAATAAAGCTAGCGCTTTTTCTCTTAAAACTTGCATTAAATCAGTGTCCATTTTAGAGTTAACCAACTGATAAACAGAAAATAATCAATTTATGAAAATAACCTATTTAAGGTACAACATATACTCGTATCATGAAAATCACCAATTAAACTCTCAAAATAAGTACCTAAGTCATAAACATAAAACAGTCATAACATGCACGAACCGATTAGGAAAATTCTTTCTCTGTTTTAAGTTGTATAAAAATGAGTCTGTGAGGAAAGGGCAAAACAAAATACATTTTACAAAACAGGGGTTTGACAAGTTTTATTTTATAAACAAGGAACTGAGTATTTTACTACCACAAATTCCAAATTCAAGACATTTTCAGATACAACTAATACTTGAGTTTTGGTTACAGATCAGAACTTGACGATTTTTGTTACACTTCTCTTATGCACCAAGAAACCTTTAAATATTCAAAATCTATATTGTCATAAGTTGACATAAACATGGGTCAATGACCCGACCCAGCAAAATGTGGTAGTGTGCGTGAATAATGCATGTGTGGGTTAATTGGGTAAATTATTAAAAAAATTGAAATTTGACAGGCGCTGAGAATTTACCCCGCACGATAGGCCCTTAAGTAGGTAAGGGAGAACTCTTGTTCTTATCGAACTTTTATTCCAAGAGTGCCGATGCAAAATATTTCGTCTAGTTATAAACCAATTTAACACCAAGAAAAATTATGTGATGTATGTTCTGTAATGTTTCAGATGTTTTTTATCTGGATTTCCGACTGTTACCCTCTACATCTTGCATTTCTTAACCAATTTTTGTGCAATTTTTTTTCAAAAATTATATGTATTATTTTCGATTTAATTTTTAGAAATTTTTCAAAGAGCGGAGTCTTGGGAATTGAATACGTACAAAATCGTCTTCTTTTAAATCTACTTCCTTTTTTAAATCAAGGTGAAAATTGAAAAATTAATCGCCACAGGTGGGATTTGAACCCACGGCCTCTGGAACCCGTCCATTGCGCTTAACCAACTGACCTACCGTGGTAATCCCTAGTGGCGGTGAATTTTGCAATCATTACACTCTTCTAATTAAACCTTATTAGGGAGGGTCGTAGCGATATCTACCGTGAAATTATTACAATTTTAGATACGGCACCAACGTCTCAAATTAGATTGAGAAACGCTGATAACAATGTGCTACACCCATACTCACTTTAAATGATTTCTTACTTTCTTTTTCATAAACGTCCATCTTACCTAATTTAGTGAATTAGCCGCTAAAGTTCGATTGTTCTTATTTGTCACTTAGATATATTTCCGCTTGTGAGAAAGGGCCAAAAACATTTCAGTTAGCAGAGGTTTGTTAAGTTTCCTAATTAAGGTGATTAAGGTCCATGCTTACAGAGCCACTAGTTTAGAGAGCTTTTGCATTGGAGCTTTTATCAAAATATGTCACCATTTTACATGGCATCAGCAAAAGCTTTCAGTCTTCCGAAAAAGCCGTTTATACCGATACATTTTCATTTTCCGCGTCGTGTACCTAATGCATTTGAGCTCGCAAATTGAACCTTTGACGTTTTTCGCAGACGTGCAGTGGTAATAGTCTGTTGGTTCCTAAAATCGGGCTCTAAATTTGCATCAATATGGTATTTTCCTGATAGTAATCAATAACTTTGTAGGTATGAAGCGTCAGAAATGCTCGGTTGATACGAAGTTTGTATGTAAATATGACTGATAACGTTAAAATGTTCCGTAATAAACAAGGAAACCCTTTAGATTCGTCATATCCATCCTTCCGTATAGTATTAATATGGAGTACCTAGGTTAAGTTTTCAATCCTCATTCCATTGAGATGATCACATAAATACCTTGTGCCAACTACAATCCAGTATTTTTCTAAATATATTGTGAACCCTTAAAAAGGCTCTGTTAACATGGAGTGCGTAGGAAATAGTACATTACTTACCAAGGGCGATAAAACAAAGAATGTCTCAGATCGCAGGTATTTTACGCCCGAGCCGAAGGCAAGGGCGATAAATATGCGATCTGAGGCTTTCTTTATTATCGCCCGTGGTAAGTACAAAATTTTATGTCACCCCCTGGCCAGGAAGTGGGTTTTTTCGAGCGCGGAGCGTGCGATAATGGCCACTTTATGGCCAGGTGTGACATAAATGTTTTTAAGTATATTTAAAAAATATATCGAATAATTTTGAAGTTGGAGTTCATAAGTATTTTTTTATGTTTATGCAATAGTAATATTGACTTTTTGGTTTTGGGAAACGATTTATTCATTTATTTCAGGCAACAAGGACCCATAGGTAAAAACCTTATATCTAACTTACATACAATTATATACTTGAAAATGAAAATGAATACTTAAAACTAAAAACATTATTTAGGCGACAAAACGGCGTGGCTCGCGGCATTTAATCGCAATTTAATCGCGAAGGTATAATGTATTAAAATACAGCCAAAACTTTCAAGTCCTTTACGACCATCATGATCAAAAAGCTAATCTCCCCGCTTTCCGCTTTACTAACCGTTTAACCGGGCCTTCAACTAATACTAGGTATATTAGCAGAATCCATTAGCGGAGTAGACTGAAATGGTCAGTACAATTACAACTATTTATGACTCAGGATTAGTCAGGGTTGGTTGTAAGGTTAAATGTTTACATTCAGTGCCTAACTAGCTATACAATATTAATATTCGTGCATTCCAAACCTACATTTTTTTAACGGTGGCGAAATGGATTTACGCTAGGTCCGTCCGTGTCGGGGTATGACGGACTTAACCGCGGCTATAGAGAGACTTGGACTACCGTCTTAAACCACCAGCGAAACCTGGCTCCGCCTTGATGAAGGCGGCGCAGAAACGCGTTTGGGCAGCATGAACTTATATGAATACAATCGAGTTTGGAAATATAAACACGACCAGAAAAAAAGTCCATTATAGTCCTTTCTGTTTTGCATGAAATGAACGACCATTACCATGCAGCAATTTTAAGTTTACAGGAAGTTGGTTGTAAATTACTACGCACATTTAAATACACTTTAAGGCGACCTCCTGATTTGTCGGTGCGGAGGCGGTACGATATGAGAAAACTGTCAAATGTCAGTGTCAGCTGTCAGTCGAGTCAGTACCGCTTTTTACTGCGCCCCTACATTTAAATGAGTGGTTCCTGACTGGCGCGGGATGTGCGATAGCGGGGCGATACGAAGGGGGGGACATAGTTTTATCCCGGAAAACAATTAAGTTTAAAAAGGGAGAGAAATCACTATGGCAATGCGATAATTGATGCTGACCTGTGGTGTGGGAAATCTGTGGTAACTTATATTTGCTTTTAATAACATAAGTATTTGCCATTCAATTGTATACAGGCATTTTATTATTCCCATTGAAGCAGTGTTTATAGTAAGTACGTACTGGTCCGCTTCTGCGCATAATATTACTACTGCGCAAATGTAATACTGACAGTACTCTGTCAAGATAATCTTTGCGACGTCAGTAAGTTTACGTCAAAGAAGAAAATGTCACATATCGAACCCGCCCCGCCAAGTCAGGAAGTGGCCTTACTGTAGGTAATTTGACGGCATCGAGATATCGATGATATAAAGATTCATGACATTTACCTAGGTACTCTGGTCTGTCTATTGATAATATAAATACGATGAGTGAGTTTAAAAAAAAATACATATATATTTCTCTTATGTAGAGACAAGGCAAAGGAAGGATTTCTAACCTTTATCTACATTAAAATTTAAACAAAATACTTCAAAGAATTTATTTCGAGTGGATCCCTGAAATCATCAATTTACCGTTGTATTTTATATCTGACGCCACAATAAAAAGAATTGTCACAATCCGAACAATTTAAATTTAAATGAATCTCATACATAATTATAAGGTAAATCTTTTCCCTTGAAACGGAAGTAATTCGAGAGCTTTTTCAGGTGGGATTTCGTTACAAATCTTACTGAATTTATTGCTTTGCAAACTGGGAGCTAGGAAAAGAAAGACACATAAATGGCAACGGAATTTGTTTTTTAACGGTAACTCCTCGTGTCCTGTTTGTAAATGCGTTAAAATGTACTCTTGTTAAAATTTTATCATCAAGTCGAAAGTATATAAGTTTCCATCTATTGATTTAAGAAATGGCAAGAAGCTACCGGCAAATAATTCAAGATGTCCCTAAAATGTCCTTAAATTCCTAGCTGTCTGAATATTTCTTCAATACCTACTTAGGAATCTGATAAAACATTGGTAACTTTGGAATAAAATTTGAAACTTGGAAACTCTCAGCTTGGGCAAACTTGAGATTAAATAATATCTGGTAATTTTGTGGTGGAACTTGAGGATGTTTACCTACCAAAGAAAATTAGTTACATAGTTGGTCTAATTTCACCATCTTAATTGGCGTTGTTAGGTACATCCATAACTGGATGAATTGAACTGGATGAATGAGTTGTACATCTTGGGCTGTGGAGGGGCGCGCCTTCGTGGATGGCGCGCACTATACCTCGTTATAATTTTAAAGGTGACACACATTCTGATACAGCCAGTACATATACATTTTTCGACCTTATAGCCCGTGGTAGACGGGCGAGTAAGTACGCGGACTTAAGTGGGTGATAGACGGGCGAGTTTTGAAATCGTGTGTTAAAATGTCACGAATTTTGTTCGGCTCGACATCGAGACAGACGTACGAGCTATAAGGTCATACGTTATTACTGTCTCGATGTTGATTGCGAGCAAAGCTCGTGAATTTTAAGTTCGTGACTTAAAAGTTAAAAAAAAATTGTTTTCGAAAAATCGTCATTATACTCGATTTCGACTAACTCGGGGATAAGGATTTCAAATTTACCATTAATTTTGAATTTTAAGAAAAAAAATATGTTTTTTTTTGCTAAAAATCATTATCGATTTCGACTAATTGGGGGATAAGGATTTCAAATTTTATATTAATTTTGAATTTTAAGGTAAAAAATATAATTCGTTGGTCGTGAGCTGAGAAAGATAAAAATACATTTTATTCATTACTAATATTTTTAAATTATATTTTATTAATTTATTAATCTCTTTTATAATTATGTGGAAATTTATGTACGTATCAAAATGTGTTTGATACATAGTAGGAACCTAAAATATAGGTGTATGGATCAAGTCCGTGAACATATCTGTATACTTTGATTATTCTCTGAACTGTTAAGTTCTCTTTCAAAACCCTCCATTTGTTAATATGAATATGAAATGATATTTAATAATTAAAATAAATACAAAAAACAAAAAAGACTTATTTCGTATGCTTTAACATTAAGTACTTATAATAATAGAATGATATTTAATAATATTCTTTAAATAAAACAACACAAACTTCTACATAAATTCCTTCAGTGTAGTCCAAACTTAGTCTAGTTATAATACAATCCAATTCAACTACTTACCAAACAAAATAAACACACACTGTTTCACAAAACACAGTTTCAAACACAATTGAGTTCCCACGAACTTCGTAGACGTGCTACGAGCGCCACGCTCTACGAAACATGTAGCGCGCTACGCGTCTGGCAGTCGACTGGCCCGTCCCACTACCTACAATCATTAGGCGAAGCGTTTCATATGTAGACTCATTAATTTTGACCAAGTGTTCCTTTTTTTGGTGCCAGATATTTGAAAGTGGAACGTGGAAACAAAAAGCAAGCGTTTTGATTTCGTTATTAAGTTTGATTTGGCTGAATGCGCTAAGAGCGCGTTTACAGAAAACAAAATACAAGCTTAAACGTTAGTAAAGTTAGTTTTAAATTCACTTTTGTAATTTTTAGGTAAACACGTTGCTTACAGATTACAAAATGTATTGTTTTAGTAATTAGTTATAGGCTCTTATTGAAAATCTGCTTCACGGCTTTAGAACATGCTGTAAAATTTGTTTCTCTATTTCTATAAGTTTAAAGTAATTATTTCTGTCTGTTTGTTAACACTGAACGGATTTTGATGAAACTTGGATTTGGGGGCACGGAAGTGCCCCCGCCAAGACGAACCAAATGCAAACCAAGCGAAGTGCAAGGGGCTCTACCTTTCCTCTAAGTGACCTCTCGTAACTTGGGTTCAGATTATACCAGATAAACAAAACTACCCGATACACCATTGTAATTTTAATGCGAAAGATAAACGCTTTTTATTGATTGATCGATTGACAAAAGTATCAGTATATAATGTCAATAGCGGACTTATTAAACATAATATGTACTTGTAATGTTTATAACGAAATGCTTAATGACATAGATGTCTTTGATCATAGTTTGTCCTCTTTCAAAAATAATGTTCGGCATGGTTTGTTTTCTAGACAATAAGTGAGGGATAACATTGTTTTGAAAATTATTTCTTTTACTTATATTTTTTTGTTAAAATACTTTGCATGAGTACACAACTAAATAGATTGGTAATCATAACAATATACCCGTAACTTCTTAGTTAGTAACAGTTATATAGTAATATATGAAACTTTAGGCCTAATTGGCGTCCATTTTTGTATGCGTTTTTTGTACATGGCTGTTTGTTTTCTAAATAAACTAAAAAAAAAAGAATATAAAGTTTCAATAGCTTAGCACTTATACGTTAGATTTTATTGATATCTAAAAAACCCCGATTTCGTCACTCACTCACTGATGATCAACACAATTCTTACTGTACTTCCTAAAGTTCTAGAAAGCTAATATTTGGTATGTACACAATCAACAAAAATATCCTAAAACTTGGAACTTGCCCGGTCCTCATTCGTAAAGAGAGGGTGCAAGTTTGCATAGAAGTAGATTAAGCTTGCACCTAAAATTATTTAATAACAATTATATCTAAAGCAATAACCAAATTCTACGAGGATAAACACGCGGGCAAAAGCTAGTATTATATGTTTGTCTGTAACAGTAGATACACGGCACTCAATCACCGTTAACCTATTAGCAATCAAAGCTAGCCTAGAAATCCTACACTAGGGACTAATTAATAGTCCAATTCCCGTTCAAGATAGCCCTCAAGTCGTCCTAATTCAGGTGCTAGGTATGTACAGTCAGAGAATTTACTCTTGCACTCTATTTCTATTGTAATAAAGTCCATAAGTGCCGAACATTCAAATTCTCGACTGCACATACAGGTCAACTAGTAGCGATGAAAATGACGAAAGATTCATGTTGTTTCTTTATGTGGAGATCAGAAATGTATAACATTAAGACCTGTTTGTAAACCACTATTGACCACTATTGACAAGTAAAATATTCATTCATTCATTCATTCATTCATTCAAACTTTGTATCTTTCCTATAAAATACATGTAACTCGAAAAAAACAAAACTGACGTTTGTCTGACAAATACAATCATACACGTATAATACCTGTTTTATACTGTGTATTTCACATGTTTATTTCATTGTCATGCCTTTGACGCAAAATTGACTTCACGTCACATAGACCATAGATTACCGATTCCAATTTATAAATATTTCGTCATAATTGATAATTTCAACCTCTTTAGTCTCAACTGATATCGAGATATAAAAAGTCTCACCTGTTTGTATGAGAGCCAATACATTGCGAGTCATTATTCATAATATAATATAATAATGCGAAAAATACAATGTATTTTACACGTAAAAAACCTATACTTGCGAAGGATTCAATCGAAGATTCGCAAGGAAAGATACTGTATTTTATTGAAAAATACAGGGGCCTTTGAAAGATACATGTATCTCTCATGTAATTTTCATCGCTATCAACTAGGCACTTTAAGTTTCCCACTGACATAATTATGCTCTTTTTCCATAGGCTACTTCACTTTAATACTCATATAATCGAATTTCTATTACATGCACAGTGCACATTGTCTACAAATTGAATGTTTGTAATTAAAAACTTTAATAAATTCATGTTCTTAAAAATATGTCCTGTCCTGTCAGTGTCAACATTTCACTATCCTTAGGCGACTTCCTGACTTGGCGGGGCGGGATCGATATGTAACATCATTTTATCTAAATACAAAATTCATCAAATCATTGCAGAGGCATAAGCGTGAAGAGGTACAGTCGTTGGTTTTTACTTTTTACACGCTACGAGGTGAATGACACAAAAAACTTTTTAAGGAAAATCTGTGTACAAAGCCTGCTCTGTTTATATGTAAGTGTCCATAAAACGTATATGGCTTGTAATGGTTGCAGTTGTAAAAAAGCTGTGGCGTACTGCGTCCATTACTGCGGCGATGTATCTCCGCTTTTGTCATTTTACTGCAAAAACGCATACACCATTTACTTTCAGAAATCAACTTGTTTATTTTTACACTGCATACAAATATGTACGTTATGAAGAACGCTATAAGGTTAAATTTGTTTTTTAAGTGTACTGTTAGATGCGAGGTTTTAAAAGCAAGGCGTTTAAGTCCTCGGCATAAGGGGTATGCATACTGAATGTTAATGTGACGTATTTGTCGAATAACATGGCAGAAAGTTGTAATAGCTTTATTTTGTGGTTGTAACCGGTGACAGTAACTATTTAGAATTAAAATTTGAGTTCATTTGTTTCTATTGTTTTATTAATTTTTCATTTACTGTTACAATTAGGTGATTACGGTACCCTTACCATGAGTTTGCAATGTTTGCATTACCGTACTCGCTAGCGACTGCGTAAACGATTTAGTATGTCGATTCTTAGTTCTATTGCGTAACTGCCAGAGGAGCTGTACTTTTGTCCACACTAAATCGTTTACGCAGTCGCTAGCGAGTACGGTAATGGTAAGGGTATAGCTAACTCATGGTAAGGGTACAGCTTTACGTCGGTTTTAATTATAATCCTAAGTGTACGAAAACAATTTGAATGTTAATTCAAAAAATCTGGAATAAGTTTTGTAGCACTTTTTACAACCGTTCCGAGCTAGCTAAACCGATATTGAAGTAAGCACAAACCAAACAATGCAACAAGACTAAGGGTGCACGTTGACCGACGCGCTTAACTGTATTTCCATGCAAATGACACTTATCTAGCAAACTGTTAGGTGGAAACTTAGCATGGCATATTTCTGGAGTCCGCCGGACTCTATCTCTATTTAGTTAACTTTGGAGCACCTTAGCTTGGAAACAGATACAAGTTGTATCAATATGTATGAAAGTACTTACTTGACAACTAGGTCATTTGTTAGAAGAGTATTTCTATTTTGAAATCATTCTCCTAGCTTGTATTGTTTTCAGGAAATTAGGGAAATTTGTAAATGGGGATACTTTTTAAAGGGTGAGGAGAAGGGACTAGAGCGGTAGACATCCATATCCATAACTGTTTAATCACTATTTTCCAGTGAGGAATCTGGGACCGTAGTTTTCAGACACTAAATAATTAGTGAAGAAGTCGGTTAAAAAAGTGTTACAATAAGCTGATTGTCGTCTCAAATGATCTCAGGGTGGGCTTACTTCGCTCAGAGGCCGAACCTGTACCCTTACCATGAGTTTGCAATGTTTACATTACCGTACTCGCTAACGACTGCGTAAACGATTTAGTATGTCGATTCTTAGTTCTATTGCGTAACTGCCAGAGGAGCTGTACTTTTGTCCACACTAAATCGTTTACGCAGTTGCTAGCGAGTACGGTAATGCAAACATTGCAAACTCATGGTAAGGGTACAGACCAGGCCAGAAGGCCTAGCACATGATGGTCGCGAGAGTACCTACGAGTATGTCGGCTTTTCTCAAGCTATCCGTCACTTTCTAACAGCACCAATTTAAAAAAGGCGCGTAGCTCGAGACATACTCTCACGGCCATCATGTGCTAGGCCTACTGTTCCTCTTACCGCTTCGGCTAAACTCGGCTTTGGCTCACTTCCGTGGTGTCCAGATACTATCGCGCTAGGAACGAAACAGCACGTTCAGCTACCGCGTGTGAGCGCGATGCCATGAAAAGCTGTCAAACGTCAATCACTGTCACGTCAAGCAGTGTTAGAAGAACTATTCATTATTCATTATTCTCTATTCATTATACATCATAGAAATGCGGTGAACGTTCTGAAATCATTGCCCCGAGCAACTTAAGGTTGTGTTAAGGTCTGGAATTTTGCTTTTAATATGTTATATGCATTTTTAGGGTTCCGTAGTAAACAAGGAACCCTTATAGTTTCGCCATGTCCGTCCGTCCGTCCGTCCATTCGTCCGACCCCCGTTTTTCTCAGTAACCGTTAGTACTAGAAAGCTGTAATTTGGCATGAGTATACATATCAATGACGCCGACAAAACGGTAGAATAAAATCTTTAAAAAGATTTTTTTTAGGGTACCTCCCACGTACCTCCCGTACATGTAAAGTGGTGGTGAAATTTTTTTTTCTGCCAAACCCCATCGTGTGTAGTATCGTTGGATAGCTCTTTTAAAAATATTATAAAGTTTCTTAAAGCATTTTTTGATTAAAGAATTGGTTAGCGTGATATTAAGCTTTGAAGTGATAATTTTTGTTATGGTCAAGTGTCCCCCCCACCCCCCTGCCAGTTAAACGGTGGTTACTAGGCATGTGAAAAAAATCATGGTAGTAGTATATACGATGAATTTAAAAGGAAAACTATCACAGCTAAGTAGACATTACTAGTTAACGAGTAATAGTCGAACTTCAGAAATGTACTTTGCAAAAGCAAACTTTCGTACAATTTCCATTGATGCCTTAGATAATGTTGTTAATTCTGTCAAAAACATAGTAAATATAAGTTTGCGAACTTTTTAGTCCATATAATGTAACGGGTGGACGACTACGGAACCCTACCTTGCGCGTGGCCCGACACGCACTTGGCCGGTTTTATAAATGTAATAAAGAACGAAATCGATTGATGGGATTAAGCAAGCACCGTTAGGCTAATGAGCGTTCTAGTTATAAGGTAAGCATCCCAGTGTTTGACACCTTGATACCCGATAGTTGACACCTAATATTCACCTTTATTATTATGACATAAGATTGAAAGTGCCATGTGTTTGGTCAGCGTCGAGCGCTGGGACACCGCCTTCTTACCTTACCTTACTATACCTTATGCAGTGGGCTAGTCTGCACGGTACCTTAGTGCGAACGCAGCTTTACACCGGCTTTTGCTAAATAGGTGACTTGAAGTAGTGTTTTACCGGTTACGATGGAGTCACTAAGTAAAACAGACTTTATGTCCGACGTGAACAATGTCGGTTCCGGTCTACGGAAGGAAAGCTGCACGCGTGCGGTGCATAAGAGTCTAATTTTACGATCTAGACTAGCAAGGTAACAGTTCCTTCGCGAGTTCTTAGAAAAGTCATGGGGTATGGGTTAAATTAAACAGTGCTCACGCGCTCCGTTCTTAATGCATAAGTGATACATACTCTTAAAACACTTTTGTATTTGAACCTCGCGAGTTGATGACTAACGGTAGCGGCTGGTTCTCATTGGTCCGAAACATGTTAAGGCCGGGTATTACCACTTTTGAGTTTTTAAAAACCATCTGAGACATAGAATATAGTGTCTTAAAATCTAAAAATAATATATGTGTTACATGAGGATCTTGTCTAGTCAAAATCGCAGTCAGTTACATGATCTGATGAATTTCACTCGATAGAAAAAAATCGCCAAGTTACCCCTTTTTGGAATGTATTTTCAATACTACGGCTATATTACTGATATTTAACATTTAATTTTTGTACTCAATTAAAGATCGTAAATAGTTATAGACATTTTCGCAGGGTTTGTTTTGATAAAATGACTGGCTTGATGACTATAGCTAAATATTTACAAAACTGCGCGCAGAGCTTGCGTAGAGAGCGGGATGGTTAATTGTAAACTCACGCATGTTAGAGCGGGACAGTTGCGTTGAGGATACCTCCGCTTAAGCGATATTCCACCTTAAGGCGCTACACTGAGAAATTTGGAGACTTTGAAACGCTGTTCTGCCCAGACTAGCAAACAGTAGGGGCTGATTTTCAGATATATGATTCTTGACTATATGGTTGTGGTACTGACAATAGCGAAACACGATTGCTTAAAATTTTCTCGATAGAAAATAAATCCAAAGTCGAGTCAATATTTTCCTTTTTTTCCTCAGCCTAACAACGCATTATTAAAAAACACGATTAAGTTAATATGATGGTATTTTACCTCATCTAGGTACAGACAAGAGGAAATTGAATAAACCTGCACACAGTCAGATATTTAACGAGATTTGTCTAAAAAGCCATTCTCGGAGAGTGTTGCATCCCGTTTTGTCGTGAGCGAAAAACAAAGGGTGTCTCTTTCAATCGATATATCGCCTTAAAGACGAGAGTAACCCGTATTATAATACAAGTTTTTGGGCCAAATTTTCTGCCGGTGAGTATATCTCAATATGTCGGAAACTCACAGTAGTTTTTTTTTTGTTTAAAACTAGCCAGAATATCTCGTCCAGACATTGACAATTTTTCAGTGCAACAAACCAACAACATTCTAAAAACAACATTCTTATAATTTCTAGTGAACGGAAAACAACAGCGTTGTCTACCGCAGCGCAGACAATAACCTAGTTATTACTGTTATTAGCTTTAAATGAAACAAACGGCGGGAAGTTTAGATGCTTTGCAAGGATGAAATTAAATACTCCGAAGTTTACGGCTTTCGTTACGTTACCAAAGTTAGTAAGTACCTACTTATAGTAGCGGTAAGCATAGAAACATTGTCTCGTAGCGTAATTATGTTGAGGTATTAATATCGAGAGTATAGCTATAGTCGAAATAGATTAGAATATAATATGTCTCAATGTTAAAAACTATGTCAGAATATTGGACTTTAAGTTAAGGCGCTACACTGAGAAATTTGGAGACTTTGAAACGCTGTCCTGCCCAGACTAGCAAACAGTAGGAGCTGATTTTCAGATATATGATTCTTGACTATATGATTGTGGTACTGACAATAGCGAAACATGACTGCTTAAAATTTTCTCGATAGAAAATAAATCCAAAGTCGAGTCTATATTTCCTTTTTTTCCTCAGCCTACTAAAACAACGCATTATTAAAAGACACGATTAAGTTAATATGATGGTATTTTACTTCATCTAGGTACTGACAAGAGGAAATTTAATAAACCTGCACACAGTCAGATATTTAACGCGATTTTTCTAAAAAGCCATTCTCGGAGAGGGTGCATCCCGTTTTATCGTGAGCGAAAACAAAGGGTGTCTCTTTCAATCGATATATCGCCTTAAAGGAGCATTCACCGGGCCTGTGTAAGGTAGCTGAAGTTAATAATGTCAATCAACACAGCCGTAGTCAGTTCTTAAATGAGTGACCGTATTAAGTCGTTAGTAATATGATACTAGGCCGCCATTTTTAACGTCCCGAGGGTTGCATCCCGTTTTGTCGTGAGCGAAAAACAAAGGGTGTATCTTTCAATGGATATATCGCCTTAAAATAATTGTTACTGATTTCATAAATAAAAGAAGAGTTGTTTGAATGGTCACTTATGAGCACAACTTTTCATACTCAAATTTGATTGTTTCATTAAAAACATATGCTCAGTCGCTCAATCACGGAATAGTAATGACGCACAGATGGATTTCTGTCTAGCAAAACCAATGTTTGACAGACAGCAATCATGGTATCCGGCGCGCACGCACTCACCGCATAGCACGTGCTATTTCGTTCCTAGTTTTTTTTTATATTTTTTAACCTGTCTGTGGCTTTATAGGCCTGGCCCATTTAAAGCGAGGACCAATAAAGCGATCGTTCCTAGCACTAGTTATTGGACACCCAGAGTAAGCCTCGCGTCATCGACTCAAACGTGATATTATTTAGTTTTAGAAGATAAAAGGATATGTATGTTAGTCCTTAAGGTATTCGTATAAATAAATAAATAAATAGGGCATCTGGACACCACGGAGGTGTGTCATAGACGAGGTTCTAACCTGACCAGACCCAGAGCTTCGTCTACGAAGCGGTAAGAGGAACAGCGGGCCGATTTTTGAGTGTCGGACGCTCGACTTTTCACTCGAGATGTATCAAAACACTATGAGGTTTTGTTTGACAGATGTCGAGTGAAAAGTCGAGCGTTCGACACTCAAAAATCAGCCCCCAGGTCTGGCTGAACACAACACGATCGTTGAAATGTAAATTTATTTTCGCTTAAACTGTAGAGCATAATGTATGTTTGATAAGCAGAAATGCCTTACCTCCTTCACGTCACTCAGATCAGATGAGACGGCCTTGGGTGAAAACACAAACATGCTAGTCTTGTACTTGTCTAAACTTTAAGCTCAATCTTGTTGATTGAATTAAATGTCATACCTACGTACAGGTAAACTTTCGAGACGTTTTTGCATTTGTAGTAGTATTTGTATATTTATAGGGATTCTTCATTTAAATTTACACACGCTTAAAAAATAATTTATACACATTTAAATTTTGTCCGTGCACAACTACAAATGCAAAAACGTCTCGAAAGTAATTAACCTGTAGTATACGCATGACTGCTCTAAGAGTTTATGTATACTGAGTATTATACCTATGTATAGTACTATATCATATCGGTAAATGGATTTACCTAATTTTTTTTTTAATTTTGCACGATATCTGTGTCGGAATGGTGTCGTATCGTAACATTATGTATTGTATAGTTGGGTTATAAACACTTGAAAAAAAAAAACAAAAGTCGTCTCTTCTGTGGTCAATAGTTAACGGCTTATGAGCATGTAAGTTATGATTTTATTACATGGATTTATAGAAACGGAGATGCCGTTTATGCGGGTTACGAGACCAAACCAAAATTAAGCTTTGAGCCTGTTGACTTTTGACATGTTTACAGGAAAGACGCGAACCTAAATCTGTTTATGACTTGAGCTTACTGATGTCAACTCACTCTCAAGTACTGATGTGCCGTTGGAAACTTTCCAAAATGAGTCAGTCTAAGTACGATGTACCCTCAATATACATATATATATATTTATTTATTTTATTTTTATTTTTTTACTTTTTTTTTTCAGTATTCAGTACTTTATTTGCTCAAAACATGGTACAAATAGGTGGATGAATGAGTACATGGATACATGTTTCGTCATACAGACATGCAAATATAATGATGTGTATCGCATGCACAAGTTATTAATTATATAATCGTTTTGTAATACATTAACAATGTCAATTAAATACAATAATGAATAATCTAATGTCAATATAATGAATGTCAATTAAATACAAAAATAAATAATCAATGATCAAATTTTTATCGATGTACAATGTCATTTAAATATTCTGGTATTGTGTTAGACGCTAAGAACGTATACAATGTTTTCTTAAACTCTATTAATCCGTCCAACTGTATAATTGACATCGGCAATTTATTGAATATTCGAATACAAATACAAATACAAATGCGTTTATTTTTCCTTTAAATTACAATGGTGTATCGGTTAGTAATATCTAACCGATACACCATTATATATATTCGGGGTGCCATTCCAAAAATACTTTTAGACAGAAAAGCTGTTCTGGATGGCCTAAAATTAATTTTCCCTTGTTGACGCACACTATTAAATTTAGCGAATTGATTTTCATTACATTTTACATAAAGACAAATTTCATACAATTTTTTAAAAATGGGATCGCTCTTGCGTTCTGCGGGTACTCTCTAAGTAAATCACAGTTTCTCTTAGGTAGTATTAACTCTGACTAAGATATGAATATCTCAGTTTTGCAATGGAATTAAACATAGTGCCCATAGAATGAAATAAAATAAATGTAAATACCTATTTAATGACACAACTTTCGGCTTTGTTGGTTTTTGGTCCACTTTCCATACAACGCTGCCCATGGTCCTTTCTTATATTTCTACGAAATTCTCAAGAATTTTCCGAGAACTTTTCCAACTTTTTGGAATCTGTCCGCAACTTGCACATCTGTACTCTCAAGTCTCAACTCTGTGCCTTCTGTACCTTCAATACCTTCGGGAGCAAATTACATAATAAACTAGGTATTTGTTAACGTAAAGGGTTCATATATTTTTAGATAATATTAATTCCAGGCTCGCAATGAAACGGATTTATTGCAGTCAAGAAGACACATTTGGTTTGAACCTTATGCAGTATTATTCCACTCGTAAGTGCAAATTGCAACAACAAAAATCTCGACTTGTCAACTTATTCCCACCGTGTAGGTAAGGCAAACTTATAACCTGCTGAACACGTGAGTACTTTATCACTTGCAGCCGTTGGAAATGTAGACTCGGTACAAAGGTGTAGGTATGAACGAAATTCTGGTGTAATAAAAGCGAGTTCAATTAGGCCAAACATCGGAATCAAAATAGCTACAAGCAATAAGAAAACTGGCATGTTTTCAAACAAGTACACAGTTGAAATTTGTTAATTAGTATACAAACAAAAACTTGTTTTCCCGTTGCTAAAATTGGTAAATATGTTTGGGAATACGTTTTGCGAAGTACAAATTGCTTTTTAATTCATTTTTGTCGTTTCCGGAAATATTGAAACCTTAATTAAAATAGCGGCCGCAGGCTGCTCAGTATTTTGATAGGTGAGCTGAAAATTAAATGTTTTCGAGTGTTTCTGCTCACTTGTTCAATAGTCCATAAGGTTCATTTTCCTTCTAAATGTGCAACGCAGGTGGAGTATTTATTGCGGGGGATAAAATTATGAGCCGATTTACGGAATTATTGCGTTTGTTTATAAATATGGTCATATCTAAGATATTCTAATGACAGCTTGAGCAACGAAGATTATCAATTTAGACTCCTCAACATTATTAAATAAAAACGCATTAAAATTAAATGAGACATGGAAAAATGCGTTTTCACAAGTAATATTCTGTCGGATAGTATAAAAAAAGATTAATTAAAGCGGTAAGAGACACTATAAGACAGTCTGTCATAGTGGTGTATCAGTCAGTCAAACCATATCTGTTTCTTTATATAAGTGTAGACTATTTTATTTGAGAACTGTGAAATTAGTGTCTTGTCTTCGTGTACACGATCGTACCTACGATCTACTCATATGTGCAAATTATTTAAAATGTCCGACATTTTATAAAACTTGTTATTGGACTTTGAATCTTCACGCTTGGACAGTAAAGTCGCTTTTTGAACGGCCTAATTTGATATAAGTCGGACAGTTCAAATAAATTTAAGTATATTAACTAGGTATTGAATTTTATTTATTTCAAATTCATCAATTCATTTTAAAATTAATAACCCTATAAGTGATATTTCGACCATTATTTCCAGAAAATAGGTGATCAAAATGCATTAATCTAAAACTTAATTGTTCACTTTTTTTTAATATAATGATCCTTTCCGCAAGTTGCCGTGCGCGGGTGACAAGCACATATCGAGGTAGCATTAGCGAGCGAACGAGACAAAATGGTCCTTATACTACATATAAATAGAGGTTTCTTTCCTTCCAAGCTATTTTTGTTTACACATTCATCGTACCTGCATTCTAATGCGAAATTTTGGTCGCAATTTAAGAAGGTTTTCTTCCCCTTCCGACCGATACCCATCCCAATACCTCTTAATGTAAGATATGGAATTTAAGACTTAAGGAACACGCTCCGTCGATATTTCTCTAACGACCTTTGAATACAAACAGCTCAGAACTCCTTTATATTCAACGCAAATATTGCTTTATTGCTCCATTATTTATCATGTTTAGCATTTTATGAACATTTTTATATTCATGGCGTGTAATTAAATTTTATGAATAAGTTACAATAACAAAATGTTGGAAGAATATGATTATTTTATTTATGAATTTTGCAAAAAATAAAGCTAATCGTGCAAAAGATGGACTTAATGCCATCATTCTCTACCTTAGGGCATAGCAACTTGCAACTTCAAATATAAAAACTCAAATTTGAAACTCAAATTCAAATTTGAAAATAGTGGAAAAGACATTTTTTGGTTTTACTGTATTTTTTTATTTAAACATTAACTACATAGGATATGATTATGTATGAAATAGCACATCGGGCAAATACCCACCACGACTTTGCTGGCACATACGAATTGTTTTGATGAAATTTTCCTTGACCATTTTGCTCAAATGTGGCTGAATTTCGGGAATGCAACATTGAACCCCCACCTTTCATGCGTTAGGACTTTTGGCATAGACCTTTGACTTCAAATAATCCCATAGAAAGAAATCTAATGGTGTTAAATCACATGACATAGGGCGCCAATTCTGCTACCGAAACGAATCAGTACACGAAATTTCATCATTATCATCATCATAACAGCCGGAAGACGTCCACTGCTGGACATAGGCCTCCCCCAAAGAGTGCCACAATGACCTGTCTTGCGCCACCCGCATCCAGCGGACTCCCTTTTTAGGGTTACCGGAACTAAAATGCAAAAATGGCGTCAAATTTAATTTTTTGGGACACACTTTGTTAACACAACTAAATCTTATTTTTTTTTTTTATTAAATGCAACAGTTACGAACGAAATAATCAGCATGAAAATAAACTTTCATGCTGATTATTTCGTAATTGTCAACGGCAGTCATGTTTTTTTTAACAAAAAGGGTACCTTTTTTATTATTCTAACAAAATTTCCGGATAAATTTTGGATAAATGATCCAGTATTCTAAAAATCCATCAAAATATTTAATTACTATAGATGTTGAGATCTAGGTCGATAAACATTTGCAAAAGTATTGACTTTTATTACAACACAACACAAAAATACATAACACTTAACTAATATTTAAAAATAAATAATTATAAATGAAAACGCCCCTCCTCAATTCCCCCTAATGTTGCCCGAGGCATCGTTCCATCAAAGTGTACTAAGTATTCACGAAAACTACGCGCAGAGTTCCGTAGAGTGCGGGATGGCTAATTGTAAACTCACGCGTGTTAGAGCGGGACGTTTGCAGTGGGACTGCCTTGCCTTAAACAGTAATCTGTACTCGTCAATTGATAAAGACTGTGCCGTTGAGGGACGACATAGCCTCTAAGGCAGTTTAAAATCCATTACCGGCACCAAAAACGGCGCTTTGCGGTGCCAGAGGCTAGTAAGAAGGTAGCAGTGGCGGAGCGTCCATACAACTCGATTCCCACCGGCTTGCCTAATTTCCAGCCAGTCCAGTTCTTTTACTAGGTACGGCTCATGAAGAAAAGGAAAAGCCAAGTATTTCCGGCTTCCCTAAGAATATTTTTGATTCGCCGCCACTGGAAGGTAGTAAGGTATCATATTGTAAACATTATTACACTAGTACTTATATGGTAGTAAAAGTTCAAGTAATAAAAACTGGTATTACCTAGTCTTTGACAAGGATTAAAAAGAATACTCCGGATCGCATTCACTATCACTTACCCATAAGCAAGTAAATTACAAAATGTACCAGATAAAAATATACAAGTTTTATATTGAATATCTCTTTTTTCTTCATTAAATTCAAACCGTTGATGATAATAATATTGAATTATATTTTGCTCGATTTATATATAAGGTTTTTTTTTATTAAGGTTATCCCTACAATTAGATTTCATAACCCCTAGATCAAAGTGTTGTTGAGTTCACCGGTAAAATTACTGGCCTCGTGAATTAACTGAAGGGCGCCTGTCCACTGCGTCGGTTATACTTAGCATTTAAACTAACCGAGTAGTATCAAATTAATCCATTCTAAAAGGGACTTTAGCGTCCAAGCTTAAGGTTCAAAATGTAATGACAGTTTTATAAAATATCGGACATTTTAAATAATTTCAACTATACTGACTTTTTTTCGACATGCTGCCGGTTAGCTGCTGAAAATCGAACCGTCTAGACAGTAGTTACGGTTCAGATTTGGATTCGTCCCAAATAGCCGTTTCCCTAGACTCCTGCTCTTTGGAACCCTCGAATTAAACAGAAGCTGTTTCATTCAAATATGAAATGTTATAGTTGTAGCCAATCATCTCCGATAAAAAAAAATGCCAAAAAGTAAAAGCTAAATACACACGGAATAAAGATGTAACATTATACATCGAAAGATATACAGGAGTACATGAATAAACGAGGTTTTTTAGGCTGGATTATCGAACAGAATAGGAATGAGTTAAAGATCACAGACTAGCAAATATACCTACATATACCTAATGCTCGAGACCGAGTTCAGTGGCGTGCCATGGGAGAGGCCTATGTCCAGCAGTGGACGAAAGTGGGCTGATGATGAAGATGATGATGATGATACCTAATGCTGAAGTAAAAATGTTTGATCCTAATTAGCACTTAGAACAATGAACATTATGTAGTGGTGTATGTAAGAATAGAGGAATTACAGTTAGAAATTATACTTTTGTAATTCCACTTAGGTAATAGGTATACTAAACAGAGGCCCTACGAGGAAGATGTCAGATGTCAGGACATTCCCAACATCACGGCTGCTTGTCGAGAGGGTAGAGTACGGTACCCGGAGAATTTGCCTCGCAACGTTTGAGAAACGGGGATCAATTCAAAATGTCGAGCTATATTAGACCTTAATAACATACGTGAACCGTTTCAATAAACTCAACACGTTTGATACTCAGGTTTCTCTTATTTAATACTTCGTCTTCGGTCAGATAAACTGTGTCGGAATTCGGACATATTGGACAAGCGCGCCTCCCGTGAAGAGGCCTTGATTGCCCGTTAGCGATGTTTTGATAAAATCCATCCAGCTCTTCCAATTTTCTCACAAATCATGATTTCCCTTGAAAAATTTAAATTCAATCAATCATTTGTACGGATTTACGAAAAATAACCCCCATTTTTAGGGTTCCGTAGTAAACAAGGAACCCTTATAGTTTCGCCATGTCCGTCCGTCCGTCCGTCCGTCCGACCCCCGTTTTTCTCAGTAACCGTTAGTACTAGAAAGCTTTAATTTGGCATGAGTATACATATCAATGACGCCGATAAAACGGTAGAATAAAATCTTAGAAACAATTATTTTTTAGGGTACCTCCCCTACATGTAAAGTGGTGGTGCATTTTTTTTTTCTGCCAAAACCCATCGTGTGTGTTATCGTTGGATAGCTCTTTTAAAAATAATATTAGGTTTCTAAAAGCAATTTTGATTAAAGAATTGGTTAGCGTGATATTAAGCTTTGAAGTGATAATTTTAGGTATGGTCAAGTGTCCCCCCCCCCCCCCCCCTGCCAGCTAAACGGTGGCTACTAGGCAAAAATCATGGTAGTAGTATATACGATGAATTTAAAAGGAAAACTATCACAGCTAAGTAGACATTACTAGTTAACGAGTAATAGTCGAACTTCAGAAATGTACTTTGCAAAAGCAAACTTTCGTACAATTTCCATTGATACCTTAGATAATGTTGTTAATTCTGTCAAAAACATAGTAAATATAAGTTTGCGAACTTTTTAGTCCATATAATGTAACGGGTAGACGACTACGGAACCCTACCTTGCGCGTGGCCCGACACGCACTTGGCCGGTTTTTTTTCAATACACCATTATACTACTTTAATTTAGAGCACAGGGGATGGAAACATTTATGACACAACAATGGTTTGCGTCCTGAGTTGACGTGACTAGTCGAAAGAGTACGTGCTATATGGCAAAACAGAATGGCATGTTTGGAGTTTATTAGCTGTCAAAGTTTTGGAGTCCGTATGCCGCGGTAATGTACTTGCTTACCATTAGATAAACCGTATCCACGATCGTAACTATTACTAATCTTAGTACTTAGTTAGGTACCTACCTACAATTTAGTCGTATTTACCGACCAGCCCAACAAAGTCAAACTAGAAGCATTTAATTAAAAACAGAAGTTAGCGGCTGGCATCTGAATAATTAATTTCGCTCTCTCTTGCCACGTCTGATTTTACGAAGACTGCGCAATCCAAAAATAGGCTGACTTTGAAGCCCAGACAACTTCGTGGAGTGTAGCGGCAGTTAGCGACTACACTAGTCTTGTAGTTGCGGGTAGTTGATAAAGTGCGGTAAAAGATCGTTGAAGTTTCGAAGTAAGTTTATTGAAGTAACGTAAATTGCTCTTTCTATTGATGCGTAAAGTTCACCGTTTTATAATGCACTGTTTATCTTTTATAACTTAACATATTACTCAAGTTCGGTGCCACGCGACTCAAAGTAGGTCTCAAGTAAGCATAAAGAAATGTACGTTGATGAAACCGTACATGGCGTATGTACCTTACCTAACTATATTATTCTTGCAACTTAAGGATACGTCCGTGGGAATAGCAAAGCACCTACATGTTGCAGAGTAATTTCAAAGTATAAGAAAAGTTCACTGAAATATCAGTACCTAACTGCAAATACCGCTACTAGTGTATAGGTAAGATTTGCACTAGTTTTCGACCCCCCTTTGTCAAGTGGGCAACTTGGGATCAACGGCCTTCCAAAGCATGTGAGCGCTCAGTTAGTAACCACTCAAAGCGGTCACCCATCCCATGGACTGACTCCGCCCGACATTGCTTAACCTTGCATACCGCTTGCGGTAAGCAGGCGCCGCTGGGCCACGAGCGCTCCATTACTAAGGAAGGAGTACATTATTATAACAAAGCAAGGGAGGGGTGTTAATAAATCATTGAATTGAATTGGTACGTGTCACGTGACTTCACTTTATATTGAGCAAACTTTTTTTCGCCATTTTTTCGGTTAGCTTTAGACCTAAGTCTTAGCACTAACTAGTGCTACGAGTTTCTTTTAGTCCTAAAGTAAATACTATACTCTGTTCAACCAACGAAAACCTACATGTGTATGCAAAACTGAGCAAAGCCTTAAAAAGCTGTCTTTATTGTAACATTCAGTACGGTTTTGTTCCGAAGCGCAGTTGGATAAAAAATATTAACATAATACGTATTATTTAAAGCAAATTAATTCAAACCACGTTCAGAGTAAGGACCATTAGGGGGTCATTTGAGTGCCGTGAATCCAAAGCCGGCGACGTGATGTGGTTTCACATATTTGATCCCTTTTTAATTTTTAACAAGGCATTTTTATATGTCACCAGTGTGTTTAGTCTGGTACAATTGCCCAAGTGAAACGAAGGTCTCTGCTTCAGCTTCGAGAAAAATTCTTTCGTATTAAATAGGGCTTGCAGTACCGGTACTGGTACCATCCAAATCTCGGGAATTCCTGGGAAATTGAATGCCCTATTTCGTATGTCCGTCGGATTCCCAATAATTGTTCTCCTACACAGGTCGCATTTCTCAACCGATTCCCGTAAAATTTTGTGAGCAGGTTTGATGATTATATAGATCTTTCTTATCGAGTCAAATTATGGAAATTTTCGAAAACAATTTTCTTATCAACGATTTCGTAATATTTCTGCGGGCGAATTTCGGTTTGTTCTCCTTTACAGGTCGCATTTTTTAACCGATTCTTGTGAAGTATTGTGAGCAGGTTCTTTGATAGATAGAATATTTTTGTCGAGTAATAAAACAAAAATTCAATTCAATTCATTCAATGGTTTGTCCTCCTCTACAACGTTTCTCAACCGATTCTCGTGAAATTTTGTGAGCTGTGCCCTTCCTTACCATGAGTTTGCAATGTTTGCATTACCGATAGTGACTGCGTAAACGATTTATTATGGACAAAAGTACAGCGCCTCTGGCGGTTACTCAATATAACTAAGAATCGGCATACTAAATTGTTTACGCAGTCGCTAGCGAATACGGTAAGAGTTTTCGATACAAACTCATGGTACGGGTACCAGTAGCTCTAGTATAAGTTTTTTCGAAACATTAAATAATTCGAACGAGTTTGCGTTTTGTCTCAAAATGTATGAACACGCTCTCACCGAGTTTGAAATACGCGCGTTCATCGGTTAGCAACAAATGTTATACTCGCTGTTTTAGTTACCACTATCCGCACCAGAGGCGCTGTTCACGTTTTCATATCACTTTCATACATTTTGAGACAAAACGCAAACGCGTTCGAATAAGTTAATGTTTCGAAAAAACTTATAGGTACCTACTAGAGCTAGTTCGATATCTAACATTATGGAAATTAAAAAAAAAACACTCACGAGGTCTATAGCTCACAGAACCACTAGTTTATCCTTCTGTAAGAAAATTAAACATATGTCTCCTTTCAGTAAAATAACCTATATTTTACCTATTTGACATTCCGTGGGTCTTTGTAATATGGCGCGCAAAAATAAATGGTATATGTACATAACTTATTGTAATAAAGAGCTAGGTAATAATAGAATTCTTATAATAGACGAAAACGTATTCTGATTCAGTGGGCCAGTTACGAAAACTTCACCATTAATGGTGAAGTTTTCGTAACGTAAATATTACTTACCAACTTCAAAAGCTCATTTACTATTCTGTCCACTACAACACTAAATTAAATACTTGTACGAAACGAGATAAACATTGTTACCGAGCTAGCGTTAACAAACGATATAAATCAAAGCCAGTGACAAGTATACCAACTTAACAAACAGTCGTTAGGATTAGCTATGGCCTTGAGGGTTCTATTTTAGTTTATGTATTGAGATGAAAACTTCTTAATATTTAGGTTAGAGCTACTTAAAAATTACCTAAGAAGAAAGAATACTTAGTTCGAAAAAAATACCTTTCGTAATAAAAGTTGAAAATAATGTTGTATTATCATCGCTTTGTGAGTTAATAAAACATGTTAGCTACTTAAAGTTTGTTCTACTTCAGTTAAGTAAGTCTAAAAATCACGTTAAACTGCTTGTAACATTGTGTAAGGCGACTTCCTGACTTGGCGGGGCGGGATCGATATGTGACATTTTCTTCTTTGACGTAAACTTACTGACGTCGCAAAGATTCTCACTTGACATAATACTGTCAGTATTACGTTTGCGCAGTAGTAATATCATGCGCAGAAGCGGAGCAGTACCGCCTTCGCATCGTCCCGCTACCGCGCATCCCGCGCCAGTCAGGAAGCATTCATTTAAATGTAGGGGCGCAGTAAAAAATAGTATCGAGTCGACTGACAGCTGACATTGACATTTATAGATTGTGATTCCTAACTTCAAATATTTGAGACTTATGAATTGAAGTTTGTAGTGATGAGGCTAACACATCTCGTCTGTCAAATCAAGCGATTATTATCGAATAGTTCATTGCATCTATTTTACTACCGATTTTTGGAATATTTTTATCAAGCCTAATATATATTCTATATCATAATTGTATCATTCTACACAAACAAAATTTTGTTACTTATTATGTATGGCGTTCTATATTCCATGCAATAAGAAAGACAGACATTAAATGGGGTCCCTAACTGAACTCTGTTCCAAGTTGGTTGCCGGAGACTTTTTCGTGTTGTATTTCATAGTTTAATTTTATGATATTTGGTTTTGATTATAAATGTATCGTTTATACCTAATCGATTTCTATCAATTTATGGAAATGTCATATGAATCGAAACGACAGACTTGGTCACAACACTGGTTTAAAAAAATAAAAGACATAAACACGTAACTGTTTGGCTGGTAAATTATTATCGTAAAATCCTCAACAACTATGATCTGAAAAAATGTAACGTGGGTTAAATTATGTTTGAGAAAGGTAAAGTAATGTTTTTATTTACTTGAGAAGCCCTATTTTTATTACGTGATTTTATTTATAATTTCGATGGCTCATGGTTGTTTACGTTCTATGGAAGTTGTCATGTGTCAAATATTTGAAGTAAAAAATCACAACGTATAACACTTTTCTCATATCGTACCGCCTCCGCACCGACAAATCAGGAAGTCGCCTAAAGATGCATTTGATGCCACTCGAGCTTTACTGAGCTTAAAGTACAAGCAAAGTGAAGAGTTTTATAAAACAAACTTCCTCATATCAAAGATCTTTGAGCACTCGGCAGAGTCAAGAGTTTCGAATGATAAACGCGTTTGCGACAAAATCCGGGTACCTACTTAAATATCAAAGACAATAGGGCGTGGTTTTGTAATAAATCGATTGAGTTTTCCAATTCATTCTGTGACTATACGATTAATCACGGGCTCTATTCTACACATACAACATAAAATTCACAATATATATACACACTTTTCCTACCCGTTAGGCTGCCAAGATCGGAGAGGTAGGGCACAGCAAAATGTCATCTTGCTCGAATTTGGAGCAGCCCAACTGGGGAAGTACCTCCGCCTTGCAGAAGACCACAGCCATAATAACATTATATACTCAGGTATGTAGTGTTGTGTTCCTGGATGTGAGCAAGGTTGCCAGAGCTCCCGAGGTTGCACTGTGTTGAGAGTGAGGGAGCTAAATTTGTCCCTTTTGCTGTCAACACAGTGCATCCTCAAATTTTATAAAGGGTCGGCAACGCGCACGTGACTCCTTTGGAGTTGCGAGCGTCTATATAATAGGCTGCGGTGTCCGCTTACCGTGGACCGTAAGCTTCTTTGCCACCGTCGTAGTACCTATAAAAAAAAGAGTAAAAAAGTATTGTTAAAAAATCCTCTAAAAAAGTTCCCGTTTTTTGGGTTGCGTAGTATACATATACCTTATAGTTTCACCATGTCTGTCTGGCTGTCCGTCCGCGGCTTAGATCAGTGACCCTTAATATTAGAAAGCTAAAATTTGGCATGGGTGTACAAATCAATCACGCCGACAAAGTAGTAAAATTCAATTTTGTAAAAACCATATTTAGGGTTCCGTACCCGAAGAATCAAAACGGAACCCTATTGGTGACGCCCAGACGTCCGCCCGTCGTCTGTCACACAGGTTTTACAGCCAAACGGTTGGAGCTACAGACTTCAAATTTACACAGTATATTGGCCCGAAGCCATACAAATAGTCAAAACTTATTTTTAAATGTTTTTAAGGGGGGCTCCCATACAGCTAAAGGGGGGCGCAATAATTTTTTTTATTGTACCCAGTCGAGTCGAGTGGGGTATCATTGCTTAGATCTCATTGAGTAGATACTTACTATATTTTTGATTTAAAAAAAAATTGGAAAACAAAGGAATGAGAAGCCACCAAAGTCAGCTTTTTTTACGAAATTTTGTTCCGAACATTTTTTTGACTTCCCAAATACCTATAAACTAAAATTTGGTAATAATGTTTGTTATTATGTATATTTTACCAACAAATACTAATATATTGATAAATTAGATATTTTCGTTGAAATTTCCTTATTTTTTCTAAAAAAACCAACTTAACTTTGCGGTCGGTTCAGAACCCTAAATGTGCGAAGTCCGACTCGCACTTGGCCGGTTTTACCTAATCAGCTATCATTAAATTATTACTTACTGAAGCTGGCATACCATTACACAAGTATTGATTTTATATTGATATTAACTCTAAGAAATGACATTATTCATTATCTAAAGTTACACAATATACCTATGTTTATAATTATTTCAGCGACATTTCCACAACTTCCTAGATGTGATTAAACCTACCACTACTACGCGATAATATAAAATAAAATAAAATAAATATAAATATTTGTGGACATTCTTCATATAATTTTTTGTAATGGAATTAGTACGGTCAACGAAGGAAAACTTGGCGGAAATAATTCGTGTATGTATCAGAGAATTTTGGCATAGTTGTAGGTAAGGAAAGGATGTCCTAAACAACTTACTAAAAATACTGGTGGATGGGGGTGGAGCTACATTTTATTTCGATTTTTCGTAAAAATAAATCCGTTATAAAATTCGCCAAAATTTGCTTATAAGTACATGAAATATTTCCGCCAAGTGGCAGATAGTGTTCTTCGTTGCTTGAACGAAATATTTGTTTTGTAAATTCTGTATTAACCCTTTCCGGACGGTTTTATAGGACAATGCTATTGGTAAAAGCGATCAATGAAATCCGTTTATTGTCCTTTTTACCGCCTTTAAAATCAAAAAACATCTTCTCATCGAAACGTCGTGGTTTTTAACGATTCCATAAATTTTATAACGATGGAAATTGCATTTAAGAAATGTTCAATTTTAACATCAGTTACATAGAAACAAAACAGAACATACAAATGTGTTATTCAATTCCATGCCAAATAGAAATGTGATGGTGTTTTCCGGGAATTACGAGTGTATAATATTTGTGAGCATCCAAGCTTTCAGGATTATGGTTTGTATATTTAGCTTTGGAAGTCAACTGAGCTTTTAGATTAATTTATGATTAATTTACTTATTTTTTCTTTGTTGCACAAACCTAGAATTAATCGTGCGTGTACGATTATGACACCGTAAATGTAGTAATTATTGGAACTGATAATAATATGTTCCATTAGCAATTATTTTCATGTATTAGTAAATCATAATTATGTGAATTACTTGCAAAATTAATTTTACTAACTCCGCACCTTCAATGTACTCGGTAGAATGACAGCGACCCCACGATGCCCCCCATTAAACGGCAGCGAGGGTTAACGCCGCAGAGGTTTTAGTGGGTATTCCCTTCCTGCGGAAGGACGAGTCCCATAAACCCCCCACCATGGATCTTCCCGGGCCCGGGGGGATGCGTAAATGCATTTCCTCTGCGTCAAAAAAAAGGTGCAGTGCTTAAGATAACGTAGTAGTAAACAGAACATTAAGGGCTGTCATTTTGTGTTGCTGTACAAATTTTGATTTTATATTGAAATTAAGCGCATGCCCGTCCGTCCATGCCAGCTTAAAGGAAACTCCGCATGCCGGTAACACACGGTATGCTTAGCCGTAGGTACGACATAGATACAGGAGATATTTTAACCACTTCACTTTTAATCAATTATATTTTTTTTTATATACTTAGGTACAGAGAACTAAACTAACTACTCTTTTGCACAAATGAGAAGCGGAAGCTTTCTGCTTTGGCTATATTAATTTCACATTATCTATAACGTTTAAATCCTATTGAAGCATTCCAAAGAGATTAAAAAACATATTAGGTACTTATTTATTTTTAATTTTTATTTACTCGTTTCTGAAGTTCAAACGTGAATATTTGAATAAACATCAAAAAGTTTTATTGGAATGTTTTTATGCAAATACGGGCCGTTAAAATATATGATTAAATCAAATATTGACCTGAATCCTCTTTGCCAGCAATTTGTTACTTTCATCTTTTTTTAATTTAGTATGGTAGTTTAAATACGACATACAGCGACATTAAGGCGACTTCCTGACTTGGCGGGGCGGGATCGATATGTGACATTTACTTCTTTAACGTAAACTTACTGATGTCGCAAAGATTCTCACTTGACATAATACTGTCAGTATTACGTTTGCGCAGTAGTAATATCATGCGCAGAAGCGGAGCAGTACCGCCTTCGCATCGTCCCGCTACCGCGCATCCCGCGCCAGTCAGGAAGCACTCATTTAAATGTAGGGGCGTAGTAAAAAATGGTATCACGTCGACTGACAGCTGACACTGACATTTGACACTTTTCTCATATCGTACTGCCTCCGCACCGACAAATTGGGAAGTCACCTAAGGCGACTTCCTGATTTGCGGAGGCGGTACGATAAGAGAAAACTGTCAATTGTCAGTGTCAACTGCCAGTTAACTCAGTACCTTTTTTTACTGCGCCCCTACATTTAAATGAGTGCTTCCTGACTGGCGCGGGATGCGCGGAGAGGGGACGATGCGAAGACAGTACTGGTCCGATTCTGCGCAAAATATTATTACTGCGCAAATGTAATACTGACAGTATTCCGTCAAGTGGGATTCTTCGCGACGTCAGTAAGTTTACGTCAAAGAAGAAAATGTCACATATCGATCCCGCCCCGCCAAGTCAGGAAGTCGCCTTAGTTTGCTTAAAAGTGAAGATAACCCGATCAGTTTCCATTAAGTTATCTCTCAATATGCTTCGAATCGATTCATGATTCTTTTTCGGTGTAAGTATGACAGGAGCCTATTAAGGGTCTCCACTGTCTCAATGTCCATGAGCGATTGGCCCCCGCCACACCGCGCACCCCTCTCCGTACTTACGTAAAAGCGCTGTGTCCATGTCGCACCCACTTCTAGGAATAACTAAATAAATTGGCGTCGATCTTGCACTATCACAATTAAAGATAACAGCGTCTATGTTGCAATAAATATATAATCCTCACTGAATAACAAAACAACAACATCAAACAATGAAAGCCATGATGGTTGTTCTGTGCGCGCTGCGTGAAATTTGCCATGCGTCCGACTCGTATCGCTCTTTAAAAGGTCCAGGACCCCATGGTCCCGAAATATGGAAAAGACATGTAATAATAATAATATAGCCTTTTTATTCGAACAAAATTTACAGTGTTAGCCAAATAAATCATATATGTATATCAATTTATTCCATTTCTGGATGTCCGCCGGGCGGCAAGGACCTCCTCCGATCTTCTCCACTCAGGTCTTTCTATAGCCACTCTTCCCTAAGTCTTGCCCGCTATCTGATATCATCTGCCCATCGCTTCTGTGGCTTTCCTCTCTTCCTTTTCTTTCACATAGTTTATTATAATCAAATAACTGAAATAACCTTGTCCAAGTAAGTTTAATTGCTGTGTGACGTGTGACTTGTAAAAGAGCCTTTGTCACAGTACTTACAGAATGAACACTTGTGTTTGATTTTGAAAACTGTTAATAAGATCATGGTGGCTTGTATAAATAAAGTACCTACCCACGTGAACGATAATGAAATTACATTTGGAAAACTTAAATATATGCTTTCGTGAAATATGTTATAATTAGTACATTACATACAAAGGTCGATAAAACAAAGAATGTCTCAGATCGCAGGTATTTGAAACCCGAACCTAAGGCAAGGACGATAAATATGCGTTCTGGTAAAGTACATCATTGTATGTCACCCCCTGGCCAGGCAGTCGGATTTTCCGTGCGCGGAGCATGCGGTAGTTTGTACTTTATGTCCAAGTGTGACATAAAATATAGTTAAATTTGGAAATTTAATTCGGTTCACATTTTTGACCACCTTACAAACGAATGAGCTTTCTATTCCCACCATCTCTCTTACTTAATCATTTAATAATTAACATACTAGATCAGTCTTTTAACGGGTACTTAAATTAGATTGAATTTCATATCAGATGAAATTAGGGTTGTCAAATGACGTGTTTTGACATTAATACCACATTATGTCGGTGTAATGTAGCGTTTACGGTAATTAGTTTTGGGGAATGACCCGTGTCCAGTGGCGCAGTAAAATAATGAACAGTTAGTCAAATTACAGTTACAATTCCGTGAGCTAAATATTGGAATGATATTCAATAAGAAAAAAACTTTACTTATTATCACTAAATTTTTGTTAGGGTGCCAAAATAAAGTATTACAGCACGACAATCTTTTTTTTGTAATAACTACAAATTGATTTTGTAAGGATGACTACAAATTTGTAGGGATAACAAAACCTGAAACTAGGGTGGTGTAAAACATAGCTTTTGCTAATAATGCCGGCTAAACTTTATCATACTAGATTATTTCAGTTGTTTCATTGAGACTGCAGTATTAAGTGAATAGTCGTGTTCGCGTAATATTGCTGCATCTCTATTATTTCGCGTTAATTTGAAAGCAGCTCTTGGGTGATAATTACCTATATTTCTAGCTACATTTGCAACCGAAATGCATCTGATACTTACCTACATCTACAGCTTTGTCTTATACGTGGGAGAAACTTCCTTATCGCATACTTGTCACATAAATACTTTATCATGGAATAGAAAAGTCTTCCTTTATCTTATAATGTTTCTGTTTACTCTAAATTATGAGGAAATTTTCTGTACTTATTTCAAATTTTATGAATTTTCTGTACTTATCGGCTACCAACTTATAATTTATGTCAGAAATCACGTGATGGGAAACACAGATACACTTGTCTTAGTTAAGGCCGGGTATTACCACTTTTGAGTTTTTAAAAACCATCTGAGACATAGAATATTGTGTCTTAAAATCTAAAAAAAATATATGTGTTACATGAGGATCTTGTCTAGTCAAAATCGCAGTCAGTTACATGATCTGATGAATTTCACTCGATAGAAAAAAATCGCGAAGTTACCCCTTTTTGGAATGTATTTTCAATACTACGGCTATATTACTGATATTTAACATTTAATTTTTGTACTCAATTAAAGATCGTAAATAGTTATAGACAAATTCGCAGGGATTGCTTTGATAAAATGATTGGCTTGATGACTACAGCTAAATATTTACAAAACTGCGCGCAGAGCTTGCGTAGAGAGCGGGATGGTTAATTGTAAACTCACGCGTGTTGGAGCGGGATAGTTGCGTTGGGGATACCTCCCCTTAATCAAAGGCACTTATTATGATGCTCAATAAAAAGAAACTCTAAAAACACAAAAATAACAATAGTAGGGGAGGCCGGGGCTGGAAGTTCCCGGGGTAAGTTGTTCCGACAGAAATAATTTTGTAAAGAAAAGAGATAGCAATACACGCGCAGTGCGTCTTTCAAGCATCAGGTAACGTGCTGCGCTGGCGGCCGTCTTAGTTGCTCTGACGGCGACGGACGAGTGGATGTGCGCACCGGGCTATGAAAACACCACGTGAGTAAATTTTTTCGTATTTAAACTTTTTGGTCTATTTTTATTTATTATTGACCGATTCATGTCTAACTTTCCTATTTTGTAGTGGAATTAGTGAGGAATCTTATTGTTTGAGTGTTTTTTAAATTGATTTCATTAATTTGCTAGCATGCCAGTCTTAATATAAAAATGTGATTTGGGGCTACAAGTTCCTTCCTGAAGGGGCTGATTGTTCCCCGGAACAACTTACCCCAATTGACCTGCAGTTTTACAATATTTTTTTACAATATTTTTTCTGTTTTTAGGATGCATACCTACAAGCGAAAAAGTGATAGAGGGATCTGTATTGCGTCGAGCTGCAAATGCTGTCATAAAAGAAGGAAGAAAAATAAAACAAAAAAGAAAAACAATCAAAGAAAAATGAAGCTATTGCAAAGAAGGGAGAGGGGAAAAACAAAAATAATAAAGGAAAAGGTATAGGCAAGGGGTAAGCTCAAGAAAAAGCTAAACGCAGAGTATTACAAGAAAGTGAGAGTGATAGTGATGAGGACCTGGATTAGTACTGCTTAATTTGTTGTATTCCTATTCAAATTATCTTTCAGGCAAACAATGGATAGAATGTAGCATGTGTAAAAATTGGGCACATATTAAATACTAGCTTTTGCCCGCGACTTCGTCTGCGTAGAACTCGCGTCATCGCGTTAGAATGTTATTTCATTCTTCTATTTCTTGCACTTACCTAGTTATCTCTCTTCCATTCTAACTTAAACCCCGTTAAGGGATGATTTCCGGGATAAAAGTATCCTATGTCCTTCCCTAGGACTCTTCCCTATATCCATACCAAATTTCATCTAAATCGGCTGAGCATTTTAAGGGGAAACAGTTACTTTCGCATTTAAAACCCGCCCCGGTTTCGCACGGGTAGTCCAGTTTTAAACAACAACAAACAACAACAAATACCTACTCTTTATTGCACACCTCAATCCTCAATTAAAGGACACAGATCAGGATCACAGGGAGAGGATTTTTTATGATTTAAATTTATTTATCTAAGCTTTTGCCCGCGACTTCATTCGCGTGAATATCCATATCAACTTCTACACTGTATTTCGCCGGGCTGTCTCGCCAAATATTGCGCACGCCGGCTCAATGCGCCCACATGAAACACATGACAGAGGACAAAATATATATTAAGAAGGAAGTAGATGAAATGTTTCGGATATTCTGATACGGGTATGGAAAATACTTCATACGCATCAAGTAATGAAGATGAAAACGCGAGCGCAGCGAGCGCGAATTCTTTCAAACATTACGATGCAGGGGCGGAAAATGCTTCATACGCATCAAATAGTGTAGATGAAAACGCGAGCGCAGCGAGCGCGAAATGTTTCGAACATTATGATGCAGGTGTACAAAAGACTTCATACGCACCAAGTAATGTAGATGAAAACGCGAGCGTAGCGAGCGACAAAAAAAAAAAAAACATTGTGATGCATACTTCATACGCATCAAGTAATGAAGATAAAAACGCGAGCGTAGTAAGTGCGAAATGTTTCGAACATGATGCAGGCACGGAAAAGATTTCACGCGCATCAACTAATGTATCTGAAAACAATGTAAAAACGTGAGCGTAGGGCGCGCGAAAATTTTCGAACATTATGATGTAGGTGCGGAAAATACTTTATACTCATCAAGTAATGTAGTTGAAAACGCGAGCGCAGCTAGCGCGAAATTTTTGAACATTAATATGCAGGTGCGGAAAATACTTCATACGCATCAAGAAATGAAGAAAATCGCGAGCGTAGTGAGCGCGAAATGTTTTGATGCAGGTGAGGAAAATACTTCATACGCATCAACTATAATGTAGATGAAAACGCGAGCGTAGGGCGCGCGAAAATTATCGAACATTATGACGTAGGTGCGGAAAATACTCATCAAGTAATGTAGACGAAAACGCGAGCGTAGCGAGCGCGAAATTTTTCGAACATTCTGATGCAGGTGCCGAAAATACTTCATACGTATCAACTATAATGTAGATGAAAACGCGAGCGTACGTCGCGCGAAAATTTTCGAACATTATGATGTAGGTGCGGAAAATGCTCATCAAGTAATGTAGAAGAAAACGCGAGCGCAGCGAGCGCGAAATTTTTCGAACATTATGATGCAGGTGCGGAAAATACTTCATACTCATCAAGTAATGTGTATGAAAACGCGAGCGTAGCGAGCGCGAAATATTTCAAACATTATGATGCCGGTGCGGAAAATAATTCATACGCATCAAGTCATGCAGATGAAAACGCGAGCGTAGCGAACGCGAAATTTTTACAAACATTATGATGCAGGTGCGGAAAAGACTTCAAACGCATCAAGTAATGTAGATGAAAAAGCGAGCGTAGCGCGCGCTAACGTTTTTGAACATTATGATTAAGGTGCGGAAAATAATCCCTACGCGTCAAGTAATGTAGATAAAAAAGCGAGTGCGAAATGATTCGAACATTATAATGCAGGTTAGGAAAATACTTCATACTCATCAAGTAATGTGTATGAAAACGCGAGCGCAGCGAGCGCGAAATGTTTCGAACATTATGATGCAGGTGCGGAAAATATTTCATACGCATCAACTATAATGTAGATAAAAACGCGAGTGTAGGGCGCGCGAAAATTATCGAACATTATGATGTACTCGTAGATGCGTAAAATACTCATCAAGTGATGTAGATGAAAACGCGAGCGCAGCGAGCGCGAAATTTTTCGAACATTATTATGCAGGTGCGGAAAATACTTCACACTCATTAAGTAATGTATATGAAAACGCGAGCGCAGCGAGCGCGAAATGATTCGAACATTCTGATGCAGGTGCGGAAAAGACTTCATACGCATCAACTATAATGTAGATGAAAACGCGAGCGTACGGCGCGCGAAAATTTTCGAACATTATGATGTAGGTGCGGAAAATGCTCATTAAGTAATGTAGAAAAAAACGCGAGCGCAGCGAGCGCGAAATTTTTCGAACATTATGATGCAGGTGCGGAAAATACTTCATACTCATCAAGTAATGTGTATGAAAACGCGAGCGTAGCGAGCGCGAAATATTTCGAACATTATGATGCCGGTGTGGAAAATAATTCATACGCATCAAGTCATGCAGATGAAAACGCGAGCGTAGCGAGCGCGAAATTTTTACAAACATTATGATGCAGGTGCGGAAAAGACTTCAAACGCATCAAGTAATGTAGATGAAAAAGCGAGCGTAGCGCGCGCTAACGTTTTTGAACATTATGATGCAGGTGCGGAAAATAATTCCTACGCGTCAAGTAATGTAGATAAAAAAGCGAGTGCGAAATGATTCGAACATTATGATGCAGGTACGGAAAATACTTAATACGCATCAAGCAATGTAGATGATTGAACAAAAAGAAATTGTTGACCTAGCAAACGGCTTTGTAAAGAGGTGGTGATTTTCTGAGAATTGTGTTTTTTTTTGCTTCCTATCCACCTATAACTTTCGAATTTGGTCATACTTGATGTTTATTGTTACGTAGGTATATTTTACTAACGAATACCAATATACCCTAAATTTATGTCTGTTACGCGCTGAACGTATTTTATACATTTTGCTGACGGAAAACGCAACTAATCGGCACCTCGAAGAACCTCAATGACACCCATATCGATTATTAAGAAAAGTAAATAAGTAAATGTCCGCCATCTTCGATTTGAAAATGGATATCATTGGATTGTAATGAGCACCTCAAAAAACAATATTTTATACAAAAATGCACATACCTAATATATAGGTACATGTCGCAAGTGCTACCATGCAACCGAGAGCCCGCCGCTCTGCGTAGGTACCCTCCATCGAAGACAAAAAAAACCGAGGTTTCGTAGTAAGGTTTGTGAATATTGATAGAGACTGACTGACCAACATAATTAGATCTCTAATTTCAAACAGTTAATATGGTTTGAGGGACTTTTGTATTTTTGTCTTTAGCCCTGAGAGGCAGATGTATTGTTATTTCACCCCCCATTTTTTCAAATACTATCTGTTTATTATAAAATGTTTGAATGGGGTTCTATTTACTTTGCGTCCATGTATATACTTACCAATTTTCAAGCCTATAAATCATGAACTGAAAGACTTCTCATACAAAGTTTAACCCCTCTTTTCACCCCCTTTCATCCCTAACCTATATGATTTTTATAGCCTATAACCTGGCCGAAGATCCAATAAACATATTAGTGAAGGCTGTATTAAAATCCATTCGCTAGTTTTCGCGTGATAGTTAGACATATAAACAGACAGACAAACAGACAAACAGACAAACAGACACGAATTCTAAAAACAGTTGAAACGTGTTCTGTTATCGATTCTTAGACCCCTCCATCGATTTTTTTACTAATATCTTCAATGTACAGATTTTCGACCCTCTTCTGCTTTATTATATGTATAGATATAAATGAAGGCAATACTGTTATAGTTGACGAAATATAAGCTGCACCGATTCGCCATACAAGTTGTTCGAGGAATCGGTGCAGCTTATATTTCGTCAACTATATGCTTAAAATCATTTCAGTTGAACGAATTGCTCCAAAGCAATTCCTTCAAAAAGCTACTTTACCAGTTGAAATTCTTTTTGTTGAACGTATTTCTATTAAAATGTTATTGGATTTTGAACCTTATTGTTTGAACTGTAAAGTATATTTTTGAAGGAATTGCTTTGGCGCAATTCGTTCATCAAAAATAATTTCAAGTTATATACTTATGTGTGTCCCAATTGTGAGTCAGGTGAAGAAATGAGTGATGAATAAGCATGAACGTGTTTATTTTTTGTATCCTAAAGTATAAATAAGCAAATAGGAAGATTTATAAGCTAAGAGATCTCAGTTTTAGTTTTCCATTACAAGAAAAGTTTATTATGGTTTTAGTTTATAGCATTGCATAACTACACAATAAATGAAACTTTAAAATGATTGTTTTAATTAAAAGAAACCTATGTTATTCTTATATTTTATTTCTATTATACCAGTGGAACAATTTGCCCCACACATGGAACAACTCGCCCCGAAGTGGGGCTGAATGTTCCTCACCGAAATTCTGCAAAGAATTGCGTGTAAAAAAAAACTATTGAGATATTGGCAGAAATTACTATACTACCACAAAGACCGATAAAGATCTTATAATAGTTCCAAATATTAAAGATGTAACCTTTCATTTTCATTACGAAATTCCACGTTATTTGAAAATCGGAACTTCCAGCCCCGGCCTCCCCTACTTCATACAGGAAAAATATGGTCAAAAAATCTGAACACCACTTCATTGTTAAGGCGTAAAAGTGCATGTTCGGGCATTTATACTGACTTTTGTTTGTGATTATAAGCAGAGTTCGAATGAATTGAAAGGGCGTCATTATATGGCAGGGTTGCATCATAATGGCATAATTGCGGATGGCTAATGAGGCTCATACGTCCGAACACTGATGATAAGCTAAGGTTCTAAATGAGAAGTACCTATAACAATAATATTTATATACAATAATTATTAACGCCCACAGGGTAAAATATAAGATACTGAGGAAATTTCGCGAATATTGAACGAAGTTAAAAATTTGATATAAAAACACAAATATTAATCAAACCTACAAAATACCCTGATATACATGTCAGACAAGAGTACTGATCTTAGGTTTATTGTGACTGTGGCGTGACTGTCATATTGTACGCCACGAGCCATTAGCAAGATATTGGTATGTGTATTCACATCTAGGTATCCATATATATAGGTTCGCAATGAAACTGCGATATCAATTACAAATAACGGTTCCCTGGCCAATTGTGTGCCACACGTAACTACCGTAACTTGATCACTTGGAGTACGCGATGCTCATATGTACATATTGTACATACCTATCTATACATAGGCACTGTTATACTGTTAAGGTGGTTCGATTTTCACAGTATCACAGAAACGCTGTTTGTATGTGTGAGTAATAGTTGGAAATAGCGCGTGAAGAAACTTTTTGTCGACATTAAGGGGTGATTTTTATACAATGAAGATTCAACACTTTATATTCAATCACTTTTATTTTAATAGTTGAATATTTATTTAAAGAGTGCGCTAAACATACTTTAAAGTACTTATACAAATACCAAGATCATTCCCCAAAAAAATAAAAACTGAAAATTACTATGTTAATTTTACGATTTTTTTTAAATATCACGTTGGTGGCAACCAAGCGTGCGGCCCGTGTGATGGTAAGCGGCCACCGCGAGTAGCCTAATACTTTTATTGAAAAATCAGATTTATTTGAGTTTGGTTCTGATTCCTAAATGTGTGATATCCGACACGCACTTAACCGGTTTTTTTTCCAAAACAACGTAACATAGTTGAATAAAATATTACTTAGGCACTATAATACCCTGGATCCCCGAAGTGGATCTTGGCCTCCGACACTAACCCCCTTATAAATTCATAAATTTTACAGCCTCTGCTAACTAAAATGTATTTTTTTTTGTTTAAAATGGCTTTCCATCAAATTTATGATGATTTCGCCAACCACGTGTACAAAGACGTTGTTCGGTAACGACGCCATGAGGGTAGGCACCTGGTTTTGTTCAGTAATGGATTCTGCTAGTCGCCGCGCCGAGAGCACGCGTGTTCACCAACGCGGCAACGAGCAAAATCCTAACTAAAATGTATTTTGTCCCTTTCCCACAAACATAAATGTCAAAGTGACAGAAGACAAACGAATATTAACGGCATTTTAGCTAACAGAGGCTTGATGAATGTTTATGAATAAGGGGGTAAGACACGCCACTGTGCTTGTCGCCAACCAGAGTCGGCCGTTTGAAGCTTGTCAAGCTTGCACAGGTATTTTTAGACTAAAACATTGATTATTGATTAAAACACAACAAAAGATTAAAACGCTCAATAAAGCTAATAAGAAATTACAAAAACCTGCTTTTTGGTGAGTAATTTTTTTACCATGTTTTTTTCAAGCTACAATGGCTAATGGCTAGCTTTTCGGTTAAAATGTGTTGGATTAAAGTACGACTACTGTACAGTCAGCGTCATATAGTATGTAGCAGCCAAAGTGGTCAACATCATATATTTTGTATGGTGTGCCGAAGTATTTGGACACTTTGGCTGCTACGTACCTACTATATGACGCTGACTGTACCTAAATATCTAAAATTTTAAAGAATTATGCTTTTAGGAAAAGTCGGTTATCAGAAAGTGACAGATGCTTTACAATAGTACAAATATTATTCAATGCTCACCAAAGCAAGATCTTGTCGTCTATCATGAGATAGAGAGACCACCATAAACCCCCCACTAAGACACAGAATAAGTAATAGTACTACGTAACGTACGTTTGTTTGTATTTTTTTTGTGTTTTTTTGTGTACAATAAAGTTATTACATACATACATACATACGTACAGAAGTTGCACTGTTAACAAATCGCCAACTTACAAACCCAAAATATACTAGGTAAATAACAAATATTGACCACACCAAGCGAATGACGAGACGACGCGACCCGGTAGCAATTCGCCACTGAATGTACTTGCAGCGGCCCGGGGATGTACTTGCAGCGGCGCGGCGAACTGACGGAGTGAAAGCCCCCTGACTAAGAGGCTATTACGCTACAGTATTCTATTTTTTCTATAATCCGTATGAATCTGCTAAATGTGCTATTCGTACACAAAAAATATTTACGCTTAAAACAGTGACCCATAAATTTTAAAAGAGCTGGCTCAATAGCGCAACACAAATACCGATATACTGATATTAGACCACAATCGTATTCATCACTGCTCTCTTTTGCTCTAGCGCCAGTCCAATATGTAAAAGCGAGACCGCATTTCCGTATACTAATTCAATCTAATCAAAATTCTTGTTTCACGTTTCCGGATGTGGTCATGGTAATGAAACGGGTTCCCCAGATTTAATTGCAACGATACGTGAAAAAGGCGGTTGCCCGAATTAATCGTAGGGACTCGTATAAATGTATAACCGGGAAATAAATTGAATGCTTTAATAGTACATTACTTACCAAGGGCGATAAAACAAAGAATGGCTCAGATCGCAGGTATTTTACGCCCGAGCCGAAGGCAAGGGCGATAAATATGCGATTTGAGGCTTTCTTTATTATCGCCCGTGGTAATTACAAAATTTTATGTCACCCCCTGGCCAGGAAGTGGGATTTCCCGCGTGCGGAGCGTGCGGTAATTGCCGCTTTATGGCCAGGTGTGACATAAAAGAATTTAACAAGCAATCGCGATGAAAATATTGTACGGAACAACATGATTTAATATGGTAACTTTTGCTAACGTGAAAACACGCAGGAGCTTGCGACGAATTTCATAATTAATTTCATAAATTATTTATATCGACACTTTTAATTCCGTTCTATAAAATGTAAACGGATCAACCAAATATGACAATTCGTTTTTAAATTTATTTCCATATATAATTTTCTATACAGACTTGTTTATTCTACACAGGAATACGTAAAATTGAGTTAGCGATTGAGTTAGAAAAGTTATCCGTATTGATGGCGATTGAGAGAAATTAACCTCTTTGGCGCTGTTTCTATACCGTGTGTTACCGGCAAGTGGGCGTCTCTTTAAGTTGGGTATTTAAACGTAGTTTAAACCTAACCTGCTTAATTTTATTATTAAATCAAAATTTCGACATCAATGTACAGCAAAGACAACTCAGTCCAAATGACAGCCCTTAAAGTTCTGTTTACTAGTAGGTACATTGAAGGTGCGAAGTTTATTAGAGTGTATAGATTTAATTTTGCAGTTAATTCACACAGTTATAATGGAACATATTTAGTATCAGTTTCAATAAATGCCCGCTTGCCGGTACCTAACGCATAACAAACAACCCACTTAGAAGTCGTACTTTTTGATATTGACAGAGGAGACAATAATTTCATTAAAAAAAATAATGTTCCTGGGATAAATAATAAACTTTCTAAAGTGAATCTAATTTTAATGGTCTTTGTGGGTTCCCTAATCATGTTTACCTTCCACTTGTTTATTGATAGCGTCTCGAACAGCTCTGTAAGTTGTCCCGAACGGTTTCAATTGAAAGGTTAAGCCTACTTGGAGTTCACAAATGGATGTTGTTTGGAAAAACACGTTCGGGTAAAAAAGGACTCTTGACTCCTAAAGGTTTGGTTGTTTTTATGTGTATTTTCGCCAGCAAGGCCACCTATTTTGTAAATACTTAAATTTTATACCTACTTGGTAATAATATTATGCCTCTCGTATTAATATGCTGTGATTCATCATGTTTTGTATCATAACATAAACGCCACGCATTATACGCGTTTTCTGTCCGGGTGCCCCCACTTTGGGGTCATGAACCTTTTTTCAAGTCCATGCTTCCACTGTGGGGTCCCCCCATACGCGCCCCTCATAGCACGTGTTGCGCTCGAGAGTATGTCGGCGTATCTCGACCTATCCGTCACTTTCTAAGAGCACCAAGCAGAAAAAGACCAGTAGCTCACAGACAATGTCAAATCGTTTTACAGTGAACGTTTTAAGGGCTAATATTCCTGAGAGCAACATACACAACAATCTAAGAAGTAAAAATATGTACTATTATACACAGCGTATACTACAAAATTACAATAAGTAAAGGCAAACAACATACATAAATATATATTCTTGAGTGCGTTATTATTAAGTAGTAGACAGAAACCTATTTTTTGCTAAATTTCAAGAATAATATTCTTTGCCCGCTTTACTTTTTCGTTCGCTTTGCTTCTCTAGCGGAATGGCTCTAGATTTTTTAATGGAATAATGCCTGATTCTTATAATAAATCCTATTTTGTTGCAACTGCTCAGGCTGAATATGGTGCAAAAAAAAATATATATATATATAAAAACATATTTTAGTAGAAAAGGGTCGAGCAAAATAAAACCCTATAACAGTTAATAATAACACTCAAGACCTCTTATCCCGGGCTCAAAGTAAGTATATCATGAGTCCGTCTCTTGTGAGCTGAAGGCCACTCAACCTTCGTTTCGTTAGAAAAACAACATCCCTATAATTTAATTTCCAAGGGTTTGGAAACTTCCACAGTTTTCCTAAGATCAGGGTAGATCCACTCCAAATAAGGCTTGTTACATAGGTATGAGAGATTCGAATGTGGATCGGTTTATTGGTTTGAATGTGGTTGGTTTTTTAGGGTTCCGTACCCAAAGGGTATAACGGAACCCTATTACTAAGACTCCGCTGTCCGTCCGTCTGTCACCAGGCTGTATCTCATGAACCGTGATAGTTGTGATATTTAAGGGGGCTCCCATTCCAATACAACAAACGAGATTTTTTGCCGTTTTTACAGATAATGGTACGGATCCCTTCGTGCGCGAGTCCGACTCGCACTTGGCCGGTTTATTTGTCCATCTCAGTTTAGCTAGGATGATCGCGTTTATGTCGGTTATATAGCATTCGTCCCTCTCGGGCTTAGGTACATAGGTACTTTCTAGTATGGGACGAAGGGATCCCCTCGTTTTCCATAATAATTTTTCATAATATCAAATGCAATATTAGCGTTTGTCATAATATAGTGTCATAGGTTCTGCTGCTGTTACTCTTCCGGTAAACTATTATGTGTACCAAGATGGGTATTAATTTATTTTTACACTTTACGCCATCCGACTTGATGAGGTAATATAAAAACAGATTACCTTACTAACTTAAAGAGTCATACATTAGCAGTTTCACTTTTAGGCTGGGGTATCCTCTTTATAAACACTCCTCCTCCTAGCGTTATTCCAGTACAGTTGCATCCTGGAGGATGCCTGGGGTCCGCTACCTAATCCCAAGATTTGGCGTAGGCCTTAGTTTTTACGAAAGCGACTGCCATCTGACCTTCCAACCCCGAGGGGAAACTAGACCTATTGGGATTAGGCTTTATCAAGTGAGTGGGCAACTTGACTGTTAGAAGTTCTCAAGCCGCCCGAAGGCCTCCAACTTGGCTTAACGACTGCTGCCATAGACAGCAACCAGGATCAACGGCTTAGCGTGCCTTCCAAAGCACGGGAGCGCTCAGTTATTAACCACTCAAAGCGGTCACCCATCCAAGTCCTGACCGCTGCCCACGTTGCTTAACCTTAGATACCGCAAGCGGTATGCAGGCGCCGCTGGGCCACGAGCTCTCCTCTTTATAAACACTATAAGAATTAAAATAATCCAATGTCATGCAAAACTAACACTGGCGGCTGAACTATGCCTATGGCCTACACTAATCGCATCAGTTTTAAAATAGAGTTCCAATAAAGTTTTACTCAGCCTGCAGCATTTTATTATACTCTTGTAAAGGAGACTGCTTTATATGCCTAATATGATGAAGTTACGATGGAGTAGGTTTACACCAATATGCAGCAGTAGCAATATTGTATGTATGCCCTTGTATAGCATTGAGCAGTACAAAGGAATAAATCTTGAGCTGTAAACAGTCGTTATATATGACTATAGGCTTCTAAAACTGCTTCAAGCATTCTTATGAAGACAGACTCCCTGACCAATAGGTATTCTTGAATTTCAATTATTATTTCCCATTTAGCAGTGAAGTAGTACTTAAAACTACTTCACTGCTCGGAACCTAAAACAAAAACAAAACATCACAAAAACAAGGGCTTAAAACTCGAGTCCTGATTTCACGTCTTGAGCAGAAGGCGTTTACTTCGAAAAACACGTAAAAAACCTTCGTTTGTCTGTCCATTAGTGATTCCATTACTTCACTTGGGCTTTTTGTGGCCAGGAAAAAGTACAAAGAACAATTTAGTCTGCAAGGAGACAAAGAAAACATGTACCTAGTCCGACAGCAGTGCCTATAGAAAATACGAGAAGCCATAACAAGACCTCGTAGCGTGTGTACATACACGCTACGAGGTCGGGCGGGAGGGGCGTTCATTCTAATACTTTACTCTACTACAGACAGGAAAAAAATAACGATTACAAATAAAAGTTGTAAACTTGTCTCATAGTGATATTTTCTCAATAGGTACAATACAAAGTACAAAAATAGAAAAAATAAACCATAAAATAATAAGAGGAAAAACAAAAGTCCTTGATGCAGTCAAACATGCCAAGAGACTGAAGTGGAGATGGGCAGGTCACGTCGCCAGACTCACGGACGAGAGATGGACGTCTCGGGCGACAACCTGGAGAGGGCCAATAGGAAAACGAAGGATAGGACGACCACTGGCGAGATGGGCCGACGACATCACGGAGATTGTAGGAACAGATTGGGTCTGGAAAGCACAAGATAGACAACAATGGAAAAATCTGGAAGAGGCCTATACCTCATAAGAGGGTTCTGGTGTGTAAAATAATAATATATATATATATGCATGAAAATAATATGTTAAGATATCTAGAAATAAAGGCTTTTTTATTTTATTTTTTTATACAATACAAAGTATGTATTCAACTGAAACAAAAATTAATAAAACAAACAAAATATAACATTAAAACTAAACTATAACTAAATTAAATCTAATCTTTCCTTTCTGATCTTTTTAGGGAATAAAATAATAAAAATGTCCCGGAAAAAAATAAGTGGTACTTTACGTTCGGCTGTCAGTTAGGTGTAATTAGGATTGTCAATTAGATATTGTCAAAGCTTTACAAATCAAATTATTTGTCTTTTAAAATCCAAGTTATAATCTGACAGATAGAAACTCTCTGTATTAGTCATTATCCATTTAGTCTTCAGAACCATTTTTAGGGTTCCGTAGTAAACAAGGAACCCTTATAGTTTCGCCATGTCCGTCCGTCCGTCCGTCCGAACCCCGTTTTTCTCAGTAACCGTTAGTACTAGAAAGCTGTAATTTGGCATGAGTATACATATCAATGACACCGACAAAACGGTAGAATAAAATCTTTTAAAAAAAATTTTTTAGGGTTCCTCCCCTACATGTAAAGTAGTGGTGCATTTTTTTTTTCTGTCAAACCCCATCGGATGGGGTATTGTTGGATAGCTCTTTCAAAAATATTATGAGGCTTCTAAAAGCATTTTTTGAATAAAGAATTGGTTGGCGTGGTATTAAGCTTTGAATTGATAATTTTTGTTATGGTCAAGTGTGCCCCCCCCCCCCCCCCCTGCCGGCTAAACGGTGGCTACTAGGCATGTGAAAAAAATCATGGTAATAGTATATACGATGAATTTAAAGGGAAAACTATCACAGCTAAGTAGACATTACTAATTAACGAGTAATAGTCGAGCTTAAGAAATGTACTTTACTAACTTTCGTACAATTTCCATTGATACCTTAGATAGTGTTGTTAATTCTGTCAAAAATATGTATAGTAAATATAAGTTCGAAAACTTTTAAGTCCACATAATGTAACGGGTGAACAACTACGGAACCCTACATTCTGCGTGGCCCGACACGCACTTGGCCGGTTTTTAAAATATCTATCGTTAATTTTAAATAATCACAATCATTCACGAGTGGCGCTAGTGGACTCAAGGGTAATTGTTCGTACCTTCTTAAGATATGGCACTCAAGTGACTCAAGGTCTTTTAATATAATAAAACTATGCCTGTACTTGACTGTTTGTGCCTAAAATAAAATTAAAAAAGCTGCAGCATGAAAAACCGAGGGCGTGTAAAATGGTGTCACCCGTACGTTATGTACTTGACGCGATATACAGCCTCTGGGGCATTGAAACATTACGCCAGGGGCTTTTATTAGAGTTCCGCAAAAATAAAACACAGCACTGCACTGTTAACATGCCGAGCGGGATTTTTATTATGAGGTGCTATTTTTATGCCGTTCGTGTAACTTGTCTTAGTTTTTTTCTTATATCGGAACTGTGAGGCATCAGTATTATCACGCGAGACACTCATATCACAATACGTATTAAGTGTATTAACCGTGTATTCATGAATGTTGAATCAAAATCCCTACTATTTTAAGACCACGATAATATTGACACCTCGGCAATAATCATCGTGTAACTGATGCCTTTATCTGATGTGCGATTAACCTTTTTGAATCATCCTAGTGATGTGTTAAGCACAATGGAAAATAATTGTTTTTGAATGTGGCTTAGGTCAGCTTGTAATACACCTGTGTGTAGGTGAACGTGGCCTAAAAACAACGCGGTGACAATAGAAATGGCACAATACAATACAAATGTCCTTTATTGTCCACCAAATAAAATAAATCATTGTCAATTTTCGAAATAACGCTGAGATAACTCATTATAAGGTTATTGAAGTTTTGGAATTTAAAAACTCGCTTCTATTTTAATAAGCAAGCAGTCAGGCGTAAACTCCAAGATTTCTAATAAAAAATCGCTCAAGGTTGAGGAAACAAAAATAATATAGCTCACCTCGCACCTCCACCAGAATGTGATGGGATGGGATGCGAAAAAACCGGCCAAGTGCGTGTCGGGCCACGCGCAAGGTAGGGTTCCGTAGTCGTCCACCCGTTACATTATGTGGACTAAAAAGTTCGCAAACTTATATTTACTATGTTTTTGACAGAATTAACAACATTATCTAAGGTATCAATGGAAATTGTACGAAAGTTTGCTTTCGCAAAGTACATTTCAGAAGTTCGACTATTACTCGTTAACTAGTAATGTCTACTTAGCTGTGATAGTTTTCCTTTTAAATTCATCGTATATACTACTACCATGATTTTTTTCACATGCCTAGTAGCCACCGTTTAGCTGGCAGGGGAGGGGGGGACCCTTGACCATAACAAAAATTATCACTTCAAAGCTTAATATCACGCCAACCAATTATGTAATCAAAAAATGCTTTTAGAAACCTTATAATATTTTTTAAACACACGATGGGGTCTGGAAGAAAAAAAAATTGCGCCACCACTTTGCATGTAGGGGAGGTAACCTAAAAAAAAAATTTTTTAAAGATTTCTTTCTACCGTTTTGTCGGCGTCATTGATATGTAGACTCATGCCAAATTAGAGCTTTCTAGTACTAACGGTTACTGAGAAAAACGGGGGACAGACGGACGGACGGACGGACGGACGGACATGGCGAAACTATAAGGGTTCCTTATTTACTACGGAACCCTAAAAACATGCAAACTTGATATCATTTGCGTTCATTTGTTCCTGGCATAGAACTTGTTAGCTTAATAGGTACGTACTCCATAAATTAAAAAATAAAACAGGGTTTAGCAGAGTCCGTTCCACGAAATACGGAGGAGGGTTAAAGCGCAATAATAAACATCCCGGTGTGAACGCACAGAGTAACATTAGATACATTACACGTCCCACCACATAAGAATTGTAGTAAAGAACGGTGCATTATGGTTTTTATTGTCGTCGGTTACCCATAAAACACAGGCTACCGTATGGCGGTTGGGTTGGACGAAGAATTTGCCGTAAGTCATGTGCAGAGACCGGATTGTTCATGATACAGTTATAGATTGCGCCAGGTTTAAATTATTATTATGAAAAAGAAATGGCAGCCTTGAAGGCCTTTGCCAGAGTCAGTGAGGGGATAAAAATTTCAGCTATAATCAAACGCTTTCCAAAATAAGGTAGTACCTATGGTCATACTAGCTTTTGCCCGCGATTTCATTTCCGTAGAACTCGTTCATAGCAAAATAATTGTATTGCTATTGTATGTCATGCGCTTAGGTACCTAGTCATCGCTCTTCCATACAAACTTCCACACCCTTAAATGATGATTCCGGGAATAAAAAGTAGCCTATGTCCTTCCCCAGGACTCAAATTATCACCATACCAAATTTTATCTCAATCGGCTCAGCGCTATTAACAGGTGTTACTCTTCAGTGGTTTAAGTGTGAAGAGGTAACAGACAGACAGAAAGACACACTTTCACATTTATAATATTAATACTAATATATTTGCAGAATCTATACAAATACAAAATACTTTATTTTCAAAAAATACACCTATTTTATGATCTAAGGGAGAGAGCCGCCCTGTAAGCAAAACATTGCCTGTGTTGGGAGGCTCCGCTCTTCCTTAGGTAGGTAACAAAAGGCGAAAGTACTTCTAATTACTTATTAAACAATCTATGAATCCATACGGATCGGCTCTCCATTCGCTTGTCGCTCATACCCTTAAGACCCAAGCTGTCGTTGATCGCCGAATTTTACGATTTGCGATTTTACGTCCCAACCTAAAGGGATGAAATATTTACATACGGACGTGTCTCGAGACTTCCGAGTAGCTTTATTGAAAGGACCCTGGTATCAAATGCACGGATTCCTCTATCTAAATAAGGTTCCTTTTAAAGTAATTTGCTTGGAAGATCAAAGACGTTTTTGACATACATACGGTATATTGCACGTGCAGTGCATATAGGTATCTAGTTAACTGGGTAGACGTGTGTACCTACGTGTTGGATATGTATGTATGCGAATCACGTCATAATTTAATCACAAATACAATTATGTAATTTTCATTTTAATATGCGTTAGTAGGTCTTTTTGACCTACAAGGTAAGATTCTTAAAGTCATAATTTTTCGTAACACTGGCATATTTGAGTTGTAGCTATCCATTTTCCACCTTATTGCAAGGCTATAAAAAGAATTTTCGATTACCTACACATAGGCGTAAGTGGCGCAACAATATTAAGTATAAAAGGCCGCGGTCTGTATATTTGTGATAAGTACAGTCGCCATCAGATATATCGGAGCGAACGAGGCGCTCACAAATATCTGAACGTGACCCTATTGTCAAGGCTTTAGAGTGCATGTTCATATATTTTTGAGCACCTTGAAGGCTGGCAGCTAGTTTGGCCAAATGAGCAGCTTAGCTATCCAAAGAGGTAACGCTGCCAGCCTTCTGGGTACCATAGCCAGCAATGCCAGCAATTCTGTTTTGTAATGTCCTATTTGTAGGTAGTTAAGTGTTTTGTTTGTCACGAATAAATGTTTCTTTTCTTTTTTTTCTTTCTTTTCAATGGGGACTTAGGAGGCATTACTTTTTACAAGTAAGGTATAGGTTTAGTTAGTTTATTAATAGTTTAGTTGTATTTTAGAAGTTTTACTTTTTTTCTGTTATTGAATGGAATTGGTTAATGTTGTCATTTAGTATACCTATTAAATGCTTTCACGTCATTGATTTTTTCCTGAAGAGTACAGATATATTTGATGGCGACTGTGCCTACGTTACAAATTAGGATCGTTTTTATATCTGTTTACGCGCTCGCCTTCACATGTAAGCACCAAACCTAATGTGTATGGACAGGCGAGGCGTGATCGTGAGGCAAGGTGTTCGGCGACATGAGACGCTGTTCAGGCGAATTTGGAAACGCCCACGCTTGTACATGACTCCTGAGCAGATGTTTCGGTTTTTGATTCCTTTGACGTCAACACAACCTTAAAACCACCTGCTCGAGTTTTCATAGTCCATCTCAGGACCATAACGTCACACAGCATTGACAATTTTGCACATATAAAGTACTGATTAATTTCTTGTTATCATTTGACTTAGTGCTTTGAGGTTTTGTCAAAAAATAAGACGCCTAACATAGCGCAGGTTCTTTGAGCTGCAGAGAAAGCACACCCCCGCTGAATAGAAGTTTGTATGCAGCAGGGGTTAGGTTTCTCAACAGCTAACAGCTGTACATTAGTGGTAATATTTTATTTAAATATATATAATTTTCTCAGTCCACCTGACCCACTTCACCACGTGTGCTGAAAAGGACTCGAATTGCCGGGATATATTACATACATTCCTTTACATCTATAATCACGGAAACCGATGACAATATTATAATTACCTAAAAAATAAGATCGTCCAAAAAATGTTAAATCGATTTCAATCCAATATGTTGTCTCCAATAGACGCCACAAGTCCCAGCGCACAGCGCCTAGTACCAGATGTTACATTACAATACAATACAACTATAACTAATTGATGGTATCTAAATTGTACAATACTACTGCCCAATCCCTCTCATCTATGAGAGGAGGCCTGTGCCCAGCAGTGGGACGTATATAGGCTGATGATGATGATGATGATGAAATTGTACAATAATTTCAGGGGGATATATGATGTTTGCAGCGGGGTAATCACGTAACGTTATGTACTACCATTAGAGCATATTTAATGTTAATTTGGCGTATAAATCTATGAGCTAATGTCGAAAAATGACATTAAATATGCGCTAACGGTAGTACATACTTTTTTGGCTGTTACTTTTGCAGTATAGGTGTAAAATTAAATAAAGATAATGACATGATTAAAAAAACGTACAACCTCACAGTATTTTAGGAAATATGACGGTTTTTTACCAACCCGTATTCTTTGTGAGTGTAGTTATCTAAAGGCACATAAAAAACCCCAACCCAAAACTGCTAATTCGCACAGCTAAAATACTAATTGCATATCAAAATGAGGTTGTGCAAATTAGTATTTTTTGAAGCGCAGTCAGTATATTTTGAAAAACTATTAAACATATTTCTTAAACAATTAGCATAACTTATGCTAATTGTTAAGTAAACATACTCAAATATTAGCTAGCTACTTCATTCTCCTAAAGTGGACTTACAGTTTAACGAATAGGCGGAATAAAATCAAATTAACGAGGATAAAACTCACTAATTTCTAATTCGATTGATGATCGGAAAGTAATTATGAACAGGAAGTTAACTTTTCCACGTTAATTGAGTGTCTTGTAACTGAATAAATTACTGAAAGCCGTAGAGATAGGAGAGCGGATACTAAAACAAAAACGGACATTGTGCATATCGGGCTACCTGCAATGTGAAATGAAATCAAAATGAAAAGTATATATTAAAGAACAAAGAAAATTGTTTTAATCATTTAAGTAAAGAACATAAATTAGCAACGATAACAAGCTTAACCTAAATATTTACAAGAAAAAGGTTTACAGAGCAAAGATTGGAATCTCCTTAGGAATTGTAAAAATACCTGTGTCACCTGTATCACCTGTATCACCTGTATACCTTGTTTCTTAATAAAATTGAAATGAAAAGTTGTAGGTGGAAAAAAAAAATAATGTGTGTGTGCGCGCGCGCATGTGTATGTGTGTGTGTGTGTGTGTGTGTGTGTGTGTGTATGTGTGTGTGTGTAATATTATTATATCCCTGCTCGTCACACCTAATCACGTGTAGCACATTACTTTTCCTATTTATTTACAACGGGTCTAATTCAAGGATTTCAGGGAGTCTAAGTTAAGGTACAAGATCGGGACCATTCCGGAGCGCGAGGCCAATCCATTCCACTGAACTAGGTATTTGTGTATTATGATCACCTGGCTGATCGCAATTTCGTGGCAACGTTATTGGAGGTTCTCACTTGAGATTGTCTCGGGCCAGTAAATATTGAATACCCGGAAACACAGGTATTTGATTTCAATTCTAAACCCTGTCATGTAAATACTCTGAAGTCGAATTGATATTACATATATCGTCCGCTCGTTGTGATATGTCTACTAATATATAAAGTTTAGATTGGATGTTCAGATAATGTTTGTTCTTTTGTATCCCGAGGATCATTCCTCGAAAGGATGAAATTGGATATGGAAAACGTGGACGAAGTCGCGGGCAAAGGCTAGTATGTTATATGTTACTAACTGCTCGCCCGGCTCCATCAGTGAATGACCAACACAAGCGGGACAAAGACATATAAAACATTCCTTATGTCCATTTCAGTGGTGGTCTCTTATGTGATCAAAAAAAACGCCTTGGGGCATTAAGTCCGCCATTTGCACTTAATTGACCCGTTCAATAAATTTTAAATACTTAAAAATTAGTAAGCTCCGATATACACCCTCAAATATATATCATAAGAGTGATTTTCAGAACAACTCATACAAATAACTCGTCCAAAGCTAACTCCATCGAAGCATGTCTATAACAGCTTTCAGTTTAACGTCGATCGTAAAGCGGGGGCCACATGGTGCTCGGAAATAGAACTATTGCTCAGACGGGCAGGTTTATTCAGATAGTCGCGTTTTATAGTCCCCGAGACACTAGTGCACGCTATGATATTCACCACTTGCATCACCTCACCTCACCACTACTAATATATCTTTACAACGTCCTACTTCCTACCTAATTCACCACTTGCCTTACCTCACCAGTTCTAATATATATACTCGTATCCTTGATGACGTAATCCAACTTCGTACTTAATATTATAAGTTAAGATGTATGCCTTGTTTTTGACTACTTACCTATATTTTGCTAATTAAAGCAATTTATTATATAGGTTATATAGGTTTAAAAAAAGTTAAGGTGTTTGGATGTTTAGATGTAACGTGTGTTACTAATAATCACGTAAGAACGGCTGAACGGATTATGATACAAGTTAATATCCAAGTGTTTATAGCCTGGATGAACATAAATGGGATACTTTTTATCCCGAAAATCATACCTCGAAGGGATGAAATAAGGAGTGGAAGTTTACGCGGCCGATGTAGCGGGAATAAGGGCTAGTTCAGAATAAAAACTATTTGGGAAGCTGAGCTGACTTACACTGGTTCACCCAGTGTGAAATGGTGAGAGATAACAGACCTGATTATGAATGTGGGCGCTCATATGTTTCACGACTTTATTGATCCAGACTTTAATAAATATGTTAAAAACCAAAATATTGATCAGGGCAGTTAAGCTTGAAAAACGAGTCAACCCCGGAATGAGTGATAATAAGCCGGAAACTCATATACACCTTGATTTTGGCGTTCTACAAGTTGTCTTCCAAGTCATATATAGTGTCGTACGTCGCTTCAGAAGATATTCAGGATCAAGTGTCAAAAATGTAGGCTTTTGTGATTATCTAGATGTCTATATTATCAATCACGTTAATTAACATTTATTAACAAATTGTAGAGCGTAAATTTTGTGACAGATTTGGTACTAAGACTTTTTCATGTGCTCAACCGTTTATTATGAGTTAGAGAGCGGAAGAGCGCGTAGCGATGGAGCATAATCTTATTCAACAAATTCGATTTCTCTTGAAAATAGATTAAAGGGAGCTAAAAAAGAAAAACTGTTATGTAATGGAATGCATTATATACAGAAGATGATGAAAAATTATACAAAAAAGATATATAAAATAATGAAACTAGTTTTTTCAAGGATTAGTTACTTATTACAAAAATATAATTATTGAATCGTTATCGGTTTTATATTACAAATATGTTTGTAATGCTTCTGAACTAAGTAGACCTCGCCGAAGTTAAACCGTATAAATATTTTTGTCGTTTCAGCAACCTACATTCATATTTATAACTCGACTGTTACCAAGACCCGGAAAAAGGAACTTTGATGAGCAAACTAACAACAAACACGGGGTCTATATCCCTCAACACATCCGATATAAATTTAATACATATATTCGCGTTGTCGACGTGTATGTTTCGTCGTGTGCGAAACGAAGCGAATATATTGGCGGCGACTCACAAGAGTCATAAGCGACGCGTATGATACAATACAAATATTCTTTATTGTTCACCAAACAAAATACATTGAAAACTAGATTAAAATTAAACATGATGATGGTAGACAACAGGCAGTCTTATCGCTTAAAAGCGATCTCTTCCAGACAACCTTTACCCGTACCCGTACCGTTATACCCGTACGAAACACAAATCGCTTAGGAGTAGCCCCGGCATAGAGGGGCCTCACACGGCCAGTGTGTAGAAAACCAGGAATCAAATTTGATTTGAATTCAGTAGGTTGTGATAGATAGACCTCCTACGTTATAACATGCTTACTTAGGTGACGAAGTTCGTTAAGACATTGAGTTAGCGTCAAACTAGATTATCGCAGACGTACTCGTTTAGAGGCTGAAGTATTATTGTTTTCTATATGTTGAACGTGTGTTTCAGTTACTTAGATAAAGAAAGTACAGGGAAAAAAGGGATTTTGAGCACAATAGCTTTTTACGTTATTTCCGCATAAAAGTCACAATTTTTCTCGATCAATCAGCCTAAGGCCAGATTTTATTTTATTTTTTCATTAACAATAGTACAATTGTGTTTGAAAGTAGTAGTAAAAATTAACTTAAATCTAGGTACAATTACGAGCAACGAAGCGAACAATAATAAAAAACAAAGAGAATAATAATAATAAAAAATCATGGCAACATATAAATTACCAAAAATTAAGAATATAATACAAAAGCATGTCAGAATATTATCGAAAATAGTAAAAGTGACAAAAATCTAAACTTATACTAATCAGCAAAAATCTCATCAATACTATAGAAGCACCCTCTCAGTAAAAACATTTTCAATTTTTTGTTAAATATCTCACAATCCGTAATGACTAGACTTGTTATTGTTCCGTTGGTAGTTTATTAAACATTTTAACAGCCTGGTACCTAACACTATGCTGTAACGCGTTTACGACGTAGCACGAAAATTTCAAAGCCTTCGAATCGTCCCGCTACCGCGCATCCCGCGCCAGTCAGGAAGCACTCATTTAGATGTAGGGGCACAGTAAAAAATGGTACCGAGTCGACTGACAGTTGACACTGCCATTTGTCACTTTTCTCATATCGTACTGCCTCCGCACCGACAAATCAGGAAGTCGCCTAAGGCTCTGAATCGGCCAGCGGTTCATTCAAATAAATATGTATGTATTGAAGTTGATTGTCTTAATAATAATCCGAACGGTTAAATATCTTGAAAACTAAAATACTGTCTCAAAGTAATGTCGATTTCAACATAATTGATATGTTCGCGGTATTTTAAAAAAAAATGGTAATTTATTTACCTTAGATCTGAACGCCTGATAATTTGAAATAATCATTAGTTTTGACAATATGAATCTTTAGCCCGTGCGCAAGTTAAAAGTATAACGATCAAGGCAAACATTTGGGAGCACCACTCGCCTTAACAAGTTTCATGAATTAGATAGTCCATACGGTCAACTTCAACTATTTATTCTGCAAATATGTAGGCCACAAGGGCACTTTCACATGTCATAATGTCAATGTACAATTTAAAAAAATCTTACAATATAAGCATATGACAGATTTTTCATGAGAAAAATATTAATTTACAATTTAAGAAATGTATCAATAAGAATTTAATAAATTTTTCATGTCAAAATATTAATTATCTATTACAAACATTACAATAATAGTAAAATTGAGAGATGTATAAGGTCTCAATCTGGATAACAAAATTTAATATAATATCTCAAAGATGTAAATGGTCTCTGAGCGTCAAAATATTCTTAATAATGACTATTCTAACGTGCTTTGAGATGTACATGGTCTCAAAGCGTCAAAATAAAAATAATAAGTTTTAAATATAAAAGGAAAAAAAAAAACAATTTAATATAGAGGTGTCTCTCAGAGTCAATGTCAACAAAAACTAATCTGTCTCTCGTCAATCTCCAAGAGAAGACACTAGTATTAAATGATCATGCTAGCACAACTCGCCAGCACCGTAAAATATGTCCGAGCATGTATTTTATCCCTTCTTCTGAGAAACTCGGAGACTTTTGTCTCAATACAAAAGCCAGTTTGAAACTCGCTCAAAGTGTGGTTTAAGTTCTACGATCAATCATTATTCTAGAGCCAAAAGTCCTCTTGGGTGATAATCACGCTTCCCGTTTTGTTATTGTTCGCTTTTCGAAGCGATTTCGTGAATGGATCAAGTGAATGAGCGTAATCAGTTGAGCGTGAGTAATTTGAATTGTTACAGGTATGAGTTACGACAACGAAGTCATTAAGTATTATAGGAGAACCGATGGAGTTGCGTGACTTGGGGGTCCATTTTTGGCTGATCTCACATTAGTGCAATTGTTTTTTGTGTAATAAAAGATTGTCATTATTAAATAAACATACAGCAACTTGGGATTTTTGATGCGACAGTCGGACAGATTTACGAATATAAGTGCGTGCACTGTACGAAGATAGTTGTCTGGAAGAGATCGCTCTTTAGCGATAAAACCGCCTGTTGTTCTACCTCTGTCTCCCTGATTCTTTGTTTTTTTTCCTATGTATTGCTTTAGTATGTGTGCAAGAAAGAGTATTTGTATTGTATTGTATTGAAACTCTCATTAAAAGCTTGAAGGTAGGAGTATCTAGAGCCCGCACGAAATGTAGTAAAGTACAAGTTCATGTTGCAACGAATCCGAAAAAAAAATGTAAGGCTTTTATATTTAAAATTGTATGGTAGGTACCTAATCTTTAAGACAACCAGCGGTTGGATTAGAGAAGAGTTAATTTTTAAAATGTCCTTTGCTCTCTGTCTATGCGCATCAAGCAAACATGTCATTACGGGTGATCGAAACACATTCTAATCAAATCGATATCCAATTGGAATGATCCCCCATTATAAACCAAATAAAAATATTTTTTCTCAAAAATAATATGTAATGTTCTCATAACATCTGTGAAGATAGTATTCGAAAGTGGCTCATCCTGGACAGTTGCCAGAAGTGTCCAGGAAGTAACACCTACTGTCCAGGAAGTAAGTATGTAAATCCCATTACATATCATAATATTTGAATTTAGAACTAGAAAATAAAGTTGGCAGTTTTTGACATTTAAAAAAAATGTAGGTACCATGGAGGTTGACGTGTCCGTATTGCACGATGTGAATTGGCGGGAAATACAGTTCAATCATGTTTTTAAGTATTTCGAGACTAATTTAGAAATTAACATGAATAGATTAAATTAAATTAAATACTAATAGTAAACATAAAATAAATAAGATTCTTTTTACGATTAATTAAATACGATTTTATAAATCTATTCTATTGGGGTTGTGGCATAATATCAGTGTCTTAACACAACATTTAGCTAAAAAAAGTTCACTTGTATTTTGACGGGATTGACTTCATTGATTTAATATATAAAGTAAGAAGTATAATTGATAAAAATGAGTTTAATGTAGATGAATCAGACTGCAATACATACACAGATATCACTAGGTACTGAAAAAAATACTTCCATCCAAGTCTACGGTGGTATTTGACCATTTATAAAAAGTTCATCAAGTGCAAAGCGGAACATGAAAGTACTAGTTGGTCAGAATGCAGATACTATTAACCGTTATTCATACAATTTGTTTCATTTTTGAGAAAAGCACTATACAAGCTTCGACCGTAAGTGCCATCCTGGCCTCGTATTATAGCCGGACCTCGCCTGCGGCTCGGCCGGCTAACTCATACTCGTCCAGGATGGCTTACTTACTGGTCTCTGCAGTAATGTACTAAAACACAACCTGGGACCGCTTAGCAGCCAGTTCTTTCTTAGGCAGGTCACAAATAAAATCTTTATATTGTACTGAAATACATTTTCGAGCGTGCAGCCCGTAAGTAATCCGCGGTTTATGGTACACTCAGACCGTATGGGACCGTATGGTTTATGGTACCGTTTTATCCTTTAATGTTCTCAACGTAACTTGTATTGGGACTGGTGGGCTACAATTTGGACGTCAGGATAGAATAGAACGTTACCTAGTAAAAACTGATTCACTCTCGCCTAGAAGGGCAAAAGTTTGGCTGTTTTCACAATAAAAGTGAAAACAAAATGCTTCGTGCGAGTTTTCGGAGCTGCCACCGTAAAACGGTGTCGCCTTGCCGTATCCCTGCACGTTCGATGGTAGAAAGGGCGGGAGGAAGTAAGCTGTGGAATTCCTCGACACACTATAAAAACCGAAAGACTGTCAACTTTGCGGTGATGCTCTCGACTTGTATAATTGTAACTTGTTGCTTTGTGAAACGAGATCTAGTTGTGTTAGGAGGTCGAAGTTGCACCACGTCCGTAGGGAGTAGCTAGCCACGCCCCACGGCTAACTTATACGTGCCCCCTGGGTGGTGCTAAAAATGCGGTTCGAAATTATTGCCATAGAAAAAACGGGCCCTAGGAAGGATTTGGAATTCCTATATAGAATAAGAATAAAAATTCGATATGTAGGTATGTATTCGTCATTCGCAAACGATTCTGTAATTTATAAAACCGATATCCATTGGGCCGAAAGTTTCCTGAGTAGCGGCCACGTTGAGTTATTAAACTAAAATAATAATAGTCAATCAAACTTTATCTTTACCGAATAAATATACAAAATTAGATACTGATTACTTTGAAAGTAACTACCCACTTTATTCCCATTTAACTTTAATCTAATAAACAACATAATAAAGTAGGTATCTATCGTATTTACCTCCGTAATGTAATTTCGACCCACACAATTCCACAAGATTCCCCAATGTCGGTTAACCCTTTAAAGAGCAATTAACGCCAATTAAGTTTATTGATTAGCAAACTATTTATTTACATGTCATGAAGCTGCGAAACCTTCTTCAAGGATTCAATTAAGGACTACTAGTTTGACCCTAATCTGAGCTCTTCTATGTGCCTTATTTACGTAACGCTATTTCCTAATGGATGAGAAAGATTCTCACGTGAATTTCACGGGTTTTCAAATATAATAATCGAAATATCATATGGTAGTTTTTTACAAATCATTTATAATCATTTATAATCATAATCATCATATTGTTGTTTGTATAATATTCTTAACATGATTAAAAAGTATACAGCTTTCCTCTCTTGAATTCAGCAAACACATCAAAAACAGTAGCACGTGAAAACGGAAAATCATCAAAAGTTTTGATTAAATCCTAAAATAGATTCCTGCGGCTTTTAACCTGTTTTAAAGTCTTAATAAATCGTAACTCGAAAATCACGCGTGAACTCCATTGTGGCTTCAAATTCCCGCCCGTAAAATAAAATACTTTCGTTCTCTACAGTGTTCGATTTTCCAACATAAAAGACATTTTGTAAAGCCTTTACCACGGTGTACAACTTGCCAGTACCAAGCAAATGAGCATTGAGCATGGAGTATCTATTTCTTGTGGCAATGGCATGACCGTTGTACAGTCAAGGGCATAAATATGTATACACTTTTGGACATTGGATTTCAATGGATTTTCATTGGATTTGTTAGTTGTTTTGTCCCGAATAAATATTTCTTATTTCTTATTTCTTATTTCTTAATGGAATAAGGTGAAAAAGTGTATACATATTGGTGCCCTTGACTGTACTCACTTAACACAGTGCAGTGATATCACAGAATAATAAATAGTACTTACGAATCAATTATCAAATTTGCATGATATTACATTTGAATTCACAAAACTTCCCTTCCACCTGATTGAATGATCTTTGAATTTTCCTTTGCTTCAAAAGACAATAGTTATAAAGTTTTTTCAAGAATACCGTTGAAATATGCAAATCTCGCGCTTTGATAGCAATAGCTGTCACTGAATAAGGCTAACGATCACGCCACAAACACGAAACAAGGTTTAAACTCCGAACCCCGCCTAAAGTCGTTGGCGTTCACTGTAATTTTGCAGACGTCTCATTTGGCCGTTGTGTTGAACACTTTGAGCCCTTCCTTGACAATGTTATATAAAGTCGGGCTCGGCTTTTGTTGGATGATCGATGCTCCTATAAGATGTAATGAATGGCGAAGGCCTTGACGGCCACGTTATAATATATAAATAATATAAATAGCTGCGGACAATCTTACACAAGTCGATCTAGTCCCAAACTAAGCAAAGCTTGTACTATGTGTACTAGGTGAAGATAAATAATTATGATATGATGATAATAAAAATATATGAAAGTAGGTACACAGAAAACTCATCTCACAAGTCAATGAACTGACCGGGAGTCGAACCCTGTACCTCTGCTCTATGCTTCTAGCTTCGTCACTACTCACTACCAACTAGGTTATACTTAAAATCATTACAGTTGAACGAATTGCTCCAAAGCAATTCCTTCAAAAAGCTACTTTACTGTTCAAACAATAAGGTTAAAATCCAATAACATCTTAATACAAATACGTTCAACAAAAACAATTTCAACCATAAAGTGGTCGTCAATATATGTTTCAGCCGTCCGCTACCGGTGACTTAGGATCCCCGGCAGGATCACAAAAGAATGTTTTGTTTTGTTTTTTTTTTCGCTGGGAGAGGACGGGTTATTTTGAATGTACCTACTGATAATTGAAAATGATAGATGAAAAAGTTGCTTGTAAAATGGAAACACTGTGGAAGGAACAGGCTTTATGAACTCTAATATATAACAACTCAAGTAAAAGGTTAGCTTATTTTACCCATTCTTTCATTTCAAGAGAGTACCCAGACCTCATCCTATTTGTGGTACGTAGGTATATTGCGAGGCAACTGATGAACATTTCTAACAAATACTATTAGTTGCTTTTATTTCGAGAATTTTCCTCTTACACTCAGCGTACATGATTTGATTTCCAAGAATTTTTGATGACCCTACTTTTACTGATAAAACTAAAATTTTGATCAAAGAGCTTTCATGTTGTGTGGATACTGCGTAATTAAGTTAAAAGACCATACTTTTTTATTTTATTTTTACTTTCTGTTAAGTAAAAGTATAAGTCTCTAAAATCATGGTCACCCTACACCGACTAATTGATAAAGATACCCAACCTCTTTAACTGTAATGACAGCACTTAATAAAGAAAATTAATAATAGGCGGCTTAAAACACGTAAAGTTATTTCCTTATTTCACTTGAAAGAAGTTTGTTTTAATTTTGTTTCAACGTTTTATTTATTGTTTTTATTGCGCAATTAAAATGTTTACCATGCTATTTTCATACGTTTTATTTATTTTAAGTAATGTAGCACTAGTTTATACAATTAATTACATACTTGAGGGAGATACGATGTTCCAAAAGTAAGTAGGACTGTCATCAGATACGACACTTCACGACAGATACGACATTTCAAAAGTAACCAGACCGACGTGTTATCTGCTGACAATCAATTTGAATTTGTTTTGACGTTGACTAGATAAAGCAATGAGAATCGGTACTTGACAGAAGTATTCTAATTGTAGAGTGCCTATCGTGCAAAATTAAAAACTTCGTATTTAACACTTTAAAAAAATACATTTATCAGACCAATACTAGTATGAGGGAGTAGCTTATAGTTAATTGAATCCATAGGGTTGATCCTTTTTTTTTAACGCTGGAAAATGCTTTACGCATACCGGCCTTCCTGGGGGTAGGCACGGTGATGTGGGACTCCTGTACGATGGCTACCCACTAAAAACCAGCGGCTTCCCCTCATCGCCTTTGCGAGATGCCGCAGGATTCGCTTACGCATGCCACTGCTGACGTGTCGGCAAATAGGGTTGATCCTACTCACGTCTCCTGAATCACCCTGTATAGGTAAGGTCCTCGTGATCGATACTTAACAGTAGCTCAATTCCACTCATACCTCAGGTTCGGTTGAAGTCGCTCAACCAAACTCACTGGAGCGCAAACTCTCACAGTATTGCAGTGTATAACCGCCCGCGTGGTCGTGTTGGAGGTTTCCCCTGGATATTCCCCAGGCTACTCTCCAACCGCACACTCCTATCGCTTTATTTGGCTCAGTCTGTAAAGTCACAGTCAGGTAAAAAAAATAATTCGATATTGACCCAGTACTGGACACTTTCTTATGTCATATTGACAGATAGATGTGACCCATTTTACTGGGGTTTCAAGCATCAGGGCTTATTCCTTACAATAGCGTATAGTAAAAGCGTGCAATAAATACTGCACGTCAGTACGACAGTCAATTTCCGAACACTGGCCAACGTCCATTACTCGCCTTATTTATTACTTAAAATAAATACTGCACTTTATGGACTTTATTTTAGTTATTATTGGGGAACGGGACTTAATCGCGTACAATTATAACTAATTTACCTTTTTTAAGGTTTTTCCCGACGTTTCGAATGTATCACAACATCCGTGGTCGCGAGCTGACTGGCGTGAGCGGGTATCAACATCTTCTAGCCGCACGGGTTTTCCGAACTACCCGCACTTGGTCTTCATTAAGTACATTCTCACTAGGGTTGTCAATTGCACGACACACAACACTAACAATGTCCGTTAACACTAACAATGTGTGAAAATCGTGTAAGTTTAAATCAATATATTTATTTTAGTTTACGTCAAATGAATGACTCATCATCATCATTATTTAAGAGTTTCACTCTTGTCGGTGCAGTTTTCTCCAGTCCGTTCTACTTAACGCCAGTTCTTTGACTTCTCTATACGACACGACGTATATCTTTTTCTTTATTTGGTTCATGTAATTAATCCTCGGCCTTCCTCTTCCTCTTCTTCCCTCAATTTTACCCTCCATTAATTATCTTTCGTATTAGATCGTCGTGTCCTATCAAATGACCTATCATTTTCCCTCTTCGAGTTTCTATTGTACGTAGCAAATGTCTCTTTTCCTTTACTCTTTCCAATACTTCCTCATTGGTGACCTTTTCCGTCCAGCTTCTTCCCTCCATCCTTCTCCAGCACCACATCTCGAACGCATCTCAATGACTAGGTACATGTAATTTTTGGATACGTTAGATTCTGACAAAGGTCATAGGTAGTGTGAGACAACGCTCTATAAAGCCGAAATTAGCCGAGTTTCTGTCCAAAGATCGATGTGCAATACTTAGGGTACTGTAACATGTTGCGTTTGCGACGGGCCTGTACATGGTGGTCTTCTTTCTTTGTAGTCGTTCCTTCATGACTGAAGATCGTGATCAACTATAGTCTTCCTGGACAGCACGACTTGCTTCCATCGGCTTCTGTTGGTGGCCATCCGCACCATATCGTAGAACTTACTGGTCTTATCCTTGATTTGGTCGGTCCATCGTGTCGGAGATCTACCACGGGCACGTTTACCTTCCACGTTTCCAACTATGACCAGTTTCTCGAGGCTGTTGTCTCCGCGCCTCGTAACGTGGCCAAAGTATGAAAGAATACGGCGGTGGCATATAGTGGATAGGCGATCTTTGATGTGGAGTTGCGTGAGGATCGATACATTAGTGCGTTTGGCAGTCCACGGTATTCGCAACATTCTTCGCCAGCACCACATTTCGAATGCATCGATCCCACATGGTGGTAGGCAATAGGTAAATACTCGTACGTACCTTTTCAACCTTTCTTTTTTTTAACCTGTATAGGCCGCCGGCACGTGATTCTACTTGGCTACACCCTAGATCTTTTATCAAGGTGAAAATGTGCGAAAAATTAAAGGAAAACAACCGTTGAAACAGATACGCAATTATATTGAGGATTAATTATATGGACGAAGATCGTTAGGATCGTATTTTCCCGATAATCACGCATTCAAAGTTGACCGCCCATCTAACCTATTGAAGCAATTTCTCGGCTACTCTTTATAAATAAGGGTGTTATCGTTTTTTCCCCTAAACGTCAAGCGGTATCCTCGTCCATTGAGCGGCGGGGTGTGAAATCGAGGCTTTCATTACTTCGTCTTCACGACTACATAAGTTGCGGCCAACGACGCAACTTATGTAGTCGTGGGTAAATCGCTATGACGCGACGCGACAGAATATATACAAGATAAGTGGAGGCTGCGGAGCGAGTTAAATTTTCCGCGCCGCAAGCCACCATGTTTATGACGGTCCGTAACGGTTGATTTTATAAACTTGGCATTGCCTCCTTATATTTGATGATTACACCCCGTGACATAGTTGTATGCTTCTGAGATTATTTAGGCGCGATCCGGGTTGGATGCTGAATATAAACATAAATAGGGAATATGCATGCGACGCCCAATAAGATGTCACTATATGGATAGTAAACCATCATCATCATCATCAACATCAAACCATCAAATTATGACAAAAAAGGAAATTAATAAATATGAATTGAATGTTATGATACTTACTTGAAAGTTTTGAAAAATTATGTATTTTTTTATTTACTAAACGTAAATTTAAAAACCACTACCAGGATTCTTATATGAAAATAAACCAAAACTTGTACGACAACTATGTACCTAAACGCTATATTTCACGACCAAACCAGCAAATAACTCGCTTTTTCTTACAACCGTGTGCTACATAAGTAGGTAGTACTAGTATTTGACGTCACAATACGAATGGAGCGTTTTTTGTGACGTCTTTTCTGTAACGCTGTACTTTGAAACCCATTTTTGCCTTTTGTGTTGTTCTAATTGTAGTTTCCAACATTAGTTCCTCTCCAAAATCTGGTTCGAATGGAATCATGAAAAAAATGATGCATTATTGTCAATAGGGATGATGACACTATAAAAGAAAATCAATAAATCCAAATTTTCTACATAATGACTCAAATTCTCAATCAAATGGCAAAAAAAGTAATTCAAAAAAATAAATAATTACGTAATTATAAGTCTTCAAAGTTTTAAAAGTGGGTATTTTCTGTCGCTTTTCCGCAAAACGCACCTTTGTATTGAACGATTGTCATTTACTATGGCGCTACTCAAAGGTGACGTCACGGTCGAGTAGCACTTTCTCTCTCTAACTACGAACATTCTAACCGTTGTTGCTTCGTTATTTTTTGAGATATTTGAATAGGATTTTCACTATTTGGCATAGTTTTATGTCTTCTTTCTATTGAAGTAATAATTTTTTTTGAGTCATCATGCCTATTCAGCGTACTAGCCTGGTATATTGAGGGCACGTGATCTCTTGATTGCTGCTACAACCCCTAGCTCCACAAACACAGTTCGTATTAACACGTTGAGTGCGAAACCAGCTCAATTTGACTGGTACGCAACTTTCCGTTGCGGAGGACTTAGTTATCGCAATATTTCCCCTGGTGCGGGGGGGGGGGGATTTCTATATGAAATCTTAGGCGTACAAATATATTTGATATCGATACGAGTAGTTTTTTACCTTTCTATAGTTCCTATCTCTAATTACAGGTCGAAAAATTTTATCGTGCTGGTTGTGCTGGTGCTGTACCAGATAAAAAAGACCAGTGTTTATAAACCCTTGTAAATTATCGTCTATTAACGATTGCCTAAAACGGATTAATAGCGGATATCAGCTAATTCTGTCTCGTAACGCACCAACCGCAAGTCAAGGAAAAAAGGCCTCGCACTTAACGTGTTAAAAGGGGAATAATCTGAACGTTAGTTTCGCATTTCAATTTGATCACGCATCAGCGCATCACGTGCGCGTTCTGTTTGCTTGACGCCGCTTGCACGAATGCGCGAGATACATTTGCGCAAAAATAATGTCGCAGATTTAATCCCTTAGGCCATAGGGAACGGAACGCATTTTTGACGTTACGAAAACCATTTGTGAATCAGATTCTCTATTCTCAAAAATGTAATTTTTAAAAAGTCTTACAATGTCTATAAGAACGATTTCCGACTGCTTCAGTAATGAGCATATGGATACAAAATTATTGTCTGACGCACATCTTCTCTTATTCTTTAATAAGCTTCCGTATTCCTTATACAAAGCCATAATGAGTCCCGTAATAGGTGATTCTTTGTTAATATAAGGTAGGAAAGCTACCAACAAGATAATTTGCGCCCCGCAGCGTCCGTGACACGTGGTCATTATCGAGGTGGGTTTTAGATCAAGATACAGAAGGCATGTTTCTTTGGTATTTTATAATAGTTGATGAAGCTAATCTAGATAACTTATCTATTGGTGTGTCTTTACCGGTTACCGTTATTCCTGAAACCTTAATTTCTGTGATTCGCATGTACCCTGATACCAATTAATACAAATAGTTTATTTCACAAATAAGACATAATCTATTGCATTAGTGCTGGCTCCCACTATAACGCATATAGTTGTTTGATAATCAAAACTCACTAAGCAGCAAATAGGTACTTACTTAAAATAAAACTCCGAATTGATTTATTTTGATATTATGTTTAATAGTAGTCATAGTAGGACAATTGGGTACCGTACCTTGTCAGCATCATTTTAGTAGATACAGAGCAGGGATTGACACCGGTATTTTGAATTATTTTAATGCTCTTTTACGTAGGACCGCATCATGTTTTTAGGTAACAACTTCGTAAATTAGATTATCCCATTAAAAATTAAATAATAATCAAAGGAACGAAAAAGAACGTAATATACCAGTATTTTTGTATGGATAAAATATCGGTATCCGATCCCAGGTACTGAGATATAAGATTTCTAAAGTAAAGACAGTTTTGCTAGTGACTTTTGGTTGTCAGCCGATGATATCATCGTCGCCTTCTGTATGACCTATTCCGTGGCCATCGCGAGCCACTGGTAAATGGTAGGTTATAATGATTTCCACAGAACAATGGGCCGGGGAGCGGTTTGTCGTTCTAATTATCGTTGTTAAGAGTTCCACTCAGTCATAAGCCGGAGTTTCATTCAACAATAGCGACACGTTTTTGTTTCATTGTTCGTTAATACGCTCGCGAAACTTCGACTGGATTAACGCGGGTGTGTATCACACCATAAGTTGTATTAAATAGACTAATAGCGCCTAAGAGATGAAAAGAGGGATGTTGACTCCAAATAAGAAAATCAATAAGTTCAGATCAAATGATCATATTCTCAATCAAATGGCGAAAAAAGTAACCCAAAAAAATTAATAATTAAATAGTTATACGTTTTCAGAGATTTAAGAGAGGGCGTATTCTGTTTTTTACTCTTGTATCCTCATTTACTGGGATATTTGAATAGGATTTTCGCGTATTTTTTAGCCTTTTTTATTTTTAAGTAGTCAAATTTTGAGTCCATATTCCTATTGGGCTAGCCAAGTTGCACACATAGTCCATTAACCAGCAGGGTTTTTTATTGCAAGGGTTGGCGTAGGCACTACTTTCACGGAAGTGACTGCCGTCTTACCTACCAACCCAGAGGAAAAACTATACCTTGTAGGGATTAGACCACCGGTCTCCGTAGTTTTCGTGAATTATTTTGATAGATTTTTAGTACATTTTGATAGATTTTTGGAATACTGGATCAATTATCAAAAATCTGTCCGGTTATTTTGTTAGACCAATAAAAAAAGCTACCCTTTTTGTAAAAATAAACATATCACTGGCGTTGACAATTACGAAATAATCAGCATAAAAGTTTATTTTTACGATGATATTTAGGATTTTTTTTACAGTTACCAAAGCATTTTTCATTTTGTTCGGTTATTTTGTTAGGTACTTTCTTTCTTTTTCAATCTAAGTACAGTAATTATTGTGTAGTATAATTCAACATTATTTCTTCACACTCTAACCTCAAACTTTGATATTTTCGTCGATTCATGAACTGGCCTCGCCTTAATAAGGAAATATTTCGTCCATATACAAGTTAATAAAGGATCGGCAACGCGCTTTCTTGTTAAGTCGCTAGTAATCATAGGTTACTACATCTGCTTACCAACAGGCAGGCCGAAAGCTTGTTCGCCACCGCGTTGTATAAAAAAAAAACAGAATTACAGTGTAACAAGCGGCCAAATCCTCTGAATAAAACGCCCAAATGCTACTGCGCAACTTCCACAGAATATGTAAATGATTTCATTAGACTATAAATAAGCTTGTTAATCTGACCTGCAGTGAAGTTAGCAAATGCCCAAAGATTCTAAGTTATTCCTGCTTTAAACACAAGGGCAAAAAGCATTGATTGGATTAACTTATTAAAATTATAATCAGGCTTGAGGAACGGAAGCAAACGCGCTATGAATACAAAACCAATTCTTTTAATTATTAGCTGGTCCGAATTGTACGGTTTCAAATTAAAAAGGATGATTCACAGTAGACCGTTCCGTGTCCCGGCCGGCCTGTGAGAGGAAAGACGATATCTCTTTCGTTCAATGTCTCTGCATGAGCTTTTGTTTAAGTAGCTGAGGCATGATAGTGGAATAATCCATATGAAATGCCGATAACGTTACCTTTTCTGATTGGTTCCCATTAGCGCAGCATTCCAATACTTACTTACTTACTACGCTGGCTTAGCGACCCGAAGTGGATCTCAATTGGCCTCCGACACTAAGACACTCCACTCTGTTCTGTGCAGCTTGTCGCCAATCAAAATCGGCCGTTTGAAGCTGGCACAGGTCTTTTTGGACTTCGTCGATCCAGCGATACCTTGGTCGGCTGATCGGACGTCGACCAGCGGGACGCCCAAGGTACGCTCTTTTGGCAGCCCGATCCTCTCCCATCCTCTGAACGTGGCCGAGCCAGCGTAGTCGAGCAGCTTTGCTCTCTCCGATGATGTTGGGTTCGGCAACCAGTGCTTCGACCTCCGCATTCTTCGCAACTCTCTAGCTACCATCTTCTCGTTTTGTAGGTGTCCCAGAATCTTCCTCAGGACCTTTCTTCCAATAGCCAATCGAAAATGCTAGCATACCTATTCGTTTTATATTATCATGCCTTCGATTCACCATCTACCTTCATTTCTTTTCCCCTAATATCATCCGACACATCACGGGCACATCAATCAGTTTCTAATCTGAGATCACTCGATTGCATCGAAATACGACATTGACTGATTCTGTATTTTCACGAGGTGAGACACAATCTCACTAATAGGCTGCTAGGGGGTCTATTCTCAATGTGTCTCAATTCTGAAATAGAAAAGTCAACTCAGAGATATTTACCGACTAATTGGCGGCAATAGGCACAGAGCAAAGAATCAGTACCTAAGACGAAAAATCGTGGCTATAGATAAATAATTTTAAAACAAAGGTCAAGTAACTTAACTGTGACGCCTATGGTGTTGCAGGTTGCCGTCTGCCCGCTTGCCCATATATATTTTTTTGTAAAAAGTCCTCTATCAATTACTTTCTAAAGCGATTAACGAGTTCTACGCGATGTCGCCGGCAAAAGGTTTTTGTAATACCATGTCAGTGGAAAACAAGCGTACAGCCCGCCCGATGGTAAGCGGTCACTGCAGCCTATGGACGCCAAAAACTTTTTGAGTGTCATATGTGCGCCGAAAATTTAAGAATGTATATACTCCTTTCTTCAAGAGCCTCATAACGTAGTCCCTTGGGAAAATATCGGCATTCCAAAACGGGAGCGTCCGAGGGAGAAAATTCCTCTACTGTACGCGACGATTTAGGTTCTAAAGAGTGAGGTATAGAAATACTTTAAGAATAGGGCCCCGATTCCAATCGCCAGCATCTCCAGGGATACGGACGCTAATTCCCGCATTGTCTTGATTGATATCTGTACAAATTCCAGCGAAACTGCTAGTCCTAATCGATATTAACGCTAAGTGATTTGGTTCACGTAGCTTGGGGCTATGAGCGAGGCGTATTCTGTTTGATCAGATGGACAGATATTAATTTACTTCTAGTATTTTTCTAATAGTAATGGCATTTTCAGGTTTGTCCTAGTGTTCGACAATTACCAAATACTGAACCCTTACAATATTAATGTAAGGTATCAACTATAGAGTATTAAGTGTCAAACATAGCTGCGTTTATCTTAAGCCGTCGACTACCGCGGTTTTCAGGGTTCCGTGCGTACTCTATCTGTCTCTCACATCACTGAATAGGTATCTCAAGAACTACTCATGCTATATATTTGAAATTTGAAATAATTATAGACAAAAGTAAGGTCCCAGATGCATTGAACATGATTTTTAGGGTTCCGTAGTAAACAAGGAACCCTTATAGTTTCGCCATGTCCGTCCGTCCGTCCGTCCGTCCGTCCGACCCCCGTTTTTCTCAGTAACCGTTAGTACTAGAAAGCTGTAATTAGGCATGAGTATACATATCAATGACGCCGACAAAACGGTAGATAAAATCTTAAAAAAAAATTTTTTTAGGGTACCTCCCCTACATGTAAAGTGGTGGTGCAATTTTTTTTGTGCCAAACCCCATCGTGTGGGATATCGTTGGATAGCGCTTTTAAAAATATTATAAGGTATCTAAAAGCATTTTTTGACTAAAGAATTGGTTAGCGTGATATTAAGCTTTGAACTGATAATTTTTGTTATGGTCAAGTGTCCCCCCCCCCCCCCTCTGCCAGTTAAACGGTGGCTACTAGGCATGTGAAAAAAACAGCTAAGTAGACATTACTAGTTAACGAGTAATAGTCGAACTTCAGATATGTACTTTGCAAAAGCAAACTTTCGTACAATTTCCATTGATACCTTAGATAATGTTGTTAATTCGGTCAAAAACATAGTAAATATAAGTTTGCGAACTTTTTAGTCCACATAATGTAACGGATGGACGACTACGGAACCCTACCTTGCGCGTGGCCCGACACGCAATTGGCCGGTTTTTTTTTAAATATACTTTTATATTTTTGTGAAAAATTACCGATAATAAAAGACCGATATTCTGAACTGAGTAAATTTTTCTTCTTTTTAGGAGGTTAAAAATGGCGTCACAGCTAACTCAGCAAAGGAAAAGGTTTATCATCATAAGCCATCCGCCTATTAATACGTCCCACTGCTGGGCACAAGCCTCCTCTCATAGATGAGCAGGAAAGGGCAATAATCCCCACGCTAGCCCCGTGCGGGTTGGGGAATTCATACATCATCGCAGATGTAAGCAGGTTTCCTCACGATAATGTAGAAAAAGGTTAGTCAAGGAAAAATGGTGGAACTTAAGGTAATCGTGCTAATGTTTACACTTTTTTACCCAATAGTTGACATATTTTATTTTGGTATACAGGTTGGAAAATTATTATGGGTCTATGGATGGGTGCTATGGATGCGTGCTGCGGATGCGTGCTGTGGATGCGTGCTATGGATGCGTGCGCCGACGTGAGCGCCTCTGCCCTCACCGCGCTGCCACTCCCTGCGCCCCCTGTTGATACATCGCATAGCTCGAGCTGCGCATCCTCCTCGCACAGCTATCTCGCGGCTGCGCATCTTCATAGCGCATCTTCCTCGCACAGCTACGTAGCTTATCATTAGTGGAAACGGTCCATAGCCTAGCTCTAAATAAAATGGAAAGGCAGCCTAAGCCTCCGCTCGCTGTCTGACCGTCCGTCTGTCACCGGGCTGCGCCTATCTATGAATTTTCTACAGGATATGTATTACAATAGTTTCCATTAATAGAAAATACATCAAAGAAAGTACAATAATTACACTCATACCTACTTGCCAAGAAGATATTATTTATCTTTTCAATTTGCAGGACTCGTTTTGTTAAATTTATTATCAGTTCGAAAATTAAAAGCAGCAACAAATCAACTTTCCTAACCTCATAAAATACGCCCGGGTTAAAATTAAATACGTGAAATCGAACTCCAGAAATGACAAACTGATTGCATTAGCAGAATAAACATACTAAGCTATCATTTTAATGCGCGTTCGGTTAATTTATTTTACTATTCTGTCAGAATTTAATTTAGAATGGCAAGAAAATTTCGTGCCTCTTATAAAGTTGGAATGTTTTGCATTCCCACAAAACATAAATGTTTAATTGTTGAAACATAATTTGCACCGATTTGCCATACGTGACTTTTATATTTCTTCAACCATAAGTACTAAACAAACACAACAATTTTATACAATTTCCCAAGAACGACTTTTTCGCATTTACTAGTCTATAAAAAGTTATCTTTATAGTTTCCCAGCGTTTCTGGTAGTTATTGATTATGGTGTTCTTTGCGAATCTGTACCTATAGATTCAATAATAATACAAATAAGAAAGAAACGATTAAATAAAATTGAATAATCTTAGCCTAACACTGTCTATATATATATACTTAAACCTAAATATTAAACGAATTCTAAGTCCGCGGCAACTTAACACAATCCGTCTTGGACGCCCGTAATTTACCGCAACTTTTAATTGATGTTGGTTTATTTAGGGAAACTTTGCAAAAACTGTGCGTAATTTACTCAGTCGGAATTTCGGTCAACAACCATGGGGAAATTAGGCGAATTAAGGTCATTCGTAGGCCGGACTTTTATGTTGTGATTATTTAGGTTAGACAAACCATATAGTTTAAAAGGTCCTGTACCCTTACCATGAGTTTACAATGTTTGCTTTACCGTACTCGCTAGCAACTGCGTAAACGATTTAGTATGGCGATTCTTAATTCTATTGCGTAACTGCCAGAGGCGCTGTACTTTTATCCATACTAAATCGTTTACGCAGTCGCTAGCGAGTACGGTAATGCAAACATTGCAAACTCATGGTACTGGGCCCTATGGCAGATGGCAAAAAGTGATGTCCCTGGCGTGTCATAGGTATATATTAACATTTTTTTGGAAATATTAAAAAAAACCGGCTAAGTGCGTGTCGTACTGCACATATAGGGTTCCGAACTAACCGCAAATTTTGAAGAAAAAATCGAATTTATCATTATATTAGTATTTTTAGTAAAAAATACGTAATGGTAAATATTATGAAGTACCTAATTTTAAGTTCATAAGTCAATAGGAAATGAAACAATTCTTTGGAACAAAATTTTGTAAAAAAAAAGATGATTTTGGTCGCTTCTCATTTCCTCCATTTCCAATATATTTAAAACAAAAAATGCAGTATTTTTCTACTTATCGAGATCTAAACAACGATATCACACTTGATGAGGTAGGTTAAAAAAAAAAAAAACGTGCCCCCCTTTATCTGTATGGTTCCTTAAAAACATTTAAAATTAAGTTTTAATTATTTGCATGGTTTTGGGCTGACACGATACTAATACTGTGAAAATTTGAAGACTGTAGCACTAACCGTTTGGTTGTAAACCAGTGTGTGAGACGATGGACGGACAGACGGACGGACGCGTGAACGACATCAAGAGTGACAGCCATTTTGACCCTTCGGGTACGGAACCCTAAAAAGGGAATATTATTGTAATGATCTGTAAAGCAACTGGAATCGCCCGTACACTTCGCCTGGACTGAATTTGGTCACTACCAATACATAGGCTAAATAAAATACAAGTGAAGAAGTAGGTACCTATCTTTACTTTGAGAGACAGACATGAAAATAGGCATATCCCTAATGTCATACTATGACTACGTCACGTTTTTTGCTAAGCAAGTGTATCACGCAAGTAGGTATCTCATAAAACCTACTCGTATGTAGAGAAAGTCACCCGTAATTGTCCACGTACACTGCATCTGAATAGATAAACAAACTTATAAAAATAATGAAGCAAAATTAAATTTACGAGAACGCTTATTTACTACTCGCCCTCCAGGCCACAAAGTTCCTAACTCGTAACAATAAACTTGAAAGCATTAATAAAGAAGCCGAACGTAACTTCAAAAACATTCATAAAACACAACTTTTCGTTCCTGTGGAGGCACATTTACCACGCTTTAAAAATTGTGAACGTATATGCAATTTACAACCTGCCACGACTCGACTCACCTCACGCTTGGTATAATAAGTAACATGCTTCAGTAGCTCTAGTATAAGTTTTTTCGAAACATTAACTAATTCGAACGCGTTTGCGTTTTGTCTCAAAATGTATGAAAGTGGTATGAAAACGGGAACAGCGCCTCTGGTGGTCACTAGTGGAAACCAAAACAGCGAGTATGACATTTGTTGCTAGCCGATGAACGCGCGTATTTCAAACTCGGTGAGAGCGTTTTCATACATTTTGAGACAAACGCAAACGCGTTCGAATTAGTTAATGTTTCGAAAAAACTTATACTAGAGCTACAGTGGATGTGAGAGAGTTAACTGCTGGTTTTATGAATACCAGACTAATGTTGAAAATTTACTCACGAGGATACACGTCGTACCAATAACACAATATAATATAACTTATCACTTACGGTAAGTAATAGGTACACTCATAAGTCTATAAGTTGGACACGACTTCATTTCAAGTTCTTTTTTGACATCGTATTAAATGTTTTACGCGGTCTTCAAATGTTCAGACAGTAAACTTTCACTTTTATTCAAAAATATTAGCTAGCTCATTTAAGAGCTTTTCAAAAAGACCATTTTCTACTCTTCATCAGTAAATCTGAGTCATAGCAACGTTACAAACACATATTGTACATACCTACTTACCATTTACGTAGGTAGGTTCAGGGCAGGCTCTTATTTCGCCCAGCGGCTGAGCCTGGCCTATTCGGCAGTAACAAAGCGAGCGTTCTGGGAACGATGCCTCGGCCAACCATTAGGTGGTATTGAGGAAGGGTAATTTCATTTATAAGTAATTATGTTTTCGTGTAACCATATAAGTGGAACCATAATACTCCGTAATACCATAATTTCCGGCGGTTTCGCGGCCAGTTATTCGACACCCATAGTAAGTGCCTCGCGTCGTCGTCCCAATCCCAACGTGATACAACTACTATTTAGTTTTAGGAAATATAATGATATAATTATGTATGTTAGTCTTTAAGGTGTTTGTATTATGGGCCACAGATGCCTGAAATAAATGATTAAATTAAATTAAATAATATATACATTTTTGTATTTTCGTGTGAACAATCTTACCTAAATAAAACTTAACAACTTCTAGTAGGTGTTTTGCAAAAAAAAACTACTTAACTCCTACCGTTCATTTGCTCACTTTTGACTGAGTAGTTGTGCGATGTAGACTTTAGTACAGCCTACTGTGTGAGGAGAAAGCACGCAATGTGCTTTCATTTGTTACAGTTATTTGAGTACACAGGTCGTGGGTTTAAATCCCGCTCGTGGCAAATAATATTACAGTTACTTTATTTAAAAAATCAAATATAATATTCATAGTTAGGTACTACTAGTGAATGTTTATGGTTCCTTGATATGCAGTCAACTAGTTTGATTTCTGGGCCACTTCGTACCTTGTCGCAGTGAATATCAATATGAAAGCCGCTAGAGATCTCATATTAATGTTACTGTGACAAGGTACGAAGTGGCCCAGGAATCAAAATACGAACATATACATGTGTAATAATTTTGCCTAAATTGCTTACGCAATGCTTCTGAACGAGGTCGTTTATTCTGTTTGAAGTTAACTCAATTTCACGGTTAAACGTGGCACGTATAATGAGGCTGTCGGTATATAATTTATGTACATCACACAGATTCTAATTAATAAATACAATATTGTGATGATTAAATGTAGAGATTTATGGCGTAAACAAATATGTAGTAATTAATTTTCAATAATGGTTTGTCATGTTTGATGATTACGTAACATAGAACGTCGTTAATTTATCGGTGTATATTTCTTCAGTTTAAGTATCTCTCAGCCCAAAGCCATACAAATAGTCATAACTTATTTTGCAATTTAAACAAAAATAAAGAATATTTTGTTTTTGGAAACGAAGAAATGATATAAGTCCCCAAGGCTAGCTTTTTTCAGGAAAATTTTGAACTTCCTTTTGACTTATTAACTTAACATTTGGCGATAACATTTATTATTACGTATTTATACCAACAAATACTAACATATTGATAAATCAGATTTATTCTATGAAATATCCTTACTTTCCCATAAAAACAAACTAAATTTTGCGTTTGAGTAACATCAAAAGGACCGCGATTATGTCCATGCTAGGCTACCAGGCCCCTATTTCACCAACTTGACAATTGTCACCTTACAATGACAATTCGGTTTACATTGCCGGGCCGATAAGTATCGATGCTATCCAACCACCATCTTTACGCGACGACTCAGAAGTGTACTTGGAATTGTCATTGTCAGATGACAATAAAATTGTCAAGTTGGTGAAATGGGGCCAGGCGTCACTTCAGGCGTTTTCAGTTTTCAGTGTGAAACTTGTCGCCTGTGCATAAACGCGGCCTTACCTTCTGTCCTGCCTGCTGAGGCAGTGTTATGTAGGCTTAACAAATGGAACATGATTTAGAATCAGTGCCGCGGCGGTTACGGCAAATATTGGTGGTCGCGTGGTCACGTTCCATCGGGAATGAATTATTGAACGCGTTGATCATTCTAAAGTACACTCACTAATTAATTGCAGTTATTTCATTTCAATTTACTGAAAATGATTTATTTGAAGATGATTAATTTTAACTGTGGCGCACGAAATCTTACTTTTACTTCTTATTTGTATGTGTATGTGCGCAATTTAGGTAGTATGTATATGTAATCAAATTTGATCTTATTGTTCCCCAATTTTAGTAGTTAGGTACGGTTCACACTCACGAGAAGATTGGATCGAGATCTGAATTGGGATCGCTAAATAAAATGTACAGGAACAAATGTTCAGCATCAAATAAACTGTATCAAAGCGGTTAAAAATATGTCAAGAGCTTGATTGATATAAAATGGATACATTTTGTATCGAATTTCCTTAAAATTAGACCAGTTTTAATTGCTTCTAATCCCACATAAACACTAAAAACACATCCTTATCCTGATAATAGTACCTAAAGATGGATGTAAAAGTAAAATTAAACTTAACTAAAACTAAATATTAAACACGAATCAAAACTATGCCTCCCTCGGTCGGTATGGTTCCCATCACGCAGGCAGCATTTCCGCGCTGGATTAGCGATAGAGAGCTTTTGAACCTTACATCGTTGACGGTCTTGTTTGCGCACAAACTCTTTTTTACCCTAAATATTTTCCCTGCAACACCCCGTTCCCGTTTATAAATATCATATTGGCATCAAACATGGACGGCCTTTTACTACAAGAAAATGAAAGATTTCCTCCCGCATTACTGAAGAATGTAGGCGCCTTTAAAAATCCTCAATAACGGACAAGCCAAAAAGCCTGGCTTATTGATGACCGCCATTATTATTTGGTTAGGCACGTAGTTACGGATAAAATATTAAGGAAGCCCTGTAATAAGGAATTTAATCGAAAACCGAGGCTTGGGCGGAAAATTAGTGATAGGAAATTAAGTCATTTCGAAGCGTAATTTGAGGCGTTGTTTGTTTGCAAGAAGTAAAGTAACTGATATTACGGAGCTTCGAAATGTCGAAATTTAGCTAGGTTATTGAATAAGTTTGTAAAATTATATAGAAGATAAGTGGCAGCTTTGTACTGACAATTATAAACATTTGTTACACACTATTAATTTGAGGCGTTGTAATTTCGGTGGTTAAAGGCCGGTGCACATTGGTTGCGTGCGCAGCACGTAAGCGTCGACGTGCACGTGCACGTGCGCGTTGTAAAGTATGAATCTCCATAGTAGATGTCACACGCGCACGCACACGTCACGCAATCGGTGTGACATCGACTATGGGGATTCATACTTTACAACGCGCACGTGCACGTGCACGTCGACGCTTACGTGCTGCGCACGCAACCAATGTGCACCGGCCTTTAATGTGCAAGAAGTGACTGATATTTTGGGAAACTCCGAAAATGTCGAAAATTAGCTAGGTAGTTCATAGAAAAAGTTTGAAAGATTGCATAGTAAATTGTAGCTTTATCCTGACAATATAAACACTTATTTATTACGCACTATAATAATACGTAGTTACAGGCGTGTGTCATTTGTTTGTTATTTAAACGAAATTGGATTGGATCGTATTGGATTTTCGAAGGCACACATTGTTTCCCGGTAATTCCGCATTGAGCGAGGTCGGTATACGAATCGGGTTGGACATCAGTCACAGGAGATATTTACCAAACAGTAGGTCAACGTCTCAGTGATCGACACATCGACCACATGATAATTTAAATCTTATGTCACAATAATACTGGCGAATATTAAGGGTGAGTTGCACCGAACCTTCTGAAACTACGATTAGGTACAGATGGTAGTAGTGTTCGTTCAAATCTGATTTTATGGCAAGTTTGACAAGTTTCTATGGGATGGCAGCTGCCGGTGCCATATCTAACGTTGATAAGTCTGTTATCGCACGTTGGTGCAACCGGCCCTTAGTGTCGAACGTTCTTACATTTACCTTATCAATGAGCTGTGGCATACAAAAAAATGTTTTTTCACTTCTCATGCTCGAGTGTGTCATATTAGATATGTATACATATTTATGATTTACAAAACATTTTAATTTGACCAATCAAAATCCTTCACCTATTAAAACCACCAATCACAGAACAGTAATTTGACAGATTAAAAAATATTAAACCGACAGGGAGACGGCCGGTCGGTCGTCCCAGATACCGCTGGGCTAACGTTGTGATGGCTGACCTACGTGAGCTTCCAGCTGAGTCGTGGAAAGATCTAGTACAAGACCGGGATCAATGGCGTGCACTCGTATTGGAGGCCAAGACACACTTTGGGTCGCTGAGCCAGCGGAGTAAGTAAGTAAGTAAGTAAGTAAAAAATATTTGGTAAAAATATCAACCAACCAGAACACAGCTGTACTAAAATCGACCAATCAGGAAAGACGTTTTTCAGTTCTCCAAAGATGAGCGGTGTCTATGGTCAAAGCAATTGCGCCTCTTAAAAGAAAAAAGCGCATGTTGCATCTCTTTCTTTAATATAGCAAAAGAAAGGGAGCCCAACACGCAAAGCGAACACGCATAGCGAGACATAGTGCTGGCCTTAGAAAAAAACACATGTTGTCATATTAGACAATACGCCCGCCAAGAGTTAAATTATTCATTTAAGGTGGATAATAGAGTGTATAACTCTGGCCTAAAAGCCATATTACCACTGGAACAATTTTCCCTCCCTACGGAAAATAACCATCTCGTGGTAATATGGCTTACTTTAGACCCTTGTCAAACAATCTACTATTTTTTTCACCGCAGCACCGTACGAGCCTACAGACGCTTGCAATTCCAGAGGGTCAATAAAGGCGCGCGATAAACGACAAGATAAAGCATCTATCCATTTCTGTCACGACTTAATAGAAAATTACGGATGCTTTATGTCGTTTATCACGCGATAACTACTTACGTAGCGTGTCACATACCCATAGCCTATCCTTTATTGTATTCTCCTAGGAAAACTAGGCAAGATAGCATTCCACAGTCTGAGCGATCGTGGGAGGAACTTCCTCTGAAACGTACCGAAAGTTTTTTTTTATACCATGTCGGTGTCGGTGGCAAATATGCATACGCCCGCCTGATGGTAAACGCTCACTACAGCCTATATAGACGGTTGAACTCTAGTAATCAGTAATCAGTCATTTATTTGCTAAAACATGGTACAAAATAGGTAATTATCGAACAATATAAAGAACTACATGTTTGGTCACAAGGACATGCAAATATTAAAGGAATGTCATGTGTATCGCATGCATAATTTACTTATATACTAAGAAACAATGTCTTTTAAATGGAATAATAGGCCTTAGATGCTAAAAAATTATATAATGCAGTTTTAAATTCTTTATCGCTTTCTAATTAACACACTCCTGAAAAATGGACTCCCTCAGGGCTCTGTCTTGGCACCCCTTCTTTTCAACATCTATACACGTGATATGCCCCCGACAGATTGCGACAAGTTTCTGTACGCCGACGACCTGGCTCTCACAATCCAGACTAAACAATTTGAAACTGGGGAAATATCACTCACCCGTGACCTTCAGATTCTAAATGAGTACTACACCAAATGGAGACTCTGCCCAAACCCAACTAAGACCGAGGTTGCCGCCTTCCACCTTTCTAATAGCCTGGCATGCAGAGAAGTGGACGTTTCCTTCTGTGTCAAAAAACTCCAACACAATTTTAATCCTAAATATCTGGGAGTTACCCTCGACCGAGCCCTGACTTTCAACCCCCACCTAACCAACCTAAGTCAAAAAGTAAAAACCAGAGTAAACCTGATCAACAAACTTGCGGGTACTTCATGGGGAGCACGAGGACGTGTCTTACGTACCTCCAGCTTGGCCCTTGTGTACCACACAGCGGAGTATTGTGCCGCAGTGTGGTACCGCAGCGCGCACACGGGTAAAGTCGACGTCCAGCTAAACCGAGCAATGCGCACAATAACGGGCAGCTTAGTACCCACACCCGTACAGTTCCTCCCGGCCCTGGCTCACATTGCACCACCAGATATAATGTAGGGATGGGCGTAGTAATACGACTGTTCACGTTGGGATTAATATATATTGTCCCTAAATATGGTGGTACATGGGCTTAAATACTAGTGGCTTGTGAGAGAGTGTGTGTGTAGCACACTACACCTCCCCCCTTGATGAATAAAAATAGATTAAATTAATTAATCTATTTTTAGTCATAATATTTAAAAAAAAATCTTAACCTTAAAAAAACATAAAAGAAATAGTACTAAATAAAAATATTCTACATTAACAATCAAATTTTGAAAAACAAAGCTAAAATTAGGTACAGTGTAAAAAAAAACCATCTTCACCATAACGTCTCAGATTTTAGAAAATTAAAAAAAAAAATCTTTACAAACACATAATCAGGGAATAAAAATGTATAGTTATGATATTTAAGTAGATGGTATTACTAATAATACAAGTTTAGTAAAGAGAAAAAAAAATAGTGTAGCTGTTAGCTAATTATCCTTTAAAAAAAACATATTGGTTTAAAAAAATGCCTTAACTAAATATATCTCTATATAAAAGTATGTAATGTTAATCTATTTAATCATTTCTGCTCGCCTTGATGACGTCACAATATCATTACCATTAGTCTACTATTATTTCCTAAGATGAAAATATAATAGTAATTAGTGTTAATACTAGTACCTAACAAAATAATTGGCCATTTCAAAATCCATGTCAACAGATGCATCTTTTTTTTTTTTTGTCCGAGGATCCTTTTCAATGGTATTAGTTTTCATAGTTAGTCAGAGCTCTGTTGTGTCATAATCATGTATGTTTTTTAGTCATAATATGCATATTTCAGACGTCCTTACTTTAATTTCATTACATTTTACACAATATTTATTTCATAATTATTTTCATTTCATTTACTCGAAGTGTGCATCTTATTTGCATCACTTGCAGCAAGGGTACGCGACGCACATATTTCCGTGGTCGGCCGACCTTACATATAATAATATAATTATTGGCTCAGGATACAAGGTAATTATTTATTATTAACGCGCACACACTTTTTTTTATTATTATTCAGGCAGTTCATTTAACACGTCCCTTTATTTATTCATACCATGTGTCCAAGTACCTTCACGATTGGTAACTCGACCGAATCATGATCAGGTTTCAAGGATTCCGTGCCTGCCTTGTATCCTGGTGTACCTTGCTATTTACACATTTATACCAACTCGCTCAACGGTGCCTCTCGGGCTACCGAAGATAACGGAAGGCATAGTTTCCATAATAATTTTTATCTACCTTCTCAATACATACCGTTCAATGCCATTCAAATCACCCTTACATCATGAAAACATAAACATATAAGAATTTCAGCAGCTCTTAGTTGATCAGGCTAATTGCTCTGTGAAAAACTTATTTATTTAGCTTTCCCATACACTATGCTAAAAGCACTTTCACAACATAACCCATTTCATCTCATAAAAAAAAATACTATCAGAACCGAGCTATCCTATAATTATTACTTACATAATTATGTCGAAACAATTCATTTCAATAAAATCAAAGCTACACATCCCATTCCAAACTTTACGAAACTTCGACCATTACATTCCAACATTAACTTATCCAAAACATCCCGATACTATTTATTAAAACTGTACACACTCGTAACCGAACACGATTCCATTTCAATATCACTCTACTTCTTGTCTTTATTAATTTATTTCTGTCATTGTCAATTTACTCTTATTATATCATCCTTGGTATTATAATTATTGTAACATTCCACATAATATTTGTCATTGAAATTATTGTCACTTCCGGTACACATATAAATTGTCTTAAATAAAAAAAAACTTAAATCATAGCATTACATTATTAGTCACTTAATAAACAAGATATGGTTAAAAGGCGGTGCATGTTTCATGTAATAATTTACATTCAACTCTAAATATAGAATAGCCAAAGCTTACGGTCATACCTATTTAATTGATCTTCATCTAAAATAGTGCACAAAGTTTTAAGTTGACGGTGTAATTTGAGCTGTAATAACAGAAGGCCTGCATACCAATCCTTTTAAATACTGAACACTGACACGCGCCCGGCGACGCTCCTTATTTGGAAAACTATGATGAAATCACACTAAGACTCTTTTATATACTTCGTAATGAATACTGTACTAGGTAGCAAATTAATTTTAATAGAAAGACTAAAATAAGACCACATAAAATTCAAAAAACATAAAAAACTGATCTTAGGATAGCTTTTAACCATATTTGTTAGTTTTCCGTCATCAAGCGGCATAATAATATATAGTTTATGCCAAACTTATATTTGCACAATAACATAAAATATACAAACTTATTACCTAGCACATATTAGTAATTTGTTACTAATAATTGTTACTACTATACTTATCTAGACCTATATATGTCATATCATAGCAATAGTTAAAATAGTTTCACTTCTAGAATCATACACAATTAAAAATAAACCCTAGGTACTAACAAGATATACTAAACAGGTTTTTAACACTACTATATCAATTTTGCGAAATATTTAAAGTGTCTCTCTTTTTTGAAAAAACCGCGAACCGAATATTCTTCATTTTAAAGCAGCCTCGCGACTCATTGTCATTCACCTGCTGCTGCAGCTCGATCCCCTTGGCTCCAAGGACACCAACAACTCCCGGCTGCAACCAATATTTAAACAATTCTCTCGGCAGCCGGCCTCGGCAGGGAATCGAATAATTTTTATTTCACTTTTGATCCTCTTCCAGTTCAAAATATTCGGTTTTATTCGTTTTTTTTTTACTTAATTTATCCGCTCGTTTTCCAAAAAGTTTTATTTTAAACTATAATTCACTATTAGTCTCATTATGTAAGAAGTTCTTCGTCCAGTTTTCATTTATTTCACTCCCACATTTACGAACACGTCGTCTAGTAATGAAATATGTCCAGCACCACTCACATTACGTATAAGTCCACATTATTTTATATCACTTAAAAATGTTCGTCATATTTAATCAAGGTCAATCACGCTTCTGGCTGGCGCAGCGCGCCGCCAGCACGGCACAAGGCCGCACTGGCAGGATCGCCATGTAGGGATGGGCGTAGTAATACGACTGTTCACGTTGGGATTAATATATATTGTCCCTAAATATGGTGGTACATGGGCTTAAATACTAGTGGCTTGTGAGAGAGTGTGTGTGTAGCACACTACAATAAGAAGATCACATGCGGCGTCTCGAGAATGGGAAAAGGCTTGTGGAGGTGCACTGCCTATAAGAAAAACCCTTGACCAACATCCCAATATGCGCCTGGTATCCCGAAGACCCATCTGGTCAGACACACAAATCCAAGGCCCAGAGGAGTTTTGTACTACAGCAGAATGGAGAAAACAATGGGATATGCAAGCTCGATGCCCCAATAACCACCTATTCCCCGACCCAACTGTGACTAAATCACCTGTGCTTCGATTACTTTGATTGACGCCTGGTTAATAACCTAACGTTCACTAATGAGGGATCAGGAACTAGATGCAATGAAAACACACTGGATAGCTTGAGACTTGCGCGAGAGAGATGTTCTCGGTTCGGCTGCCGGGAGTGAAGTGCGGGATGCGGGGCGCTCGCGCTGCTTTTATTCCCGCTCGGGGTATATCGAGCGGCCCGCAACTGAGGTAGGCGACTGGCCGAGTTACGAAATCATCTCCCTAATATTATTTATTTTCATACTATTCTTACATGTCTTATTAGAGTCTATGAATATTGTTTACCAATTACAAATATGCCTAATCATGAATTCTAACTAGATTCCTATCTTAACTCTAAGGGTAAATGAGTACACATGAGAAATATATTTTATTGAAACTTAAACTAGGCCGCTTAAACTATGTACTTAGTTATCTATTTACATTTTATTTACACTCCTATCACGCGTTTATTCGGTCGTCCTGCACATCTCTCCCGCCGTGGAACGCTCCGCTGGACGTTCCATCTCCTTGGCGTGCAGGTCGTCGTCCGTCGTCGGCAGGATCGCGAGCTTCTTCGTCGGCCGTCGTAGCACTCCGCCCTTCGTCTGCACGTCCACCACTCTCGTAGCTCCGTCAGGCCCGGGGAACTTGGCGATAACTTTCCCCATGGGCCAGGTGTTGCGGGGCAGGTTGCCGTCGGCGATGAGTACGATGTCGCCGATCTCGATAGGGCGGCCGCGTCCGTAGGGCTCCCGCCGGTCTTGGAGTGTAGGTAGGTACTCGCGAACCCAGCGATTCCAGAAATGGTCCGCGAGGCGCTGGCTGGTCCTCCATGTTGCTCGTCCCGCCAGGTCCTTGTCGTCGAAGGTGCCGGGCGACTGCACTCGGCCGGAGCCCCCGAGGAGGAAATGATTTGGGGTAATTGCTTCCGGCTCGCCGGCTTCGACTGGCACGTAGGTGAGTGGGCGGCTGTTGACGATGTTCTCCGCTTCAGCCAGTGTCGTCGCGAAGACTTCTTCGGTCGGGTGGCGCTCCTTCAGCACGGTGTAAAGTGTGTCTTTCACCGCTCGAACCATACGCTCCCACGCCCCGCCCATGAAGGGGGCGGAGGGGGGAATGAAGCGCCAGCTGATTTTCCTCTTCGCCGCCTCCTCTTGAAGTGCCGGATCGATCTCCTCACGCAGCATCTTGTCGGCCGCGTGAAAGTTGGTCCCGTTGTCAGACCAAATCTCCGTGGGTGTCCCTCGCCGCGCGATCATTCGCCGTAACGCCATAACAGCTGATTCCCCGCTGAGGCTGGGTACTATCTCCATATGTACCGCGCGCGTGGTAAGACACGTAAATAGGGCTACGTATCTTTTCTGTGTTCCTCTTCCCACGGTGATCGTCGCGGGCCCCCACAGATCTAGGCCCGTGTAAGTGTAGGGCCTCTTGTGGTGAGCGAGACGGCAATAGGGTAAGTCTCCCGTTGGCGGTACAGTCGGCTTCGATTTTCTTATGCGGCAGGGCTGACAGCGATGGATAATCATTCGGGCGACTGTACGTAGGCGAAGTATGACGAACTGTTGCTTGCATTCGTTTATCGTAGCTTCGACGCCGCTGTGGTTGAGCTGCCGGTGTACGTAGTCGATGTACAGGCGGACGGCGGGGTGATTGCCGTCTAACACTGGCGGCCTCTTCTCCAGCGTGTCTACGTCGACGGTGGCGTTGATGCGTGTCTTCAGTGTGATAACGCCGTTCACTAGCTCAACCGCATAAGGGCGTAAGCGGCTGTGTAGCGACGGCGGCTTGCCTTGCGCCAGCTGACGTTGCTCTTCGGCGAAGCTATCCCGTTGGCTCTCACGAACGATTATTTTTTCAGCCTCGATGATGTGTCGCGCGTCGAGGGTTCTATACTTGTCGGCGACACGTCCGGCACGTCGAGGCTCCGTCGGCTGGACCCGAGGCTTCGTTGCGCTCCATCGCGGGTCCTTTTCGGCGTTCTTCGTGGTGCGCTTGTAGTGAGTACGCGCGCGGTGAGGGCGACACAGTTCTATGAATTGTAGTACGCGGGCGAGCGTGCGTACTAGTCGCTCCCAGCGCGAGTACTTGTCGGCGGCGGGCAACCACGGTGAGTGTGATATCTTGTTGCATGACTCTGGCGTTTTCTTTTCTTCACAGGTCGGCGGCGGGCTTTGCTGTGGCGGTTCGACGGGCCATGTCGCCGGGTCTTCATACAGGAACTCGGGCCCGTGGTACCAGCGGTGGTGGCTGCCGAAGTCATGAGGTAAGTCGCGGGTAGGTATATCCGCGGGGTTGTCTCGCGTAGGTACCCATCTCCACTCGTTGACCGTGGTTGTTTCTTCTATTGAGGCGATGCGGTGCGCGACGAAAGGCTTGAATGAACGCGCGCCCGTCCGGATCCAGGCGAGCACAGTGCGACTGTCCGACCAGTATATTTTTCGATCTGGTTTCAGGTCGTGTTCTTCAATGACGGTCGCCGTCATGCGCGCTCCCATAGTCGCCGCCTGCAGTTCTAGGCGGGGAACTGAGGTCACCTTGAGGGGGGCGACCTTAGCCTTCGCCGTGATCAGTGACACGTGAGCGCGCCCATCTTCGGTCACCGTGCGCCAGTAGATTGCACACGTGTAGGCGGCCAGCGATGCATCGACGAAGGTATGTACTTCTCTAGTTACGGCGTCACTGTAGTGTGGATAGCAGCGGGGTATGACGACGTCGCGTAATGAACTCAATTGTAGAGTCCATAAGGCCCATTTTTGCGCGAGGTCGTCGTCTATCGGCGTGTCCCATTCAGTGCCGCGGCGCCACACTTCTTGTAATATCTTCTTTGCTTGTACTGTTACAGGTGAGGCGAGGCCGAGCGGGTCGAAGACTGACATCATCACTCGGAGGACGAGGCGCTTCGTAGGCTTCTTTTCTTCTAGGACGCCCGGCGGCAGGCGGCTGAGATCGAGGTTGAAGGCGATCTCGTCGGTCGCCGGCACCCACACTTGCCCGAGTACGCGCTCGCACGTCGTTTCGCCTTTGTCCAGTTCGATGTGTTGGCGGCCCGTGTCTTCCTTTGTTACCGCCCGTAGTACATCCGCCGAGTTAGACGCCCATTTTCTTAAGTTGTAGTGTGCGCGGGCTTGAATATCGCGTACTTGCGTGGCTATTTCTATAGCCTCTTCAGTCGTCGGGAAGCTCTGTAGGTAGTCGTCTACGTAATGATTACGTACTATGGCGTCCGCGGCTACTGGGTGCGTAGCGCGATATTTTTCCGCGTTGGCGTTCTTGACGTAGATCGCGGCGGCCGGACTGCAGGTAGCTCCGAATATGAGGGAGCTCATGCGCCACTCCTGTGGCGGGGTGTCATCACGGCGGTCGCCGCGCCATAGGTATCGAAGCGCGTCGCGATGTTCAGGCTTCACTTTCACGTTCATGAACATAGCTTCGATGTCGGCGGACACGGCGATCTTGTGTTGGCGAAACCGCATTAGGACGCCCGGCAATGATTGCAGTAGGTCGGGGCCCTTTAGCAGTTTGTCGTTCAGCGATACTCCTCGTGTTCGCGCTGCAGCGTCGTGCACCAAACGTACCCGGTCGGGCTTGAGTACGTTGATGACAGGGAAGTGAGGTAGGTACCAGGTGATCGCGCTGTCTTGCCGTGGCGGCGCGGGCTCAGCGTAGCCGCGCGTGACGAGCTTCTCTATTTCTTCATTGTAACGCCTTTTGAGCTCGACGTTTCGATCCAGTTTTTTTTCTATATTGTGAAGACGTTTCAGGGCGTTCTCGTAGTTGTTCGGCATTTTTTCAGCTTCGTTCTTCCACAGCAGGGGCACCTGGTAGTGGCCGTCGCTCAGTATTGTAGTTTCTTGTTCCAGTTGTGTTAGAGCGCGCACTTCCGGGTCCGACCGTGGACGTCTGGGCTCCAGCATCAGATTCTCCAAGGTGAAGTATTCACGTAGCTGCGTATCTATGTTTTCTTCCTGGGACACGATGTGATGTACGGCGGCGGCTTTTACGGGCCCCCCACGCGCGTTAGTGTGTGCGCCGTGGAGTACCCACCCGAGCGATAGGCGGCTCGCTACGGGCTGGCTGTGATCGCCGCGCCGTACCTCCTCCGGGATTAGGAGATGCCAGTTGTCTTGTCCCAGTAGTATGCCGGGCTCCGCTGTGTCGTACTTCAATAGATGCTCGATGTCTTTGAGATGCGGGCACGCCTTGATGTCTTCTTCGCTGACCGTTTGCGGGGATAGGCGGAGGTCCGGGATCGTGCGGGCGTATATTTCGATCGCTTCGCCTTGTCCCTGTATCTGTAGTGAGACACGTCGGCTTCTCGTAGCATTTATCTTCTCACTAGTGATGGCTTCAATTTGTAGCGGCTTGGCGGGCCCCTCTAGGCCGGCGCGACGAGCGATGTCTTCGGATATCAGCGTGATTGTGCTCCCGTCGTCCACCAATGCAGATGTAGATACTTGGCCTTTCGGGCCGGTAATGGTCACGGGCATTATTTTCAGGAAGGCGCGTGACTGTCTTCGTGTCCACGTAGAGGTGACGGCTTCACTAGCTGCGGCGGCGGCGGGCTCGGCTCTTCTATTGTGTAGCAGCTTGTGATGAAAATATTCGCAGCCATCTCGCTCGCACTTCACGCGTTTGCATTGGTGCATCTTCGACTTGTATTTCAGGCATCGGAAACACAGACGTTTTTCTTTAGCTATCTTCCAGCGGTCGTCGGTTTCGGCGGCGGTGAACTTCGGGCACTTCAGTATGTTGTGTTCTTCACTGTTGCAGCACGGGCACTTGCTAACTGGCTTTTCTGTTTTTTCTATGGCGGCGTACGTTTTGTGGGTACGCCGCGGGTTGGCAGGTGCTTCAGTGAGTTCTGGCTGGGCGTATGCGGCGCAGTACTGGGCTTCACGTTGCAGGAAGGCAGATATCTTCATGAGTTCGGGCTCGGCGGACGTCGTGGATGCCGCGAAGTCGAACCATCTGTAGCGCTGGGCGGACGTGAGTTTGTCCAATATCGCCTTCGTTGTCTCGGGGCTGTGTAGGTACTGCGCGCGGTCGAGAGCACGCAATGTCGCGATTGTGTTTGCGACACGGCATGAGAACGCGCAGAGATCGCGCGCGCCGTCGGTGAGGCGTGGCATAGCGCGCAGGCGTTCGAGCTCGGCCAGGGCAATTGAGTCTGGCCTCCCGAAGCGAGTTTCGAGCGTCTTCATGATGTCGGCGGCCGGGGCTTGATATATGAGAAGATTCTCGACGGCTTCTTTTGCCCTCCCCTTGAGGGTTCTTCTCAGGCGGCCGATGTTTTCGCTCTCGCTGAACTTGTCGTAAGATTCTTCATACGTAGCTTTGAATGCTAGCCATTCTTGCTGTGACCCCCCGTAGGCTGGTAGCTCGGCGGTGTAGCGAGGGGCGGCGCCGGCGCGGGCAGCGGCGGCGATGGCTGCAGCTAGGTCGGTGATGTCCACTTGGTTGTTCCTCTTCACCAGGGAGGCTTCCGGCACATTTTCGTTGTGGCGGGGCGCGTAGGCAGGCGCCGGGGTGAAGACGGGTGCGGCAGCGTTCAACTGGACATCGTGCGCACGTCCGTAGGCCGCGGGGGCGGCCGGAGGGGCGACGGGTGCGGTGCGCGGCGCGGGGAGTCCCCCCGCAAGGGGCAGTGGCGGGGGAAACTCGGCAGAGGTGCTCGGCAGCGGCGGTGGAGGGGGGAGCTCGGCGGGGCGCGGCAGCGGCGGGTAGCTCCCCTCTGGTTGCACGGCAGCGGCAGGGGGGGAGTCTTGGGCTCCTTCCTCATTGTAGTTCGCAAAGTGGGGTGCCTGGGTTATCGCGAGGACCTCGCGACGACTTGACTCCAGCCAGGCATCAACTTTGTCTTCTATGACCACCGCGGACAGTACGGTGGCGTCATCTTCTTCACTATCTTCGGCTTCAATCGCGGCGAGACGAGCCTTGGCGAGCTCCAGTTCAATGCGTAACATCTCTTCTTTAGCCTTGGCGATGCGGCGGGTGCGCTTGCTAGCACTGGTGTGGACGGACTTCGACGGCGGCGGCGGTGCGGGGCGCGAGGGGGACGGTTCGGCGGGCGATTTCTGAGATAGCGGCCGGGTCGTCTCAGAAGTCGTTGTCTCCTTCGCTGTTTCCGTTGAAGTTGTCTGCGTCGTTGTGGTAGCTGATGCCGAGGCTGTGGTAGCGGTGTTCGTGGTCGTCGAGGTACCGTCCCCAGCAGTGGAGGTACCGGGCTCGAAAATGAGCTGAGCCAGGGTGCGGCCCTTGCCGACGGATCTTGTTACTGGTCCCATTTTTCTTTCTTCTTTCTTGATAATATTCTGACTTGAAATCTTGATAATTTTCTGACTTGAAATCTTGATAATTTTCTGACTTGAAATTTTCTTTCTTGAATTCTTCAATCTTCAATCCGATTCCGATGGACCATTATGTGACTAAATCACCTGTGCTTCGATTACTTTGATTGACGCCTGGTTAATAACCTAACGTTCACTAATGAGGGATCAGGAACTAGATGCAATGAAAACACACTGGATAGCTTGAGACTTGCGCGAGAGAGATGTTCTCGGTTCGGCTGCCGGGAGTGAAGTGCGGGATGCGGGGCGCTCGCGCTGCTTTTATTCCCGCTCGGGGTATATCGAGCGGCCCGCAACTGAGGTAGGCGACTGGCCGAGTTACGAAATCATCTCCCTAATATTATTTATTTTCATACTATTCTTACATGTCTTATTAGAGTCTATGAATATTGTTTACCAATTACAAATATGCCTAATCATGAATTCTAACTAGATTCCTATCTTAACTCTAAGGGTAAATGAGTACACATGAGAAATATATTTTATTGAAACTTAAACTAGGCCGCTTAAACTATGTACTTAGTTATCTATTTACATTTTATTTACACTCCTATCACGCGTTTATTCGGTCGTCCTGCACACCAACCAAGGAACTGCCTGGCTTGGATGAACGGCGGAAGATCTGGGTGACACTGAACCGGATAAGGACGGGCGTCAGCCGCTGCAATCATAATCTCTATAAATGGGGCTACAAGCCATCGCCGAGTTGCGATTGTGGAGCACCGGACCAAACAACCGCCCATATTGTGGAAGAGTGCCCAAGGAGACGCTTTGCGGGGGGGCTCAGTAACCTGCACGCGCTTACTGCGGAAGCCAGGGATTGGCTATCTAATTTAGATATTTTATTATAAGATTTTAACTGTACCTTAATTTTAATTATTTTTTATATGTAACTTAATAATTTGGAAAATAAAGCCATACGATAATAAATAAATTAAAAATTCGGGGTGCCATGCCAAATACACTTTTTGATAGAAAAGCGGTTTTTGAAGACATATAGTTAATTTTCGCCTGATGCCGTAAGCTATTAAATCTAGGAAATTTATTAATGTTATATTTGACATACATTGATATTTCGTACACGTACAGACAGGGGCGTCACATATGCGTTGCCGACCCTTTAACCCTTTTCCAGGCCGCACCAACCTACGTGGTTTTGCGAAGAACAAAATATATATTCAGAATAGTTATGTATTGGAAAATAATTTAAGCGCAAGACTTTTCGCCGAAATTCAATTCGATTTAAACCTTAACTTTGGGTATTAAGGTTGAAATTTTAACTACACGCATGTGGTGGATAAATCGTACTATACCTAGAAAAGGGTTAAAAATGTATCCACTTCTTTCTTGAAGAGCCCCATACTGTAGTCCCTCGGGAAAACCGTGACCGTAGTATACGTTACATTGTACAAGTTATTTTTAAGGTTTGTATGCTAACATCCACAAAAGCGTTTCACAATCCTCAATTTTACACATACCTACCGCCAAATTCGGACTTTTTTTTATACAACGACGGTGGCAAACAAGCGTACGGTCCACCTGATAGTAAGCGGACACCGCAGCCTATAGACGCTCGCAACTCCAAAGGAGTCACGAGCGCGTTGCCAACCCTTTATAAAATTTGAGGATTCACTGTGTTGACAGCGGAAGGGACAAATTAAGGTCCATCGCTCTCAACACAGTGCATCCTCAGGAGCTCTGGCAACCTTGCTCACCTCCAGGAACACAACACTACGTACTTGGATAGTAAAAATTGTTATTATGACTGTGGTGGCTTACTGTTTTTACAATGAAATTGTGCATTCAGTGCAGCAAAGCACTGATCGATGTGGGACAAGTCACAAATTACCTCTCATTTCGTCTACTGCAACCCCATTTCAGGAATGTCGCTCTGTAGTTCAGAGGAATAGTTTACACGTAGGTACTTTAAGTGTTACAGATATTAAGGTTTCTAGTTCTACAGGTTGATTGCTACAATGATTTGCTATTTTATATTAGAAAGGCACGACACTTACAACTCCGTGAATGTCATCATCATCATCATCATCATCAGCCTATATATGTCCCACTGCTGGGCACAGGCCTCCTCTCATAGATGAGAGGGATTGGGCAGTAGTCCCCACGCTGGCCCAGAGCGGGCTGGGGACTTCACATACAACTTTGAATTTCTTCGCGGATGTATGCAGGTTTCCTCACGATGTTTTCCTTCACCGAAAAGCTAACGGTAAATATCAAATGATATTCCGTACATAAGTTCCGAAAAACTCATTGGTACGAGCTGGGATTCGAACCCACGACCACCGCTTGACAGCCGCATGCTTGAACCACTGGGCTACCGTAGCTATGCTATCCGTGAATGTAATACTGATAATATCCCATGTCCCGTCCAATGAGGAAATTTGTGTGACATCAGAAGGCTCAAGTGAGGAAGTGCACAGCAAAATGTCATCTTACTCGAATTCAGAGCAGCCCAACTGGGGAAGTACGTAGGTACCTCTGCCTTGTAGAAGACCACAGCCATAATAATATTATTTACTATACAGGTATGTAGTGTGGTGTTCCTGGAGGTAAGCAAGGTTGCCAGAGCTCCCGAGGATGCACTGTGTTAAGAGCGAGGGACCTAAATTTGTCCCTTCTGCTGTCAACACAGTGAATCCTCAAATTTTATAAAGGGTCGGCAACGCGCGCGTGACTCTTTTGGAGTTGCGAGCGTCTATAGGCTGCGGTGTCCGCTTACCATCAGATGAACCGTAAGCTTGTTTACCACCGTAGTTGTAATAAAAAAAAGGCTCACGTCAAATATTATATCGAATAGGTACCGATCCCGCTCTCCCAAGTCAGAAAGTAACTTAAAAGTTAGGGAATGATTTTTCCGGTATAAAATTGGCATATCCCCCAGATATAATTTCATATATATACGAGTACCATCCTATAAACTATTTAAAACCGGAAATATTCTTGTGATAGGTAGTCTAAAATTTATTGGTAGTCATGCCGGATATAGTTTGCCTTACAAGACGCAAGTGACAAAACGTATGGGATTTTCGTAACTCAGTGGAAAAAATGTATGGGGAAAATTTTTTTTTCGACGCCATGTTGTCATATTTTTTTTACTTGTACAGAATCAGGAGCTCTTCCAACCTACCAATTTTCATGCCAAAAAATTGGCCCATTTATCGCCCTTGCCTTCGGCTCGGGCGTCAAATACCTGCGATCTGAGACATTCTTTGTTTTACCGCCCTTGTTAAGTAATGTAGTATTCTGTTCGTAGCTTCTCGCCCCAATAGGGATGTTGACTCAAAAATTTTTAATACTCCATACGAAAGAATACATATAACTATGCCAAAAAGTGAAAATCCTATTCAAATATCTCAAAAAATAACGAAACTACAACCGTTAGAATGTTTTTAGTTAGAGAGAGAAAACGCTACAGGTCAGTGACGTCACTGACCTCGAGCGCCATAGTAAATGACGATCGTTCAATACAACGGGGCGTTTTGCGGAAAAGGGACAGAAAATGCCCCCTCCTAAAACTTTGAAGACTTATAATTATGTAATTATTTATTCTTTTGGATTACTTTTTTCACTATTTGATAGAGAATTTGATCCTTTTTCGAGAAAATTCGGATGTTTGATGTGCTTTATGCAGGCGCTTCCAGTGCCGAACTTAAAGGTCCTTATCAGTTAAAAAACGCTCATCTATTATGGTCATTTTCTGTTTAATTAACTCGTACCTTGACATTTTCTCAATGTTACTTTCTAGAACAGGACTATATGTTTTTTCTCGATTTTCATGAAGAAATATCGCTTGAAGCACCACACCAAATTGACAATTTTCGAGCTAAAAACTGCTTTTTTTCCCTTTAATTTTATTTCGCACAATAAAATCAATAAAAGGCTATCCAAAACTTTATTTTTATTATATAATTACTTATGTCAAAATGTGAAATTAAAATATTTTAAAACTTGTAAGTCTTCTTAAGCTACTGGAGCGTAACCCGAGTTTTCGTGTGTACGTAAATGAGAGAGTGCCGTTCAGAGTTCAAAGGCTGGCGAACCGTTCGCGAATTGTTTGCGAACCCCGTACTTATACACTGGTTACAGCTCGCTAGTGAGTACTATGATTTACGTGTTGGAACGAGCGCGCGTAAAATATTTAAAATATTTAAAACTAGCTTTTGCCCGCGACTTCGTCTGCGTAGAACTCGGTCATCGCGTTAGAATGTGATTCCATTTTTCTATTTCAAGCGCTTACCTAGTTATCTCTTCCATTCTAACTATAGCCCCGTTAAGGGACGATTTCCAGGATAAAAAGTATCCCATGTCCATCCCTGATGGGACTCAAACTATATCCATGCCAAATTTAATATAAATTGGTTCAGCGGTTTAACGGGTAACAGGCAGACAGAGCTTTACTTTCGCATTCATAATCCGCCGTTTCGCACGAGTAGTCCAGTTTTTAATTTATTTATCTAAGCTTTTTCCCGCGACTTCGCGTGAATATCCATATACTACTGAACTGCGGGCGGGGCGCCAAACATTGCGCACGCCGGCTCAACGCGCCCACATAAAACACGTGACAGAGGAATTGTTTCAAACATTTCGATGAAAGTGCGGAAAACACTTCATACGCATCAAATAATGAAGATAAAAACGCGAGCGCGAAATGTTTCGAACATTATGATGCAGGTGTGGAAAAGTCTTCACGCGAGCGCGAAATGTTTCGAACATTATGATGCAGGTGTGGAAAAGTCTTCATAAGCATCAAGTTATGTAGATGAAAACGCGAGCGTAGCGAGTGCGAATTGCTTCGAACATTCTTATGTAGGTGCGGAAAAGACTTCATAGGTACGCATCAATTAGGTACTGCAGATGAAAACGCGAGCGAAGCGAGCGCGAAATTTTTCAAACATTATGATACAGGTTAGGAAAATACTTCATTCGGATCAAATCATGTAGATGAAAACGCGAGCGTAGCGAGCGCGAAATTTTTCAAACATTATGATACAGGTTAGGAAAATACTTCATTCGCATCAACTCATGTAGATGAAAACGCGAGCGTAGCGAGCGCGAAATTTTACGAACATTATGATGCAGGCGCGGAAAATACTTCATCATCATCATCATCATCAGCCTATCTACGTCCCACTGCTGGGCACAGGCCTCCTCTCATAGATGAGAGGGATTGGGCAGTAGTCCCCACGCTGGCCCAGAGCGGGTTGGGGACTTCACATACAACTTTGAATTTCTTCGCGGATGTATGCAGGTTTCCTCACGATGTTTTCCTTCACCGAAAAGCTAACGGTAAATATCAAATGATATTCCGTACATAAGTTCCGAAAAACTCATTGGTACGAGCTGGGATTCGAACCCACGACCGCCGCTTGACAGCCGCACGCTTGAACCACTGGGCTACCGTAGCTTTTTTACTAAATACTTCATACACATTAATTACCGTAGATGAAAACGCGAGCGTAGGGCGCTCGAAAATTTTCGAACATTATGATGCAGGGGCGGAAAATACTTCATACGCATCAAGTAATGTAGATGAAAACGCGAGCGAAGCGATCTCGAAATTTTACGAATATTATGATGCAGTTGCGGAAAAGACTTCAAACGTATTAATTACTGTAGATGAAAACGCGAGAGTAGCGAGCGCGAAATAATTCGAACATTATGACGCAGGTGCGGAAAATACTTCATACGCAACAAATAATGTAGATGAAAACGCGAGCGTAGCGAGCGCGAAATTTTACGAATATTATGATGCGGGTGCGGAAAAGACTTCAAACGCATCAAGTAGTGTAGAAGAAAACGCGAGCGTAAGGAGCGCGAAATATTTCGAACATTATGACGCAGGTGCGGAAAATACTTCATACGCAACAAATAATGTAGATGAAAACGCGAGTGTAGCGAGCGCGAAATTTTTGGAACATTATGATGCAGGTGCGGAAAGTACTACATACGCATCAAGTAATGCAGAGGAAAACGCGAGCAAGCGCGCGCAAAATTTTTCGAACACGCAGGTGTGGAAAATAGGTGCTTCATACTCATCAAGTAATGCAGATGACAACGCGAGCGCAGCGAGCGCGAAATTTTTCAAAAAAAGGCATCAAGTCAAGTAATCTAGATGAAAACGCGAGCGTAGCGAGCGCGAACATTTTCGAACATTATGATGCAGGTGCGGAAAAGACTTCTTATGCGTCAAGTAATGTAGATGAAAACGCGAGCGTAGCGAGCGCGAACATTTTCGAACATTATAATGCAGGTATGGAAAATAAATCATATGCGTCAAGTAATGTAGATGAAAACGCGAGCGTAGCGAGCGCGAAATGTTTCGAACAATGTGATGCAGGTGCGGAAAAGACTTCATACGCATCAAGTCATGTAGATGAAAACGCGAGCGTAGCGAGCGCGAACATTTTCGAACATTATGATGCAGGTACGGAAGATAATTCATACGCGTCAAGTAATGTAGATGAAACGCGAGCGCAGCGAGCGCGAAATATTTCGAAAATTATGTTTATGATGCAGGTGCAAAGGAGACTTCATTCGCATCAAGTAACGTAGATGAAACCGCGAGCGTAGCGAGCGCGAAACGTTTTGAACATTATGATGCAGGTACGGAAAATACTTCATACGCATCAAGTAATGTAGATGAAAAACCGAGCGCAGCGAGTGTGAAATTTTGAACCATAAAGAATCAGTTGACCCATCGAGAGGTGGTTGAATAGATATTTTTTGGTTTAAAAATTATTGGAATACCTTATCAATACCACCTTTGGTCTGTCCTCTGTCACTATCGAAGATGGAGTAGAGCCCTAGGTTGACAGCGCACCCACCCTGATTGCTTCTGCGAGGTGTGTGATTGTCTGAGTTGATTTTTTTTGCTTCCTATTGGCTTATGACTTTCGATTTTGGTCATACTAAACGTTTACTGTTACGTATATTTTACTACCGAATACCAATACACCCTAAATGTGGAAAGTCTGACACGCGCTGAAAATATTTTATACATTGTGCTGACCTGCTGACGGAAAACGCAACTAATCGGCACCCCGAAAAACCTCAAGATGACGCCCATATCGATTATTAAGAAAAATTAATAAATGTCCGCCATCTTTGATTTGAAAATGGATATAATTTTTGTAATCAGCACCCCAAAACAGAATATTTTATACAAAAGTACAGTACATATACGCATATATACATGTCGCAAGTGTTACCATGCAACCGAGAGCCCGCTGCTCTGCGTACCCTCCATCGAAAACGAAAAAAAAAACCAAGGTTGCGTAGTAAGATTTTGTGAATATTGATGGCGACTGACTGACCAACATAATTAGATCTTTCGTTTCAAACAGTTAATATGGTATTAGGGACTTTTATTTTTTTGTTCTAGCCTCTCAAGTATTGTAATTTCAACCCCCATTTTTTCAAATACTATCTGTTTATTGTACAATGTTTGAATGGGGTTTTATTTACTTTGCGTCCATGTATATACTTACCAATTTTCAAGCCTGTAAATCATGAACTGGAAGACTTCTCATACAAAGTTTAACCCCTCTTTTCACCCCCTTTCATCCCCAACCTGTATGATTTTTATAGCCTATAACCTGGCCGAAGATCCAATAAACTTATTAGTGAAGGCTGTATTCAAATCCATTCGCTAGTTTTCACGTGATAGTTAGACAAATAAACAGACAGACAAACAGACAAACAGACAAACAGACAAACAGACAAACAGACACGAATTCTAAAAACCTTTGAAATGTGTTCTGTTATCGATTCTTAGACCCCTCCATCGATTTTTTTACTAATATCTTCAATGTACAGATTTTCGACCCTCTTCTGCTTTATTATATGTATAGATGGTATGTGCATATGATGAACCAAATTTAGGCCCAATCATTCGTGTTCTTGAGGTTTGACATCTATACATATAATAAAGCAGAAGAGGGTCGAAAATCTGTACATTGAAGATATTAGTAAAAAAATCGATGGAGGGGTCTAAGAATCGATAACAGAACACGTTTCAACTGTTTTTAGAATTCGTGTCTGTTTGTCTGTTTGTCTGTTTGTCTGTTTGTCTGTCTGTTTATATGTCTAACTATCACGCGAAAACTAGCGAATGGATTTTAATACAGCCTTCACTAATATGTTTATTGGATCTTCGGCCAGGTTATAGGCTATAAAAATCATATAGGTTTGGGATGAAAGGGGGTGAAAAGAGGGGTTAAACTTTGTATGAGAAGTCTTTCAGTTCATGATTTATAGGCTTGAAAATTGGTAAGTATATACATGGACGCAAAGAAAATAGAACCCCATTCAAACATTTTATAATAAACAGATAGTATTTGAAAAAATGGGTTGTGAAATAACAATACATCTGCCTCTCAGGGCTAAAGACAAAAATACAAAAGTCCCTCAAACCATATTAACTGTTTGAAATTAGAGATCTAATTATGTTGGTCAGTCAGTCTCTATCAATATTCACAAACCTTACTACGAAACCTCGGTTTTTTTTGTCTTCGATGGAGGGTACCTACGCAGAGCGGCGGGCTCTCGGTTGCATGGTAGCACTTGCGACATGTACCTATATATTAGGTATGTGCATTTTTGTATAAAATATTGTTTTTTGAGGTGCTCATTACAATCCAATGATATCCATTTTCAAATCGAAGATGGCGGACATTTACTTATTTACTTTTCTTAATAATCGATATGGGTGTCATTGAGGTTCTTCGAGGTGCCGATTAGTTGCGTTTTCCGTCAACAAAATGTATAAAATACGTTCAGCGCGTAACAGACATAAATTTAGGGTATATTGGTATTCGTTAGTAAAATATACCTACGTAACAATAAACATCAAGTATGACCAAATTCGAAAGTTATAGGTGGATAGGAAGCAAAAAAAAACACAATTCTCAGAAAATCACATACCTCTTAGAAGCAACCAGGGTGGGTGCGCTATCAACCTAGGCCCCTACTCCATCTTCGAAAGTGAAAGAACAGACCAAAGTAGGTATTCAGTTATACCTATGTTTTACAAGAAGGCACTTTGAACTTTGAAAGTTATTCCACTAATTTATGAACAAAAAAATATCTATCCAACCACCTCCGCCGCCGTTAAGCCGTTTGATAGGTCAACAATTTCTTTTTGTTCAATCATCTACATTGCTTGATGCGTATTAAGTATTTTCCGTACCTGCATCATAATGTTCGAATCATTTCGCACTCGCTTTTTTATCTACATTACTTGACGCGTAGGAATTATTTTCCGCACCTGCATCATAATGTTCAACAACGTTAGCGCGCGCTACGCTCGCTTTTTCATCTACATTACTTGATGCGTTTGAAGACTTTTCCGCACCTGCATCATAATGTTTGTAAAAATTTCGCGCTCGCTACGCTCGCGTTTTCATCTGCATGACTTGATGCGTATGAATTATTTTCCACACCGGCATCATAATGTTCGAAATATTTCGCGCTCGCTACGCTCGCGTTTTCATACACATTACTTAATGAGCATTTTCCGCACCTACATCATAATGTTCGAAAATTTTCGCGCGCCGTACGCTCGCGTTTTCATCTACATTATAGTTGATGCGTATGAAGTCTTTTCCGCACCTGCATCAGAATGTTCGAATCATTTCGCGCTCGCTGCGCTCGCGTTTTCATATACATTACTTAATGAGTGTGAAGTATTTTCCGCACCTGCATAATAATGTTCGAAAAATTTCGCGCTCGCTGCGCTCGCGTTTTCATCTACATCACTTGATGAGTATTTTACGCATCTACGAGTACAACATAATGTTCGATAATTTTCGCGCGCCCTACACTCGCGTTTTTATCTACATTATAGTTGATGCGTATGAAATATTTTCCGCACCTGCATGATAATGTTCGAAACATTTCGCGCTCGCTGCGCTCGCGTTTTCATACACATTACTTGATGAGTATGAAGTATTTTCCTAACCTGCATCATAATGTTCGAATCATTTCGCACTCGCTTTTTTATCTACATTACTTGACGCGTAGGGATTATTTTCCGCACCTTAATCATAATGTTCAAAAACGTTAGCGCGCGCTACGCTCGCTTTTTCATCTACATTACTTGATGCGTTTGAAGTCTTTTCCGCACCTGCATCATAATGTTTGTAAAAATTTCGCGTTCGCTACGCTCGCGTTTTCATCTGCATGCCTTGATGCGTATGAATTATTTTCCGCACCGGCATCACAATGTTTGAAATATTTCGCGCTCGCTACGCTCGCGTTTTCATAGACATTACTTGATGAGTATGAATTATTTTCCGCACCTGCATCATAATGTTCGAAAAATTTCGCGCTCGCTGCGCTCGCGTTTTCTTCTACATTACTTGATGAGCATTTTCCGCACCTACATCATAATGTTCGAAAATTTTCGCGCGACGTACGCTCGCGTTTTCATCTACATTATAGTTGATGCGTATGAAGTATTTTCGGCACCTGCATCAGAATGTTCGAAAAATTTCGCGCTCGCTACGCTCGCGTTTTCATCTACATCACTTGATGAGTATTTTACGCATCTACGAGTACAACATAATGTTCGATAATTTTCGCGCGCCCTACACTCGCGTTTTTATCTACATTATAGTTGATGCGTATGAAATATTTTCCGCACCTGCATCATAATGTTCGAAACATTTCGCGCTCGCTGCGCTCGCGTTTTCATACACATTACTTGATGAGTATGAAGTATTTTCCTAACCTGCATCATAATGTTCGAATCATTTCGCACTCGCTTTTTTATCTACATTACTTGACGCGTAGGGATTATTTTCCGCACCTTAATCATAATGTTCAAAAACGTTAGCGCGCGCTACGCTCGCTTTTTCATCTACATTACTTGATGCGTTTGAAGTCTTTTCCGCACCTGCATCATAATGTTTGTAAAAATTTCGCGTTCGCTACGCTCGCGTTTTCATCTGCATGACTTGATGCGTATGAATTATTTTCCGCACCGGCATCATAATGTTTGAAATATTTCGCGCTCGCTACGCTCGCGTTTTCATACACATTACTTGATGAGTATGAATTATTTTCCGCACCTGCATCATAATGTTCGAAAAATTTCGCGCTCGCTGCGCTCGCGTTTTCTTCTACATTACTTGATGAGCATTTTCCGCACCTACATCATAATGTTCGAAAATTTTCGCGCGACGTACGCTCGCGTTTTCATCTACATTATAGTTGATGCGTATGAAGTATTTTCGGCACCTGCATCAGAATGTTCGAAAAATTTCGCGCTCGCTACGCTCGCGTTTTCGTCTACATTACTTGATGAGTATTTTCCGCACCTACGTCATAATGTTCGATAATTTTCGCGCGCCCTACGCTCGCGTTTTCATCTACATTATAGTTGATGCGTATGAAGTATTTTCCTCACCTGCATCAAAACATTTCGCGCTCACTACGCTCGCGATTTTCTTCATTTCTTGATGCGTATGAAGTATTTTCCGCACCTGCATATTAATGTTCAAAAATTTCGCGCTAGCTGCGCTCGCGTTTTCAACTACATTACTTGATGAGTATAAAGTATTTTCCGCACCTACATCATAATGTTCGAAAATTTTCGCGCGCCCTACGCTCACGTTTTCACATTGTTTTCAGATACATTAGTTGATGCGTGTGAAATCTTTTCCGTGCCTGCATCATAATGTTCTTAACATTTCGCACTCACTACGCTCGCGTTTTTATCTTCATTACTTGATGCGTATGAAGTATGCATCACAATGTTTTTTTTTTAATTTTGCGCTCGCTACGCTCGCGTTTTCATCTACATTACTTGGTGCGTATGAAGTCTTTTGTACACCTGCATCATAATGTTCGAAATATTTCGCGCTCGCTGCGCTCGCGTTTTCATCTACACTATTTGATGCGTATGAAGCATTTTCCGCACCTGCATCGTAATGTTTGAAAGAATTCGCGCTCGCTGCGCTCGCGTTTTCATCTTCATTACTTGATGCGTATGATGTATTTTCCACACCCGTATCAGAATATCCGAAACATTTCATCTACTTCCTTCTTAATATATATTTTGTCCTCTGTCATGTGTTTCATGTGGGCGCATTGAGCCGGCGTGCGCAATGTTTGGCGAGACAGCCCGGCGAAATACAGTGTAGAAGTTGATATGGATATTCACGCGAATGAAGTCGCGGGCAAAAGCTTAGATAAATAAATTTAAATCATAAAAAATCCTCTCCCTGTGATCCTGATCTGTGTCCTTTAATTGAGGATTGAGGTGTGCAATAAAGAGTAGGTATTTGTTGTTGTTTGTTGTTGTTTAAAACTGGACTACCCGTGCGAAACCGGGGCGGGGTATACATGCGAAAGTAACTCTGTCTGCCTGTTTCCCCTTAAAATGCTCAACCGATTTCGATGAAATTTGGTATGGATATAGTTTGAGTCCTAGGGAAGGACATAGGATACTTTTATCCCGGAAATCATCCCTTAACGGGGTTTAAGTTAGAATGGAAGAGAGATAACTAGGTAAGTGCAAGAAATAGAAGAATGAAATAACATTCTAACGCGATGACGCGAGTTCTACGCAGACGAAGTTGCGGGCAAAAGCTAGTTTAATATAAACCTGTCATACGCATATTTTGCATCGTTTTACTGAGCTTGAGACCTATTTGACTCTTCATATTAGTACCTATTAAATTGATACAAGATTTGCTAAGAAGTTGAAGTAAGGCGGTGATAAGTACTCGGACACGTGGACTCCACACTAGTTCTTGCCAGTATCTTTGTCCGCCTAGACCTGGAAAACGGGGACCTTAGAGAAATAATTTTATTGGTATTCAAATATTTTAGGTGCAGGCTTAATCTCCCATACAAACTTCACCTTCCTTTTTGCCGCCTTAAAGAATGATTTTCGTGAGGAATCATTGTATGCTTCCCAGGGTCTCAAACTGTATTCTATGCCAAATTTCATCTAGATTGCCTAGTAACATACGCAGAAGTGAGCTCGGGTGACTGTCGTACCAACATGTAAAAATAAGTCGAGTCAGATAGACCTCCACAAGTTATAAAGGATACTATGACATTTTCTTGAACGTTCTATCGAGACTGTCTATCCAGTCTTCTATACTTCGATACTTAGGCAATTCGTCGGTGCAAAGGCGGTACGATATCAGCAAATTCCGAAAGCTGCCAGCTGTCAGTGCCCACATTCGGTCGAGTCAGTACCGCTTTTTACTACGCGCCATTACTATAAGCTTCCCGCCCGACTGGCGCGGGATGCACGGAAGCGGGACAATGTGCTGCATTCGTATGGCCTCGGCTTCCGCGCATAATATTACTACTGTGAAAATGTAATACAGACTGTATCCAGTAGAGTGAGGAAAGCAGTACGACATTAGTAAGCTCACATCAAAGAAAAACACAAAAACGTCGCCTTGGCTTAGACTATGAAAAGCATTGGTTATCAGAAAATTTATTTATCACATTTCAAAGTGCACAAACGAATAAGGTTAAAACTATCATGTTACACAACTTTATGATTATATAAATATATACGAGTATAAATATATATCCAATTTTACATCAGCTTAAAAGATTTTTAAATTACTGAGTATCATTAAGTATATCTGTTATAACTTTATAAAATTTAATAAATACAAGGTTTAATTTCATCGAGAAAAACTTTTACTACTAATTAAGGGACAAAGTGTATAAAACCTAAATATAAAAAAAGTAGGAATAACAAACATAGTTAAGTATTTTGATGTTAAATAAAAAAATTCTATGTCTATGAAACTGAATGGAAAGGACTCGGACATTACTCGGGTATTCGGACTGTTTTAATAATATCTGCACTTCTTGGTGACATTTTCTTATAAGTACTAGGCTTTTGTTTGAGCCTTGAGGTTTATCCAGCTAAGCCGTTTTGTAACGTTGCTTTATTATGGTAACGTATTTAGGGCGGGTTGCACCAAATTATAATTACAGACCGATCAATCGGCAGCTGTCATCCCACAGGAAATTAACAAACTTGACATACAATCAGATTTTAATTAACCCAGAGGCCTTACAAGTTTTAAATTTTTTTGATTTCAAATTGTGACAAAAGTAGTGATAATACCAAAAAAGAGATTATAGAATACGACGACATTAGTAAAGTTCTAGATAGTAACATTGCCCTTTATTGATTTTATTGTGTGTAGTAGAATTTAAGCGAAAAAAGCAGATTTTAGCTCGTAAACAGTGGATTTGGGGTGAAGTTTGAAACGAAATATCTTAATGAAAAATTAAAGAAATGTATTTAAAATTTATGTCATTAGGTCGCAATAGTCCTGTTCTAGATAGTAACATTGATAAAATTTCAAGAAACTTGTCAAATAAACTGAAAATGGCCTTAATAGATGAGCATTTTTTACCTTATAAGGACCCTTAAACATGGCAAAGGCATGAAAATAATCCGATCCTTATCGCTTGAAGTGTTTTTAATAATAGTTGTAGTGTACGCCGTACGATTAAAAAAACCGCAAATCGATGTACAGTTTAGCCGTTTGGCACACGCATACTAGAGGTCAAAACAAAATTTTTGACCCGCAGTTCCTAAAAAAATTTCCCTTAGGGGGGGAGAGCCGAGATATTCTTTTTTTTGTATGAAAAAAACAATTTTTTTTTTCAGAAACCTATCGTGTGTAGTATCATATGAAAGACCTTTTTGAGGCGATTCTGAAAATATACCACATCATTACATTTCAGCTATTTCTTTTAAATTAAATCAAAAATAATTTTCGAAACATACCAAGTTTGAGGTCCTCCAGACACGATACGGCTGATTTTTATTTTGTACAATATACCACAAATGATACTTAATATCCTCATATCTAACCTCAAAAAAGCAATTTCGAAATGATTTTCGGTAAGTATTTTTTTTTAATTTTTCATTATTACTAAGTGACACGGTTCTACTTTAATACCAATTTTACGTGATTTATGGAACTTTAGTGCAGATACGTTACATATTAATCATAAAATGATACGTAGTATCCATATATCCAACGGAAAATACCTCTTTAACCCTTTAACTGCACCTTGTCATCAGTTGGTATAGTGGGTAGGTGGTGGGTGGGTGGTGGGGGGGTAAAGGGTTAAAGAGGTATTTCCCGTTGGATATATGGATACTACGTATCATTTTATGATTAATATGTAACGTATCTACACTAAAGTTCCATAAATCACGTAAAATTGGTATTAAAGTAGAACCGTGTCACTTAGTAATATTCAAAAATTAAAAAAAAATACTTACCGAAAATCATTTCGAAATTTCTTTTTTGAGGTTAGATATGAGGATATTAAGTATCATTTGTGGTATATTGTACAAAATAAAAATCAGCCGTATCGTGTCTGGAGGACCTCAAACTTGGTATGTTTCGAAAATTATTTTTGATTTAATTTAAAAGAAATAGCTGAAATGTAATGATGTGGTATATTTTCAGAATCACCTCAAAAAGCTCTTTCATATGATACTACACACGATAGGTTTCTGATTTTTTTTTTGTTTTTTTCATACAAAAAAAGAATGTCTCGGCTCTCCCCCCCTAAGGGAAATTTTTTTAGGAACTGCGGGTCAAAAATTTTGTTTTGACCTGTAGTATGCGTGTGCCAAATGGCTAAACTGTACATCGATTTGCGGTTTTTCTTTGAAATTGGGCCTGTACCGCTACCACTATTGAGGTCAATAAATACTATAATGGAGAAAAGAAAACAAAAATATTCAGAAAGAACGTTTTTCAGGATGTCACTTTTATAGGACGTAGTCCTTATTGAGTTATTAGGTACAATTGAATTTTTTGTATATTTTGGGTGAAAATGGCGAAACTAATTCATAACGACTAACGTGTCCAGAAAATTACGGCGGTGCTCCTAGCATTTAACTCGAGGAATCAGATTATAAAAAGGGATAGTGAGTGTCGACACTGCCGACCACTAGCCTCCGGAGGGCTCATATGGATCTGGCTTGTCTCCGTGCTTGCCTAACTGCAGTGGAGTCGCAAAAGTAGAACTTATGCTCCATGTTGAAAGTCCTCAATGTCATAATGCTAGCGGCCTTCTAAACAGATTAACGGAATCTGGTTTCCGCAGACTCATCTCTCGACAATCTTCCAGTCGCTAAAGGGAAGTGCTCCCCTTATGGAGCTGTGCGCGATAATAGTCCTCTCGTCAAGCTAGCGAGTCACTACGTATTCAGCCCTTTTTACAATTTTGAGATTAATTTATTATACAAGTCTCCTTAATATAACCCAAAAATAATCTCACGCACGGAACACGTGAGCATATTCCCTTATTCCCTATAGAGCGGCTGGAGGGCTGGGCTGGTGAAAGAAGAGTCTGCGAAAGCCGGATTCCTTTAACCTGTTTTAGAAGGAACCTGGCATTACGACATCGATTGCGCAATAGTTAGAAATAGCTCACAACTCGTTACACGACTGCCCAAAAAAGGAGTGTAATGTTTTCAGCATTAAAATTATACGCCGCATCATATAAAAAAATCTGTAAATAAATAAATTTGTATTTGTATTTGTATATAACTGTACTAAAAACAGACCGGAAAGTTTTAAGGGTTAAGACTTAAGGCGACTTCCTGATTCAACTCAGTAGTCAGTACTACTTTTTACTGCGCCCCTACATTTAAATGAGCGCTTCCTGACTGGCGCAGGATGCGCGGAAGCGGGACGATGCGAAGGCAGTACTGGTCCACTTCTGCGCATAATATTACTACTGCGCAAATATAATACTGACAGTATTCTGTCAAGTGGCAATCTTTGCGACGTGAGTAAGTTTACGTCAAAGAAGAAAATGTCACATATCGATCCCGACCCGCCAAGTCAGGTAGTCGCCTAAGACGGATTGATGCAACAAAGTTCACCACGAAGATATACCTACACATATGCAAGTCATCATTACTATGTACTTATAACATTTCTCTAGTCTTTCACTTGTAATATTACTCGTTTTCCATACAAACACTCAACCACCTCTTTAACACCTAGGATGAAGTTTCAAAAACGCTAATTTTCTTTCATTTTAATGCTTAGTCTATTTAGGGGTGTTTAAAGATAATTTAGTCTCCATACAAAATCACCACCCCCTCTTAACTCCCTAAGGGGATGAATTTTGATATAAAATTATAGACAATGCGTTATTCTGATGTCTAAGCTAAAGGAGTTTCATACAAATCATTTCAGTAATTTTTAAGATTAAGCGGAACTTATTAGAACATATCTATGATCTGCACAAACTTTCTCGTTTAATAATATTATTAGGATAATATATTAGGATTGTAAAAGTATACTTACTTAATAACAAGGCCATTATTGTATAGAAATCTTACATTTTTAGGGTTCCGTACCAAAAAGGTAAAAAAGGAACCCTATTGGTTTCACTTTGTCTGTCTGTCTGTCTGTCTGTCTGTCTGTCTGTCTGTCACATCGCTAAATATCTCAGGAACTACTTATCCTATCGATTTGAAATTTGGAATAGTTATAAACAAGGGTAACCCAGATACATAGAAGATGGTTTTTTAAATTATTTTATTTTATTTTCTGTGAATAATGACAGATAAAAGGGGGTTCAAAATTTTAAAGTCTGGCAACTATGTCAAGTGGGGTATCATATGAAAGGGCTTGACTTGTACATTCCAAAACAATTTTTAGTTTTTTTTTTTCGTTGGGGAAATTTCGATTTACGAGGGAAAATGTAAAAAAAATACCATTCCCCCCCCCCCATATCTCCGAAGTTTACGAAGAAAAAAATTTGAAATTATTACACAACATTAATATGCATGTATATTTTACAGGAAAATTATAGCCATAGCTCTATCTAGTTTTTCTTTTTTTTAATCATCAAAAAACTCTTCTATACTAAGTTTGTAATTTAATCACCTTTGTATATATTTTTGTTTTATATTTAAATTTACAAAATTACGTTGAAAATACCTTCTTTCAAATAAAAAAACAATTATTGGAATCGGTTGATGTGATAAAGAATTATCCTTGAAAAACCAACATACGTACTAAGTTATTCAGTCGCGCAAATTAGTAACACAATGCGCCGATAGATGGTGCTGTCATGTTTTTTTAAGATTGTTCCTGAATTAATAGGGTCGGGACGGGTACACAACTACATATACAAGAACTGTGTACGGAACCCTCGGTGCGCGAGTCGGACTCGCACTTGACCGGTTTTTAAAATTACAATGCATGTTACCTGTTACTACTTAATGTTAAATCACTTTTGTATAGCTTGTAAGTTCCCATTTAAGTGAACATGTAATTTTGTTCTTATGAGAATAAATTCTTTAAACCGAAACCGAAGTTAAACAACACCACATTATTCATATTATGATGCCATGAATTATCTATTATAGTTATGTAGTATTTCTACGTGAAACGTAATGAAACAATATTCTCATATTGCTTTTTATCCAACAATGATACCCTGTAAATAGCATCTAGATTGCATAACTAATAACAACAGCAACAACTAAAATCATATAATTTGTGGAAACTTTCCTAAACTTAATTTATTAATCGTTCAAATTATCTCATATAACAGTCCTAAATTTAACTGATTATAACATTGTAAACATGACCCTTTTGTATGACATATGAGCTTCAGTATTAATCCATTATATGTTTTTGCTGCTGTACAAATCCCGCGAACTTTCGCTAGGATAAGAAAATATATTTATACTCCCACATGTTACTTGCTTCGGTAGATTTATAGCCCACGCATAAAGCTACATCCCTTGATGTTGGTAAAATAACGCCGTAAGGATCTTTGAAGGTATTGAAAGCATGTTTCATTATTCTTTTGAAGTTGTGAGCTCTTCGAGGCGTTTCAACGAATTAATTAGATTCCCAAATATGAGGGTGTAGGGAATAAGGCGCTTTCGTGTATTGTATCTAACAATGGTATTTGTTATTAAGATTTATTCAGGCTCTTGACTGAAAAAGCTTACTTAGGGACTAAATACGAGATAAAGTTGTTCGCCTTTTAGCACGCTTTTAACGTATATACATTGTGTTAAAGAAATTTTGGCGCGTTAAGCATTGCATATTTTTATTACATAACATCCATATAACAATCCTTTAGCTCATTGTGCCCTAAGGAACCCGGGGTCCGTATTGATGCCTAATACCAAAATTTGGCGTAGGAACTAGTTTTACTAAAGCAACTGCCATCTGACCTTTCAGTCAGAGTATGTACAGATTCTTTACTGCGCGTCAACATTTAAATGAGGATACCTGATTGCGCGGTAGCGGGGCAGCACTTTATAGAACAAAATACCACATACCGATCCCGCGCCTTTTCAAGTCAGGAAGTAGCCTAAGGCGACTTCCTGACTTGGCGGGGCGGGATCCATATATGACATTTTCTTATTTGACGTAAACTTACTGACGTCGCAAAGATTCTCACTTGACATTTATAATACTGTCAGTATTATTTTTGCGCAGTAGTAATATTATGCGCAGAAGGGGGCCAGTACTGCCTTCGCATCGTCCCGCTACCGCGCATCCCGCGCCAGTCAGGAAGCACTCATTTAAATGTAGGGGCACAGTAAAAAGCGGTACTGAGTCGACTGACAGTTGACACTGACGTTTGACAGTTTTCTCATATCGTACCGCCTCCGCACCGACAAATCAGGAAGTCGCCTAACACGACTAAAACATGCATTCATCCTATTTGTAAGTGTTTTGTTTGTCACGAATAAATGTTCCTTTTCTTTCTTTATTTTCAATAGAATCGCGTTAAGCTCCATGGTGCACGGACTACGACAGAACTACAGTTATATTTGTAAAAAAATATAATTTGCACTGATTCGGCTGAGCGCCTTATCTTTAGGGCTTAATAGGACAAAAGAGTGAACCGTCTCGTAAACGTGCCATCCGTATAATAGTGCGAACAACTCATTATCTTATATCTTTAAACGAGCAATTCTTGTATATTTATTTATTTATATATTTATTTCGAGGATCTCGGAAACGGCTCTAACGATTTTGATGAAATTTGGTATGTGGGGGTTTTCGGGGACTAGCAATCGATCTAGCTAGGTCTCATGCCCGGGAAAACGCAGAGCATAGCTCGGTCGCCCAGATATTGACTTTGTATTAAAGCAGTAACGCTGCTAACGCAAACTACAAATTAATGCCACTAACTATAAATAAATTAATTGTTAGTTCGTAGATGTCGCTGTACGCCTCCCTTAAGGCGTTTGTATAAATGAAGGAAGGATTGAGGAATTAGAAGCTGGGTAGTAATCGTACCTATAGCTCAGTTGGCTAGAGCGACAGCCCGCGAGTGCCGGGAGGTCGCAGGGGACCGATTTTTGAGTGTCGAACGCTCGAATTTTCACTCGAGATCTGTCAAAAAACTATGACGTTTTGACAGATGTCGAGTGAAAAGTCGAGCGTTCGAAACTCAAAAATCGGCCCCCAGGGGACCGATTTTTGAGTGTCGAACGCTCGATTTTTCACTCGACATCTGTCAAAACGTCATAGTTTTTCGACGGAAATCGAGTGAAAATTCGAGCGTTCGACTCTCAAAAATCGGCCCCCAGGTTCGAATCCTGCTCGGTGCCTAAGTTTTTCAGTTTTTACTTTATTTCTTGTAACTCATTATGACAATTTGTGTACTATAAAAATGTTGAATGCTTCTACCAACGCATAGAGAATTCTCTATCCCGCATTTTCTAAATCGAACCCGAGATCCGGTAAAACCTCACTACCAGAGGAAATGGAGAAAAAAATATATATCGAAATATGATGAGATATTCAAATACTATGGAAGTTTCGAGAACAACATTAGGGAAATCGGTCTCTTGAGAATTGCGAGATTTGAAGCACATCTGAATCCAGTAATATTGTAAATATGATAGTTTTGACAGTTGTTACGGAGGTAGTGTAGAAAAGAACCTTAAAATATTATAATATTACCTTACATTACCTTATAATATTATTTTAAAATGGCGCACTTTATTGCAGTTATTAGAAATAGGTAAACATAAATATGTACTGAATCCTATGCGATAGAGGTAGGTATATATATATAGTTGGCCGTTAATACGTAAGTCAACCATTATTTTAATGCAGTGCAATAAATGTACCTACATGCCATGCACAAAAGTGACTACCTATCCTTTTCATTCCGCGTCTCTACTTGATTCCGGTTAACAGTTTAATATCCAGTATATAACCCTGTAATAACTGTAAGGCGACTTCCTGATTTGCCGGTGCGGAGGCGGTACGATATGAGAAAACTGTCAAATGTCAGTGTCAACTGTCAGTCGAGGCCGTACCGCTTTTTACTGCGCCCCTACATTTAAATGAGTGCTTCCTGACTGGCGCGGAATGCGCGGTAGCGGGATGATACGAAGGCAGTACTGGTCCGCTTCTGCGCATAATATTACTACTGCGCAAATGTAATACTGTCAGTATTCTGTCAAGTGAGAATCTATGCGACGTCAGTATGTTTACGTCAAAGAAGAAAATGTCACATATCGATCCCGCCCCGCCAAGTCAGGAAGTCGCCTAATAGCGACATGGCTAGGTATGTCTTTCTTCGAGCACTTCACTTAGTCTTTTCTAGTAACCAGCAATCTTCATTTAAATGTGTTGCCATCAACGCCACAGAATAAACTAAGTAATATGACAACGCATCGAGCTAATGGACGACCGTCGCTAATTTTATTATTTATTTATTTCAGACAAGATCCATAGTACTGTCAGTAACATTTGTTCACTTATAAGCAGAGATCGGACAAATGTGCGTCATTGCTCGCAATAATGTGGACATGACTCCAAAATTAATCAAAATGTTAATCAATTAATTATTTCTTGAAATAAAATTTGAATTTCCGGAGATAATAGTTTATACATGCGTATAATTATTAACAAAATGTTATTTAAATTGGTTATCGATTTCGTAAATATTTTTATATAATAAAGAAGTTACGATTTTAAACTGACACGATTATTTACACTAGAAATAATACCCAACAACTACTAGGTACATACATGATAAATATCCTGCTATGATCATTATTTCTGACGAAGTTTTCTAGTTCCTTAGATATAAAACCTCCGTGGATTTACTTTTTCTTAATATATATATTTTGACATTGATAGTTGCCAAATTACAGTCGTAATTGCCGTACCTAAATTACGTACGTACCGTACCTAAACGGGTGCAAAATTAAATAACGGCATGTTCTTTGCTGGTGGGTACTGAATATCGCCAGTTTAAAAACGAATTAATGGCGAAAATAGAAAATAATATAATACGACGTGAAAATTGTATATAAATGCGTATTTATAGTGATATAAATTCAAACAAAATTTGGAAAAAATACTGATTATTTTCTTTAATAAATCTATACTTTAACAAACTTTTGTATTTATTGGTTAGGAATCAAATTCTATGTCGAGTAAGAAATTAATAAATTGATTAACATTTTGATTAATTTTGGAGTCATGTCCATATTATTGCAAGCAATGACGCAAATTTGTCCGATCTCTGCTTATATGTCTAGATTAGTAATAAGACTAATATGTATTTTTTTTTTACGTAAATTTTATATAAAACTTTTAATTTTTCAGATTCCTATGAAAGACAGATATGGTGACGTCATATCAAATCTTCTCCCAAAGATGCGCTGATAAAGTGATTATTCTGAAGTCGCAAACCTCCATAGGCTACGGTGTCTGCGACCATCAGACGGGACGTAAGCTTGTTTGCCACCGTCGTTGTATAAAGCCCGTTAAATATGGTTGATGCAACCCTTAATCCTCTCAGATTACACATCATCAATCTTCACATTTAACCACAGGGCAGCAACATTTCTTCTCTAAAAATATACCACTTAGGCGACTTCCTGATTTGTCGGTGCGGAGGCAGTACGATATGAGAAAACTGTCAAATGTCACTGTCAACTGTCAGTCGACTCAGTACCGATTTTTACTGCGCCCCTACATTTAAATGAGCGCTTCCTGACTGGCGCGGGATGCGCGGTAGCGGGGAGATGCGAAGGCAGTATTGGTCTGCTTCTGCGCATGATATTACTACTGCGCAAACGTAATACTGACAGTATTATAAATGTCAAGTGAGAATCTTTGCGACGTCAGTAAGTTTACGTCAAAGAAGAAAATGTCACATATCGATCCCGCCCCGCCAAGTCAGGAAGTCGCCTTACGCGTAGTTGGTTAAAAATGCCCGCTGTTTCGTTACAGTAGTTAGATTAAAGCAGATCATCATGATACAAAAGTTTGTTAGCTCTATCTCTATAACTCCTTAATAGGAACTTCTCAGAGTGAGAGGAACAGAAAAAGATTCTAGTTTCGTTATATTAAGACTAGGCTGCTCAGTTAGCTGCTCAAGCACGGAATATCTTCATTAAAACTCTTACGTATGCAATTCTAGACCCTAACGCTTGGTTTTAAGGTGTGTTTTCGCGTTAATAAAATCTTGGATATAATGTTTTCTGTTTTCAAAGCTCTAGTGGTATTAGGAGTTGGGTCACGTGTCGAGCGCTTACGTCGCGTCCGGACTGGACCCTTCATAATGTCCAGAACACTAATGTGGCGGGCGTGACGCGTGCACAAATCACGGCTCGTTTTTTACAAGACATGTGTAATCTTGTTGGGGCTTTTATGGTAGACAAGCAATGGTTTTTTTTTATATACATCGACGGTGGTAAACATGCGTGCGGTCCACTTGATGGTAAGCGGACGCCGCTCGCAACTCCAAAGGAGTCTCGTGCGTGTTGCCAACCCTATATTAAATTTGAGGTTTCACTGTGTTGACTGAAGAAAGGACAAATTTAGGTCCGTCGCTCTCAACACAGTGCATCCTCGGGAGCTCTGGCAACCTTGATCACCTCCAGGAACACAACACTACATACTCGTATAGGTAGTAAATAATGTTATTATGGCTGTGGTCCTCTGCAGGTGGAGATACTTAGCCAGTTGAGCTGCTCCAAAGATTTACCAATATTGTTTAGTAAGTGCTTCATCTTAAGGGGAGGTATCCCCAACGCAAATGTCCCGCTCTAACACGCGTGAGTTTACAATTAACCATCCCGCTCTCTACGCAAGCTCTGCGCGCAGTTTTGTAAATATTTAGCTATAGTGATTAAGCCAATCATTTTATCAAAACAAACCCTGCGAATTTGTCTATAACTATTTACGATCTTTAATTGAGTACAAAAATTAAATGTTAAATATCAGTAATATGGCCGTAGTATTGAAAATACATTCCAAAAATGGGTAGCTTCGCGATTTTTTTCTATCGAGTCGAGTGAAATTCATCAGATCATGTAACTGACTGCGATTTTGACTAGACAAGATCCTAATGTAACACATATATTTTTTTTAGATTTTAAGACACTAGGTATTTTCTATGTCTCAGATGGTTTAAAAAAAATCAAAAGTGGTAATACACGGCCTTAATATTATATAATATAAAGCAATTTCACGTTGCTTTGTTATTTTCTGCCTTCTATTCAACTCAAAGTGGCCTAGGGCTGGGGCTGGAGCTAAAATAACCTTTCGTATTTTATTCTGGTAGATGTATTATTTATTCTATGCTAACATTGTTGGCTTCACAAGATGCAGAACATTCATCCTTCGCTTAATACTAATTAGGTTATAAAATATTCTGAATTGACAGCTGTCATTTGCATTCTTACCCGCTAAAAACATAGGTGGGTTGACCCCAAAGCTTCTGTAATCTTAACTGATTCTATGGAAGTTTTCTATGGGATGACAGTTGCCAGTGGCAACTAACTAGAGTGCTAACTAGAACTAAGTATAGTGGGTGCTAACTAGTGTTTGCAATCGCGGGGCCTTTGAGGAAAGTCCCGGCATTCCCGGGACTTCCGGGACTTTTCATACAAACCAGTCCCGGGATCGCAGACCCCAGTTGCCAGCGCCATATTTAACATTCACCGATCAACGCAAAATATGGCGTAATCGTAACTTGGTGCAACTCGTCCACAGACTCCTCTAGTGCCTATTTTCATTTGGTGCTTGAGACTATTTTTTAATATCAGCATCTAAAGCGGGGAACAATGAGTCAGACAAAGCGGTTGAGACAACATCAATCTTTCCGGGGCTGTTATTTACAACCCTACCTCACTTCAACTCAGTCGACCACTGTAAATCAGACCTCCGGTTGAAATATAAAAAAAAAAACATTTATTTTTAACGGGTTTACAAGTGGTGTAAGAATCCTCCTTTTAAGTATGACACGTGTTAGGAGGCATTCGCTATACACAGATGTAATGTGGTTAAAAATAATTAAGGCCGATTTACATTGGCAAGAATTGCATGCAAGTTTCTTCAAATTGCGGGGCTGCGCGCTACCGAGGTAAGATTGAATACGATCAAACACTGCAGTGTACGAGTAATGAGAATACACCCTCAAAACTAGGTATAGTTGAAATAATTTCAAGTATACCTACCTGCATTGTAAAAAATTTTTCCTTCCCCGGTTACATGTATGGGGTGCCCCACCTAATTTTTTTTTTCCTAATTTCACATCACTTTTATGTAGCGGTTTATAGAATACATCTTCCTACCAAATTTCATAATTGTAGTCTCGGTACTTATAGTCTCCGAGTAAATCGCCTGTGGCATACGGACAGACAGACAGACATGACGAAACTATAAGGTATGTAGGTATCTATGAAACTTCTGTGTGCGTCAAACAAAGTAAGTGCAACCAAAGTTGCATAATAAAACATTATTTCACTTGAATTACTACTAAGTGTAATGCCTGAGTGGACGCTCGGAGCGGAGCGTTCGGCGTCGCGTCCAGCGTTGCGGCCGAGATACTATTTGTGCGACGGCGACTCAGGACACCAGTATGAGTTTCAATTGTTTGACATGCACGCCCCGCTCGCTGGACGCAACGCTCGAGCGTCCACTCAGGTTCTACACTTAGGCAGTCTCTGTACTGGGGTGAGCGGTGATGTAAGGAGCCAGTTTACGAATAGCATAGCTGATAATAATGTGACGCCGAACGACGTTGACGGATGGAGGCTACAAGCTTATATGAAATATAGCGCGTGTTTAATTACAGAATACGAATGTTCAATTATTTCCTCAACGTACCTCTAGGTATGTACATTTCTGCTCGATATATATATTTTTGTAACAAAGCCACTCCTGTACTGTAAGTCCAAAAGGAGTAGGCAGAAAACATGAAATGCCGTTCAATGGAAGCCTTTATAAGTATAGCATCAACTTATGACGCATGCCGTGTACTTTAAACTACGGAACCCTTTAAATATGTAGGACAGCGAAGGTCAACCAAGGGGTTAGACTTTTATGCATTTTTAGGGTTCCGAACCCTTATAGTTTCGTCCGTCTGTCCGTTGGACCCCCGTTTTTCTCAGTAACCGTTAGTACTAGAAAGCTGTAATTTTGCATGAGTATACATATCAATGACGCCGACAAAACGGTAGAATAAAATCTTAAATAAATTATAAGTTTAAAAACAATAGAAAAACACGCTTTGCGTGTTAATTGAAACCTGATCGTGTTCAAAGTCCATTACGTGACCTTTCTAACAAGTGCAAACACGACTATGATACGATATTCCATCATGGAATGCCAGTGCCTATTAAATTAGTTACCAGCCAGTTAAATTAGTTACCTTAGATTCCATTACATAGTTAGTTACATACAGGTCGACCTATCAGACCTTGAAACCTAATCGTGGTCAAAGTTCATTACAAGACTTTTCTAACAAATCCAAACACAGCTATGATACGATGCTCCATCATGGAGTTCCAGTTCATATCTTCCGGCTCCATCATCAGATCAGTTCGACAATACCATATTATTGTATTGTCATCAGAACTACATACAGCTGCCAATTTTCATGACGCTACGATGCTTGAAAGATCGTTAAATTAGTAACCTTAGATTCCATTACATAGTTACATACATGTCGACCTAATAAAAGCGTGTTAAAAAAACCTCCCCTACATGTAAAGTGGTGGTGCAATTTTTTTCTTTCAAACCCCATCGTGTGGGTTATCGTTGGATAGCTCTTTCAAAAATATTATAAGGTTTTTAAAAGCATTTTATGATTAAAGAATTGGTTAGCGTGATATTACGCTTTGAAGTGATAATTTTTGTTATGGTCAAGTGTCAGTCAGGAGGTACAGTTTAGGTCTTTAGCTTAGGTTAGGTTTACGTAGTAAGTAATATATTGTTTAGTTTCTGTTCTATACTAAGTATGTGTTTTTTTTATTAAATAAATTAAATCGATGTAAATAACACCTACTGCTTAGATATTAATTTTATTTCCTTGTATTGTACGAGAAAAGCACTATTTTATGCCTTGAGGCGAATGGCAACTCTTGGATCTATTGCTGGCCTCCGCTTTGCGTCGTTCAAATTACCGAAATAGTTACCTGCGTGATCCTTATTTCCATCCAAACATTCGTCCATAAAGCAGCAACATTATACCTACTTAATCTTTTACTTAGAAGCATTTGTTTTCGCACCAAAGGCTTAAGTTTTCGTTTACTCCTATGTATATCAAAGATGCTGCAAATTGAGTCAAGAGGCCCTTCGATATAAGCGGATTGTGGCATTCGAGAAAATGGGTGAATAGGTAAATTTATGCGGTTCGATGGTTTTGTTCGATAAAGGACTTTGTGTACGTAAGTTCTATTAACCCTTTAACCACTATAACAGACAAAGTGGCAGTGTAAATGAAAGCTTCCTGATTTATGACAAAGTTGAAAAATGCGAGTACATTTTTTGACGTTCGACAGTTAAAGGGTTGATTATTCTATGACACAAGTACCTACCTACGTCACTGGGTTCTCGTAAAAGGCGACTAAAGGGGGTCAATGTGGTGGCGAGTGCTCCATATGGCGGGGGCAGCAGCACTTGCCTGTCAGCTCCAGGGAGGGTGCATCGCTCAAAACGAGCGAAAGGTTTGTAAAGCGCGAAGGAAGCGTGTGCGTTCAGTATGAGATCCGGAGTCGGAGTGAATAAATACACCACATAACCCGTTCACCCCACGATGTGTGGGTAATTCAATAACAACTCTTTTACTTTCCGAGCTGTCCGATTATGGAATTCACTACCTGTTGAAATTAGACGCGCTAAAACTCTTTCCATGTTTAAAAGTAGATTAAACGATCACTATTTATTTCTTCCGTAAATGTTCGCTGATGTATCTTTAGTCGTCCGTATGTCTGTTACGACGTGTTACATCGTTATCTCGATTGTATTTGTATGTTTATGTAGGTTAATATATCTATGTATTTATGTAAGTGAATGATCTTTCTTATGATTCAGTTGTTTATATTGCTTAATATCTTTGTGTCACCTACTCATGTCAAAGAGATCGCTTTTTAGCGATAAGGCCGCCTGTTGTCTGCCGTCAACATGTTTAGTTTTAAGCTCTCCTGTTAAGAACTCCTATGTAATTTTTGGTGAACAATAAACCACCACCACGGACCACGGATGTTGTGATACATTCGAAACGTCGGGCAAAACCTTAAAAAAGGTAAATTAGTTATAATTGTACGCGATTAAGTCCCGTTCCCCAATAATAATGTGTGAAAATCGTGTAAGTTTAAATCAATATAACAATAAAGAATATTTGTATTGTATTGTATTGTACCTGGTTCACAGGTGTTCTTCACGAAATAATAATAAAAAACGATCACTGCTAACAATCGCAATAAATTTAAGAGCCAACGAAAATTGAACGTCATTCAAGCAACCATTATACTAAAGGCGCCGAGACGTTTTACCACCAATGATCATAATCGATCATAAAGTTACGAGTATGACCAAGTTTCTCAACGGTTTAAAATTAGAATAGTTGCCCGATATTAGGGTTAAACGAGCCAGTTTAAGTTCCCCTCCGAACCCTGTGATTCTACTAGAAAACAAGTTGGAACGACTTTTGAATGGACGAAGATATAAAACTGCAATTACAGTCTTCCGCATTTTGAAAACGGCCGTCAAGAAAGTTGGTGTGAATTTTATAATTATGGGGTGGCGAAATGTTGAGCTGGGGTCTTGATATGCTTCCCGGGAATTAATAGTAATCGAAGAATACAAACCATCAAGCGCATTCAATTTCAAAAAAATGTTGTGACAGCATGTTCATTATATTTTCTTTTTCATATTATAAGGAGCAAACGAGTAGAAGGATTGACCTTTTATGCAGTCGCATATTTTATTTATAACCTCCAATGCGCAATGCAAAAGAGGGGTCTAATAAGTTTAACATATCTAGGTATCTATGCATAAATGTGTGCCTGTCTGGGGCATATCGCAGCTTCCTAACGGATGAACCGATTTGAGTTCGGTTCGGTTTTTTTAAACGACAGTCTTGATGGCACAGATGGTTATTAGCTGTGTTTTGTGTCGGTATTTTATTTTAAAATATCTAGGTGACCGAGCTTTGCTCGGCGTTTTTTCCGGACATGATACCTATCTAGATGGATTGCTCGCCCCCGATAACCCCCACATACCAAATTTCATCAAAATCGTTAGTTCCGTTTCCGAGATCCCCTAAATAAATATACCTATATAAATAAATATTATATGCACAAATTGCTCGTTTAAAGATATAAGATTTAATTAACTGTCTTATTATTTTTAGAAACTGATTATACCTAGTTCAGTTTCATCCACATCCAGTTGAAAATTGAACTTCTCAACATAGGCCAATATTTCTGCTATTTTTTTCCCACCGATAAAAATTTACTCATCGCAATCAATAAAACTCACAAAGTATTGGAAGCTGTAACACAACAGATATTATAATTCAAGATTGATAAACGATAATTATCAATTATGAAATTACTAGTCACCGTAGTACGGTACCCTATGCCATTCATACGAAAAAATAAAAACGAAAGCCCGGAACATCATTCTAGCGCGCTTCCGTGAAAATAATTTTAAAAATATAAAATGTTGGAGCTAAACACGTGAAATACGATATTGAAGTACATTTTCACGCGCAGCGTTTTGCATTTTTGTAACTATTAAACCGTTTTGTAGATATAATATAGAGAAAATGTAGATGTGGTATGCGAATATTGAAAGTTTTGATTTAAAAAACTGACTAGCTTCAATATCGGTCGTGTCTGATATTTTTGAGCGCTTGTGTTGTCAGTCAGTACTGGAGGACCTATAAATTTATGGAAGAACGATGACTAGGTAAAGTGTCTGATAAATAAAATAAAAAATTAAATGATATGGCGATGAACGATTTCGAGTTATTAAATAAAAGTCCTTGGATCCCTGTTAGTTAAAACTTTATCAAAGTACCTAATTTATTTTTCACGTCTCTTGCTCGTAAAGTTTAATTTTTTGCTTCGTAGACAGTGCCTAAGATACAGTTTTATGCTCTAGAGCATAAAGTAAAATCTTCGTCGGAGAACTCGAAAACCAAGGCAATCGGTCCAACAGCCACACGATCAACCCCGTGCGCGGCGCCCGCAGCCTGCCAGCGCGCGCGCGCCAGCCCGCGCTCCATCGAACGAGGTCAACGACCGAGCGAGTGTAAATGTGATCACATAACCTTAATTAAATTATATGTTTCATTTCCTCGCAATCGACGTGAAAAGTAGAGTGTATAACTCGTCCATAAAACCCATTTTACACTCGATTTTATATCCACCCTTGCTCACAAGCTCGCTCGGATGGATAAACGTCTCGTGTAAAATGGTGTGTTTTATGCACTTGTTGTAAATTCTACTATTTAAATAAACCCATAGCACAAGCCATACCTATTGTTCTTGCTATGGGGCTTTATTTTATTCTTAAATATAACAAACATGGAAAATCAACAGCGTAACACATTTCTTTAAACTACAATGGAATTATATAACCAAATAAAGGTTCACGCTCATAGAACTTTTAATCCAATTAACAGAAGACTAAGGCAGGCCTTTAGGATCAACTCAGAAGTAATTTCAATAAAAACTCTGCTTGGAGAGGGGCTTCTGCTGGGAGTAAAACTCTTTACGTCACCACTTGGCCAAAAAGTGGGTTTTTCTGATCGCGCAGCGTGCAGAAAAACGCGCTTTTTGGCAAGATGTGGTGTAAAACTCTTTTCACGTCTCCTGCTCGACAATACCCAAGTATACCTATATCATGGAAACCTTACCGAAAGCAAATTATTATTGTATGGCCCTTGGCTTTAGCCGGGTTGTAATGTTCACATTATAACACACCGGGTAATAATGTGATTTCTAATTTCGTGTGGTCCGCACGGTGCCGTGAAGGCGCGTGCTCCGGGGCGTTCGCCTGCCGCCGGCCCGCCCCGAAAACAAAAGACGGCACCGACCGCCGCCTGCGCGTGTTTGGGTCATTGTCAGTCGGAAAAACAAAAGTTGTCCATTCGGTGGTCAATAGTTAACGGCTTGTGTGCATGTAATTTACGTTTTTATTACATGGATTTTTAGACACGGAATTACAGATTATGCGGGTTATCAGCTGAATCGAAAATTAAGCTTTGTAGCCCTTAACTTTTGACATGTCCACCGAAAAGACGCGCACCTAAATCTGACAATGATCCGTTTTAGTTCTAACCCGTTGAGCCGTCCCTTATCTATTTATTACTAGATCGACGCCTCTTGTATCCGAGTATGGCGAGTTACTGATGGCGTCGCTCGCTAGTGATTAATGCACCTCACATCTCTAGCGAGCTTCAGCGACATCACCCTTATTAAGCGATGCGAGCGAGATTTACCTACATTCATTCGTTTTACAAGGTTTTAATGTTCTTGTTTTGGGAGCGTAGGTTCGTATTTCTTATCATACCGGCTGCGCCATGTGTTGTTAGTTGAATGAAACACTTTCTTGAGGTTTTCAAGGCATTTATATATATATATATATTTTCATTTAGGTATATTATATTTATTGAATACAGAGGCGATGTGGTAAGAGAGAGACGGTGTTGCCTTACGATAGACAAAGAGACAGGTGCCGTTCGCATAATTGCCATTCACTAGATATTATTTAAGGTGCATTATACACTATTATAATGTGTACTTACTCGTGACAAATGATTTGAGCTCCATTTTTAATCTAATAGTAGCTAGGTATCTCTGCGACCAAGTACCGTACCGAGTACCGAGATCACATTGTAACACTGTAAATCTCTTTAGTAATTTTATTGTCGGTATGAAGAATAAATGTGCATTGTTTTGCAAAATGGCAATGATATAATTTGCGGAAGAGAAAATTAGGGGTCTTAAAGTACAAGATTTAAGATACATTTGAGAGTCATTCTGCAAGAACTTCGTGAAATTTTCAACACTTCATCTTATCCGTAATTTCTGTTTTGGCCGGAATTGTGAACCGAAACTTTTCCGACGAACAAATTGCAGTACATTTTTTAAGCAAATCATGTTGGCAGAAGTACTTTGTTTTTCTTAAATTTCAAAGTCAAGAAGTTTCAACTGCGGATTCGGTATATAATCAAAAATTATTACAAGTCCTGGCATAATAAAGGCCCTTTTATACCATTGGTATCGGTTTTTGGCTTCTTCCGGACAATCTTTTAAAACCAAATTTTTTAGCCTACATAATTTACCCATTTAATTATTTATTTATTTTATACAGAAACACAATCATAAAAGAAATTAAACATAATCAAAACTAACGTAGTGGCACCAGTAATGGACCTGGCTCCAGTAATGGACGCAAAAATCTTTCACGGTCGAAATTAAGCAACGGAAAAGTATTTTAGTCAAGGCAACACTTTAATCATAAAGAATGGGCTTCTACGTATCACATTGACAAATGACATACACCTCGGTCATTTTGTTTAAAAATGGCGCGGCGGCAAAAAGTGTGCTCCGGCATTTTTCACGAAAAACCTTATTTTCTTACAGAAATAACTAAGGAAGTAGGTTTACGTTTTTGATTGTAAACTTTATTTTCTCTAAACTATATTATTTTGATATGATTTCGTGAGAAGAGTTAGATATTTAACAACACTTTTTTAAAGTGTTTATTGCATTAGAATCCAATTTGAATGATTTAGAGAGGATGTACATTACTGGTTCCTATTTTTTGTTAATCTCCAATTATGGACAATTCTCCATGATTGGTTTTTCATACTGAATTCTGGTTACCCAATTATGGACACCCAATGTTGGACGGATTTATTGGCGAGGTAAATGTTTGAAAAATGCCACCCAGTTTTATTATAATAGTAGTTTATCTACACAAATATCATAATCCTCTAAAATGCGTTCAGATACAGTAGGCAAATGGCCTTCATTTTAACATCAATGTACTTATGAAAATTTTCTTACCTGGGATGAAGGTTACCAGCGGTAATATAATATTCATTATAATTTCCTATTTAGTACTATAATGATTCTTTTTTTAATTTGGAACAGGAAAATTAAAATTCAGTTGATACGAAAGGTCAGCTCGATATAAGTTTTTTTTTGGATAAGGATTCAGGGAGAAGGATTTCAAATTTTACATTTATTTAAAATAAGAAAAAATATTTTATCTACACCCATATAGTAAATCCTCTTTTATAAGTTCAAATACCGTAGATAAGACCCCGCTTTATAATATACTGTGCGGCTGTTGCGTGCGTCCCCTATTAGATCACGAAATATAACACTTTAACGAGATCACGTACAAAATTAAGACACAGCTGCGGGCTGGCGGCGGAGGCGCGGGCCGGCCTGTCGATGCAAACATGGCGCACGCCGGCGAGAAGTGCCCACACGAAACACATGAAAGAGGATTTAATATATGGATGTAGATAAAGTAGTGTATGCAACTGTACATAATTAGGCATTAAAACACTCGTGTGACCTTATTATGAAACTCGCCTTCGGCTCGTTTCATAAAACACACTCCTGTTTTAATGCCCCTCATTATGTACCAGTTGCATAAACTACTATTTTTTCGAAAAATCGTCATTATACTCGATTTCGACTAATTCGGGGATGAGGATTTCAAATTTTATATTAATTTTGAATTTACAGCGAAAAAAATTATTTTGTGAAAAATCGTCATCATACTCGTTTTCGACTAATTCGGGGATAAGGATTTCAAATTTTATATTAATTTTGAATTTACAGCGAAAAAAAATTATTTTTCGAAAAATCGTCATCATACTCGTTTTCGACTAATTCGGGGATAAGGATTTCAAATTTTATATTAATTTTGAATTTACAGCGAAAAAAAATTATTTTGCGAAAAATCGTCATCATACTCGTTTTCGACTAATTCGGGGATAAGGATTTCAAATTTTATATTAATTTTGAATTTACAGCAAAAAAAAATTTTTTTCGAAAAATCGTCATTATACCTACTTGATTTCGACTAATTCGGGGATAAGGATTTCAAATGTTATATAATACCGGCTACTATAAATATGTAACCGGTAGCACTGGTAGCAATGCAGTTTGCCTTCGGCTTCTGAATCCATCTTAGAGTACTTATAATATGTGTGTAGATAAAGTAATGTTACCTTACTTTCAAATTTTATATTAATGTTGAATTTTATATTAAGTTGAAATCCTTATCCCCGAATTATAGTCGAAATCAAGTATATTGACGATTTTCCGCAAAAAAATAATTTTTTACTTAATATTCAAAATAAATGTTAAATTTGAAATCCTTATCCCCGAATTAGTCGGAATCGAGTATAATGACGATATTTCGAAAAAAAAAATATTTTTTTCACTTGAAATTCAAAATTAATAAAAAATTAAAAATAACTATAAATACATTCGGTTGACTGGTAGTGAATGCCTTAAGGCATTAAGTCCGCCATTTGTACTTTTTGTATTGTGCAATAAAGTTTTAAAAAATAAATATACCTTCAAATATATAAAATTTGAAATCGAGTATAATGACGATTTTTGTAAAAAAAAATTTTTACTTAAAATTCTAAATAAATGTAAAATTTTAATTCCTCATCCATAAATCCTTATCCCGAAAAAAAAATACATTATTGCCGTGGCCGGGGAAAAAAGCAATTGCAGGCTGATTATTTGTTTAAATTAATTATAATATGAACCCTGCAATTGCCATTCCGGCCGAGGCTAAAATAGTACTTTTTCTTAAAAAATGGAGGAAATACGACAAAATTTGGATAAATATTTGATAATGATAAACATAACCTTAAAACGTCAAAAACATCATGCTCAACAAAAAATAAACAGCGGGATGTTTATTTTTTTTAACAGAATCGCAAGTGTATTGTTTTACCGAAAAACGCAAATTATTCAAGACTTAAAAAGACGTCGCGTTTCCAACAGAAAAATACGAGCTGAATTGGCTAAATACGACCTGTGCCTCCTTTTATATGACAGTTTCTACTTTTTTTTAAAGTTTGGAATTCAACAAATAAAGGAATTTATATGTGAAATTGCAGGCGGCCTACAATGTTTTTAGAACATAAGGTGTCCATGATTGGGTGTCCATAATTGGAATTTGTCTGTCCATCATAGGATTTTCGAAGATTTTCGACTTTTTCAGATTTGGAGCAATTTTCTCGGAACTTACAAGTTTATCCAAAACTTTTGTATGTTAATTATAATTAGTGATTATTAAGCTACATTTTCTTTGAAATAACTAACATCAAACTTATAAAATAAGAGAGTTATAGCCAAAAGATGTTGACGGAGTTCTTAAGCCGTCCATAATTGGTGCCACATATAACTAAAATTATTCCTAAATAACTTAAAAAATAAATAATGTAAAATAAGGGGTCCCCGCGGTATAGTGCCATAGATGCTGGCAGCATTTCCCCGCTGTATAGCAATGCTGATGCGCTGTGCGAGGAAGCTACCAGCTCTTTGGTCACCAGTGGAGTCCACTAATCTCTTCGATATTTCCTTGAAGAGCGCTTGGGCCCTGGGACCCCACAGACCGAGGGTCTCTACACCGAACGGTACAAAGTTGTATTCGGTGCCAAAACACCTATATTTGTTCAACTTTGCCTTTTCGGCCACCTCTGCAGCCGCACTCGCTCTGTCCCCTGGTTTTGCAGAAAATGATTCACAGATTGTATTGTTTCGCAGAATTTTCATTTCATACAAACTTCTTTTAACATATAAACAGATAAACAGATCATTTATTGCAACCATGTAAGGTACACTGTACTGACTTTTTATCAATGACCGTTAACTTTTTAGGTACAGCTAAAATGCCATCGTGTAAACCCAATTAGAATTACCAGAATAGTAAGTGGGTTAGGTTAGGTTAGAACTGACACCATTTTGAACGATTTTATTTCCTATGTGATGGAAATTTTGCGGAATAAAACATCATATGAAACATTTGTATGCAAGACAAAGTACAAACATAAATGAATTAATTAATATAAGCATTAAAAAGGAGTCTATAAGTAGGTACCTCGTGTTTTTCGTCCAATTATATTGTTAGCTTATCACGTTTCAAACATAGCACGCCGCATATTTTTCCGTTTTGAAAAATGTTTTCCTCACAATAGCACGATTTTTCTAAAAAAAAAGAGAAGTATTATTTCGTCCCACCATCGCTGAAGAGGTCTAGCGCGTGTCCTTCTCGCTTTAGAGTCTAACAAGTTCCCTTGTGGTCTTTGCCCACAGCTCTATGGGAATGCGGCAGATATGAACAACCTAGTCCCACTGTAACTTTCCGAGCTACTTTTTAGGGTTCCGTAGTAAACAAGGAACCCTTATAGTTTCGCCATGTCCGTCCGTCCGTCCGTCCGTCCGTCCGACCCCCGTTTTTCTCAGTAACCGTTAATACTAGAAAGCTGTAATTTGGCATGAGTATACATATCAATGACGCCGACAAAACGGTAGAATAAAATCTTTAAAAAAATATTTTTTTAGGGTACCTCCCGTATATGCAAAGTGGTGGTGAAATTTTTTTTCTGCCAAACTCTATCGTGTGGGGTATCGTTGGATAGCTCTTTTAAAAATATTATAAGGTTTCTTAAAGCATTTTTTGATTAAAGAATTGGTTAGCGTGATATTAAGCTTTGAAGTGATATTTTTTGTTATGGTCAAGTGTGTCCCCCCCCCCCCCCCCCCCCTGCCAGTTAAACGGTGGCTACTAGGCAGGTGAAAAAAATCATGGTAGTAGTATATACGATGAATTTAAAAGGAAAACTATCACAGCTAAGTAGACATTACTAGTTAACGAGTAATAATCGAACTTCAGAAAGTTAGCAAACTTTCGTACAATTTCCATTGATGCCTTAGATAATGTTGTTAATTCTGACAAAAACATAGTAAATATAAGTTTGCGAACTTTTTAGTCCACATAATGTAACGGGTGGACGACTACGGAACCCTACCTTGCGCGTGGCCCGACACGCACTTGGCCGGTTTTTTTCGATCTCAATTCACCTCCATATTTTAGGTTGAAAGTTTCGAGTATAGAACAAGTCATTATCAGTTTCCCTACAGGATAGTAGAAAAGAATAATGATGATTGACAGGTAGACTCGGCTCTTATTTACGCATAGCAATATGATATTATGTATTGCACGTCAGCTACAATTATCATACGCGAGTGATTCGATCTAACTTTAACCATTTGCCACACCACTTTTGCCACAGAATTAAAGCATATTCAAAATTGGGGCAAGCGTCTAAATATATTTTGTGATCTGTAATCTGTGTTCATCGGATTGGAATAAAGCAAAATCTGGTCAGCGTAGGCATTCTACAGGTGGATTTTCTTTTTGGGTCAGTGAGGGCTGCTACCAGACTTTTCTCATGCAAAAAGAAAATCCTCCCTGTAAGTGATATATTAATAGGGCTATTTGTCTTAGAACGGTCTCGCAGAACTAATGGGTGGCCAGTAAGGAGGACAACTTAACTGATTTTGATAGATCGGCCCAAATCTACAAAGCGGCATCTGTGAACATTTATTACTTATTTTGACGTTCGTGGCCGTTTAATTGATTCCATATTTTACTGTTACGTGGCTCCATGCTTATTAACGGAAATCTACCTATGTTTATTGGTTTTTCATCAATATATTTTATTTTTACTTTTGTGATTGTATTTAGTTTATTTTGTAGAAATATAACTCATAGTAGCTGTGATATCGTGAATTCGGTTTACAGTGTATATTGTAATTGATTATTCACGGTTCGAAATAATTGCCATACGATATAGTAGATTGTATAACAAGGGTCTAAATATACTATGTCGACATGTAATTTTTTAAATTATGAATAAATGAATACGATTAAAGTAAGCCACATTACCACAAGAATAAATTGTAATATGGCCTTTAGACCCGAGTTATAAGAATGAAAGAGATGGACGTCATTCAAGGCCATGTTTTCTAGCTTCAAACGAATGTTTGGCACGCAACCTCCAGGATGTATCTAGACTTCTTGGCGCGCACCAATGGCTGCCGACTAGTTTTTTTTAAACTTGTCGACTACGGAAGTCGCTATCAAGTCATTGTTGATTTATATTTAAAAAAAATACCAAACGTAGTAATTGCTAATTCTCGTTGTACCTACACGCTTGCATAACTTTAGCGTGAATGTTATTTTAAAGATTATTTAACCTTTTACAATAGAAAAAGTAACTACTACATTTAATGAATTTCATTATTATATAAAATACGTATACATGGCTGTATGCGTATTTCCATTGCTATGTACAGTCAAGGGCACCAATATGTATACATTTTTTCACCTTATTCCATTGAAATAAGGTCCAAAAATGTATAGGTACATATTTATGCCCTTGACTGTACCTCATTTGGATTAGCTATGAAGAGTTGAGATTTTTTTTTTTTCAAATTACTTTGAACCCGCTATCTAGATAATAAATGACCTACGTTCAGAGTATGAGAAATGAAAATAAATAAAGACATCCACTCAAAACGAATAACAAAACAAAACCCTTGGAAGACATAGGTATATCTAATTTGACAGCATGTTTTTTTTAGGCTGGCACGACACTTCGCTATGCGTGTAGGTACGCGTTGCGTATTCACTTCTCTTTCTTTTGTGATATTAAAAAAAGAGATGCAAATACTGGAGGTTGCGTTCCGAACATTCGTTTGATTGAAGCTAGAAAATATGACACATATTATAGCGTCACCGTTAACTTGCATCTTTCGTTCTAATACATTAGAATACAAACGAATGTTCGGCACGCAACCTCCAGTGTGAATCCTACCCCATCGAATGGGGTATCGTTGTTTAGAGCTTATTGAGTAGATAAATACTATATTTTAGTTTTTAAAAATATTGTGAGAAAACAAAAAATTAAATCCACCAAAGTCAGCACTTTTTTACAAAATTTTGTTCCAGTGAATTTTTTTACTTCCCATTTACACATAAACTTGAAATTTGGTGGTAATGTTTATTATTACGTATATTTTACCAACAAATACTAATTGGAATTTCCTTATTTTTCGTATTAAAGCAACTTAATTTTGCGGTTCGGAACCCGACTGGCACTTGGCCGGTTTTTTATGAAATACTAGCTTATGCCCGCGACTTCGTCTGCGTAAACTTCTATTCTTTGAAGGATGATTCCCTGGATAAAAAATATCCTATATGTTAATCCAGGCTATTAATCTCGTTGTCATACCAAATTTCATCATAAACCGCTCAGCCGCTTTTGCGTGATTGAGTAACAAACATACTCATACTCACAAACACACTAACTTTCGCATTTATAATAATATTAGTAGGATAAGTTAAATATAATATGACGTAATTTAAATGTTATCTGTTACTTTACATCACTTTTTACCCATAGCTTTAGCAAATATTGAAATTGCACGAGCTTCGTGAGTAAATGAGTCGTACATTTACTTAATGGAACCATTAATATTTGCCATCAATTTATTTAAAAGCGTTATTCAATTTTCATATCTATCCACTTTGGTCTTCGCATTGTCGATTTCACTGTTATTCGATCCACTAAAGAGCTAGAATGACAACAATAAAATTACTTGAAACGCTTGTTAATATAGAAAATGTCATTGGGATTTACCGTAACATATTTTCATTCAATCGTGCATCGAAATTTTTTGCAGCATGTCGAGTATCTTTTTCAGTATTGTTATATATAGCAGCTGGGCTGGAGGCTTATATCTTTGCACACACTCGCTGGGACCACAGGAATGAGACCATAATTGCATTGATTTGTATTTACTTGTTCAATATTATGACAACAATTAATTGTTTGATACCGATTATAATAGCAGTGACTCGAACACAAAACTTCAAGGATTTGATCGCCAGAATCGAGTACGTTCACGAATATTGCAGCGAAGCCGACTACATGAAAAAATTTAAAAAATTAAGTCTATGTGTGCACGTTATCATAGCATTTCAAATCATCGCCTACGTTGTAACATTTTCATTAAATTTAAAGCAATGGATTGATCAAATGAAAGATAAAAACACATACACAACTTACATAATCATATTTCAAAACGTGCTGTCATATACGAAGGAAGTTTGTTTCCAAGTAGAATTTTTAGTTTTCAACGTATTCATCAGAATAATGACATTAACATTGTCACACTTGAAAATGAAGCTGAATAATTTACTGAATACCATTGATACTGAAGATAGTAATGATGATATTGCATTTTACCAATGTCGATCTGAGTTCATCAAATGGTCCGAAGCCTATATTAATGTAGCACTATCCAGTAGCAGTCTTACGTCATGCTTTGGGTACCAGGTATGTATTTTTTTTCTTCATCTTCTTCAATTTAATCCTTATTTATCCATTTAATCATTTGTCTTTATAATATTATTGTTCTACATTACGATTTTTTAAAACGTTTCATTGTAACAGGATTTTCTTTTCTAGTACAGCTTAAGTTTTTGTTATGAATCAATATTATGATTTGTTTTTAATTTCTTCTTATCGAATATAATAGTATAATAATACCTAGAGTGTAACTACTATTTTCCATATCATGTATGTTTAAGACAAACATCTTTGTTTCACTACTAATTAGAGCTTATGTCACTTATCTGTCTATATGTGCATGTTTAATGTTTATTAATTCTTGAATTTTAAAAATTATTTGAATTTTTCAGATAGCATTTTCATTACTGATTCTAACGTCTTATTTCATTGGTCTCAGTTACATTGCGGTTATTTCATTTGTTACGGATAATGTAAGTGTTATTTATAACAAACGCAGTCTTAAGGTCTACGAATGTATAACAATTTTGTAAAGTGAGAATTTTTATCAATCATAGATTGAGCATGGTGGAAAGTTTGGATTGATTTTATTAATGAACTACATTTTGGCAATTATATCACTGCTGTACTCAAGTCAACAAGCTCAAGATGAAGCAACATACCTGACTAGATTGATAGCTAAGCTTTGCAATAGGCTGCTGACAAGTAAGTGATACACTGATCAAATACTAAGATTGATAGCCTACAAACAAAAAAAAAACGAACAATAACATAACAATACCCTGTGGACGAACAGGTCATGTAGCTTAAAGCCGTCGTGTTACGCGGTATTTTTAGGGTGCCGTCGCCGAAGGGTCCAAACGGAACTCTATTTCTGTCATCATACAGATACTCATATCAGTTTTTTTATCTTAAGTATTGCAATAAGCATATTTTTGGAAGAAAATAGCTGACTGTCGAGTTTCATTCGGCGTTTATTCTCGGCAGTGGTCTTTGAGAAACGTTAGTAGTTCAATTGTAACTTTTCTTGCATCGTTTCCACTACCCAAAGGTTGTCTGGAAGAGATCACTTGTTAGCGATAAGACCGCCTGTTGTCTACCATTGTGCAATTTGTTTCTGTTATTTGTTTTTAGTGTACATTATTTGGTGAAGAATAAAGAATATTTGTATTGTATTGTATTGTAATTTTTGACTTGTGAAAGGGCCATTGCGGCCTACTATACTCGTATATTCTGTTAGTTATTTTTTTATTTATTTTAGTCACGCGAATGTCTGTCTGTCCGTCGTCTGTCACACAGGTTTTACAGCTAAACGGTTGGATCTACAATCTTAATTTTTCATCTTATTGACCCACAATAAGACACAAATTGTCAAAACTTATTTTGAAATGTTTTTAATGGGGTCTTCCATACGACAAAAGGCAGTGCGCATGTACTATCGAACCAACTGAATCGTATCGTAACCCACCGTGGAACCTTGCCACAGAAAATTTCATAGCGACATCGTGCTGCCTGACAACAAAAATTATTATGACACTTTCTGTGACAGGGTTCCACGGTGGGTCATGATTCATTTGGTTCGATACATATTTTATTACCAACCCCATCAAGTGGGCTGTCGTTGCTTAGAGCTATTGCATAGCATATTGTGGTATTTACGTATTATGAAAAAAATAGCACTAAGTACAACAACCATTAAAATAGGACCATTACTTTACCTTATAACAAGATTTTATTGATATTTGATATTAATAATTATTTGATTTTAAATGTTTTTGAATTTATTAACAGTACCCTTACCAGGAGTATGCAATGTTTGAATTACCGTACTCGCTAGCGACTTTGGAAACGATTTAGTATGCTCAAAACACACACACAGCGCCTCTGGCGGTTGAATCGCCATACTAAATCGTTTACGCAGTCGCTAGCGAGTACGGTAATGCAAACATTGCAAACTTATGGTAAGGGTACCTACAGTTTGTTTCCTAACACAGTAGAAAGTTGCATAAAAATTTAACATTAAAATAATAAAAGCGTGTTAATAGTCATAGTCATAGTCATCTATACATATAATAAAGCAGAAGAGGGTCGAAAATCTGTACATTGAAGATATTAGTAAAAAAATCGATGGAGGGGTCTAAGAATCGATAACAGAACACGTTTCAACTGTTTTTAGAATTCATGTCTGTTTGTCTGTTTGTCTGTTTGTCTGTTTGTCTGTCTGTTTATATGTCTAACTATCACGCGAAAACTAGCGAATGGATTTTAATACAGCCTTCACTAATATGTTTATTGGATCTTCGGCCAGGTTATAGGCTATAAAAATCATACAGGTTAGGGATGAAAGGGGGTGAAAAGAGGGGGTAAACTTTGTATGAGAAGTCTTTCAGTTCATGATTTACAGGCTTGAAAGTTGGTAAGTATATACATGGACGCAAAGTAAATAGAACCTCATTCAAACATTGTATAATAAACAGATAGTATTTGAAAAAATGGGGGGTGAAATAACAATACCTCTGCCTCTCAAGGCTATAGACAAAAATACAAAAGTCCCTCAAACCATATTAACTGTTTGAAATGAGAGATCTAATTATGTTGGTCAGTCAGTCGCTATCAATATTCACAAACCTTACTACGCAACCTCGGTTTTTTTTTGTTTTCGATGGAGAGTACTTTACCTACGCAGAGCGGCGGGCTCTCGGTTGCATGGTAGCACTTGCGACATGTACTACCTATATATTAAGTATGCGCATTTTTGTATAAAATATTGTTTTTTGAGGTGCTCATTACGAGAATGATACTTATCAATTTTCAAATTGAAGATGGCGGACATTTACTTATTTACTTTTCTTAATAATCGATATGAGTTTCATCTTTGAGGTTCTTCGAGGTGCCGATTAGTTGCGTTTTCCGTCAGCAAAATGTATAAAATACGTTCAGCGCGTAACAGACATAAATTTAGGGTATATTGGTATTCGTTATTAAAACATACATACCTACGTAACAATAAACATCAAGTATGACCAAATTCGAACAGGCGGATTGGAAAGCAAAAAAAACCGGCCAAGTGCGAGTCGGACTTCGCACATTTAGGGTTCCGAACCGACCGCAAAGTTAAGTTGGTTTTTATAGGAAAAATAAGGAAATTTCTAAGAAAAAAATCTAATTTTTCAAAAAAAAAAAAAAAATTTTCTAAATTTATCAATATATTAGTATTTGTTGGTAAAAAATACGTAATAACAATCATTATTACCAAATTTTAAATTCATCGGAACAAAATTTCGTAAATTCCAATAATTTACGCACAAAAAAAATATCTATTCAACTACCTCTTTACAAAGCCACTTAATAGGTCAACAAATTTTTTTGTTCAATATTTCGCGCTCGCTGCTCTCGCGTTTTCATCTACATTGCTTGATGCGTATGAAGTAATTCTGTACCTGCATCATAATGTTCGAATCATTTCGCACTAGCTTTTTTATCTACATTACTTGACGCGTAGGAATTATTTTCCGTAACTGCATCATAATGTTCGAAAAATTTCGCGCTCGCTGCGCTCGCGTTTTCATGTGCATAACTTCATGAGAATGAAGTATTTCCCGCACCTGCATCATAATGTTCGAAAATTTTCGCGCGCCGTACGCTCGCGTTTTCATCTACATTATAGTTAATGCGAATGATGTCTTTTCCGCACCTGCATCAGAATGTTCGAATCATTTCGCGCTCGCTGCGCTCGCGTTTCATATACATTACTTAATGAGTGTGAAGTATTTTCCGCACCTGCATCATAATGTTTGAAAAATTTCGCGCTCACTACGCTCGCGATCTCATCTTCATTTCTTGATGCGTATGAAGTATTTTCCGCACCTGCATAATAATGTTCGAAAAATTTCGCGCACGCTGCGCTCGCGTTTTCATCTACATAACTTCATGAGTATGAACTATTTTCCGCACTTTACTAAACTTTAGTGCCCGCTACGATCGCTTTTTCATCTAAATTACAGATGCGTTTGAAGTCTTTTCCGCACCTGCATCATAATGTTCGTAAAAATTTCGCGTTCGCTATGCTTGCGTTTTCATCTGCAAGACTTGATGCGTATGAATTATTTCCCGCACCTGCATCATAATGTTCGTAAATTTTCGCGCGCCGTACGCTCGCGTTTTCATCTACATTATAGTTAATGCGAATGATGTCTTTTCCGCACCTGCATCAGAATGTTCGAATCATTTCGCGCTCGCTGCGCTCGCGTTTCATATACATTACTTAATGAGTGTGAAGTATTTTCCGCACCTGCATCATAATGTTTGAAAAATTTCGCGCTCGCTGCGCTCGCGTTTTCATGTGCATAACTTCATGAGAATGAAGTATTTCCCGCACCTGCATCATAATGTTCGAAAATTTTCGCGCGCCGTACGCTCGCGTTTTCATCTAATTATAGTTAATGCGAATGATGTCTTTTCCGCACCTGCATCAGAATGTTCGAATCATTTCGCGCTCGCTGCGCTCGCGTTTCATATACATTACTTAATGAGTGTGAAGTATTTTCCGCACCTGCATCATAATGTTTGAAAAATTTCGCGCTCGCTGCGCTCGCGTTTTCATGTGCATAACTTCATGAGAATGAAGTATTTCCCGCACCTGCATCATAATGTTCGAAAATTTTCGCGCGCCGTACGCTCGCGTTTTCATCTAATTATAGTTAATGCGAATGATGTCTTTTCCGCACCTGCATCAGAATGTTCGAATCATTTCGCGCTCGCTGCGCTCGCGTTTCATATACATTACTTAATGAGTGTGAAGTATTTTCCGCACCTGCATCATAATGTTTGAAAAATTTCGCGCTCGCTGCGCTCGCGTTTTCATGTGCATAACTTCATGAGAATGAAGTATTTCCCGCACCTGCATCATAATGTTCGAAAATTTTCGCGCGCCGTACGCTCGCGTTTTCATCTAATTATAGTTAATGCGAATGATGTCTTTTCCGCACCTGCATCAGAATGTTCGAATCATTTCGCGCTCGCTGCGCTCGCGTTTCATATACATTACTTAATGAGTGTGAAGTATTTTCCGCACCTGCATCATAATGTTTGAAAAATTTCGCGCTCGCTGCGCTCGCGTTTTCATCTACATTACTTGATGAGCATTTTCCGCACCTACATCATAATGTTCGATAATTCTCGCGCGCCCTACACTCGCGTTTTCATCTGCATTATAGTTGATGCTTATGAAGTCTTTTCCGCACCTGCATCATAATGTTCGAAACATTTCGCGCTCACTACGCTCGCGATCTCATCTTCATTTCTTGATGCGTATGAAGTATTTTCCGCACCTGCATAATAATGTTCGAAAAATTTCGCGCACGCTGCGCTCGCGTTTTCATCTACATAACTTCATGAGTATGAACTATTTTCCGCACTTTACTAAACTTTAGTGCCCGCTACGATCGCTTTTTCATCTAAATTACAGATGCGTTTGAAGTCTTTTCCGCACCTGCATCATAATGTTCGTAAAAATTTCGCGTTCGCTATGCTTGCGTTTTCATCTGCAAGACTTGATGCGTATGAATTATTTACCGCACCGGCATCACAATGTTCGAAATATTTCGCGCTCGCTGCGCTCGCGTTTTCATACACATTACTCGATGAGTGTGAAGCATTTTCCGCATCTGCATCATAATGTTCGAAAAATTTCGCGCTCGCTGCGTTTGCGTTTTCTTCTACATTACTTGATGAGCATTTTCCGCACAACCTACATCATAATGTTCGAAAATTTTCGCGCGCCGTACGCTCGCGTTTTCATCTACATTATAGTTGATACGTATGAAGTCTTTTCCGCGCCTGCATCAGAATGTTCGAAAAATTTCGCGCTCGCTGCGCTCGCGTTTTCATCTACATTACTTGATGAGTATTTTCCGCACCTACATCATAACGTTCGTAAAAATTTCGCGTTTGCTACGCTCGCGTTTTCATCTGCATGACTTGATGCGTATGAATTATTTTCCGCACCGGCATCATAATGTTCGAAATATTTCGAGCTCGCTGCGCTCGCGTTTTCATACACATTACTCGATGAGTGTAAAGTATTTTCCGCAGCTGCATCATAATGTTCGAAAAATTTCGCGCTCGCTGCGTTCGCGTTTTCTTCTACATTACTTGATGAGCATTTTCCGCACTTACATCATAACGTTCAAAAAAATTTCGCGCGCCGTACGCTCGCGTTTTCATCTACATTATAGTTGATGCGTATGAAGTCTTTTCCGCGCCTGCATCAGAATGTTCGAAAAATTTCGCGCTCGCTGCGCTCGCGTTTTCATCTACATTACTTGATGAGTATTTTCCGCACCTGCATCATAATGTTCGAAACATTTCGCACTCACTACGCTCGCGTTTTTATCTTCATTACTTGGTGCGTATGAAGTCTTTTCCACACCTGCATCAATGTTCGAAACATTTCGCGCTCGCTGCGCTCGCGTTTTCATCTACACTATTTGATGCGTATGAAGTATTTTCCGCACCTACATCGTAATGTTTGAAAGAATTCGCGCTCGCTGCGCTCGCGTTTTCATCTTCATTACTTGATGCGTATGAAGTATTTTCCACACCCGTATCAGATTATCCGAAAAGTTTCGCGCTCACTTCGCTCGCGAGCGTTTTAATCTACATCTATAATAAGTTAATAACATATATTTAGTCCTCTGTCATGTTTCATGTGGGCGCATTGAGCCGGCGTGCGCAATGTTTGGCGAGACAACCCGGCGAAATACGGTGTAGAAGTTGATATGGATAATGGATATTCACGCGAATGAAGTCGCGGGCAAAAGCTTAGATAAATAAATTTAAAACTGGACTACCCGTGCGAAACTGGGGCGGGTTATAAATGCGAAAGTAACTCTGTCTGCCTGTTTCCTCTTAAAATGCTCAACCGATTTAGATGAAATTTGTTATGGATATAGTTTGAGTCCTAGGGAAGGACATAGGATATTTTTATTATTAAATCATCCCTTAACGGGGTTTAAGTTAGAATGGAAGAGAGATAACTAGGTAAGCGCATGAAATAGAAGAATTAAATAACATTCTAACGCGATGACGCGAGTTCTACGCAGACGAAGTCGCGGGCAAAAGCTAGTTTATTAATAATATTATAAATATTACATGTCATTATTGTTACTTATTAATGAGATTGTACAGTATTAATTCAAATTAGAGAAATCATTCATAATCATTTCAAGTAATGTAAGTTAGGTATTATTAATTATTAGATATATCGTAGAATTCCTTAATGTCATAAAAAGAGTGGGCGAGGAGCCATGATTTTAATTTTTTTAAACATAAAGAGGTACTACCCGCATATTTTACTTCTACGGGAAGTTTGTTAAACACTTTAGGCCCTACATGGTGCATGGTTTTGGTTGACTTGGTCAGTCGACAGGTGTGTGTGAGGAGCTGGTTTGTGGACCCTTTCCGTGTGCGAGTTATTTTCTTCTGAGGGAAGGTGTCAATGTTCTCGATTACAAATTTAGCGACATCATAAATGTACTGCGAGAATAACTATTTTTAGTTCCAGGGTCTCATATGACGGAAATGAAACAAATAGTGAAAGATTTCAGACGACAAATATTGGTGCAGCCGATCAAGATTGTAGTTTTATCCACAGTGGACGTGGATATGAGCCTTTTCCTCGGAATACTGTCGACAGCCATTAGCTATACTATAGTTTTGCTGCAATTTAGTCGCGTCGTATAGTTAAATAAAAAACGAAATTTTTTAAACATCACATTCATGCACCATCCACACGCGCACGCACACACATTCACAATAAGTATTTAAGTATCTACAATGGTATTGGTCACTTACTAACTAAACTTGAAATTGTATATTGTTTTTTTTTACACGATTTTTAACCCCCGACGCAAAAAGAGAGGGGTGTATCTGTGTATCTGCCTGTGGTATCGTAGCTCCCTAACGGATGAACCGATTTTTGTTTAGTTTTTTTTTGTGTCATAGATATTTTTTTCCCGAGTGTTCTTAGCCATATTTCATTAAAATCTGTTCAGCCGTTTGAAGATCATCAGCTATTTTCTAGTTGATGAGGGAATCTCACTAACTTCCTTATACCCTTCCTAATATTTATACCTACTTGAAAAAGGACAAAATAAAAGTAAAATTAAAAATTTAAAAAACACCCGACTCAAAAAATAAACTAAAAACTAACAAATCATATATTAAACCTATTATAATTATTATCGTCACAATATATTATGTAAATTCAAATATTTTTATTTTCCAAGCGTCGTCGCGTTGGAGGACCGCTAAGCGAGAAAAACTCTCGAAAAAAAAGTGAGAAAGAGTGTCGATTTTGCGAATTTTTAGGAGTAAATTCTTTTGTTGCAATCTGCGACTCCTACGCCTGTTTTTCTAACCTAAATTGCAAGTTCAACGTCTAAAGATTGTGAACCGTAACATACTGTTTACAATTTAACGCATCATTTTTCGGTAGTTTATCTACAATCTCGCGAGTTCTCTATAGGTAGATTAAAATTGAACGATTTTTGTAATAGTATTTTTAGGTAGACTACAATCTTTCGATAGTTTACAATCTCGCTAGTTAGATTGAGAAAGAGTGTCGATTTTGCGAATTTTTCGGAGTAAATTCTTTTGGTTGCAATCTGCGACTACTCCTGTTTTCCTAACCTAAATTGCAAGTTCAACGTCTAAAGATTGTGAACCCTAACATACTCTTTACAATTTAACGCATTATTTTTCGGTAGTTTACAATCTAGCGAGTTCTCTATAGTTAGATTAAAATTGAACTATTTTTGTAATATTATTTTTAGGTAGACTACAATCTTTCGATAGTTTACAATCTCGCTAATTAGATTATAATCTAACGTTTTTTACGGTCTGACGGTGACATAATAATACATGCATGTACCCACAGGGCCACAGCGCTTACGAATTACGTAGGTTGTTACGGGGTACACGTAAGTTTGAGAAACCCTGCGGTAACAGTTATGAAACTTCTGAATAAACCTAAAAACATATTTAATTTGGTTATGTCCTTAAATAAACATTCGTCTTGATGCTATCAAAGCCGAAGTAATGTCACACAAAAGGAGTCGGGTCTTTGCGTCTCTAATTGGGTTATTCTGGCAGAGCGTAGAAATATCCAATTTCACGTAGGCGTGAAAATGGGCACACTTGCCTGTTGCGCCAACATACAACACAGCAGACTTTTCACTTTGATCCTATTATTAAAACTTCAAACCGGTCATATTGCGTAGTACCTACTTATATGAATATTCTTTCTCATACTTTTTTTTGAGGGGAAATCTGTATGGATACCTCCGCGCCGCGGGGGCTGCAGGCAGGTTATGTCGTTATGTCTGACTTGCACCGACTAAAATCCCCCCGATTGTCCTACTCAACCCATTTCGGACGGCTCTGGGATCTCCAATGGAACGCTCCAGTGCCGCCCTAGAGTCCACCTTTATAGGTCCCGCCATGTTTTTATGGACGATGCGAGCCCCCAATTACGATCGTCTACGACCCCGATTACCCCCTTGTAGTCGCTTAACTTTATATATATATATATATATATATATATATATATATATATATATATATATATATATATATATATATATATAAATATATCATACAATCCGGCTAAACGTGAGCCGCCATATTGTAGAACGTATTGCAATGACGATCCGGCTAAACGTTAACCCGCCGTATTACAAAACGGCTCTGTTTTGTAAAACGGCTAGCCGTAATGTAAAACGGCGGATTATACAATCCGGCTGCGACATATATATATATGATCGAATTAAACCGTTTTTTGACAGCTACGAGTAAAAATAATAAAACCTACACGGAAAATGCTGACAGTGTCTGGAACTTTTAGCCTCGTGCTGGTGAATTAACATCTCGGAGGTGTGTGAGAGCCGAGTTTAGCTGAAGTGGCAAGAGGAACGGGCCTGCCACTTCATTCTTTTTTTCAGTGCAACGCCTGTGCTAAGAGTTTTTGTATTTGATACGCAGTGCGTCTACGTAAAACTGACATGCCTCCGTGTATTACCGCTTGCGTGCGTTCGTTTAAAAAGCGATTTTGACCCAGTCGATAGGTTTACTCACTTTTTGGTTGCATCTCGAACACCTTTAGTAACACGAGTATCTAAATATAAAAAACCCGAGTTTTCACATCAACACGTTGACTGCTATGAGCATCACCGGTGGGATCACGTAATCTTCTCTGTGCGGGATCAGAAGCTCGAAGGACTCTTGGGGCGTGGGAGCACCACTTTAGGTGAAGTATGGCGGGAAGCCAACGTGGTAAAAAACAAGGAAGCTACCTACAAAAACCGGGAAAGAAGTGACGAGATGATAGTATGATAGAGTAGAGAGGTAAGTGTTGAAGAAAGAAACATAGTGCGCCGACAAGTCACAAATACTTTGTTTTAACCTGACTGACTGTGACTTTACATGCCGGGCCCAATATAGCGATAGGAGTGCGCGGTTGAAGAGTGGCCTGGGAAAATCCAGAGGAAACCTCCAACACGACCACGCGGGCGGTTTAACACTGGAATACTCTAAGAGTTCGCGCTCCAGTGAGATTGGTTGACCGGCTTCAATGGAATCTGAGGTGTAAGTGGAATGGAGCTACTGGGAGTAGTGATAAGGGCAGCTGATGATTTGTTTGAGAACGCTATAAATGTTGCAACTTGCAACTGCCGGCACTCTATACACTGTGACCATGTGTGTTCTGTTAGCAGGTGCTCCGTAATCGAGATCTAGTATACTGTTATACAGGGAGAAAACCATTTTTATAATGAGCTCTCTTTTTACGACCACCCGCCAATTTACTTGATGGCGCAAGTGATCTCTTACGCGGTAGGGCGTTAAGTTGCAATCATTACTTGGACTTTTAGGGATGTCGAACTCGATTTAACAAGATTATGATGGTACGTGCTTCACCTGTAGAGGGATCGGGGAATAAACAGGGTTCATTTGTTTACTTTGGTGAGTCAAGTAAAACCGATCCTAAAGTGTCTGATGTGTTTGCGTGATTTAAAACGAAATATTATAATATTGTGAGTTGAAGAGGTTAAAAGGTTGACTGGTGGAGAATGGCTCATAGAATTAAGTCTACGTTTTGTACGTTAAAGTTTTTTTAGGCATAAAGATTGAATGAATTGTAGGTATATGCTACACATATACAGTCACCCACAAAGTTAAAAGGAGTCGAGTCTAAATGTGTCATGGGAGAGACAAATAGTGATCTTTAAACTGTTTTTTGAAGACAGCAAGAGATTTAGCACGCCTCAAACCAGGAGATAAAGAATTCCAGAGCCGAACAGCTTGGAAAGTAAAGGAAGAATTATAGAATTCTACATCTACATTAGTTACCTGCATCCAGCAGAGCACGAAATAACGTAATTCGTTTTCCGATCTTTGTATACACATAAAAAGCATTTCCTCTTTCATGGTTCGGCTAACAAAGTAATTTACTGTCTGAAAAAGTGAAATTATGAATGTGATATCGCCATTGATATATGAAACAAAAGAAGGACAAAAGGGTGGATTTTTGAAATGAATTTTTGCGTAGTTTCAATGACATACTTTTTTTTAGAATTTGGACAAATAAACCATTAATTACGAAACACATGTCACCTTGAATTTGAAATATACTTAAGGCACCACTTAGAAATTAATAGTTTAGAAGCAAAGGGAGATCGAAGATATTTGTGCCATCGAAATGACGAGTCTATTAGAAAAGTAAATTATTTTAATGCATTATGATATTTACAAATTTTATTGCTACGAGATATGAAACACATTTGAATCCGAAATTGATAGGTACATAAGACACCGGTTAAAAATCAATAGTTCAATAGCAAAAGGAGATTAAAAATATTATGTCCCATCGAAATGACGCTCATGTCGACTGTATTAGAAAGTATTATACTATAACCGCTTGTAAATCAATAAAGGAATAATTATATAACTATGAATTCCTAATTTTGTACCCAATTAAGCTTTTACTGACATTTCCATAGCGTATTCGCCAGAGAAATGATGCCCATGACCGTATTTTATAATTACAGCCAAACGATACAATGAAGTGTATGATCAGAATACGAACATAAGCAGTAAACAAACTATATAACCTTAAAAAAAATCTCAATTAAAGACGTTCTACATGCCTAAATAGCTTACCATGGAAAAAACTTCTTGGAGGACGAAAATGAATCGCGTGAAATACTTACATATTAAAATATTAAAAATGCGAATCTGTTCGTAGTTTTTCTTTAAGGTCTAATCTAAGCACAACTGATGAGTACCTACTTTTTCGTAACATTCGTTCGTAACATGCATTCGGTTAATTAGATATTAGCAGGTATTGGCGCGAAGTCGCTTAATATATTTCCACAATGCATTAATTAACTTAACTTACCGTGTGGCCAGAGAGACTGGAAGCATTTGAGATGTGGTGCTGGAGACGAATGGAAGGAATTAGTTGGACCGAGAGAGTAACAAATGAGGAGGTATTCATCATCATCATCATCATATCAGCCGAAAGACGTCCACTGCTGGACATAGGCCTCCCCCAAAGAGTGCCACAATGACCGGTCTTGCGCCACCCGCATCCAGCGGACTCCCGCGACCTTTACCAGGTCATCAGTCCACCTAGGAGGAGGAGGTATTACATAGAGTGAAAGAGAAAAGAACGTTGTTAAACACTATCAACAATAGAAGGGGAAAAATGATTGGACATTTGATACGACACGACAACTTCTTCAAGACCATTTTGGAAGGAAAGATAGAAGAAAGGCGAGGCAGGGGAAGACCAAGGCGCAGTTACATGGACCAAATAAGAGAAATAGTTGGCGTCGTGTCGTATCAAGAAGTCAAAGGGCTGGCGTGCGACAGGGAAAAATGGAAAATACTCCACCGACAAGAGGATAACTCTTAAATTTAATAATAATAATAATACCGTGTGGCATTCCGCTCTGCATAATTATGGAACTGCAGAGCAAATTGAAGTCGAATAACGTCAAAACTGCGGCAGGATTACGTTCCGTCCGTGCATATTTATTTTATCCCATTTGAAGGCTCCTTATTATTAAATATATATTTTGATAATTAAAAATATTCACGGCCGGTGAAAAAAGGTAAATACACAAATATCGCGTCAGACCCGTCAAAACAAACCTTTTAAGTATGTTTACAAAGCGCGAGAGTTTAAAGTGTTATAATGTTAATATTATCTTGTTACTGGTATTAAATTTGCGGTTTACTACAAATTTTGTATTAAACTGGTACTGGCGAGTCAGATCGATGAATAAACGTTAAAAACATGTCAAATTGCGATAGATGTCGAGATACGGCGTCAAGTCGGCCTAATGGCCATCTGTCTAGAGGAACTAAAATGAGGCGCGCAGGTCGTTTTACTGATATTTAAATATAAAACCATTAAAATATAAAATATAAAACCATTAAAAAATAGCGGTAAAATAAACTTCTTCACATCGTTTTCTATCTATTGTTATGTTTTAGGTACTCGAGTCAGACTCGAAATAAGATCAAAATTTCCCTGTTTTGGTGGTGTGAGATGATCGTGCGAAGATTAAAATATTATCTTTTGAGTCGTAAAAATGACTAGACCGGCTCTTAAACTATAAATATATCTCAATATCCCATAAAAAAAATGAGTATTTGATTGCTTAAACCTGAATGAAAAATAGTACGACTTCGAATAATGTGGCCTTAAATTAATGCCTTTATTGAGATTCGAATTCGGAAACCTTTGTCTGTTGAAATATTCAATTTGATTGACATTCCATTCGCTTACCAATTTAGAATTCGTTCTTTCTTTCCTTTTTACACGACTGCCCAAAAATAGGAGTGTAATGTTTTCAGGTTTTTCATGCTTTTTCTTATTTGATAAAAATCGAATCACCTCCAAAGTCCCTATCCATGATCTAGTAAAAAAATCAAAGCACTTATCAACTGCTGTTTGTTCAACAATCGAGTTGTAGAATTTCATTAGGAGGCGCGCGCCATATTTGTTTTGCCGAGTGAGTTTGCGAGGATGCTCGTTGCAGACTGCTATACAAACGTTATAAATGAGTCGTAGTAGATACGGTAGAAGGCACAAGTAAAAATTAAGTATCCTTTATTACCAATAAACAAAAATCGTGAAAATACTCTATAAAAATCTTTCATTCATTGGCTGATATCTGGCGCTTTATGGCGATCATCATCTACGATTACGTTATGCCAATACACTTACCTAATCCCAAGATTTGGAGGAGGCACTAGTTTTCTAACCTTCCAACCTAGGGGGAAACTAGACCTTATTGGGTAATCCCAAGCCTAATGGCTAGTCACGTACTTAAGTGGGCAACCAACTTAACTGTTAGAAGTTCTCAAGCAGCCCGAAGGCCTCTCCCTACTCCTCCCTCCTCTTAACGACTGCTGTCATAGACAGCAGCCGGGATCAACGGCTTAGCGTGCCTTCCAAGGCACGGGAGCGCTCACTTAGTAACCACTCAAAGCCTTCATCCATCCAAGAGTTGACCACGGCCGCCTGTCCTTATAACCTTAGCCTCGCATATAGTACGTGTCATCCACGAAGGCGCGCTTCTCCACAGCCGAATCCGTACAATTGCGCATAGATTAGTATGAGATCTATTCTGCACCCGGTAGGTACGCGGGCGCCTCTGGACTACGAAACGAACGCTTGATAACTACTATTTTTTTGAACCCTTGATGGCTACGTCCATCAATTAAGACAGCGCGGCGCCGGAATATGGATTTACCGTGTGCGATACGGTAATGGAACTGCCGCCGTATGCCGTGTTTTTATCAGTTTCGATCGAGATAGCTGGCAAGACGATTGCAGTCCACAGTCCAGCATCGACTAATGTGCGTTCAGCAGCACCATTATTATAATTGGCTTTGTTTTGGGCCTCCCATAACGCCTCGACCAAAGATTGATGTATTATGGCACGCCCCTTAAAGCTCTTTGCTCATACCCGTTGCTTCCAGGAATCTACTGGCTCTTTGGGCCGCAATCTTTTGTATCTCCTGTGGTTCCAACACCAGCCAGCACCATTCCGTTGTAGCACATATTACGATTCATCATCATCATCATTGTAAATCAGCTGAAAGACACAGCTGGACATTGGCCTCTCCCAAAGAGTGCCACAATGACTGGTCCCGCTGCTGATATTGCGATTAGTTCTTTTTATTTTGTAAGTTGTGACACAATTGAACAAGATTAGAACTAATTAAATTTTAATAGTGCATTTGTATGGCCAGCAATGTCTATCCAGTTTCAAACTCAGTTGAGTTCGTGCCAACGCTTACGTTGCGGAGGCGAAAAGTGCAGTCTTTACTTAAGAAGTGTTTTAGTTTCTCACGCTATGCGATGTAGCAGTTTGTTGTAGGACTACACAATGATGCAGGAGTTAGTATAATTATGTATTTGGTATATAAATCGGTAACATACATGAAGCCATTTCACGATACAATATTTAATTTAATACCAAAATGGGTGCCGCAAAATCAAGACGCTGATTTTCAGGGCAACCAGAATGTAATATGAATTTAAAGAATAGTATTAGGTTAGATTAGGTATATAACTAAAATTATTCCTAAATAACTTAAATTATTTACGATTATTTATTCTTAAATTATTTAGGAATAATTTTAGTTATATTTAGTTTTAATTATGTTTAATTTCTATTCTTATTGTGTTTCTTTATTAATTCATCTTTTATATAAAATAAATATTATTAAATAAATGTAATATAATATAAAAAAATACAAATGAACAATATGTTTGTTGTTATATACTAAAACTTAGTCCGGTTTATTCTTATTGCGCACATGTTAAAAAAAGACCTAATTTCTCAAACATTACATTCAATTTCAATAAAGTAGTTTATAATCAAGCCCTTGTACCTAGTAGGTACCTAATTCTAATAACAACATGAAACAGCCTAAAGCACCCGACGAAATGGCAGTGTAATTTACATGTCACATATTCGAGGGCGCGCTTAGCATTTGTCATTGTAATAGGACGCCGTGTCAAGTCGTGTTTAGTAGGTACTTAAATACGCACGTACATAACTCACTTTAACCATACTTTAACTGTAACTATGTCACATAAAATAACTTAGAGATGTAGAGTATTCATAACAAAACCTTAAGGCGCTACACTGAGAAATTTGGAGACTTTGAAACGCTGTCCTGCCCAGACTAGCAAATAGTAGGGGCTGATTTTCAGATATATGATTCTTGACTATATGATTATGGTACTGATAATAGCGAAACATGATTGCTTAAAATTTTCTCGATAGAAAATAAATCCAAAGTCGAGTCTATATTTTCCTTTTTTTCCTCAGCCTACTAAAATAACTCATTATTAAAAGACACGATTATGTTAATATGATGGTATTTTACCTCATCTAGGTACTGACAAGAGGAAATTTAATAAACCTGCACACAGTCAGATATTTAACGAGATTTGTCTAAAAAGCCATTCTCGGAGAGGGTTGCATCCCGTTTTGTCGTGAGCGAAAAACAAAGGGTGTCTCTTTCAATCGATATATCGCCATAAGTGTCCTTATAAGTGAAAAGACGCTCATCTATTTCGGCGATTTTCTGATTAATTGACACGTCGCCTCCTGAGTGCAATAAGGGCACAATTCAAAATTATATTTTGGTGAATTCGTGTTGAGGGTTGGATTTACTACTTTAATTCAAAAACACGAGGAAAATAATCCTCTAAAGGCTCCAAATAGAGTTATGCCCTTATCCAACTATTGAAAAATCATCTATATCTCTTACCTGAAATAAGGGCATCTTGCCAACTTATTGAATACGGGCACAACTCAAAAATATTCAACAAGCATATTTTTGAGTTGTGCCCGTATTGAATTAAGTTTTAGTCAACGTTTTGAGGTGTTCCCTCGAATTTTAATGTCAATGTTAAAGGAAAATACAAAAATCACTTAGCATGTATGATTTTTATATAAGTTAAAGCTATAATAATGCTAATAAAATAATAAGCTTTAGTAATGTCATACTTTACTGCTGTTATTCTGGTTACATCGCAAAATGTTCAAAGGATCTTACTCCCAATAGAGCACAACTCTAAATAAGTACCTATGTTTAACGCCTAATAACATTTAGACTCTATCTTTTTGTAGTAAAGAAATCATAACACATAATGCACTATATCATGACCGTTAAAATAAGGCAAATTACAACTCTGTAGCTCTAAATTTAAGGAATTAAGACACATTTTATTGTTAATCACTGTAACTCGAAACTTTGAGAAGCTATTTCTCGAAATGTTGTTTTTTTTTTAAATGAACCCGTATTGCAATCAGGAGGCGACGTAGGCACTCGTATCTTGAAATTTTCTTAATGTTACTATCTAGAACAGGACTTTTGCGGAGGGCCAGATGGCAGTCGCTTTCGCTTTCGAAAAAAATACGTCAAATCTATGGAATTATGTGCCAAAACGGTAGGGAAAACGCTAAAAGATGATGTTAAATCAAAAAGGCTAAGTACCTTAAAAAATACGTGGTTGACACATGATACACTGCAGATAAAATGGCTTCATAATGTGAACATATTTATGATGGTGAACTACTCGCCTCGCGGCTTTGTAAAATTGTCCAACTCAGGATGATTCTTTCATATCGCCGTACCCGACAGTGCACACACAATAAGGTGCAGCTGCAGGGTACTCGTAATATTAATCAGTAGAGGAACATTTTATTTTATTTTTTAATATAGGTAGGTGCCATAGTTGGGCATTAACTCGTTAATCTGTTAATCGTTAATTAACGAAGTTAACAATATGCTTAACAGATTAACTTTTATGTTAACTCCAAAAATTGTTAACGGGCTCATTAACTTCCGTTAACTTTCCATAAGACCGTTAATCGTTAATAAGGTACATACTATTCGCCAAAAGAATAGGTATAATACTGTGCCGCCAACACTTTCTGGATACCTACCTAGGACGTCCATCGGGTGATGAAAATCCTTGGCCGTTGAGAGTACCTACCGAGTGGTTTATGCGTACAAGTCTCAAAAATGAGGTCCTGTCCCATTAATTAGATGAAGCTGCTGCTTGCTAACTTTACACTGAGCGAAAAAAATACTAATTATTAGTAAGTTTTAGTGAATCCCAAGACAAGGAGATTATATACTAACGGTTACAAAACAGTTTAGTTGTTACAAGGGCAAATAATTTTTTGGTATTAGTAAATAACTACTATTATCAAAAACTGGTTTGTAACCGTTAGTATATAATCTCCTTGTCCTTTCACTAAAACTTACTAATAATTAGAATTTTTTTTCGCTCAGTGTAGGTTTATCTTCTTTAGTTGAAAGATCCAATGGCAGTTAATTACTTCTCCAAAAGCTAGTGCCTACGCCAATAATAGGAATTAGGTGGTAGGTGGGCCCGAGCTCATTTAAAATGACATTGGGATATCGAAGGCTGATAGATGAGTATGATATTATGGTTATAGATACCTTCCGTAATCCATACCTATATGTATTATAAGTAAATTAATTAGTAACCCAAAGGTGTATGAATTCAATTTCAATACCAACTTGATATTATTTAGTTCTAGGAAATATAATGATATGTATGTTAGTCTTTAAGGTATTTGTATTATGGCCCACAAATGCCGGAAATAAATGATTAAATAAAAAATAAATAAATAACGGGTTAACGAATTAACGATAAACGTTAACTTCCGTTAAATATTCTTAATCGCCACATAGCATTTTCGTCGGTATCTGTAAAATCTGACGATAGCTGAAATATAATCTGATAAACACAAATATATATCCGATGGAATGATATCTGATAAACGCAAATGATGATGCAGATTGTCATGATGTCAAATAAGTGATAATCTGGATTATACCTATTTATAAATAACACATTTGTATCTTCTTTTTTATACTACGACGGTGGCAAACAAGCGTACGGTCCACCTGATGGTAAGCAGCGGATACCGCAGCGTATAGACGCTCGCAACTCCAAAAGAGTAACGTGCGCCTTGTCGACCCTTTATAAAATTTGAGGATTCACTGTGTTGACAGCAGAAGGGACAAAAGGTCCTCCTAACGGCTAAATAAAGCTTGACATAACATTGTAATATATGAATGAATACATTGCTATAAAACCTAAGTTTTAACAAATAATTGATTGATTGATTGTCACCAGCTGGCGGAAATGTAGCGAGGAGTTTGTTTGACAGGTTAATAAAAATCTACCTGAAATCTATCTGTGTGTATTCCGCGTAAGTCGCAGACGCACTCATCCAAGATACTGGAAAAAGCTGTGGTTACCTATAATCAGATAAGCATCTACTTTAAACATTACTTAGATTATTCACGCATGTATGGTGTATTATCTGTTGGTGATCCTTAATAAATAAATAAAGTGCCCACCAGCAGCTGGTTGTATAACAATTCACCCGTCGTCTACCCGTCCCTGGGATCCCAGGGCAGATAACAAAAGAATGGCATTGTATTTTTTTTTCGCCGGGAGAGGACGGCTTAATAACCCTTATTTCAAAACCTGTGTTAGGAAGCAAAACACAAATATAATATAAGATTTTAAACTCACATGGTCATTTACATTAGAATTACGATTAATAAAGGGATATGTGAGTTTCCAATATTTCGGCACTGTTGCAAGCGCCATTATCACGGAGTAACTGACGTGCTGCGTAAATATCCCGTTATTAATAGTAATTCTAACACAAATATAATTTAGTCTGGTGTATTAGTAAAAGTACTAGAGGTAATCTAATAAATCATTATTGAAAGTACCTCTACTGCTCCTCATTTAACTGCGCTATCTGACCTGTGCTGCTCGCATGACACAAAGAGATTAGAAATCCGACTTTATTGCGAAATAAAGTACCAAAAAAAAACCGTAAAACGTATCAGCCACGGCCTTTTATAACGGCGCGTGACCAGTTTAAAGAGCACCGCACGTACCAACTCCGGTGGGCATCGAGGGGGTCAAACTTCAACACTTTTTAATCTCCCGCACCGCACAGGGGGTTTAGTTTTATCGCAGTGGGGACGATACTTTGCTGAGGGTTTTAAACTGTGTTCCTGATTTATTTCCGGTTATGAATAGCAGTTCGGTTATAGCGATTCTACAAATCTAGGCAACAGGGATACACGGAGAGACTAAGATAGTAGAAACAAACATAAATAAATAAATAAATAAATAAATATTTGTGGACAATCTTACACAGATCAACCTAGTCCCAAACTAAGCAAAGCTTGTACTATGGGTACTAAGCGACGATATACATACTTATATAGATAAATAACTAAGGCATAACTCTATGCAATTATATATAACTTGTATCTAACTTGAACATAATTATTTGTAATTAGTTAACTCTGTATTTACTGTACAGTCGACGCCATGGATAGGTTTGCGCTTCTGCACCTTATTGCAATGGCATAGGATACAAATCGTTCACTGGATACAGAAGTGTAAATGTATCTATAGCATCGACCCTACTGGATCACACAGTCAAACTGTTCCGACAGTTTTGTGAGACCCCGTTAATTTTATGTTTTTATACCCTGATTATTAAATAAATAAATAATAATAATAATAAATAAATACTTAAATACATAGAAAACATCCAAGACCCAAGAACAAATATTCGTGCTCATCACACAAATAAATGCCCCGGCCGGGATTCGAACCCGGGACCTCCAGCTTCGTAGGCAGGGTCACTACCAACTAAGCTAAATACGAATAAGATAAATACGAGTAATTATTCATAATTAGTAAAATGTTAGTGAATCCCAAGACAAGCAGATTATACTAGGGCTTAATTAACGGCACTAAAGTTTCAAATCATGTAGTTTGCGTTATACTGCTCAATACAAAATTAATTTAGACCTTACTATGTTTTCGTTCACCAAAAAGCTAAGCTATATCTACGTTATATCATGGTCTAAGAAAACAAGGTCTGACAATCCGGATCCTGATCCTGTCCTGACTGACACAAGTGGCGTCTATCGACGACACACTCACACTCACGTACATAGCTAGGCTGCCGTACTTAGCTTCTGACACCCACACTACTACAACCCGTTGTACCGGATTGCCAAACCTGCGGGGTAATCACGTAACTTTTCCAACGCGCGGTAGGCATATTTTAATGTCATTTGACATTTCGATCTACTTTACGAACCGTCGAAAACGTTCCGTAACTACACCGCTGGCGCAGTATAATTTAAAATTATTTGAACTGTCCGAGTTGTATCAAATTAGGCCGTTCAAAAAGCGACTTTACTGTCCAAGCGTTATAATCATATCAAACAAGTAATATAACGTAGATGATTATTTTTTGACATCCCAGTGGTACGGGTCGGGTTAGAATCCCCGGCCTTCGGATTGAAATTTGCGTACCTATCTTACTACCCCTCGGTTTTAGAAAAATCGGCAGCAGTGGGTTCGCTAATTAATTTCTGTTTTAATTTAATTCCAGATCGTAACAAAGATTCGTGATTTGAATGTAGACGATATGAAATAAACAATTTGAATAAATTTTCAACAGTGACTGCGATTGCAGAGGTAAAATAAATAGTTAAACATTAATTAGATTAGTAACTAATGTTTGGAATCAAATGGCTACAAGTTTTGGAGGTTACACCTAAATGTTTTTATGTCACACCTGGCCATAAAGCGGCAATTACCGCACGCTCCGCGCGCGGGAAATCCCACTTCCTGGCCAGGGGGTGACATAAAATTTTGTACTTAACACGGGCGGTAATAAAGAAAGCCTCAGATCGCATATTTATCGCCCTTGCCTTCGGCTCGGGCGTCAAATACCTGCGATCTGATACATTCTTTGTTTTACCGCCCTTGTTAAATAATGTACTATTATGTAAATATTTAATAATCTTTAAAACAGCGTTTGCGTTGCGTTGATGTTATTTTTACTTTATTGCTAGGTAACGTACCTAAAAATATTTTCCAAATATTTTCGTTATTGTTTTCGTATTGTATGATTAAGTACTATGATTACTTTATTGCTAACGTAAAAATATTTTGTTAACTGTTGTTTAATACCGTATATTATATTGGCATAGCACACGCTCCAATATTTATCAATTGTGGAATTCTCTATATAATTTACACCTTTAGAATAGATCCTGAAACTATGAGATCACAGCAAAAACTTGATGCTTAAGCCCTAACAAAGGTCGGCTTCAAATATTATCTGCTGTACACAGGCGACTGCATTTCGGAATCGTTCACGGAAGTTATGGCTCAGAATCCATTTGTTATTATTGAATGCTGGCTGCCCCTGTTAATTAATAGAGTCTGGCTAAAGTGGCTAATGAAAGCTGAGTCTGGAAAAAAGCGGCAAAAACTAAAAAAAATCTACGTGTTGCAACACTGTGTATAATGAGACAAAACAATGATGATACTTGGACAAAAAAAAACTTTTCGAGCGCCATAGTTCAGTACATATTGTGCGATAAAATTGTCCGAAAGAATACTTATATTTAAATATTCAGAATCTGATATGCGAGTTACAATAATTGAAAATTATTTTAGGATCATTCAAGGAATTAAGTGACGTTTGACACATTTGACGTAAATATTATAATTATGTAGTTATAAATAGTGTTAGTTATAAGATTATTACAGTTAAGTTATTTAAATAAACTTTAAATATTTTTGAATGATGTCAACTTGACGACAGTGTTGCCATATTTAAATTATTTCAAAAATTGTAAAACAGTCTTTTAGTCTGTGCTTCTATAATGTAAACACTGCGTTAGTGACATCATTCAATCATTCGTTCAGTAAAATGTTCGTTCACGATGTTATTAAAGTGGCGGGAGCATTCAAATATTTCTCTTTCCTTTGGTAAAATTGGAAGAATAAACATCTATCCGTACTCCGAGTGATGTTTAAATTTTTACCTCTAATAATATATCAGTTTCAGCTTTCATTAGCTTCTAGTATTCATAGAAAAGGTGTTACAATGAATCAATAAATATGTGGAAGAGCAGTTTCTCCTAAAGCTGCAGTTTTTCCTTGAAGCTAACGACGGAAATCCCATAAAGAGCATTTTAAAGGGCTCTCATTGTGTAACAGTTTTGTCATAGTTATCTGCAAGGGCGTTTTTTCAGAGGTAGCGGTAGACCGTAAAATTGTCTTAAAGATATCGATACGCCCTTGCTTCTTTACGGCGCAAAATATTACCCATTCACTTTTTAATGTTGTAAAAGTCGTGTAAGGGTTAATACTGTACTATAGATGTTCGACTACTATTGGGCCAAACAAGCCTACTATAATTACCCTAACTTAACATATACGAGCAAATTCAAGTGCAATCAATAGCAGCTGATTACAGCTTATGAGCATTTAGAACGATGCGAGAATATAATATTTTCCTTGCAAGATGTGCGATGCCCCACAAAGAGTAGACATAATTATAATTTTAAAAATAAAACTGTTACGTGATTTCATTACCATAGTCACTTCAATACCATTATACATAGTCAATTCAATATTGTATTATTGCAATTGTAACTACCTACTTAATTTAATTTACTAACCTG